>CM028129.1:59200000-59805000 GCA_016271365.2 Neoceratodus forsteri
CTTCTCCTCCTCTTGACCCTTCTCCTCCTCCTCCTGCTGCTGCAGCAGCACCTGTTTGGCCATTTCAGAGTCACTAATTTCTCCAAAGCAGGGGCACAGACTCACCAATGTCCACAAAGGCACTGAATTCCTCCACAGCCACGTTTTCAGGCAATGGGACTTCTAGTTCTGGTTTAGCGCTTGCTGTTTCTTTGTGGAAACTGGCCTTACGGTAGCGGTTCTGAATCGTCTCACTTTTAATCTCTCCCCAAGACCTGCATAACATGTTTATGGTGTCAAGAATGGTGAGCCATTTGGCTAGTTCGTTCACAGAGATGGTCGCCCCACTGTCAAAGGATGTCAGAATGTGGTCTAACATACGGTGCCTGTAAAGGCTTTTTAAATTCTTAATGATGCCCATATCCATTGGTTGAATCAATGAAGTTGTGTTTGGGGTTAAATAAATGACAGTTATGTTATGGAGCTGTAACGAGGGGTAGGCACTACAGCTGTCGAGTAGGAGTACGATTTTCCTTCTCTGGCGCCCCATGTCCTTGTCAAAATCTTTCGTCCACTCAGTGAAGAGCAATGAAGTCATCCTGGCATTTTGGTTAGCCCTGTAAGTGACAGGTAAACACCGGATATCGATGGCTTTAAAACAATGAGGTTTCTGGCTCTTCCCTATCACCATTAACTTGCACTTATCGGAGCCATCCATGTTCTCACAAGAACTGTGATTCTTTGTTTAGCTTTTTTACTCCCGAAATGGCATCATTTTTAAATGTTAGGGTCCCATCAGGAGTAGCCCTGTAACAAATACCTGTTTTGTTAGCACTGTAAACATCCTTGGGTTGAAACTGGGCTAAAATGGTAAGGAGCACTGTCTGAGCCCAGTTAACAGCCCCTGCTGTGTTGGCATCTTTTTTTTCCCCCCATGGGTTTTTTAAACACAATGTTGTGCCGCTGTTTAAAGTGGCACAGTCACTCACTGTTGGGCTCAAACTCTGGTTTGCCCAAGAACTCTGCAAGCTTTTTTGCTTTAGCATGCATCAACGGTCCAGAGACCGGCATATCAGAACCCCTAGCATTTCTGAACCAGCACAATAAAGCTTCTTCCACGGTGGAGTCCTTACTTTCCTTCTAAGAAATCTGAGGTAGAATGTAGGCAGTTGACATTGGGCAGTTTGAAAATAGATGCACAAGGTCAACATTCCATGATTAGCATAGCATTCTATTCTCTCTGGACAGTGCCGGCTTAAGGGAGCACTGCAAGAGTAATAATATTAGTGGATCCCTTTAGAAGAAACCTACAGGTGAGAAATTTTCTATTCTCGATGCCCTACAGGGTGCATGCCTCAGACAACTAGTGCTGGAACCCACATGGGAGGGAGCAATCTTGGACCTGGTACTCTCAAAATGGGATGGAGAGGATCATCACAGATTTAGAAGTGGGTAGCCATCTGGGAACAAGTGACCATCACACAGTGTGGTTCATGATAAACACAACCATGGAGTCAAGCCATACAAAGGCAAGGGTACTGGACTTTAGAATGGCAGAATTTGGCAAAATGGGGGAGTGCCTAATGGATGCACTAGCAAATGGGCAGGAAGGCAGGGTGGAAGAACAATGGGGAAAATCAAAACTTCCATCAGAGGCAACAAACCTTTGTGTGAAGTGAACAAACAAAACAAAGTAAAAACACACTTTCTCAAAAGAGGTGGCAAGGAAGGTTAGGGAAACAAAGATAGCATTTAGGAAGTATAAGGAATCACAGAAGGAGCAGGACAGAGAACTGTATCAGTTAAAGCACAGGGAAGCGGGGAAGGGAGTCAGGATGGCAAAGACCCAAATCGAGGAAAAGATAGCCAGTTCAGTTAAGAAGGGGGATAAAACCTTTTACAGATACATTAGGGCGCAAAGAAAAACCAACAGTGGGATAGTGAGGCTTAATATAGGGAAGGTGGACAGAAAGCGACAGTGAAAAGGCAGAGATACTGAACGAATACTTGGTAGGTAGGTAGGTAAGTAAAATTTTTATTCATATTAAAATGAATATGGATAACATCACTGAGCCAAAGCTCATTTACAGTGGAGTCCATAGGTGCAATACCAGTTACTCTTGTGATAAATAATTAAAATACAAATCATCACATACATTATAAATAAACATTAAACATTAAACAAATAACAATAACAAATTCACTAAAGTATTCACAAAAGAAAAGAGAGGTACCTAAACCAAACAGTAGAAGCATTCTGGGCAGGGGGAGTCAATACCAGTCCATTCACAGTAGAAAGGGTCCTAAAGAACTCTTAAAACTCAGAGTGGACGGAGCCAGCCCATGCGCATTGCGATTGGATTTCAACTTGTGGCGCCAGCAACCCGGGTTCGAGGGCAGCCAGGGAGCTGAGGCCAGCGGGGGCTGGGCGCCCTCAGACAGCTCACTTCTCCAAGGGGAGATAAGGTCCCAGCACAGGACTGGCCTCAGGCGGAGGTCTGGAGCACAGCATGTGCAGAGACAAGAAAGGGGCAGATGTCGGCACTATGTGCCTTGATGTCAGGGGCTCACGTGACGCTCAATGAGCACCAGAAAAACAGCACCGGAATGCCGAGGGAAGGAGTGCCACTGCAGACCCTAATGGCTCCCTCCTGTGCCGGCTGATGGGACCAGATGAATAAACATCAGTTGTTCTGGTCACCTCATACCCAGTTTGTCAGAGCCCATGGGTCCGTCACAACCAGGCACAGAAGCAGGGTGTCCTTACATCTGAGTGGGGTTCGGTGCAGGAGGAAAAAAAAAAAATTTCAGAGGATAAAGGAGGGACCTGATGGTATTCATCATAGAATTCTAAAAGAACTAGGGAGACCTAGTGACACCACTGACTACCCTTTTAACAAATCATGGGAGGATGGTGTGGTACCACAGGACTGGAGGAAGGCAGATGTGATCTCCCTTCACAAGAGTGGGAGCAAGGCAGAGGCAGGAAACTAGTCCTGTTTGACCTCAGTGGTAGGAAAAATGATGGAATCACTTCTGAAAGAAAGAATTGTAGAGTACCTAGAGGCCACAGCGGGGCAGAGGACTCAAGGCAGCATGGATTCACAGCAGGAAGGTCATGACAGACTGATCTAATAGATTTCTTTGACTGGGTGACCAAAGTAGTATACCAGGGAGGGGCTGTAGATATGGCCTACTTAGACTTAAGCAAGGCATTTGACAGTACCACACAAAAGATTAATAAACAAGTTAGCCAGCTTGGGAGTGGATCCCAGGTGGTAGCCTGGGTAACAAACTGGATGGACAACAGGACACAGAGGGTAATAATAAACAGAGCACACTCTGGAGAAAGGGGCATCACAGGGTTCAGTACTGGGACCGGTACTAAATGTCTAGTTGGCAGATCCAGACCTTGACATAGCAGCAGTAACAGAGATACAGTACTCTGCTAATCGTGGCTGAGAAGTCAGTGTACCAGACTATATACTGTTCAGGAGGGACAGGGAGGGTAAAAAGGGTGGGGGAGTGGCCTAGTACATCAGAGATGGTATAAAGGCTACAGACGTTCAGGGAAGACAGGGGAAGGCAGAGGCAATGTGGGTCATCCTGAAGCCAGGGAATGGAACAGCAATAGCACTGGGGTGATCTACAGATATCCAGCACAGAGGGAGGAAACAGACAGGGAACTAGTGGAGAACATACACAACATGGCAGCTAAAGGCAAAATCCTGCTATTGGGGATTTCAATATGCCGGATGTGGACTGGGCCCAGGTGGCTGCTTCAGCCAGAACTGCTAGGTTGCTAGCCTTGCTTGTAGAGCAGAAAGCAGCTAACTAAAAGAAGCTACATTTTCTTATTAATTTAAAACTTATATCTCAGCAGAAGTCAGTGTCTGCTAAGGTTAAGTAGACAGATAACTTTATTAAAGTAGAAGGGGTCTTATTTAGGGTTACAAAAAGAAAAGAAAAGAAAGATAATCAATGCGTGTTCTGTGCAGGAAGGGTACTGTATCAGCTGACTTTGCTAAACCAGTAGGAGAGGAAGCTTACCTGGGGTGTGGTTTAGACACTATAAAAGCAGGCGAGTCAAATTACAACTTCCTGTTGCTAGCCTTTTCTTACTAATTGCCCTCCATCCCACCCACCCAAAGCCAGTTCTACTTTTATAGCCACTGGATTTGACGGTCAACAGGAACTTCCTGTTTGGCAGTAGGAAGTAAAGTATCATAGAAAAACATTGGTTTTGTTAACCCTAATGGAAAAAGTAGCTCACTCCCCAAGCTGCTGGTGGTCTGATATTGAGCAAGGAAGAAGGAGGCTACTGAAGAAGATAGGAAGTTGCTGTCCCAGAACAGGAAGGGTGAGAGTTGTGGAGAGGAGAGAATAAGCATCCAGAGAAACAGTAGAGAGGACACAAAATAAGACATGATAGGAGTGGTGCAGTGCAATGGCTGTGGGGCGACAGTTTTCCAGGAGACATTCTGGAGGCTGCGATGCTGCCCTATTTGCAGGCACCTCTCTGGTCTGAGACAGGAGGTTGCCCGTCTCCAGGCTGGCCTGGCTAGGATTCGTGAAACCTCCTCCCCCACCCAGGGACCACCAGGGCCAATGCCACTACCTCAGAGGTTGCCGAGAAAGAGGAGAGGCTGGACCAGGGTGGGCTCAAGGAGGGATAGGGTGGTGGAACAGAGCTGCATCCCTCCAGCTGTACCTCTCCACAATTCATTCGCTCTTCTGGTGGATAGTGGTTCCTCTATGGAGGCACCTGCAGTGGAGACCAAGGAGGATGCTGGGAACCTTCACAAAGGAGACCCACAGAAGGGTGGCATGGGACCCCACAGGGGAAGCAAACAACTCCTGGTGGGGGACTCAATCATTAGGGGGGTAGAAATGGGGGAGGAAGGAGAGGGAGGTAAGGTGCCTTCCTGGTGCCACAGCTTGGAGGGACAGGAAGCGAATCCTCAGAATCGTGGGAGAAGCTGCACGAGGGAGGGAGCTGGATGTCACTGTCCACCTAGGGACAAATGACCTGGCTAGGAATGGGATCAGAGCAGTGCAAGAGGAGTTTGTAGAGTTGGGAAGGGGCCTTAGACAAGTAGCGCATACGGTAACCTTCTCGGAGGTGCTGCCTGTCTATGGCAAGGGAGATGCTAGGGCACTTCTCACCAGGGAATTCAATGAGTGGTTAAAAACTGGTGTGGAGCTCAGGGTTTTGGCTTCATTGGGGACTGGGGAACCACCTGGAGGGATGCAGACCTATACTGGTGCGATGGTCTGCATCTGTCTAGGAGGGGAACCAGGATCCTAGGTGAGAGGTTTAAATGCTTCACTGGCAAGCATTTACACTAGCCAAGGGGGGAGGCACTGAAAAGGAGCAGGGAAATCCGAGCCTCCCCCCACAAAACATGGTGATTAGTGAGGTAAACACCAAGGTACAGAAGCTATTAGGGAGCAGAACAGATTTAAATGTAAAAAAAGGCAAAGGCAGTAAGAACAGAAATGGGCTAAAAGGGGTAAGGCTATCAAAAAGTGGAGGGTGATCAGTACCAATGCCCATAGTCTGTGTAACAAGCTCCCTGAACTAGTGGCCTTGATGGAAGAGGGTTGCCTGGATATTGTGGCAGTCACAGAAACATGGTACACAGAGAACCATGACTGGGATGTCAACATACCAGGACACAATCTACAGGAGGAACAAGGAGGGTAAAGAGGAGGAGGAGTAGCTCTCTATGTAAGGAAGGGATCAAAGCAGCAGAACTAAAGAGTAAACAGGGAGCAGATGAGGCACTTTGGGTCACCTTGGAGACAGGAAATGGCACCACAATCCGCATGGGGGTTGTATATAACCCATCTCAGCGGGAGGGAATGGACAAGGAAATGATAGAAGGATTTCTTATACTGGCAGAAAAAGGGGAGATATTATTGATGGGGACCTGAATATGCCAGATGTTAATTGGAGCACCTTTGCTGCAGCCACATCCAAGAGCAGAGTCATTCTTGATGCCCTACAGGGGCATGCCTCAGACAGCTAGTATTGGAACCCACTCGGGAGGAACAATCTTAGACCTGGTACTCTCAAATGGGATGGAGAAAGAATCACAGATTTAGAGTGGGTAGCCATCTAGGAACAAGTGACCACCAAACAGTGTGGTTCACGATAAACACACCATACAATCAAGCCTCTACAAAGGCCAAGAGTACTGGACTTTAGGAGGGCTGACTTTGGGAAATGAGAGTGCACCTCAGAAAAGCACTAGCAAACGGGCAAGAAGGAGGGGTGGAGGAACAATAGGAGTGATCAAACAGCCACCACAGAGACAAGCCTTTATGTAAAGCAAATCAATAAAACACAACGAAGGGAAAAAACGCTATGGTTCTCAAAAGAGGTGGCAGGGAAGGTTAAGGAGAAAATGACAGCATTCAGGAAATAAGGAAACACAGAAGGAGCAGGACAGAGAACTTTATCAGTTAAAGCAGAAAGAGGCTGGGAAGGCAGTCAGAATAGCAAAGGCCCAAACCGAGGAAAGGATAGCCAATTCTGTTAAGGAGGAGGATAAGACCTTTTATAGGTACATTAGGGAGCAAAGAAAGACCAAAGGAGGGATACTGAAGCTTAATAAAGGGGAGGGAATATGGGTAGAGGGTGACAGTGAAAAAGCAGGGATACTGAATGAATATTTCTGCTCAGTATTCACAAAGGAAGAGGAGGGGGAGTTACCTAAACCAAACAAGAGAAACACTCTGAAGACTGGGGTCGATACCAGTCCATTTACAGAAGAAAGGGTTCTGAAAGAACTAATAAAATTGAAGGTGGACAAAGCAATGGGGGCTGATGGGATTCACCCAAGAATTCTAAAAGAACTAAGGGTAGAACTAGTGACACCGCTGACTACTCTCTTTAACAAATCATGGGAGGATGGAGTGGTACCCAAGGACTGGAGGAGGGCAGATGCGATTCCTCTTCACAAAAGTGGGAGCAGGACAGAGGCAGGAAACTATAGACCAGTTAGTTTGACCTCAGTGGTAGGGAAAATGATGGAATCACTTCTGAAGGAAAGAATTGTTGAGTACCTAGAGGCCAGTGGGGCACAGGACCCAAGGCAGCATGGATTCACAATGGGAAGGTTGTGTCAGATGAATCTAATAGATTTCTTTGACTGGGTGACCAAAGTAGTAGACCAGGAAGGGGCTGTGGACATGGCCTACCTAGATTTTAGCAAGGCATTTGATACAGTCCCACACAAAAGATTAATTCACAAGATAGCCAGGCTTGGAGTGGGTTCCAAGGTGGTAGCCTGGATAAAAAATTGGCTAGATAACAGGACGCAAAGGGTAGTAGTAAATGGAGTACACAGTGAAGAAAGGAGGGTTACTAGCAGGGTACCGCAGGGTTCAGTACTGGGACCGGTCCTTTTTAATGTCTTTATAAGTGATATTGCAGAGGAACTGGAAGGAAAAGTATGTCTCTTTGCAGATGACACAAAGATCTGCAACAGGGTTGATACATAAGATGGAGTGGAAAGGATGAGAAGGAACTTGGCAAGGTTGGAGGAATGGTCAAATGTATGGCAGCTCAGATTCAATGCAAATAAGTGTAAGGTAATGCACATGGGAAACAAAAACCCAGGGGAAGAGTACACAATGGGGGGTGAGATACTGACAACAGTAAAAACAGAAAGGGACCCGGGGGTAATTATATCAGATGACCTAAAGGTGGGCAAGCAATGTGAGAAGGCAGTAAGGAAGGCTGGGGGATACTGGGATGCATAGGAAAACAGGAAGTTGTTATCCCTCTGTACAGACAGTTGGTGAGACCCCATCTGGAGTACTGTGTGCAGTTCTGGAGACCCCATCTCCCAAAGACATAGACAGAGTGGAGGCTGTCCAGAGGAGGGCAACCAAAATGGTGCAGGGTCTGCACCAGAAGACATATGAAGAAAGACTAAAGGAGCTTAATATGTATACCCTTGAGGAAAGAAGGGAGAGAGGGGACATGATAGAAACTTTCAAGTACCTCAAGGGAATTAAAGTCCAAGAGGATAGCATCTTCCAGAAAGAGATGTGCAAGAACAAGGGGTACAATTTTAGAAAGAGGGGGACCGCTCAGAGGTAATGTAGTATTTTTTCACTGAGGGGTTTGTGGATGCATGGAACAGCCTCCTGAGGAGGTCTGAGTCAACAACAGTGGGGACTTCAAGAATGCATGGGACAGGCATAAGGCAGTCCTAGTGGGGGTAGGAGGAAGTAAGCTGTTGGTTAACTAGGATCTGCAGCTTATCTGTTAGGTAGGAAAATGGGCGACTAAGTGGGCCAGCGGTCCTTATCTGCCGTCAAATTCTATGTTGCTATGTTTCCTAGCACAGACATCCTACAACCCCTGCAGGGACTCAGGCAGCTGGTAAATAAGCCAGCCAGGGACAAGTCAATTCTGGACCTGGTATGGAACAATGATACCAGAATTGAAGAAATACAGGTAGAAGGGCAGCTGGGATCCAGAGACCACCACATGGTATGGTTCAGCATGGAGACATGGACTCGCATAAACCACACAAGGACCAAGAGTATTAGATTTCAGGAGGGCGGATTTCACTGAAAAGGGTATAAGTATACAATCAGTCCTGGGGAAGGCAGGGTTATAGAGGGAATAGAAGAACAACGGGAGAAACTGAAAAAACTCCATAATGGAGATGATAAACCAATGCATCAGGATAGCTGTCAAATGGAAAAGAAGAAAACCACTATGGTTCTCCAAAGAGGTCGGGGACAAAGTCAGGGCTAAAAGGCAGCGTTTAAGGAAATGTAATGATAGCCAAAGGGAGGATGACAGGGAGGTGTACCTTGAATGTCTAAGGGAAGCAGGGAAGGCTGTTGGGAGGGTGAAGGTGCAGACAGAAGAGGGTTTAGCACAGTCTGTAAACAAAGAGGATAAGGCATTTTATAGGTACATCAGTGAAAGAAGAGAACTCGGGGGATTGTGCAGCTCAAAGAGGAGAAGGGAGAGTGTAAGGAGGGGGATCTGGATAAGGCACAAATACTGAACAAATACTTCTGCTCAGTATTCACTAAGGAGGGGGAGGGTCAAGGACCACAGCTGGGTTGCAGAGGCAAAGGGGGTTGGGGGGAGAGAAGTGAACACCAGTCCATTCACAGTGGAGAGAGTTCTGGAAGAAATCACAAAGCTGAAGGTGGATAAGGCCACGGGGCCAGACAGCATCCACCCAAGAATATTAGAGGAGCTGCTAAGGGAACTAGCAGTACCTGTGGTGGCTCTGTTCACAGAGTACTCAACATGGGTGTTGTTCCAGAGGACTGGAGGAGGGCACATGTAGTCCCACTGCACAAAAGCGGCAGTAGGGAGGCGGGAAAATGCAGACCAGTCAGCCTCACCTCAGTGGTGGGAAAGATTATGGAGACACTGCTGAAAGAAAGGATAGTGGCACACATGGAATCCAGCACTGCTCAGGATCTGAGGCAACACGAATTCACAGCACGAAGGTCATGTCAAACGAATCTAAAAGATTTTTTTTATTGGGTGACTAGGAAAATCAGGGAGGGCCTGTAGACTTCACCTATCTAGATTTCAGCAAAGCCTTCAACACCGTCCCACACAGAAGGCTGATTAACAAGATGGGTATTCTGAGCATGGGAAACAAGGTGGTGAACTGGGTTATGAACTGGTTAACAGACTGGAGACAGAGGGTGGTGGTAAATGTGGTACAATCTGGGGGGGGGGGAGGGTGACCAGTGGGGTACCACAGGAATCAGTACTAAGACCAGTCCCGTTCAATGTCTTCATTAGTGACATTGCAGAGGGGCTGGAAGGAAAAGTTTGCCTGTTTGCAAATGACACCAAGATCTGCAACATGGTAGATACTCCAGAAGGGATGCAGAAAATGAAGAGGGACCTGGAGAAGCTTGAAAGATGGCCAGAGATGTGGCAACTGAGGTTCAATGCAAAGAAGTGCAAAATAATGAATCTGGGCAGAGAGAACCCTGGGGAGAGCTACAGGCTGGGGGCTGGCTGACACCAAGAGGAAAGGACCTAGGAGTTATCCTTTCTGATGACCTTAACGAGGACACTGTCAACCCTCTTGGGTCTCAGTGTCCCTAGTTTAAATACACATTTATGATTGCTAGCATTCTGTAAAGATTGCTGATGTAGCTGGTAGTTTGATTCATGACTTGTTTTCTTTAAAAATGTGAAAACAGACTGCCCAACATACTGGTGTTACCACACAAACACATGTTTGTTTACATTCTTTGATCAGCTCCAACTGCATCTTTGCTGGATTTGGGGACACCCACAACAAGTCTAGCCTGTCATGATGCAGTGGGAGTTCGAGGAAGCTACTGTCTCATGAGTGACTGCACTGTTTGGGTGTGTTTGTAATGCTCAGGAAGTATGCAGTAAGAACAGATTCAGGACTGTAAACAAAACAAGACTGTTTATAAATATACATTGCATGAATTTCAGTTCTACTAAACAAGAGACAGACAAAAACAGCAACGTCAATGAATGTGTAACATGGTAAAGTTAAGGAGTCTGAGAGTAAACTGATTGGTTCAAACTGAGTACATGACACAAGTTGGACACGGCATTAATTCCCAAATAATGCCCGCTCCAAATTATTAATGCCGTGTCCGAGTTGTAACATGTGCTTGTTTGAACCAATCACCCACACACTACAGCAACGGCAGTGCATGAAATAGTTGAACGTGGGCTACACTGGGTGAGAGAGGCTTTCAGCTGTATTAAATCAAATATGTTCTAAAAGTGGGCGTGCTAAAAAAAAAAAAAAAAGCCAGTACAATTTCACAGGCATGCGCTCCATATTGGTGCTGGTAATAAAATGCCCTTTGCCGACAGCTGTCCCTTTGGGCGTAAAAGCCCAAGTAAATAAAATGTTGGAGCTCGTAGCGTGAAGAAAGTGGCCCTCTTGCTCAGCTGTCCGTGGCTAACTGTGTGAATCTGGAGATACATATGGCGCCACTGTAGGAAACAAGGGAGGAGACCGACACAACTAGCCAGGGGGATGAAGAGTAGTAGAGAGGAGGTTATACTGCCATTGTACAGATCACTGGTAAGGCCACATCTAGAGTACAGAGTTTAGTACTGGTGCCCACACCTCAAAAAGGACATTAAACTGCTAGAGAAGGTCCAGAGAAGGGCTACAAACATGACAGCCAGTCAAGCAGAGCATGGCATACGAGGAAAGATTGAGAGCACAGAACATGTACTCCCTGGAAGACAGGAGAGAGAGAGAGGGGACATGATTGGGACCTTCAAGTACTTGAAAGGGATAATAAGGTTGATAAGGAGAGTTTCTTTAAAATGAGTGGCAACCATAACATGAGGGGGCACAGTCTTAAGCTGGAGGATGGGAGGTTTAGGAGGGAGGTCAGGAAGCACTTCTTCACAGAGACGGTGGTGGGCACTTGGCATGCACTGCCGGAAGAGGTCATCTCGTTTAAGACAGTGGGCAGCTTTAAGAGAGGCTGGGATAGGCATGGAGGAAAAGGTAAGAATCATGGGTAGGGAGGAAGGGAGGAGTGGGGGAGGGAGGGCAGGGACATTAGCTCAAGCTGTGGACACTGCAATACGAGCAGTCATGATAGACCAAATGGCCTTCTCCTGCTGGCTTCTTCGTATATTCGTATGTTACAGTAAGTAGTGCTGTAGAAACACAATTCAGAGTGGGCTGTTTAAAATGAAGATAAAGAAAAGCCTCCGTTTTGGTGCACTGTAAAGAAAGTACAGTGCCGTATTTGTAGACCAGTAGCATGTTTTCCGATGTAACCTATGCAAAAATGTAACCGCATACATCACAGCATACAGCGCGGCAGCACTGGGCACCACGGAAAACTGTCTTCTTGGTAAATGTCATGGGATATAGCGTAATAATAACTATTTAGAAATGAGAAAAAAACGTGAAATGTGTAATACTACACTTCATATGTTGTTTATGCCTATGTATGTTTAGCAGCATAAGCATAATAATAAATATTGCCCGTGTTGGTGACATATTGTCTTTCTGAAGACTAAAATATTGAAACCGCATACATTTTATTTCTATATTTTATTAAAATAATAATAATCACTCTTTAAAAGCAGTTGCCATGTTACAAGTGCATTATGCCACTCCCAAAGGAAGCTTCTACTGGGGAATTAATGCCTGGTTACGAGGTTGTAGGCACTCTGCTGTGTCTGTCCTGGTCTGTATGCCTTGGTTCTGTCAGTGTAATGGCTCAGTGCCCTCTTGGCACTGAGGCAGTGAAGTTTATTTTCTGGAGAACTGGAGTTCTCTTTAAGAAAATAGGAAGAGTCAGATTGATTCAGGAGGAAAATCAGATACCACTTTGTGGAGAAATTTCCTATTGGTCCAGAGGACCATCTTATCCCTGCAAAATGAAAAATGTAGTCCTCACTGATCCTCCTGGCAGAGGTGACAGCCACCAGTTTTCCAGGTGACATACCAGGTCTGCAGTTGCCATAGGTTTGAATGGTGCTGCTGTTTTGGCTGCCTTTTTCCTTGGTGGCAAAAGAAAAAATTACTCACCTTAGTAATGTTGTTTCTTCTAATGGAGTCTTGCTGTATTCTGACAAATTGCAGTGATGTCCAACCTTTGAACTGCCCCGGAGATGAAAGAGTTAACTTTCCATGCCAGGCATGGAACGCTGAGCTCGAGCTCAGTTGAGGCTGTCTGTTGCTGTTGGAACTCAAACCGTCAGATCTTTACGAGCTATACTCACTGGGTGTCCTGTGTGGATGCTGTAAACCTACACTAGCTAACTGGCTACTAAATATAACAGATTTTTTGGTCCCAAAACAAAGACAAGTCAGGAAACCCAAAAAATAACAAACACCACCCACCCACCCAAACTAAAGGGGTGAGAAAATAAGGGTGGGGCACCTGTCTCGTGCCAACACTGCTACTGCCCACCCACATCCCAAAACAAAGATTCTGAGAGGGGAGGCAGGGGGGAGGTCAGGATTAGCAAGACTCCATTAGAAGAAACAACATTACTAAGGAGAGTAATTTTTTCTTCAAACATGAAGTCTTGCTGTATTCTGACAAACTGCAGGCTACCAAGCAGTACCTCCAAGGAGGAGGGACAGAACCTACCTAGGAAATGGGCTCTGAAGCACTGCTGTGCCAAACCGAGCAACACTCCTAGCCTGGATATCCATAGAAACATAGAAACATAGAATTTGACGGCAGATAAGGACCGCTTGGCCCACCCAGTCTGCCCATTTCCCTACCTACTGGATAAGCTGCAGATCCTAGTTAACCAGCAGCCTACTTCTTCCTACCCCAACCCCCCAGAATTGCCTTATGACTATCCCATGCATGCTTGAATTCCACCACTGATTTTGACTCCACAACCTCCTCCGGAGGCCATTTCATGCATCCACAACCCTCTCTGTGAAAAAATACTTCCTTAAATTACCTCTGAGCCGCCCCCTCTATCTTCAAATTGTGCCCTCTTGTTCTTGCACACCTCTTTTTTTGAAAGATGCTACCCTCTTGGACTTTGTTGATTCCCTTGAGGTACTTGAAAGTTTCTATCATGTCCCCCTCTCCCTCCTTTCCTCGAGGCTATATATTAAGCTCCTTAAGTCTCTCTTCATATGTCCTCCGGTGCAGACCCTGCACCATTTTAGTTGCCCTCCTCTGGACAGCTTCCATCCTGTCTATGTCTTTGCGGAGATTGGGTCTCCAGAACTGCACACAGTACTCCAGATGGGGTCTCACCAGCTGTCTGTACAGAGGGATAATAACTTCCTGTTTTCTACTGGTGATGCCTCTCCCTATGCATCCCAGTATCCCCCAGCCCTCCTTGCTGCCTTCTCACATTGCTTGCCCACCTTTAGGTCATCTGATATGACTACCCCCAGGTCCCTTTCCATTTTTGTTGTTAGTATCTCACCCCTCATTGTGTACTCTTCCCCTGGGTTTTTGTTTCCCAGGTGCATTACCTTGCACTTCTTAGCATTGAATCTAAGCTGCCTTACATTTGACCATTCCTCTAACCTTGCCAAGTCCCTTCTCATCCTTTCCACCCCACCCTGTGCATCAACTCTGTTGCAGATCTTAGTGTCATCTGCAAAGAGACATACTTTTCCTTCCAGTCCTTCTGCAATGTCGCTTATAAAGACATTGAAGAGGACTGGTCCTAATGCTTGGTAAAAATGTATACCGTTTTCCAGGTGGCTGCTTGACAAATCTCTAAGAGAGGAGTATCCCTGGCAGCAGCCAGGGAAGCAGCTGTACCTCTGATAGAGTGATCCCTCAGGCCTGAGGGTGCAGTCCTACCTGGTTTTTCATAGCAAAATTGAATGCAAGAGACAATCCACCTGGCGATAGATCTCTTATTGGCAGGTTTTCCCTTACCAATCTCACCATAAGTGAGGAACAGTTGGAGGGAGTCAAACCTGTGACCCTTGGTACGCTCTATGTAGTAGCTAAGGGCCCTTTTCACATCCAAACTGTGCAGCCTCCTCTCCCCAGAGGAGGAATGGTCAGTGAAGAAAACAGGAAGAGACAGACTGGTTAAGGTGGAAGTCTGAAACCACCTTAGGCAAAAACGTCCTATTAGTCCTGAGGACCACCTTATCTCTATGGAAAGAGATAAAATCAGGCTCCACTGACAGGGCTTGTAACTCACTTATGCATCTGGCAGAAGTGATGGCCATCAAGAAAACAGTTTTCCAAGTCAAGTACTTAAGCTCTGCTGAAGACAAAGGCTCAAAAGGGGGTTGCATAAGCTGAGCAATGCAAACATTAAGGTCCCAAGCAGGGGCAGGGTCCCTGAATGGAGGATTGGTATGAAGCAATCCCTTGAAAAACTTAGAAAATACAGGATGGGCTGAAAGGGAAGAGAGCTTGCCTGCTGAAAGGAAGGCAGAGACAGCTGCCAGATGCACTCTTAGTGTAGCTGGTCTGAGTCCCAAGCTATTAAGATGAACCATATAGTCCAGGACTGTGAGCAGGCCAGTAGACTCTGGGGGAAATATGCTTCCCATAGTACCATATAGAAAATCTCTTCCACTTGGAGTTTTAAGTATTTCTGGTGGAAGGCTTCCGAGAAGCCTTTAGGATATCCATAACACCTTGAGAGAGGTGCAAATCAGCAAACTCCAACTCTTCAAGAGCCAGGCCTTGAGATTGAGAGATTTGAGATTCGGATACCAAACCCTCCCCTGAGCACATGTTAATAGGTTGTAATGCCTGAGAAGAGACAGGGGAAGGTGGACTGCTAAGGACAACAAGAGAGGGTACCAGGGCTGCCTGGCCCAGTCTGAAGCAATCAGAATCACCTTGCAGGGTTGAGACCTGACTTTTACTAACACCTTGAACAGGAGAGGGAAGGGGGGAGGAAAGCATACAGGAACTTCCCTTCCCAATTGAGAACTAGGGCATCCAGGGGGACTGAGCCCAACACTGGGGGCCTGCAGCAAAAGAGAGGAAGTTGGTGATTGTCTGAGGCTGCAAAAAGATCTACCTGTGGGGTGCCCCATCTGGAGAAGATCACCTTCAAAACCAGGGGATCCAGGGACCATTCGTGATGGCCCCGAGATATCCTGCTGAGAGCATCTGCCAGGGCATTGTCCTTGCCTGGGAGGTGAACTGCTGTAAGAGAGGTGTTCAGGGAATAGGCAAGAGACCATAACTTCATTGCCTCTGTGCACAAGGCCGTAGACAGAGTGCCCCCTTGCTTGCTGATATACCACATTGTGGTGGTATCGTCTGTCCTGATCTGAATTACTTTGTTCTGAACAGACTTGGAAAAAGCTTGAAGTGCTAGAAACACTGCTCTGAGTTCTAATAAACTGAGGTGAAGCAGAGATTCCTGAAGAGACCACAACCCTCGGGTGGTCAGGTCTCCCAAGCGTGCTCCCCACCCCAAGAGGGAGGCATCTGTAGTAAGGATTAGAGAATGAGACTGAGTAACAAAAGGAACTCCCTGTCTTAAACTGTCCTGATCCAGCCACCACTGTAACGCCTGGATCAGGGGTTCGAGTCACTGGAATTAGTTTGGTCAGAGGGTCCCTTTTCTGAGACCAAAAGACTTTCAAGTGGAATTGAATATCCCTCATTTGAAATCTTGTTCCCTGCACCACTGCTGTAGAGGCAGCCAGGTGTCCCAGGAGCTGCAGAAAATGCCTTGCTGGTCGAGACACCTGGGGGGTGAATGAAGAGGTCAGTGAGATAAGGGTCCTTGCCCTGTCCAGGGGAAGGAAGGCTCTTGCTTTTACTGCATCCAGTTCTGCCCCTATGAAGGTGAGGAGCTGCACAGGCTCTACAACTGATTCTGAAAGATTCAGAAGGAAACCTAGAGAAGTGAGCAGTTGCTGAGTTATCGGTAGGTGCGACTTGACTAAGTCTGAAGACTGGCCTACTATAAGCCAATCGTCCAGGTGTGGAAAGATGGAGATCCTTTTTCTCCATAGGAAGGCAACTACTACTTCCAGGCATTTTGTAAACACCCTTTGAGCAGAAGTTAGGCTGCAGGGCATTGCTTTGAATTGGTAGTGGCCTGAGGGCAGCTCGAACCTGAGGCACTTTCGGTGGGAGCTTCTGATGAAAATATGGAAATAGGCATCCTTGAGCTCCAGGGAGACTAGTGAGTCCCCTGGCCTTAGAGAGGGTAGAATTATTCCCCAGAGTCACCATTTTGAACTTTGGCTTTAAAAGGTGCTTACTTAAATATCTAAGATCCAGGATGGGCTGCCATTCTCCTGTCTTTTTGGGGGTTAAGAAATACCTGGAGTACAATCCTTTCCCTTTGTGTAGGGGTGGGACCCTCTCTATGGCTCTGAAAGCCAAGAGGGAAGAGACCTCTGCCTCTAGGGCAAGTGCCTCTGAAGGATTTGCAGGTGGAAAGGATCTGGTTCTCATCTTTGGACATTTTTTGAAGCTGAGAACCAGTCCCTGGCTCACTACTTCCAGGACCCATTTGACTGATGTTAAAGACATCCAGTCCTGGACAAAGTAAGCCAGCCTGCCCCCTACAGGTGGTGGAGAATCAGCCGGGCAAACCCATCAGGGTGCCTGTTTGGCAGGGTCTTTAGGCTGAGGGGTGGAAGCAGGTCTGCTTGTACCCCGTCTGCTTCTCCCTCTAAAGAACCCCCTATGAGCGTAAGCAGAAGAGGAGGCCTGGGCTTGGTAGAAAGGCCTATGAAAAGGCCTTCCCCTGCCCCTGGAATGCTGCCTCTGAGGAGTGGCTTGCCTTTCCTTGGCCTGAGCACTGCTGTAGGTGGTCCTGTATTCATCCATTTTCTTCATATAGTTCTCTGTTTGCTTCCCAAACAGAGAATTACCCACAACACAAAAATCCATGGCCTTAGTCTGGGTATCCTGAGACAGGCTAGTACATCTGAGCCAAGACATCCTACGAAGGGCCACAGATGTAGCCATGACTCTAGATGAATCACTGGAGTCCACTGCAGCATGGAATTGCACCTTGGATGCCTCAATACCATCCGCAGCCACCTGCTCCAGCTCCTTGGCAAGCTGTCCAGGGACCTGTTTAGCTAAAGCCATTACAGTGTCCCATCTAGACTTCTGATATCTAGCTGTATAGGCCATATAATTAGCCTGCCTGAGTCCCAAGGATGCTGCCATGTACTGTTTCTTTGCCATGGCATCAATCCTCCTGGAGTCCTTATCTGGGGTGAAGCCAAGGGTATATTTGCCTTATCACAGGCTGCAGCCTGCACTACCCCAACATGGCTGCATTGCTGGGTAAGGAACTCCGTATCTGAGCCTGAGAGAGTATACCTTCTTGTCCTCAGGAGGTATAGAATTAGGAGTCTTTAAATTTTTATTGTCTGTTTCCAAAGGGCTTATGAAGGGAATAGACAGCCTCCTAGACTCTGGGATATCCATCATTTCACCATAGTCAGGTTCCTCCTGGTTGTCCACAGCTTCTTCCATAGGAAGCCGAAGAGTTTCAGCCACTTTTTTGTAGAACAGAAAATGGGAGGGGGACTCTGAAAGCCTAAGAGGAGGCGCTCCTGAAGGTCTGTCTGGGAAGATGTCCGGGTCAATGGGCACATCCAGACTTTCATAATCACCCTCACTATCCTCATACTCTCCTTCCTCCTCCTCCGGTTCATAAAAATCCTCTAAATTATAATCCAAAACTGAGGGAACCGACTGAACCAAGCACCTTCCTAATGGTGCCGGTTCAGTCGGAACAGGGGATAGCGACTGACCAATCCTTATCGCTTTGGCTATTTTATCAGCGGTCGGAGAAAGAACTTGTGGATCCGCACCAGCTGATTTATTCCTTCTTGTTCTTTTAACCAGTACCAGCTCCTCTGAGTCAGTTCTCCTTTTGCCTGAAGAAGTTTTACCCTGGTCAGAGGGCACTCCTTCTGGTTCGGTTGAAACCGAACCAGGCTGGCCATCCGGGTCAGTGGACTTCTTGGCCTCCCTTTCCCTGAGCCTACCAACTCTTTTTTCTAGGGTAGCTGCACGAAAATATTTACAAATCTGGCAGTCTGAATCGGAGGTGGTCAAACCCCAGATAATAAACACAGGTGGTGTGGGGATCAGCTTTAGCAAAGACTTACACACACAGACACACACACACACACACACACACACACACACACACACACACACACACACACACTACAGTGTTGAAATCCAGTGGGCCCGGTTTTCTTTTGGTTTCTCAGACATGGCCAGTCCTAACAAAAATGTACCCTTTTTTCGGCAATCCGCAGGTAAGACACCCTTATCGGTTCCTGACCATGTTACGGGTTGTGGAAAAAAACGTAATAAAATCTGTTTTTTTTTTTTTTTTTTTTTTTCTTTTTTTAGAACCGATAAGGACTGGTTACCACAATCCAAAAGCAGAATAAACTTTTTTTGAACAACCTGATCAGTTCAAACCGAACCGATCCCACATTTACAAGTTCCACACAGAAGAACAAAAATAAGCCTATCTAGTACTCACAAAACCACAGACAGAGACTGAACTGGTAGGTTACGGTTTAAATTAGGTCGAAAATCGAGAAAAACGGTACTTTAACAGACAAATTGAACCAAGCAAAGGAGAAATGTCCGGAGCGACTGTTCAGTGAGGCGGAGTAAAGAATCTGACGGTTTGAGTTCAAACAGCAACAGACAGAGTCTCAACCGAGCTCGAGCTCAGCATTCCATTCCTGGCATGGAAAGTTAACTCTTTCATCTCCGGGGCAGTTCAAAGGTTGGACATCACTGCAATTTGTCAGAATACAGCAAGACTTCATCTTGTTTGAAAGGCTTCTTTGCCTGAAATTTAGGTTGGTACATGGTTTGCACCGACCTAAGTGCCTTACATTTGTCTTGTAGGGTGGTAATAATATCTTGGGCATCACCTGAACAGACGGATCCCCAGAAAGGGGTATCCTGGATGGCAGTTTGCACATCCTGAGCCAAACTTGACATGCTCAGCCACGAAAAGTATTGGAGGCTGACTGCCATGGTGGCCAGCCTTGCTAATGAGTTGACAGCATCGGAGGTTGCCCTGAGGGAATGTCTGCAGGCCACATTGGCGGAGCGGATCGAATCTGCTAAGATGGATTCTGTTTCAGAGTCTGGAAGGGCTTCATTGGTCTGCTCCAACTGAACAAACAAGGACTTTAGGCAGACCAGCATGTGGCCTATGTAATAAACAGCCCTCATGGCCAGTGTGGAGGAAGAGTAAAACTTCCTTCCAAACTGATCTAGCTGCCAAGACTTTATCAGGTGGAGAGGTGCTCATATGCCGGCGCTTGAAGGAATGGTCATGAGCCACCGCAGTGATGACCGAATTGGCCTTGGGGTGCCTGCTGAGAGGATTTTCCTCTCTGGTATATGATGGGTGCATTCCATTTTCTTAGCTACTGCCAGAATAGAAGAGGGCATCACCCAAATGGTCGATGTGAGATCCTTATGTGACTCTAGCCAAGGTGGGGTAAAGACCAGGGCTGCCTCCTGCATATCCAGGTGCTCCACTAGGCACTGCCATTTCGGATCCTAGTAATCAAACTTCCACTCAGACTTCTGTAATTTTGCGGAGTAGGTCTGTGAATGACAGGTCCTCCAGGGCAGACCTGGGGAATTCCTTAGGCTGTGGCTCCCCTATAGATGGGGTTTCAAAGAACTAGCTTGCCGATGGGGAAGAATCCGAGTCAGAATCTTGGTCTGAATCCAAAGACTGAGAGTCAGGGTGAGCCGGATCCCAGGGTCCTGGCGTCGGCTTATTGAGAGGCCGGGCAGATGTTGGCTCCTTTGAAGGGACCAGTGTTGGCTCTGAGGCAAAGGAGCTGGAACGTGTTTCACCAGCTGCACATCGGGGCTCCTAGGAGATTCCTAGGGAGCCTGGCAACTGCCCAGCTCTGACACGAGCTGTGCCTTGGTCTCTGACCACTGAGACTGCAGGATAGACCTGATATCCACTTGAGGCTGGGGTGCAGGCTGCGGAGGCAGAGGCGGCTGATAAGCCAGGGAACAGCCTCTGGCGAAGCCCTGCATCTGGAAACCCAACGCATGATAGTGCGTCGATGGGTATCCCAGCGAGGGGGGGGGTAGGCAGGAGCATACCCTGGTGTACGAAACCTTGATGAGAGGAATCCTGGTGGGTTATACGCTGAAGCTTGAGGTGTCTGGTAACCAGGCGCAAGAACCACAACAGAGGGTAACCCGATGGAAGGTAACCAGACAGAAGGCCAGACAGGGGATACCCAACAAAGGGGATGACGGAGGACCCGATGGAGTCAAGCCCAGAGGGCCTGACAACGGTGCCAGAGGCCCAGACAGCAGACCCTGTGGAACACTAAAATCAGAGGGCCCTGGAAGGGTCCGATCCGGCAGGGGGTTGCCGGTAGCAAAGAAAGCCCCTGATGGTAGTGTAGAAGGCTGGAAACCTCTTTGCAGATGACACAAAGATCTGAAACAGGATTGATACACAAGGAGGCATCGAAAGGATGAGATGGGACTTGACAATGTTGGAGGAATGGTCAGAAGTATGGCGTGGATTCAGTGTAAAGAAGTGCAATAATGCACCTGGGAAATAAATCCCAGGGAAGATTACACAGTGGGGGGTATAACAACAAAAATGGAAAGGGACCTGGGGTAATCATATCAGATGACCTTAAGGTTGGCAAGCAAGTAGAAGGCAGTAGGGAGGGCTGGGGAATACTGGGATGTATAGGGAGAGGCATCACCAGCAGAAAACAGGAAGTTGTTATACCTCTGTACAGGCAGTTGGTGAGACCCCATCTGAGTACTAAGTCCAGTTCTGTCGACCCCATCTCCACAAGGACATAGACAGGATGGAGACAGTCCAGAGGAGGGCAACTAAAATGGTGCAAGAGGTCTGCAGAGAAGCCATCACAGGAGAGAGACTAATGGAGCTTAATATGTACTATATACCATTGAGGAAAAGGGGGGCACGAGAAACTTTAAGTACCTCAGTGGAATCAACAAAGTCCAAGAGGGTAGCATCTTTCAGAAAAGATGTGCCAGAACAAGGGGACACAATTTGAAAATGGGGAGGGGACTGCTCTGGGCAATGTGAGAAAATATTTTTCACAGAGAGGGTGGTGGATGCATGGAACAGCCTTCTTTACGAGGTTGTGGGGTCTAAAACTGTGGGAGAATTCAAGAATGCATGGGACAGACATAAGGCAATTCTTGTCGGGGTAGGAAGAAATAGGATCTGCAGCTTAGCCTGTAGGTAGGTAAATGGGCAGACTAGGTGGGCCAAGCTGTTCTTATTTGCTGTCAAAGTCTACGTTTCTATGTTAAACCATCTGGGTTACCACCCTCTCCCGACCCTGGATCCTGAGGTGAACTCAGAAAGAAGCCACCTTGCGGAAGTCCCTCTTCTCCCATCCCTCTGTCAATAGGAGAGGGAGAGCGGAACCACATCCTCTGGTGAGGAGAACCCTCCGAAGAAGGCTGAGGAAGATCCAGCAGCTGGGAATCGTCAGGTCCATCACCAGAGCCCGATGTCAGATCGGTAGGGTGACTTATTAGCCGAGACGACCAAGCGAACGTCTCAATGGTCGACGCTTGACTTATTGGTCTATGTCGGGCAGGCTCTAGAGTGCCTAGAGCCCAACACAACAGCCTGAGCTGGGCGCCATCAGGGGTTAGACAACAAGAACTTAATGGCTCCACTGGACGGGAAGACCTCCGTAGAGATGGACCGGCACGGCCGAGACCTCAACCAAGGTCAAGGTTCCTGTAGCCACCAGAACTGTGGTGGCAGGGGGGGCCAGAGGACTGCTCCTTAGGTGGGGCAGGATGGGCCGCAGCAGCCAACGAAGTAGACCGCCACTCATCCAAGGGGCCACAGGTGGCCTCGGGCAAGAATGGGACTGGTTCTGGTCCCGATGTTTCACCTTTTCATGCCTAGAGTCAGTGGGTGAGGTAGAAGTGCTATGCAACCTTTGGAGCTCTTTCTCCACGATGGCCATTCGTTTCAAAAGGTGAGCCCTGAGGGCCTGCTAGCGGTGCTTCTGTGGCCAGGTTGATTAGCAGAGGCCTCACAGTCCCCGACCTTGTGCTCCAGGCCTAGGCAGAAGAAGCAGAGCGGGTGTGAATACTTATGAGTAGTTATGCAATCGGACAAAGCACACTTGTCCTTGTACTCTATGTTAGAGGATATGCACAAAATAAAATACTGAAAACTGAAAGAAAAGAAATGGATACTCGGGGCCTCATATTTTCTGCAATATTGTGGTTGCAGCAATGGCCACAGAAATCAGGGCTGACCACAGAAATCAGTGCTTGCCACAGAAATCTGGAAGACCAGCCACACAGCCACAGAAATGCTAGCTATGCTATGTGATCACACAAAGTAAGGGCACAGCCATTGATATGTTAAGTATGCCATAGCATACATGCTCATTAGAAGGGGCAGCAAACTGATAACGCCCACTACAAAGCCGAAAAACTAGAGGCCGCATGGTATCCTGACTCTGTGCTGGCTCTTGTTACATAACTCCTTCCAACCAGTATTGTGTGTGTGTGTGGGAGGGTGGGGACTGACACAAGAGTAGCAGAGCTTGATTAGGTCCACAGCAGTCATGATTTGCTGCTGTGTAGGTGTGGCTAGCTCAGCCATGTTCATTTTTCATTGTGAGGCTGTTCACAGTGCATGCTGAATCCTTGGAAGATGAATTTGGAAGGAAGAACTGGAAGGTGAGCTGTAGTCAGAAGTGGGAAGATTCACTGGTGCACATGGAGGTGGAATCAATCTCAGTGTGGTGACAGGTATTGGAGGAGAAGCCGACTGCAGAAACCTAGGGCTGGCATCACAGTTTTGATTTGTGGGTCGCAGTTCTGTGCCTGCAGATGTGAGAGTAATTTCTTGGCAGCTCTGAACCTGCAACCTAAGTGGTCGCATCAAGCTCAATTCTTAAGGAGGGTAAAGTTGCCCAGCTGCAGCAGAATTGAAGACCATGGTATACTAGAACTGGAGCAAGCAGGTAAGGAAAAAATTTCCATGGAGAGCATGATTGCTGCTACTGTATCCACAAGTAAAATGAGGGTCACTGCCTGAAGAACACCACAACCCCATGAATTGCGAAAAGAGGACATGCTAACCAAGGTTATTTCAGCTCAACAAGAATGACTTGCTTGCATTTTTCAGTGCATCTCCCAAAAGAAAAATCAGGAGTCAAATCCTACAGACACTGTAAGTTACACCCTCCTTCACTGTTAAAGGAAGACAATCCCTCTCCCACCCCAACACACAGATTTGCACACTACACTCAGCATGTTTGTTGGAAGGCAGTTAGGTATTCTAGTTTAAAAATCTAAAAGAACATTGATCAGAATCAGAATAAAATGGCTTTCAAGTTTGAGTCTCTTTGTATCTGCTAACTGTAACCCCTCTACAAATGGGGGTTGCTGAAAAGTCTTTGAGCTCGCCTAAATGCTCACTGTCAGCTGGTGTCCTGTGTTTTAGCAGTTTAAATGTATTGCCAGCGAGTGCCTATATAGCCTCTGTGTACTGTCTCTTTAAGAACTGCCTGGATTGCAGTCATAATTAATCTGAGAGGGAGCTCTGTTAGAAGATGTACTTGTTTGCTGATCATTTGTTAGAGTAGTAATAATATTGCAGTTTGTTCTAACCTGCCTTCTTTGCAGGCATGGACAGTTCTGTTTGTTTCCATCGTCTTGGTCCTGGACTGCAGAATGGGCCAATCAGTACATTTGGGACTCTAAAATGGAGCCTGCCTACAGGGGCTTGGTGGGCCAAAAACTTGTAGGAATTGTAGTTTTGGGCTTTTGGTGCCTAAAATAACTTTGAGGGGGAGCCCATATTGTGACTGACACACAGATCAGCCAACCAAACCTTTTGGATCTTGAGGAAAGTCTCACACTGCTTACAGTTTTAGTTAGATCTGAGTTGGGAAGTGAAGAGGTAACCATTCGAGATAGTTCGAGCAGCAATCCATAGTGGATTCGCACGGGAGAACTGTGGAAAAGCCTAAATTTGGCCTGCATGCCTGCCTGCTGTTCCTGACAGGGAACTTGTGCTTTTTATTCCTGGACTGGATCCGAATTTGGAGAGCGAATTAAGCCACTGAAATGTGACCAGGCTTTAACCTGTAGACCACTGAAGATTTGCTGAACGCAATCGGCCTGTAGGACTTCCAGTTGCCTCTGAACTTCCGGATTGTGCAGAGACTCTTTAATTGTGACCGGAGAGCCATTTGTCTGGTACAGTGGAAGTTCCTTACATGTGAAGGTGCTGTGTGCTTATAGTGGGTCGTGATTTGGTGCCTCAGTGTATGTCTGAACTGTGTTTTGCTTGCTGGAGGCTGTATCCAGCTCCACGGATTGAGTCCGTATCCATTTCCGTTTGCCTGGGCCAGACTACACTGGCCCAGCCAAAAGAAAGTCATCGACGAGAGACCGACCTGGGGATCAGTCCCCTGCTCAACGCCTTGAACAGGAATGACACCTGTTTTCCGTGTGGGCACTGCTTCTCTGGGCATTCCAGCTCAACAGCCTGCAGTCTTGATTTCGTCCTGCCTGCGTCCAGTATTGGGTATCGTGAGTAAACATCAGGGTAGCTCCCTGCAACAACAGCCAAATCTAAAAGTGTTGTCATCAGATTGGCTTGTTGCCTTTTCTTTCACAAACTGAGCCCTCTGGCTCCGGATTACAAATAGTGTGTGTTGTGCATGTTGCCTTCTTCCATCATAGGCCCCCAACCAGCTGCAACTTCCTGGCTAGCCCACCATTTTCCTACCTGGGTACCCAGAGTGTGCAACTGTGTAGGGACTCTGAACTGCATGCATAACTGTCTGATTAATATAGCTTTTAAGCAAATCAACCTGATTACGCCCCTCCCTTGTTCAAGTCCTCTGAATAAATGAGATTTAACTTTGTATTTAACCCAACTGTAGTTTCAGTTTGTACCAAGAGTATTGTACTGTTATTTGCTGTGCTTAACCTTGTTTTGCAGGGGTCCCCAGGGTCAAGCTAGAGGAACCAGCCCTGGTGGTAAGCACAAACAGTATGGGTAATTGCCTAATGAATAGGGGTCATTGTGAATGTAATTATTGTGTACTGCTCAGGCCACTAGAAGGTGAAAAGGGGGGTTACAGTGTCCCGGAGGGCTGTGCCCAGGTCAGCTTGACCACTACCAACCCTGACCTCCGGGTGGCGGCACCCGTATCAGAACCTAGGCCCCTTAACTTGCAACTAGTCAAGCAGGCAGGGGTAGTAGCCCTTGGGATAGCACCACCTAGGGGTTACAACTCTAAATATAAACCAGAAGAAATCCAAGCAGGTTTTGCCTTCTGTGTAGTTTTAGCCAAGTGTGCATGTTCTCCGATTATAACCTAAGAGAACAGCAAAGGCCACCAATTTCCAGAAAAAGAGCAGATGAGCCTTGAAATTCGGGATGGGAGGGAATATTCATTAAAAGAGAACACTGATGCCCATGGCTGTGCCAGGTTTGGGTTACTGCCGTTTAACATTTGTGATAAGACTACAAATTGTTAACTGGCCTGCTGTTCCACTTTGTGTACCGCAGCGGTTGCATGAAGGCAGTCAAAGGGTTAACTAAGACTTAATCCCTTAGAAGGTATGCTGTTTAGCCACAATTTATCTGCCACAGAATCAGAAGTTGTTCTGCTGCAGAAAGTATGAGGTCCTGCCGCAGAATGTAGGTCTACTTTGCCGCAGTAAACATGGGGCCCTGTGGATACTCATCCGAGATAGCGGTCGAATTGCAGCATACGATCTCTGCAAAGTCTGACTGATCCGGTCAATGACAGGAAAGAAATGGAAGGCAGGTGTGGGGACTGCCACTATATAAGGTCACGCCAACGTCAGCCACATGACATCTGGTGGGCGGCCCCGCATCAGACACTGCTGGCTAAAGTTTCCATGTGTTCCTGACACCAGGGGGCACATACCTCAAAGTAATTACCTACTGCAAGAGCCCTCTCGAAGATCTGCATCTATGCAACAACAACAAAAATAAAACCAAGTAAAATTACTCAGACCTGCACCTGGGAGCTGTGCTCGGCGTAAAACAAGTAATATATAGAACATTAGACTGCTAGCACCAGTTTAATACTGCCACTCGCCTCACTGTAGAGTCAATCTGGATTAGCCATAAATGGAAAAGGAAGCACAAACAACTTTGAAGAACCTTTGAAAATAGGATTGATACCACAGACACCCTTTCCAGCTGGAGCAAACACTGAAGCCAGGTGGACTTTTAAAGTGGTGGTCTGCAAGCCCAGAGAATGCAGATGGTAAGATAGTCGCAGTGCTGGAATCCCTGCTTGTTCTCATGCCACATCACTGGTGGAGCACCAAATAGAAAACCCTTTCCATTTTGAAGCATAGATTTTCTTGGTATAGGACTTCCTGTAACCTCATAAAAACATTCAGAAATCTCAGAGATGCAACCTTGCATGTTCCTAAGAGCCATGCCTTGAGCCTGAGGAATTTGAGGTTCAGGTACAGGATCCCCTCTTGGCTGGAGGTTAATAGGTTTTGCCTCTAATGCGTATTGGCTTTTCCACAGACATGGAGAGCAGCAGAGAGTACCATGGCTGCCTTGCCCAATCTGGTGCTATCAAGATCATTGATGCTGGCTGGGATCAGAGTTTGATCAGAACCCTGAAGATCAGAGGAAAAGAAGGGAAGGTCTATAGCAGCCTCCCTGACTAGTCTAGAGGCAGAGCATCCAGGGGTACTGTACCCGTGGCTGGTGGTCTTCAATAATACTGTGACAGGTGGTGGTTTTCGTGGGACACAAAAATCTATTCTCTGGGGTGCCCCACCTTCTGATCACTACCTCCAACATCTGCTTGTCAGGGTCCTCTCATGATGGGATTGGTTGATCTGATTGCATCTGCTAGGGTGTTGTCATTGCCCGAGAGATGAATAGCTTGCAGTGAAGCTTTCTGTAAGTAAGCTAGGCTCAAAATCTCCATTGCCCCTGTGCACAGGGTGTTGGACCTTGTCCCTCCCAGTTTGTTTATGTAACACATGGTTGTGATATTGTCTGTTCTGACCTGTGACACCCTGCCCTGCACCTGCCACCTGAGTGCTGACCTAAGTAATATCCAGATATGGATCCGGAACCATAAGCTAGTCCTTAATCTAAAAAAACAGGCCATGCTCTTTGGGTCCCAGCTTAAGATTAAGGCCTCCCCTGTGCCTTTCGGTGTTTCCGGAAAGAGGGGTGTCTGATCCCAATCACAGAAAATTTCAAATATCTTGGGGTAACGCTGGACCCGCAGCTAGACCTTGGCTGCCATATCCAGAACACATGCAAAACTGTCAACTGTAAACTGGGTATGGCCTATAGAGCAAAAAATAACCTCACTCCGGCTGCACGTATTGCACTTGCCAGAGTATGCTTCTCCCCTTGCTATGCTATGGGCTCCTGTTTGCCAGCACCACTAAGGTCGATCTCTCTAGGTGGTCGACTGCCTACAATAATGTCTGTCGCTTCGCCTTAGCGGCCCCTCGGCTCACTCACCACTGTGATCTCTACAACAAATTAAACTGGCTCTCTCCTACGAAGCATATTGACTTTGTCCTTGGTTGCTTCACAGGGAAGGTCCTTAGCACTGGCACCCCCCCAGGGGTGGCAAACCTGCTTGTCCAAACTGTTCCCTCTTCTTACCACCTTAGGTCTTAGGGGTCTGCTACACTCAAGGTACCTGTGACCAGGACTCAAATGGGTGAAAGGGATTTGCAGTGTGTGCCCCCAAGTTATGGAAAACCTTCCCCGACCAGACCCGTACTGCCCCTTCCCAGGGCTGCTTACGTTCCTCCCTATGGAACCATCTCAAACTCGCATCGGCCTGTGGGTGCAAAAAACCCCCGTGATAAATTGTCTGGACTCAGCTCTCACATACAAGTGTTGGCCCTTATGTTGCTGCCACTAATCCTTGCCTTGTACTGCACCAATCTGGCACACGCCATTTCACTCTGTTGTACTTACTCTAATTAATAAGTTGCCTTATGACCTGCATTTGTGTTTTCTAAATTAAGATGTTCTGCGTGTGACATTTGTGTATTTCCTAACTTGTACCACGTTGTCCTATGACTTGTAATCCTCCCACTATTATGTACCATGTTGTCCAAAATGTGTTTTGTGTATATAATTTTCCTGTACTTTCCGGTCGTTCTGAAAATAGGCAAAGTTTGTCTAGTGTACTTACCTGGTTAAGTAAAGTTAAATAAGTAAATGGGGCTAAAGCCTGCAGGGCCCGGAACACTGCTCTTTGTTGCAGAAGGTTTTTGCGCTGAAGCGACTCTGCACTTGACCAGGTACTGTGAGTGGTGTGATCCCCTGGGGAGCACCCCACCCCAGTAGTGATGCATCTGTTGTATCACTGATGGGAGATGCTTACTGGAAAGGAACCTTTTCCCTTAGGTTGTCTCCCTCTTTCCACTATGGGAGGGCTTGCAGTAATGTCTGTTACTCCAAGCACTGGTCTGTCCACCTTTCCTCTGGGTCCCCTCCCAGTGAGAAGGAAAAATTACTCACTGTAGTAATCTTCTTTCTTCCAACAGGTCCTTTAGCATCAGTAACATATGCATCTAGCTGGCTGGGTGCAGCTGCCCCAGAGGTGTGGCCTTTGATAATGAGCTTAGGAATTAGCCAATCAGAATGTAGGAGGAGAAATGCTCAGAGGAAACAGACTGAAGTACCTCAGAATTTTTTCAGAGATGGATGGACACATGCCCAGATAATGAACCAACATGATTCAAAAAAGAAACCTGCAAATGTCAAAAATTTAAAAAACACAATTTCAACAAACTCAAAGCCTATTATCTTAAGATAGACATATTTTATTAATAAACTGAAAACAGAGTCCTTTCCCTAAAAGGTGAACGGGGAGGAAGGACTGGAGCTTGCTGATGCTAAAGGACCCCTTGGAAGAAAGAAGATTACTATGGTGAGCAATTTGTTTTTTTCTCTCACCCCAGTAGTCCTTTAACATCAGTAACATATGCAGATTCCAAAGCAGTTCAAAACTGAGAGGTGGGCAGAGAACCTACTTAGGAAAGAGGCTCTGCGGTACCACCCTGCCAAATTTGGCATCAGATCTGGACTGTACATAAAGACAGTAGTACTTCATGAATGTGTGTACAGTTTTCCAAGTAGCTGCCTTGCAAACATCCATGAGGGGTATGTCTCTTGCAGCTTCCACAGAGACTGCAGTACCCCTACAAGAGTGGGCCCCGAGCCCTTCAGGAGGTTGATGACCAGCTTTCTCATACCAAAATCTAATGCAAGAGACTATCCAGCAGGAAATAGTTACCTTGATTGCTGGTTTTCTACCCAATTCCCCATCTGGGTTTATAAATATGGATTTTGCACTTGTTAAAAAGACTGCAAGAAAGTTTTTTTTTTTTTTTTTTTTTTTATATAGTATGAAGTTTAAAAAAAAAAAAAAAACACAGCTGAAAGAATGGACTTTCAACTGCCCGGCCCCCTTGAGAAAGCACTTAGTCTTTGTAGAGACGAGTATGAAACATGTCATAAAAGTTTCAGGACAGCTGGGTAGAGCAGAAAAATATGAGTTATAAGACTTAAGAATAATATCTGCACCAATCATAAATGTTAAGAGTGGAAGAAATTAGTAGCAACATTCAATGAACCACCAAAAAAAAAAGAAGCAAACCTTACTTCCATTGCGTCGGATGGGGAGTTGGATTTGTTTCAGAGTCAGACACCAGAGATGGCGGAGGTGGCACAAATCCTCCTCCTGTAACCACAATAAATCAACGAATGAATAAAACACAGAAATCAGTGAAAAAGAAAACAAAAAGCCCAGAATCCCTGCACATTATGCTGTACTTCAGTTCTGATGGTGACATGATCCATGTGCTTCTTTCTGCCCACTGCACAGACATCCTGTTTGTGACGCTGAGCACCATCAGCTGGGCCAGGATATGGCAACAACCCTGGCAGCACGCTGTTAGTAGTTTAAAACAGCAGGATGTGTGAGTCAGCAAAATCTCTCATTATATAATTTTTTTTTTTTTTTTTTATAGCAAAATTTATTTCTGATATCCTTTAGAGTCATCCTGTACTTGTCTCTAAGGGATATCTATCCAGCAACCATTTTGAAGAACAAATGAAACTTTTGGCCTGTTCTCAAAACTACTGCAACTGTGCCCTTACAGTTCCTTGCTATTATGGGGGGAAAGGATTATTTGGGGCTGGAGAGAGCACCATCAGAAGGAGCTGCTCCAACGTGGGCTGGGTTTTTTCGGGACCGTCCACTAAACGCCATCACCTTTGTTTCCACATACAGCCCCAGGGGAATTTCGACGCCAAACTGCCATTTGAAAAGGCAGCTGCACCAACAGGCTCCTGCACAAGGTGACGCCTGGGGCAAGGCTAGCAAAAAGGCTAGCCAGATCTTTGCAACACAGTATTCTGAACTGTTTCGCACAGGAGGGAGCGGGTGCTCTTGTGAGAGGCTCCCCCTGCATTTCAGGACAAGGAACGAGCACCTGGGTTGAGGCACTGGTAACCGGCGGTCCTCCCCAACATTTGGCCTGTAAGGTCAGTAAGGGAAGCCAAAGCTCAGACAGAAGAACACATTGCAAAATCAGTGGGTAGAGGGGACAAAACCTTTTACAGGTACATAAGTGAAAAAAGAAAGGCAAAGGGAGGGATAGTGAGACTGAAGGGGGAGGATAGGGGCTGTGTGGAGGATGACAACAGTAAAGCGGACATATTGAACAGGTATTTCTGCTCAGTCTTTACTGAGGAAGAGGAGGGTAATGGGTCTGAATGGAGTACAAGGGTGAGAATGGTGCAGAAATGGACACAAGTCCCTTTACACGAGAAAGGGTCCTGAAGGAACTGGAAGTAATAAGAGTTGATAAAGCAATGGGGCCAGATGGGGTGCACCCCAGGGTCCTTAAAGAACTAAGAGAGGAGTTGGCTGAACCTCTTGCTATCCTGTTTAGCCGATCACTAGAAACAGGGGAGGTACCCAAAGACTGGAGGATAGCAGATGTAGTCCCCTTATACAAAAGTGGGAACAAAGAGGAAGCGGGGAACTACAGACTAGTCAGCCTCACCTCGGTAGTGGGGAAGATCATGGAAGCACTACTGAAGGACAGATTGGTGGAACATCTGGTTGTCAATGGACTACAGGACCCAAGGCAGCATGGTTTCACCAGGGGAAGGTCATGTCAGACCAACCTCATTGAATTTTTTGACTGGGTGACTAGGGAGGTGGATCAGGGGAGGGCAGTGGACATGGTCTATCTGGACTTCAGCAAGGCCTTTGACACTGTGCCACATAGAAGACTATTGCACAAACTGGGGAATATGGGTGTGGGCAGGACAGTAGTGCGGTGGGTAGGTAACTGGCTGGGCAGCAGGACACAAAGGGTGGTGGTAAATGGCTGTCACTCCACAGAGGGAAGAGTGACCAGTGGGGTACCACAGGGATCAGTGCTGGGACCGGTACTATTCAATATCTTCATCAGTGACATTACGCAGGACCTAGAAGGCAGAATTTCACTGTTCGCTGATGACACAAAGCTCTGTAACAGAGTAGACACACCAGAGGGTGTATACAGAATGAGAAGGGACCTGCAGAAACTTGAAGAATGGTCAGGGGTTTGGCAGTTGAAATTCAATGCAAGGAAGTGCAAGATAATGCATATGGGGCACAAAAACCCTGGCACAATACATCAGTTGGGGGGTGAGGATATAGCGTGCACCAAGCAGGAAAGGGATCTTGGAGTTATCATCTCTGATGACCTCAAGGCAGGAAAACAGTGTGACAAGGCAGCAGGTAAAGCAAATAGGATGCTGGGATGCATAGGCAGGGCATCACCAGCAGGAAAAGGGAGGTCATACACCTCCATACAAGACACTAGTGAGGCCGCACCTGGAGTACACTGTGCAGTTCTGGAGACCTTACCTACGTAAGGACATGACAGGGTAGAGAAGGTTCAGAGGAGGGCAACAAAGATGGTGCATGGATTGCATCACAAGTCCTATGAGGACAGGTTGAAGGCACTGAACATGTACTCCCTGGAGGAGAGGAGGGAGAGAGGATATGATAGAGACTATACAAGTATCTTACAGGGAGGAACAGGGTGCAGGAATGCACTATTTTTAAGTGAAAAGATGTTCCAGGACTAGAGGGCATGGGATGAAGTTGGAGGGAGGACGATTCAGAGGAAACGTGAGGAAGAATTTCTTCACAGAACGGGTGGTGGACAAGTGGAACACCCTGCCAGAGGAAGTGGTGGGGGCTGAAACAATCACGGGATTTAAGAATGCATGGGATAGACATAAAGGAATTCTGGAGGTCAGGGGTAAGGGGCAACAGACTTCCTGGAAAACATAAACTGAACTTACAAACTTAAATGGGCAGACTGGGTGGGCCATAGGCCCTTATCTGCCGACACTATGTATCTATGTAACATTGTTCGGGACTTCGCTAGTGCCTTTGGGGGGGGGAGGATTGTTTGGGGCTGGAGAGAGCAGCATCAGAAGGAGCTGCTGCAGCGTGGGGTTTTCAACCCACCAACCCCGTTCCCTTCTCCCATTAAATGGCCGATAGCACGCTCCTGAATAGACCAGCACCAATCGGCGCTGGCCATAGGCAGGATCTTGGGCACCATAAAGTCTCTAACTCTAACTTAACCTAAAAATTGATATACTATCTAGCGCTGCAATTACAGCAAACACTAAGTAATCTGATTGGACAAACAATATCAGCATAATTTGTTCCATCAATTCCTACAGTACCCTGTGTTACAATCATTAACTAGTAGCAGAGAATACACAATATTTAAAGCAGTTTCTTTGGTGTAAGATATATCTTTGTTTTAAGAGGGCTGTACAGTTTGCAGAGGGCTGGCTACGTTCAGCTATATCTAGTGGGGCTTGAGGTCCACTGGCTTATATTTCTAACTACTCTAACAGCATTAGTATCCCTGTGAACTGTACTGTTTTATAATCCCCAATCTGTTACAGGTGACCTGCCTACCAACACAGCACGGGTGCTCACCAACTTAGTGGCTTAGTTTGGTACCTTTGAGGTATGAGCTCTGAACTGTTGTGATGAGAATAGACAGGTGGTAATAATAGGTAGGCACTGCTGAAAACAGGGTGGTATCAGGTGTCTGGTAGTGGTGGGAATCACCACTGGCCACAGAGTTGGGGCCAGTGACCAGCACCGATTTCTGGACCATTCCCTTGGTCAGTCTATCACTGGCATGAACATGGGGAACCCTCACTACCTATGTAAGCGAATACCGCTGCATCCACTCGTGTGCACACTAGCCTGTGGTATGCTCACTGTCCTTGGCATCCACTGGTATATTCATGCAGATGTCCCTAGAGCGGGTGAACCATGGGGCACTTGCTCCCCGCTGGCGGAAACCGATTTCACGTTCTCCAACCTATTAGCAGAAGGCAGACCCCTTCCCTGGGTTCTCTGCAGTCTTGACCCGAGGTGCTTTGTGCCATGCACTTCTGGTTAGGAGATATGGCTGCAGGGTACACACCAGGGATGGCTCCTTCCTAAAACATCTCCTATGGGTACTCCTGGTGACCTTTATTTATTTATTTATTTATTTTAGTTGTTTAACCAGGAGTAGCACACTAAGCTGAAAGCTTTTTTACAGGAGTGACCTGGGAGCACGGGGAAGTTAAGTGACTTGCTCAGGGTTACACAGTACATAAGTGGAAGCTGTGGGATTCAACACCAGGTCTGGTGAATGTCACCAGATTTGCAGCTCAAAGCCTTAAACCACTGCACTATACTGCCTCCCCTAAAAAGCACTATCAGGTGACATCGAGCTAAACCCTGGCCCTCCTTGCCAAACGGCCCCTGCTGCTCTGGGCAGGATGACGGTCAAAGGGCTAAAAATAGCCCATCTCTGTATTGGTAGCATCCTGCCCAACCTGGCAGAACTACTGGCTTGGGTCACCCACCACACCCCTGACATTCTGGGAGTGACAGAAACCTGGCTTAAATCCACCACACCAAACTCTGCATGTGCCCTCCTGGTCTATGACCTCCTCAGGCTTGATCGCCCAGGAAAAAGAAGATGGGTAGCATCTTGGTCTATTATAAAGCCATCTTAACTTGTTGGTGCTACCCTTGTCCTCAACCTGTGCAGTCCCTCATGCAGTTCCTGCATACAGTGCTGTTGTCGAAGACCAAAAGATACATGTTGTATTCACTTACAATCCCCGAGGGGCTGTCCATCCTCCTGGATACTGTAGGTGCTGTGACCTGACATAATGAAATAATTATTCTAGGTAATCTCAACCTAAACTGGCTTGGTTGCAACTCCAAAGCATATGAACCACTCCTTGCTGGTCTCTCCCTGTTGCAACTTATTAAGGAGTCTACTAGATGCCCACCCAATGGTGGAGGGAGCCTCTCTGGACTGGGTCATGACAAATCGACCAGAGAGGATCAGCTCATCAGGCATCCTCTAACTCCATCTCAGACCACTCCCCATGTACAGGGTGTGGAAGATTCCTTCTGAAAATCCTACATAAAATTATCCAGGTCCGAGACTACTCAAGGTTTGATCTTGGCTCCTACATGCTGATCTCCAGCACGCTGACTGGTCAGCAGTATGGAACGCACAGGACTCCTCATCAGCAGCCAGTCACTTCCTCATTGCGTTCAGGGTGCTGCACGATAAACATGCCCCCCTCATCAAACAGAGGGTCAGGGGCTCGGCGACAAAGTGGCTACAGGGCAGTCTGCTAACCCTTATGAAGTACAGAGATAAGTGCTGGGCAAAATTCAAGGCCACGGTGGAACAGGCCATATTTCTGCAGTAGAGGATACTCAGAAATCAGTGTAAGAAGGCTAGCAGGGCAGCCAAAGGAGAATTTTGCAAATCTGTGCTGCTGTGCACAGCTAGGGACCCCAGGAGGTTCTGGAGAAACATTAAGAATATAGTCAGTGGGACCCCGAGTGGTGAGACCTCGGATATGATAATTGATGGTACCAGTTGCAATAACTCCCTGACCATCGCAAATGCATTCAACCAATCCTTCTTGGACCTATCTACCTTTACCTCATCACTCCCCCATGTTGGAGGGGAGAAGGGTGAAAAATGGGCCGCACCATCCTCATCTTACCCGCCCCTTCTTTTCAAGGTGGTGGCGGTGCAAGAGGTGCAGAGACTGCTCTCGGGTCTCTCCCACTTCGACTGCTGGACATGATGGATTGAAGCCGAAACTTCAGAGTCTTGGTGCCAGTGAGACTGCCCCCATGGTAACCCACATCTTCGATCTGTCCCTGTCATCAGGTATCATTCCGGAAGTATGGAAAGTTGCCAGGGTGGTCCCAATACTTAAACAAGGAAACCCCAAACTCACAGAAAACTACTGTCCAATATCCATACTGTCAGTGGTCAGCAAACTTCTCAAGAAGGTCGTGGCAGGGCAACTCTTGGAATACTTGCAGTCTCATGACCTGTTGTCCCCTGAGCAGCATGGCTTTAGGAAAGGGCACAGCACAACTTCTGCCCTTGTCACGGTCTCATCTTGGATCAGAGTGGCTATGGACCAAGGCAAATTCTCTGGAGCCATCTTTATAGATCTCGCTAAGGCCTTTGATCTTGTTGATCACACCATGCTCTCCACCCAGCTCAGCTCCTATGGTCTATCACCTGAGGTGCTCAACTGATTTTCCAACTAAGTGGCAGACAGCAACTTGTTAAGTATGGGAAGAAGTTCTCGGACACTATCTTTGTTACCACAGGTGTCCCACAAAGCTCCGTCTTGGGGCCCCTGCTTTTCTCCATATTCGTGAACAAACTCCCGGCTGCTGCTATCCCCTGCAAGCCTATCCTTTATGCAGATGACCTGGTCATCCTGACTCACTCCCCTGAGATAGGGGTCATAAATCACCACCTGAGAGAGGACTTGAGAAACATCCAATCCTGGATATTGTCACATAAGTTGGTTCTAAATCTCAGAAAAACCCAGGCTATGCTCTTTGGGTCTCAGGCCAAGATTAAGGCCACCCCTGCTCCACTGTGTGGTTTTGGTGTTGACGGGGTCAAGATCCCAGTTACTGACAACTTTAAATAGCTTGACCTTGGCCGCCACATTCAGAATACTTGCAAGACTGTAAACTGCAAACTGGGTCTGGTATACAGAGCAAAAGTACTCTTACTCCGGCAGCTCTGTGTACTGCCTTGAAGTGCTCTCCACGTTCTGCTATGGGCCTCGTTTGCCCACTCATCCAAAGTCCAACTCACTAGGTGGTCCACAGCCTACAATAATGTCTGCCGCTCGCACTGGCTGCCCCCATCTCACTCACCACTGTGACCTCTATAGCAGGTCAAATTGGCTCTCACCCACTAACCACAGACTTCATCTTAGGGTGCTTCACTGGAAAGGTCCTTGGCACTGGCACCCCTCCAGGGCTTGCGAAATTTCTTGTCCCGTCCATCTCCTCCTCCTACTCCCTCAGGTCCCAAGGACAGGCTCCCCTAAAGACACTGGCTACACAGACTCAAATGGGTGGGCGGGACTTTGCTGCATTCGCTCCCAGACTGTGGAACTCCTTCCCTGCCCAGGTCCATGTCGCACACTCACAGATGTGTCTCCGTTCCTCCCTAGGGAACCATCTCAAACTTGCCTTGGCCTGTGACTGCCCCAAACCTCCGTGAATTGATCCATCACAGCACTCCTCTGCTCTGGAGCTACTCCTGGACAACTGAACAGACTCCAAGAGGTTGCTAAGCTGTATATAGTGTCACATCTGAAGGATTTCAATACTGTGCTCCTGGAACTGCTCTTGGCTTCCATAAGGTGTTTATGTTGTTATGTTAATACTGTATAATCTATGCCTTATGTTTCGTATGCTGTGTTGAATCTGTATCCTCACATGAAATGTAACATGTCTAATTTGTACAATGTCGTCGTATATACCTAAATCTATTATTCCTATACTCTCCCGGGTCGTACCTGAAAATAGGCAATTGTCTTGTCTAGTGTACCTACCTGGTTAACAAAAGCTAAATAAATAAATAAATACTCAGTGTATTTTTAGTTTTCTCAGATACTATTACATAAAACAGAATTTGCCAGCAGGTAAGGGCAAAGTGGCCTACGTAGTCTGCTTATAGTATCAGCGCAGATCCTACTTGATCTCCAACGTTTTCACCCACCAACCTTCCCTTTCTCCAAGATTCCCCTATGCCTATTCCATGCATTCTGGAACGCCACCACCATTTTTGCCCTCACCACCTCCGCTGAAAGACTATTCCAGATATCCACCACCCTTAATCTGAAGAAGTACGCCCTCACATCTCTCCTGAATCTGTCCCCCTACAGCTTCTCATCATGCCCCTTGTCCGTGGAGCACCTTTTTTTCCTCACAGAAACATTTTTGTAGCTACATTTGAAATCAATGACTCATGTCATTCAAGGTGGCTGCCACTCACAGTTTTAATATGCAGTCATGGCAAAAAATTATGCCTTACACTTTTTCAAATAATTACAATTTCCTCTAAACATAAGTTGAAATTAACAACAGTACAGTATTTGGTCTCCACAATTCTTTATTTCTCTGTTAATATAACAGAACCTTTGTTTTTGATTCAGAATTTAATATATTCTTTTAAATCAGAAAATGAAAAGAAATGGCAATACAATTATTGACACCCTAGACTTAATATTTGGTAGCACAGCCTTTGGTCAAAATAACTGCAATCAACTGCTTCCTATAGCCATGGATGAGCTTCCTGCACCCCTCTACTGGCAGTTTGGTCCATTCTTCTTGTGCAAACTGCTCCAGTTCTCCCAGATTTGAAGGCTGTCTTCTCCCAACTGCTGTTTTCAGATCTCTCCACAGGTTTTCAATGGGATTTAGATCTGGACTCATTGCTGGCCACTTCAAAACAGTCCAGCGTCTTGTCTTGAACCATTCCTGGGTGCTTTTTGAAGTGTGTTTGGGGTCATTGTCCTGCTGGAAGAACCACGACCTTCGACGGAGACCCAGCTTTCTGACACTGGGTTCAACACTGGGCTCCAAAATGGCCTGGTAATCTCCAGATTTCATAATGCCATGCACACGCATAAGGCACCCAGTGAGCAGCACAGCAACCCCAAAACATCACTGAACTCCTCCATGTTTGACTGTAGGAAGGTGTTCTTTTCTTTGAAGGCTTCTATTTGTTTTCTGTAACGGAGACAATGTGCTTTACCAAAAGCTCTAATTTGGTCTCATCTGTTCACAGGACATTCTCCCAGAAGGATTTGGGCTCGTTCAGGTGTGTTTTGGCAAAGCCCAGTCGGGCTTTCTTCGTGTCTCTCTCTCAGCAGTGGGGTCCTCCTGGGCCTCCCTACCATATAACCCTTTCATTGAGTTGGCTGACGGATGGTGCGGTTGAAACAGTCATACCGTGTGTCTCAAGGTCAGCTTGAATCTGTTTGGCAGTTGATCGAGTTGATTCTCCACCATTCAAACAATCCTCAGCGATGCAATCTTGATCAAGTTCTCTCTTGCGCCACATCCAGGGAGGTTGGCTACAGTGCCATGGGCCTTAAACATCCTGATAACATTATGTACGGTGGAAACAGGAACATCAAGGTCTCTGGAGATTGATTTTTAGCCTTGAGATTGTCCATGCTTGGCTACAATTTTCTGTCTGACCTCCTCAGACAATTCTGTGGCTGTCTCTTTTCGCCATGTTCACTGCGGTACACACTGATACAAAACAGGAGAATGAGTCCTTTTCTCTATTCAAACTGGTTGAATGAGTGATTTTTATATTGCAGGCATCTGCAACTCACCACATGTGAGTTCAATTCCAAAGTGAAAGAGAATCACCTGCTTGAAATCTAATTATTTCCAACTACTTCTATAAGGTGCCAATAATTTTGTCCAGGCCATTTAAGGATTTCTGTGTGGGATAAGCTAAGACTTAGTAATTGCTTCTGCTTTTGGTGTTTTATTCCACTGTAAACCAAAAAAAAACATATGTGGATCCCAAAATATTTTTTAATTTCAACAATTTTCTGGAAGGAATGGTGCAATATTAGAAAAACTGCAAGGGCACCAATATTTTTGGTCACGACTGTACATGATAGATTCATAATGTGGATGCATTAGGTTGGTGTTACCACATGCTCGATGTTAACTGGCATGGCACTGTAGCAAGATACTTACTTTTATCATGGCAGACATGGTACGTGAGTAAGAACTTTTAAAAACATTAACACCTTGTATCTTGGTTCCTGATTCAAAGAAAATGAAAACAGAAATGGGTATCTTAATATTTTTGCCAGACAAAAAAAATACTAATACTGCTGCTTTAAGCACCAAATAAGAGGACCTTGCTTCACACCTAGCGCCATCCCATCTGTTGCAACCGGGAATGATTCTAGGAAACCCTATGTCACTGAACTCAAACACACTTACAAAAAATTAAAAAAAAAGGCATTTGGTGCTACCAGAGCACTGCAGTACCACTTCCTGTGAAAGTAAGAGAGGGCACAAATACCAAATGATAGTATCACTGCTAATGGCTAGCTAACACAAAGATCACAATCTGTCCTTCACTCTGTAATGAATATCGGAAAGATAAATCTACCAAATGACATTTCAGATCTGCCACAGTAGAATATGTAATGACTTTTGGTGTACTGCAATGCCTTTTTCTCAAGGTAATTACAACAACTGCACTAGAAATCATTTACTTACAGAACTTTTAGGTTTTCCTTTCCAGAGGCCTGCTCAAATTTTGCTCTTCCAGTGAACAGCTGCAGTCTCTTAAGTTTCCCGCTCAGTCAACAGCTAAGCTACATGATTAAAGAGGTGTTCTGGTTACAAATCCCAGCCAACATTGGCAGACCTGAACTACTAGTACTGTCCGGAGTTCCCAGATTCCAATGGAACGGAATTCTGCAGCACTGGAAATGAAGCCTTGTTCTGTGGGATTCTGCCAGTAGCAGACTTTCGACACTTCAAAAGTGGAATGGTTTCTGAGAATTAGTTACCCGTGGGTCACATAAACTAACCAATCATTAACTGCATGCAACAGGGTAACTGCACTGCAGCTACACGTCTGCTGCATGCGGCTACATTGCAACAAACATGCAGTTAGAGTAGTTAGACTTGTAACCCCTAGGTGGCGCTATTCCAAGGGCTACTACCCCTGCCTGCTTGGTTAGTAGCAGGTTAAGTGGCCTAGGTTCAGTGACTGGTGCCTCCACCCAAAGGTCGGGGTTGGTATTGGTCAATCTAACCAGGTCACAGCCCTCTGGGACACTGTGACCCCGACTCCACTAGTGACACTCTCAATACACAATGGCCACCTTCCCAATACCCCAGACATGCACTGCACACACACATATATTTCTGTAGTGTAAACACTGAGGTAAGGGTTACCCTAAAGGGCATTTGGCTGGGAAGCCAAGTTTCAAGAAAATACAAATCACACATGCCCCCACAATACAAAGCATCATGGGCTGCATATGCAAATCACCACAGAATGTTATGCTGGTCCAACTTTAAGCAGAGGTTCTTTGTCTTTAAATAGTTTTTTATTTTAATGGGTTCACCATAATATATCCCAGGCACACTGCCTTAGGGGTAGCTGGTCCATTCCACTGGGGTGTCAAACAGACGAGGCATACTGATGAGTCCTGGTAGACCAAACACGTGTCTATGTCTTCTGTTAGCACCCTTGCAAACAGGTGGAGAGGCCTTGGGCACCATGCAATTCTGCTTAAAGTTGGACCAGCATAACATTCTGTGGTGATTTGCATATGCAGCCCATGATGCTTTGTATTGTGGGGGCATGTGTGATTTTGTATTTTCACATATATTTGGCACTTACCCCCAGGACTGCTTTCTTCCGCTTGGCTATGGGAACCCCATGTAAAACGAGGTGATGCAAGGCAAAAAGCAACAATAACAATCCCTTAAACATAAACTGACACCACAGTCAAGGTAAATTGCAAAAAAAAGTAGATCCGATTTATTCAGGGGGCTATAACAAGGATGGGGGATAATCAGGTTAATTTACTTAATCACACAATGAATCATACAGCTGTGCATGCAATCAGAGTCCCTATCAGGCACACTCTCTGGGTACGATGGATGGGGGAAAAGGGCCAGCCAGAACCGTTGCCCGGGGTAGGCTGGCATTACAGCTGGTCACGGCCCTGTGAGAAAAGAAACAACATGCACACTCCTTAACTGTAATCCGGAGCCAGAGGGTGCAGTTCGTGGAAACACCACAACAGAATAATCAGATGACACACTTGACTTTACAGATGGTTGCAGGGAGCTACCCTGATAGCTACTCATGGTACCCAAGACTGAACACAGGATTGACGGTAGTCGAGATGATAGAGAGATTCTCTGAATTGCCAGAAGGAGCAGGGCCCACACGAGTCACTTCTGCGTCATTCCTGTTCAGGCATGGAGCAGGGGACTGATCTCCTGGCAGGTTCCTCATTGATGGATCTTCTCTGTGCAGCAGGGCAGGGAGACAAGGCCCTCATGGCAGGGTCTAATTGCATTAGATAGCAGCAGATTCAGTCCAAATGGAGCTGGGTACAACTCCTAGCCCTCAGCACACAACTCAGCTCGGGGGGAAAACCAGATCACGACTCCCCTCCAGTTCACAGCACGTTTATATGTAACAAAAGAATTACTGTACCAAGCAGTCTGCTCCTTGATCCCAATCGCAAAGTCACTGCTACAACCCGGGAGCTCAGAGGTAGCTGGAGTTCCCGACAGGCTGATCGCATTTAGCAAAATCTTCGGTCTTCTACAGGTTTAGCCTGGTCACGTTTCGGTGGCTTCTTCAGTCCCACTCCATCGGATTTAGTCTGAGTAGTAAATCCTCTTTTTTCCTCTCAAGCAGGGAACAGACAAACAGGCCAGACGACAGGCCTTCCATGCTTCTCCCGGGCGAACTACAACATGCTTGCTTGACTATCACGAGCTATCTTTCCTCTTCACCTTCCAACACCTTGCCAGCAGACAGTTCAGGGGATTTCCTTCAAATCCAAAAGGTTCAGTTCGGCTGTCAGTCACATTACAAGCTCCCCTTTTTGGTGCAAAAAGGTGCCAACAGTCCAAAACTACAATTCCCAGAGTCTTGCTCCACATTTTCCCTTCAGATGCAAGCTCCATTTTAGAGTTCCAGAGTACTGATTGGTCCAATTCGGCAGTTCAGGACCAAAATGATGACGCTAAACAGAACAGTCCTTGCTGCAAATAAGGCAGGATAGAACAAACTACATTATCCTCATTACACTCAGCGGCCCGGACGGCACTCCGGCATAGAAACACACAGTCCCCCCTCCAAGAATAATTACGACTTCAAGCAGGCAACACTTAGAGACCGTATGTCAACCTGGAATTGGCACTTTGTCTCACAGCTCACTGCCCAAACTGAGCCTAACTCCCTTGTGGACCACATCGAGAGGCAAATCTACTGGCCTCCAGGGAATCATAGCTGAGGCTTACTATTGGTTTGACAGTTCGCCAGTCTTCCGGGCGGGGATGGGGAGACAGCCACAGTCTCTGTGCTTTCATTACTTGCAAGGGGACCTCTGCCTGGGTGGAAAAGTTCAACTCGGGACATGTTCAGCCCCTGGCTCTGTGAATTCAGGGTCTGCAATGCTTGGCTCACTGGGAAGGAACTGGCACTGAAGAGGATTATCATCACACTCAAAAGTATTCTTCAGGTTCTGGCCTGTCACCAGTTTAACGTGGATCATCTGCCTCTTCCTCATGTAATTCGCACAGTTCCACCACACAAAGTGACTCAATCTCTTTAGACTTGACATTTGCACGTCACTCTAGGGAGCATTGGCTCCAAGGACAAAGCTGGGGGCTTAGGCAGTCAAGAAGGCCCAGCTTCATCCCCACAATTGACCATGGGATTACCTCGAAACAGCACACTCGGTTCATAAGATGGGTAATAAGCATAGTTGCACTCACTCTCATCAGAAGTGGACTGAGTCATTGTCGTTTTGGGTTTGCTGTGGAGAAAACCTTAAGTCAGTGACCACTGAGGTAGGCAGACTGTTTCGCTGCAGCACGAGTCACTGGTCCAGGAGGAACAATCTCCGGGAGCACAGCAATCAATCATAATTTGACCGATAGGCAACAAATGGTTACGGTGCTTGGTTTTGACAGTTTTTGAGTTTTAAGGCCGCACTTTGTACACAGGCAGATAATCCAACTTTCCTACTACTGTGTGTGGGAGATGGTGCCATCGGTCAGCAATTTTATGTTTACCATGCAATCCCAGATTTCGCAACACACGGTCTCCAGCTCAAAGCTCTTGTGCCTCTACCTTTTTATTATATCTTTCTTTATTAGCTAGGTTTCTTTTTGCGGCCATTGTCTGGGCTAGTTGGTATGCATGGTTCAATTGGGCTTTCAATTTTTGTACATACTGAAGATGATTTTCAGCTCGAACCCCATCAGGAGAGACCCCAAAACACACATCCACTGGCAGCCAAGCCTCTCTCCCAAACATAAGGCAGTAAGGGGAGAACCCAGTTGCATCATTTCTTGTGCAGTTATAGGAGTGTACCAAGGTGCTAATCTGCTGGCTCCATTTGGCTCGTCTTTGGGTGGAGTGTGCCTAGCATGTCAAGCAGGATGCAATTAAAGCATTCTGGCTGTGGGTCCCCCTGCGGTGATGAGGGTGGTTCTCGACTTCCGCACCCCCACAGAGGAGTATTTCTTTGATTAGCGACTCTGAAAGTCTCTACTTGATCAGAATGAATTTCTGGGGGCCCTATAGTGGACAAAGTAATTTCTATTAGCACCTTGGCCATGGTGGATGCCTTTTGATCTCTGGTTGGGAAAGCTTGAGCATATCTTGTAAAATAATCAGCGACCACCAACAGATTACTGACATTCTGTTGGTCAGGCTCCAAACTCAAAAAGTCTATGCAAACTAACTCCACTGGTGTGCTGGTGGTTATGTTGACAAGGGGGGCAGCCCTATGGGGCGGGGCCTTCCTCTGCAGGCAGCGACTACAAGTCCTTATATGATGCTCAACATCGGACCCCGTCTTAGGCCAGTAGAACTGAGACTGCACTAGGTCAAGGGTTCGATTGATACCAAGGTGGCCCATGTGAGAGTGCAGGCACGTCAGCACCAAGTCTCTGAAAGCCGTGGGCAGGACCAATTGCTGTCTGTTCACTTGACCCTCTATCCACTGTCTTTCTGTATAGTAACTGATTAATCAGCTTCAATTTAGGGCCTTCTTTGTACAATAATGCAGTTCGCAAATCAGAGGAGCGCATCTTGGACACGTCTTTCCCTACGTAGAGGGCTTCAAGTGCTGACCGGATCATAGGATCTTGGGATTCAGCCCACTGAATACTGTCGTTATTAAGTTGAGGCAGTGCACTAATATCTAGAATGGAGAAGTGACAGTACGCAGCAGCTGGTATACAAGTATCAGAGGGGCCCAAACAATCTACTACACAGTCCAGTGTGTCTGGGGATATCCGTTCATCTTTGTCAAACTTTTGGCACAAGGCTCAAATGTTAGGTTCAGACAACCTGACCCAATTACTTTTGGAAGTGGGCCTCTGAGATAGGGCATCAGCATCTATGTGATTCAGGCCTGGTCTGTATTTAACAGCATAATCATAGGTAGACAACGCAGAAAGCCACCAATGCCCGGTGGCGTCTAACTTAACTGACGTTTGCACATAGGTAAACGGATTATTATCAGTCCTTACCAGTATCTTGGCCCCACACACGTATTCATGGAACTGGTCAACAATGGCCCACTTCAATGCCAAGAACTCCAACTTATGCACAAGATAGTTTTTTTCTGATTGGGTCAGACTTCTACTAGCAAAGGCCACCGGTCTCAAACCATTCTCGTGTTTCTGATACAACGCAGCTCTCAAACCTTGCAGGCTAACATTGGTGTGCAACACATAGGGTTTAGTAGGGTCAGCATAGGCAAGGACAGGAGCTTGGGTGATTATTTCATGGAATGCAGCTTCGCAATCGGGTGTCCGGCGGGACCCAAAAAGTTCACCTGGGTGGAAGCATACCCTTTCTGTTTCAGTGGAGGCCAGTCTTGTGTTTTTTGTTCGTGGAAGGGTAACCCTGGGTAAGATTCATAAGTGGGCAAATCACCCTTGAGTAGTCCTTTATGAACTGCCAGTTGTAGCCACAGAATCCTAGGAAGCATTGCAATCCTTTCAGATTGTGGGGCTGGGGCAAGGTGGTCAAAGCCTCAAGTTTATTAGGACCAGTCTCTATCCCCTCAGTGGATACTATGTGCCCCACATAGTTTACTTGACATCTAAAAGAACTGGCATTTGTCAACTGACAGCTTAAGGCCGAAATCTTCCAGTTGGTCCAACACTTTAAAGAGTCGGCTCTCATGTTCCTCCAATGAACTTCCAAAACACAGTAACAGTATAAAATATACCAGGCACTCCAACAAATTCATGTCCCCTACTGCACATTCCGTCAATCGCTGAAAAGTGGCCTGGGCACCAGATATCCCCTGGGGCATCCTCATAAACTTATAGAACCCGAGGGCAGATGAAGGCTGTTTTTTCAGTCTTCTGGGGCCATGGGGACCTGGTAGTACCCACTACAAGATCCAACACAGAGAGCCACTTGCTTCCATTTAGACAGTCCAAAGCATCTTGAATACGGAGCATGGTGTATTGATGGGGATGGTCTGCGGTTAAGGGTCCGATAGTCCATGCACATTCTGACTGACCCATTCTTTTTTCGCACAACCACAACAGGTGAAGCATAAGGGCTTCTGGATTTTTGTATCACACCAGCCGCAAGCATCTTCTGCAGGTGCCTTCTCACATCATCTATAGCTGCGGGCGCTAGGTGTCGAGACCCCTCACAAAATGGCCACTCATCATGCAGATGTATGTGATGCTCCACTACCTGGACACATCCCACATTCCACTCCTTCAAGGAAAAACACTTGGTCTCTCTGGGCAAGTTTCTTACGATTGTAGTCTAGCCAGTCGGCTGGCAATGGGGAGTCACCAAAGTCAAATAAGTCAGGAGTCACTCTGCCGGTTGCTCCAGGGTGCTTGTTACTAGGTAGCACTGCAGTGTCCGCGCAGTGTACTGTAGCTAGGGTGCAGCCTCTGTTCACCCGAATCTTTCAATCTGACACATTGTGAATCTGTACTATCACCAGTCATGCACAGGCATGAGCACAAGCGGGCAAGATGCTGGGCTTGACCAACAATCCTTCTGGCAATTTTCCATAGCCTGGCACATCCAGCATTAATATTCTATTCTTGACATCCTTCCATAAGCAGACCTTCCCTTGTAGAGTACACTGGAGATTGGGGGCTAACACCATTGACTCGGGATCCTTCTTCCATACGATCCCGACCGGTTCATCCTGGTCCACCTCCTCGAGGTTCTGCTGCAACTCACAGGCCCTCTTGATCAGCGCGGGAATTCTCAGAGCTCTACCAGCCGGTGCCCCCGTTTCTCATAACAGAGTAGCGCCAGTCTCCCAAACATACAAGCGTTGGTCCCAATTAGCAGGGGAACCCCATCATACAGTCCAGTAGGGGGACACACTAGAGTCAGGGTCTCGACTTGCTCCTCTACTAGTTACAGCTGCAGGAAGTGACAACTAGAGGCAGACATATCTTTGGTAGGGGTAAGACTTGTCACTCAGCCCCCACACATGCAGGCCTTCCAGGGATTGTAATGGCACAGCAGATAGGCATGGTCATACCAGTCCTGAAATACAACGGTTACTTGCAATCCACTGTCAAGAACAGCCAGAGTAGAATACCTGCTTCACGGTCACAGTAGTCTCCATTGAAGGACCCACTATTTTGGACCAGTCTGGAGGGACAGCAGTAGGGGCCTGGATGGACAATTTAGCAACAAAGGGGTTTGAATTAGGAGGACCGAAGCATTCCTGCGGTCAATTCATACACCCACCCAGTCGTTTCTGAGCTCTCAAAGTCAGCTCTACTTCCTCAACACCTTCTGAGACAGGCATTCCCTCCTCATATGGCCATTTTTCCACAGTTGTGACAAATGATAGACTCCCGGGGCAACCTTGGGGAAAACATTGCATGAAAAACTGAAGTAGTGGTAAGGGATTGGGGTCCATTATTTGCTTGCAACAATGACAGGGGGTGCAACGTGTCTCAATAATTCCTTCAGGGTGGCAGTCAATTCTTTGATCTCAATCTGGGGGCTATCCTTATAGGATGCCTGAAGGTGTACCCCCACCCACATGCCCCTGGCTGTCATGGCCTGAGGGGAACCAGAGTCTTGTTCCACGGGGGAAACCCTTGCAGAGGTGCCCGCCGTCAACTCTCTGACTTCATTTAGCAATTCATCTTTCAAAAAATGGGCCCAGGGCAGGAAGTCCTTTACCTTCTCAGAGTGCTCACTAGGTGCCGACCAGGGCCCCTGAACCTCACTTAGCCGATCACTCTCGGTCACTCGTGCAGTAGCAGCAGATATTGGTGCAATTTCCCCATGGGGTTGCTCCGCTCAACCCCAAAATTTCTTTCACTGGCTCATCAATGGGGAAGAGTCCAATCAGTTGGCAAGGCGCAACTGGAGCAGTAAGAATTCTGAAAACTGAGCAGACTTAAGGATCCAGCCCAGTTCGATCCAGTTCATTTGACGGCAAGCAACCCTTTCTGATGAACTCTTGTAGCAGCTTTTTAAGCCGGGGTACATAGACAATGGCTCCCCTAAGTATTGCTGTGCATTTTACTCTCCACCACAGGTCCTCATCTGAATCCGGGCTCCCATACACACTCTCCAGTGCACCAAGGTAGTCCTGTGCAGTTGCTTCTGGGTTACGGGCCCGCTTAGCACAGACAGTAGCCAGGGCAGGACCTCAGAGGCTCTCACTCTACCACTTTCACTTCTCCGCTTCTGAGCATTGCCATTCAATTACTAGAGGGGCAACACAGCCTATCCAGGTTTCCCAGTCATCCTCCTCCTGGGGGGTGCTGAGGGTGCCAGAGAAGATTCTCAACCTTCGGTAGGAGTCATGACTAATGGGAGGTACAGATATAGGAGTCAGCATTGGCACAAAAGGCAGGACAGTAACAGGTGCTGGAGGGGGAGGGATGTTGGGGAAGGAACACCCCTAGGTGGCAGGAATAGTTTCTTAAAGTCCTCTATGGTTTTCCCTTCCTCCAGCAACAACTTAGCCAATTTCTCCTCAAAAGTCTCAAATAGTGGGGGGGTGGGGGGTGATTCCTCCCTGTGGTCTTTACTATCTCTAGTTATTACTCAGTCTGTGGCACTTTGGTACTGTTCACTGGATCACTAAACTCTACTAGGACCATGAAAGTTTGGGCAGTCAAATCAGCCTGTCGCCCCACCACCACAGCATCTGTTAAACATTCAACTTTGGAGAGTACCCCTTCTACAGCATCTTTACCAATGTTCAGGGGAATATCTAATGTCAGCAGGGCATTGTGAGGGTCAATCTCCTGCCCAGTACACCACCCCACCAACTGATGTACCGCCACTTCTGTTGGGGTAGCCATTTTTGTTTGCCAGTAATTCTTAATTCCTAGTCACTAGGGGACACTCATCCCAGCAGTGCCTCAAAGATGCAACCCCTAGGTGACGCTATCCCAAGGGCTACTAACCCTGCCTGCTTGGTTAGTAGCAGGTTAAGGGGCCTAGGTTCAGTGACTGGTGCCTCCACCCAAAGGTCAGGGTTGGGACTGGTCAATCTAACCAGGTCACAGCCCTCTGCGGCACTGTGACCCCCCTCAACTCCCACTAGCGACCCTCTCAATACACAATGGTCACCTTCCCAATACCCCAGACATGCATTGCACACACACACACACACACACACACACACACACACACACACACACACACATATATTTGGCACTTACCCCCAGGACTGCTTTCTACCGTTTATCTCTGGGGACCCCCATAAAACAAGGTGATGCAAGGCAAAAGGCAACAACAACAATCCCTTAAACATAAACTGACACCACAGTCAAGGTAAACTGCAGAAAAAAGTAGACCTGGTTTATTCAGGGGCTATAACAAGGATAGGGATAATCAGGTTAATTTACTTAATCACATTATGAATCACACAGCTGTGCATGCAATCAGAGTCCCTATCAGGCACACTCTCTGGGTACCCAGAATGGGGAAAAGGGCTAACCAGGACTGTTGCCCAGAGCTAGGCCAGGGATGCAGCTGGTCAGGGCCCTGTGAGAAAACAAACATGTACACACCTTAACTGTAATCCGGAGCCAGAGGGCTCAGTTCATGGAAACAACCACAACAGAATAATCAGATGACACACTTTTGATTTAAAAGATGGTTGCAGAGAGCTACCATGATACTTACTCACGGTACCCAAGACTGAACACAGGATAGACAGTAGTCAAGATGATGGACAGATTCTCTGGATTGCCAGAAGAAGTAGGGCCCACACGAGTCACTTCTGCGTCGTTCCTGTTCAGGCATGGAGCAGGGGGCTGATCTCCTGGCAGGTTCCTCATAGATGGATCTTCTCTGTGCAGCAGGGCAGGGAGACAAGGCCCTTGTGGCAGGGTCTAACTGCATTAGATAGCAGCAGATTCAGTCCGAATGGAGCTGGGTACAACTCCCAGCCCTCAGCACACAACTCAGCTCAGGGGAAAACCAGATCACGGCTCCCTCCAGTTCACAGCACATTTATATGTAACGAAGGATTACTGTACCAGGCAGTCTGCTCCTTGATCCCAATCGCAAAGTCACCGCTATAGCCCGGGAGCTCAGACGTAGCTGGAGTTCCTGACAGCCCGATCGCATTTAGCAAAATCTTTGGTCTTCCACGGGTTTAGCCAGGTCACGTTTCGGTGACTTTTTTAGTCTCACTCAAATCGAATTTAGTCTGAGTAGTAAATCCTCTTTTTTCCTCTCAGGCAGGGAACAGACAAAACAGGCCAGACGACAGGCCTTCCATGCTTCTCCCAGGCGAACTACAACACACTTGCTCGACTATCACGAATGGTCTTTCCTCTTCACCTTCCAACATCGATCTGGCTTGTCAGCAGACCGTTCAGGGCATTTCCTTCAAATCCAAAAGGTTCGGTTGGTCGGTTTAACTGTCACAGTAAGAGCTTCCCCTTTTGGTGCAAAAAGGTGCCAACAGTCCAAAACTACAATTCCCAGAGTCTTGCTCCACATATTCCCTTCAGATGCAGGCTCCATTTTAGAGTCCCAGAGTATGGATTGGTCCAGTTCGGCAGTTCAGGACCAAAACGGTGAAGCTAAACAGAACAGTCCTTGCTGCAAATAAGGCAAGGTAGAACAAACTACATTATCCTCATTACTCTAAATGATTACCAGCAATTAGTTACATCTTTCAGCAGGGCTCCCTTTGCACAATTAGCGAGTGCAGAAACAAAGCGATTACTCAGCGGTCCGGGCGGGACTCGGGCACAGAAACACACAGTCCCCCCCTCCAAGAATAATTATGACTGCAAGCAGGCAGCACCTAAAGAAACAGTATGTGGAGGCTTTAAAGCGCTCACTGGCAACATTTAAGCGGCTTTACGCATGACACCAGCCTGGCAGTGAGCATTTAGGCAAGCTTGAGGAAGACATTTTAGGACCCCCATTTATAGGGGGTTACACATCAACTACAGACTACAGTGTAGTGAAGTGACACTGTGTGAAAGAAAGTAAAGTATTCCATGACTTACATAGAATTGTTTTATGGAATTTCGCAGAATTCAAAAAACAATTCTGAGAAGGATTTCTGAAGCAGAATAACCATTCTGCACAAATTCTACCAGTGGGATTCTGCATAGCTTCTTTTACATTCCCAACATTCCAATACACGACTGAACTGTACGCTATTCTGCCCTCTTAAAATAAAAATCTGACAGCTGGAACTTATATCACATACAACTAAGGCAATCTGTTCCAGTGTAACTGCCATACAGAGACCAATTTCTGGGTCTTTAGGGGGTGCCTCCCCTTATAGAAACATAGAATTTGACGGCAGATAAGGACCGCTTGGCCCACCCAGTCTGCCCATTTCCCTGCCTACTGGATAAGCTGCAGATCCTAGTTAACCAGCAGCCTACTTCTTTCTACCCCAACCCCCTAGAATTGCCTTATGACTGTCCCATGCATGCTTGAATTCCACCACTGTTTTTGACTCCACGACCTCCTCCGGAAGGCCGTTACATGCATCCACAACCCTCTCTGTGAAAAAATACTTCCTTAAATTACCTCTGAGCAGCCTCCCCCATCATCTTCAAATTGTGCCCTCTTGTTCTTGCACACCTCTTTTTTTGAAAGATGCTACCCTCTTGGACTTTGTTGATTCCCTTGAGGTACTTGAAAGTTTCTATCATGTCCCCCCTCTCCCTCCTTTCCTCGAGGCTATACATATTAAGCTCCTTAAGTCTCTTCATATGTCTTCTGGTGCAGACCCTGCACCATTTTAGTTGCCCTCCTCTGACATCTTCCATCCTGTCTATGTCTTTGCAAAGACTGGGTCTCCAGAACTGCACACAGTACTCCAGATGGGGTCTGATCAGCTGTCTGTACAGAGGATAATAACTTTCTGTTTTCTACTGGTGATGCCTCTCCCTATGCATCCCAGCATCCCCCAGCCCTCCTTGCTGCCCTCTTACATTGCTTGCCCACCTTTAGGTCATCTGATATGACTACCCCAGGTCCCTTTCCATTTTGTTGTTGTTAGTATCTCACCCCCATTGTGTACTCTTCCCTGGGTTTTGTTTCCCAGGTGCATTACCTTCACTTCTTAGCATTGAATCTAAACTGCCATACATTTGACCATTCCTCCTAACCTTGCCAAGTCCCTTTTCATCCTTTCCACCCCACCTTGTGCATCAACTCTGTTGCAGATCTTTGTGTCATCTGCAAAGAGACATACTTTTCCTTCAGTCCCTCTGCAATATGGCTTATAAAGACACTGAAGAGGGACTGGTCCTATCTTGAACCCTCGCGGTGCCCACTAAGTAACCCCCTTTCTTCAGAGTGGACTCCATTTACTATTACATTCTGTGTCCTATTCTCCAGCCAATTTTTACCCAGGCTGTCATCTTGGGACCCACTCCCAGGCTAGCTAACTTGTATATTAATTTTGTGTGGGACTGTGTCAAATGCCTTGCTAAAGTCTAGGCAGGCCATGTCCACAGCCCTCCCTGATCTACTACTTTGGTCACCTAGTCAAAGAAATCTATCAGATTTGTCTGACATGACCTTCCGCTGTGAATCCATGCTGCCTTGGGTCCTGTGCCCCTCTGGCCTCTAGATATTCGACAATTCTTTCCTTCAGAAGTGATTCCATCATTTTCCCTACCACTGAGGTTAAACTAACAGGTCTGTAGTTTCCTGCTTCTGCCTTGCTCCCACTTTTGTGAAGGGGAATCACATCTGCCCTCCTCCAGTCCTCGGGTACCACACCATCCTCCCATGATTTGTTAAACAGGGTAGTCAGTGGTGTCACTAATTCCACCCTTAGTTCTTTTAGAATTCTGAGATGAATCCCATCAGGCCCCATTGTTTTGTCCACCTTCAGTTTTAAGAGTTCTTTCAGAACCCTTTCTTCTGTAAATGGGCTGGTATCAACTTCTGTATCCAGAGTGTTTCTACTGTTTGTTTTAGGTACTTCCCCTCTTCCTTTGTAAATACTGAGCAAAATATTTGTTTAGTATCTCTGCCTTTTCACAGTCACCTCTGCCCTCCCCCCCCATTACTCCTCACTATCCTCCCTTGGTCTTCCTCGCTCCCTGATGTACCTATAAAGGTTTTATCCCCTTCTTAACTGAGTTGGCTATCTTTTCCTCAGTTCGGGCCTTTGCTGTTCTGACTGCCTTCCCAGCTTAACTTTTGCTTTAACTGACACAGTTCTCTGTCCTGCTCCTTCTGTGATTCCTTGTACTTCCTGAAAGCTTTCTTTTTCTCTTGAACCTTCACTGCCACTTCCTTTGAGAACCATAGTGGTTTCTTACATTGTTTAGTTTTGTTTATTTGCTTCACACAAAGGCTTGTTACCTCTGAGATGGCAGTTTTTATTATTCCCCATTGTTCTTCCACCCTCCTTCCTGCCCATTTGCTAGTGCATCCCTAGGCACTCACCCATTTTGGCAAAGTCAGCCATCCTAAAGTCCAGTACCTTTGCCTTTGTATGGCTTGACTCTATTGCTGTGTTTATTGTGAACCATACTGTTCGATGGTCGCTAGTTCCCAGATGGCTACCCACTTCTACATCTGTGATCCTCTCTTCATCTACATTTGAGAGAACCAGGTCTAAGACTGCCCCCTCTCGAGTGGGCTCCAATACTAGTTGTCTAAGGCATGCCCCCTGTAGGGCATCTAGAATAACCCACTCTTAGTGGCTGCTGCAACTGCACTCCAGTTAACATCTGGCATATTCAGATCGCCCATCAGCAATGTCTCCTTTTTCTGCCTTATTAAGTATACTTTCTATCATTTTCTTGTCCATTTCCTCCCCTGAGAGAGAGGTCTGTATACAACCCTGTGCGGATTTTGGTGCCATTGCTGGTCTCCAAATTTACCCACAGTGCTTCTTCTCCTCCGCTTTCCTTTGTTCTGCTGCTTTGATTCCTTCCCTTATGTAAAGAGCTACTCTGAGGTCCCAGGCAGGGCAGGGTCCCTGAATGGAGGGTGAGGAACCAATCCCTTGAAAAACTTGGAGAAAACAGGGTGAGCTGAGAGAAATGAAAATTATGTACCTACACATAATTCTTGATCTTCTTGGGCAGTCTCCACCACTCATTCACACCACGGGATCTGCGCCGGAGGCACCAGGACCAGCATCAGGAACCATCCTGCTGGAGGGTCGGCACCAGAGATGGAGCCATGAGGACGCACCGCAAGCTTCAGCTCGTGATGGCAATGACTATCTCGCGCCAACCCTCCAAGCGCCTCAGTACCCCTTTTACCAAGGAGGTGCAGCGAACTAACCTAGAAGGGTCTCCTTTAGTGCCAGGTTCTTTCTGCTGTGCAGAGTATTTATGAACTCTACAATTACAAGCTATCTTAATTCTTGGTTCCCTTCGGACTCTGAGCATCTCAAAGTCACACTGCAATGTATACACCATCTAATACTAATATCCTAATTGTGAGATTCAATCAATCAATCAAAATCTTTATTTATCCAGGCGGGCACCATTAAAGGCTCATCTGCAAAGCGGACCTGGTCATGAATACATCAAAGTACAGTACAGAAGCAGGTATACAAAAAGCAATAATATACAAGGAAAAAGTATATACAGTGTATACAGTACAAGGTTGAAATAAAAAAAAAAACAGCATTATTTTACAACTGAAGAAGTCAGCAGATGTACAATCAACCACAGGCATACATGGGTTGTAAGCAGAGATATTTTGAGTGAGGCAGCCGGCAACTACACATATAGGGGAAAAGAGGCCATGTATGGGGTGGCAGGTTTGAGAGGTAAAGAAGAGGAGGGATATATTACCGACGACTGGGGAACAAATTGAGCTAAAACCACAGAAAGTGACAATGGCTGTTGTGTACTTGTTTATTATGATAATGACAGAGAAGGGGTAGATAATTGGGACACTACTATGGATGGGGTGGGACTTTAGCCAGGCTGGAGTGGACAGGGAAGGGTGGGTGCAGCAGGAAGAGTTAATAGGGAAAGAAAGCCAGGGGTAGAAACATGGCGAGCGTCAGGATGGAAAGGGGGAGTTGCAGAATTAGTGGGCTAGCGGTGAGGAAAACATTTGCAAGGTGCTTTCATGTAGCAATCGTAGAGCGCCTTAAAGATATTCAGGCTAACAGGGCAGCTCAGCTTCAAGTTCCTTTGTAAACCATTCCACAATGTGGGTAAAGAGAAGCTTAGAGCAGCTTTGCCAAAACAAACTTTGACCCTTGGAACTTGGAGGGCAATTAGGAATGGCTCTTAGAGCATATGTTCTAACACACTCCAGGGAATATAATCTGAGACATAAGAGGGGAGCTTGTTAGTCACTGCTCTGAAGGCCCCTAGGGCGGCATTTCTATTCCTTCTATAGTGAAGGGAAGTCCAGCCTAACGATTAGTACAGGGAGCAGTGGTGTATGGAAAGTGGAAGGCCAGTAATGAATCGGATAGCTCTGTGGTAGAGGGTGTCCAACTTAGTCAGTGCAGTGGCTGTATAGCAGGTCCACGTAATCTATTAAAGATAGGAGGGTAGCTTGAACCAGTTGAATCTTGGCCTCCTTTGTGAGCAGGTGGTTAATTCTGTAGAACAGTCCTAATCTTTGCCCTAGTTTCTTCTGTAGTTCTTCGAGATGGTCGATGAAGGAAAGTTTATGATCGAACCAAACTCCTAGATATTTGAATTTTTTTAATTCTATTTTATTTTATTTATCAAGTCTAGGATTACAAATACCTTTTAGCCGTGGCTCTTTTACAAAGGTTCCACGTCACAGAAATACAAATTATGGGGAACATCAAGGCAGACATTACAACAATCTGGACATTGCAAACAGAGTACAGATTAATACAGTTCAAGGGTAGCATTGTAACAAGGCAGCCAGCATTTGTCAGAGAAAATAGACAACAGATAAGAAGTGCCAGAGTCATGGGGGGAAGGAATGTAGGAAGGGTGGCAAGAGTGAAAAGTGCAGCATTGGGTATACCAAGATGTGAGAGTAGAATCCAGTGGGGGGGACAACTAGAGCAGAAAGGGATGTGGAGAAACAAGGTTAAGTTGGGCAGTCACAGGAGCTGTTGGTAGTGAGATAGTCCTGGAGCCTAGTTTTAAACATACCAATAGTTGAGGCAGAGGAGATGGTTGGGCTGAGGCCACTGAACCAGAGTGGTGCTCGATAAGCAAGAGAGTTTTCCTGTGAAGTGCGACAGTGGGGACTTTCAGTAGCTGTGGCGTGGATCACCTAGGTACCATTTGTTAATTCGGTATTGTAACTGAGTTGAGACCCCAGAAGGTGCAAGGCCAAGGTAGATTTTTTTCACCATGCAGCAGGTAAGAAACTTTATGCGGTTTGATAGTTGGAGCCAGCCGGTCTGAGTATACAGGTCACATGTGTGGGTGAGGCGGTGAGCACCAGTGATGAGCTGACATGCTTTATTTAAGGCAGCTGAGAGGCATCTAAGGGTTGTGGTAGTGGCCGAGCCATAAATGATGAGACCATAGTCTATTACAGAGATCACAGAGCTCAGGACTGCAACCTTTCTGCTGTGCGGAGTATTTATTATCTCTACAATTACAAGCTATCTTAATTCTTGGTTCCCTTCAGGACTCTGAGCATACATACTCTAGTGTTTCTCCAAGAACAGTGGTAATTTGTGGGATAGCCCCCCCCCCCCAAGCAGGAATTGCCGCATGCAAGAAGGGGGAGAAGAGCATGGCTTCTGTCTTTCACTTTCAGCAAAAGCTTTCTGTTTATGAGCTGGTATTGTAGAAGGTTAAACTCAGCTTAGAGGTCTTCACAAGCTGCTTCCAGCATAGGACGACTCAAGTACAGTACAGTGTCGTCCGCGAATAAGTGGATGTTGGCTTTTTTGATGGGGTCATTGATGATAATGTAGACTGCAAGGAGGAGGGGACTAAGGATAGAGCCCTGGGGCACACCCCTCAGCATAGGTTTTAATAGAGAAAGATCACCTTACTACATGAACTTTTAATGCACATCCATGACAGCAGACAATGTTGATGTGTTATTGTCCGTTGATACATTTGTATTTTATAAGAAAACTTTCAGTAAACATGAAGTAAAAATAAGAATCTGCACATCAAAATAGGATCATTGCTCTTTAAAAGTTCATTTTACCCTGAAGCTAATCAGGTGCAGAGCTCGTAATCTCCTAGTTATAACATCAAATCAGTTCCACTGTAACAAACTGTGATGTCAAAAACTGAGGGTTATGACTGATGCTGGGCAAAACTCGTAAAACCTGTTTAATGAACTTTTGGTGAAACTGCACCAATTTCACATCGCCTAACGCTATTTAATGATCTAGAAGAGTCTGTCAAAAATAGATAATTTTGCCCGCAACAGCACCTTTTCTATCACATTTTTAAAAAATCCGCAGTTGAGAAATGCATTATGGTATTTGTTGAATTTGCAAATTGTTTTTAAGAATGCACATTGTTAGAAATGCCCAATTTGGAGTAAAATGCTACTATTTTAATAAAAAAGGACTGGCAAAATTACACCAGATTTGGTGCAATGTATAACTGGCAAGTTCATGCAATTTTGCAAGTGTTGTAAAAATTTTGCCTGGCACCACTTTTGATGGCCTTCTTTCCTGAATAGTGCCTGGACAACTGAACTGTAAAGGATAAGGGTTACGCATTCCAGCACATACCCATAATACAGTCAAATTACAGCTTCAAGGTATCTTATTTTGGAATGTTGGGTAATTTGCGCTCTGCCAATGAATGCAAACTGAATTTTTAGTGGTGACTGAAGAAAATACAGGTTACTCACCTGTAACAGGAGTTCTAGGAGTGGTATATGTTGTTCATCCACACTTTGTGGCAGGTTCCTTGCCACTTTAAATCTTGCCGGAAGGTCTTCAAGCTGGCTCTTCGTACCCACCTGGGTGGTAAAATCCTCGGCTCGCCCCATGACGCCAGATCTAGCATGCTGGAAGCCAGGTTGCGCGAAGCCGGGGAGGTCGGGTGGGTCATGTGGATGAACATATACCACTCCTAGAACTCCTGTTACAGGTAAGTAACCTGTATTTCTAGGGACGTGGATATGTTGTTCAATCCACACAGTCTGGCAGACTCCTAGCAGTTCTCCAGGAGGAAGGAGGCAAGGCGCACAGCCCCTACTTAGGAAATAAGAACTGGAGAACAGAGGTCCCAAAACCAGCATCCCAGCATGACTCTAGCTCAATGTGGTAATGGGAAATAAAGGCATATGCAGACTTCCAGGTAGCAGCCCCAGATTTCCTGGATAGGGATGTCCTTAGAAGCAGCCACCGAAGCAGCGGTATGGCACGCAGAATAAGCTCTTATCCCTTTGGGAGGCCCCATGCCTGCCAACCTATAGCAGAGATCTATGCAGGAGGTGACCCATCTGCTTATCGTCCGCTTGGCTGCAGGTCTGCTAGGTGTGGCTTCAGCGCAGGTGACAAACAGCTGGTGAACCTTTCCCTGAACTTCAGCTGTCCGCTCCTTATAATAAGCAACCACCCTTCTAGGGTCCAAAGAATGGAGCCTATATTCGGCCTCAGAGGTGTGATTGGGGTAGAACACCGGCAGAGTCAACACCTGGTTAAGATGAAACTCCGACATCACCTTCGGAAGGAACTTTGGGTGGGGGTGAAGGACAACCATGTCCCAGTGGAAGACCAGGTAGGGAGGCTCGATGGAAAGCGCCTGAATCTCTCCCATCCTTCTGGCTGACATAATAGCCACCAAGAAGGTGGTCTTCCATGACAGGTGAGATGTCACACCTCTGCATAGCTTTGAATGGCTTGCCCATGAGTTTAGCAAATACCAGCAGTAGATCCACGAGGTGGAGGTTCTCGCACCAGAGGAATATGTGATCTAGGCTTGAATAAAGTGCCCAACCACCTTCTCCTGGGCGCACTGCTGCCGCCCGCACCGGTAAGCAGAAATGGCTGCTGATGCACCTTAGGGTCGTCACCCAAGCCCTAGCTGAAAGGACCCAGGTAGTGCACAATACTAGCTAAAGGATAGAAATGGGGTCCAACCCCTTGCTCTGACACCAAATGTAGAATCTCTTCCATTTGAAAGCGTAGCATTCATTTTCTGGTCGACTCCTTATGGGACACCTCAACAACGTTGAGGACCTTGTCGGAAAGACCCAAGGCCTGGAAATCTAGCCATTCAGGAACCAGGTAGTCAGGTGCAGGGACTGCAGGTCCGGATGGAGAACCTTCCCCTTGTCGACTGATCAGTTCCAGGAGGGCTGGAAGCCACCTCGGGAGCCTAGAGCTGAGGCAATCTGGGTACCAGAACTGGCGAGGCCAGTCTGGGGCTACCAGAATAACCTGCGCCTTGTCCCTCCTCACCTTGAGAAGCACCTTGTGAAACATGGGACACGGAGGGAAGGCGTAAAAGAGGCCCAGGGTCCACAGCTGCGAGAAGGCACCCCCCTGCAATGAGCCCTGCTGAGAGGGGTGGGCGTGAAACAGCTTCAGCTTCACATTCTCCCTGGAAGCGAACAGGTCCACCTGAGGGGTGCCCCAATGGGAGAACAGGTCTTGCACTACCTCCAGCAGAAGAGACCACTCATGAGATGCAGCGCCTATCCTGCTGAGGGCATCGGCCAGACTGTTGGAGGCTCCTACCACATGGATGGCTAGGAGATCCACCTCCAGGCTGATCATGAGACCAAATGCATAGAGCCTCCTTGCACAGAGGCAAAGAGTGAGTCCTGCCCTAACAGTTGAGGTAGTACATGGCTGTGGTGTTGTCTGTCTGGACCTGAACCACCTGACTCTGTACAAACGGAGCGAAAGCGGTGAGAGCTAGTTGAACCACTCGAAGCTCCAGCAGGTTGGTGTGGCATCGAGACTCCCGAGGGGACCAAAGGCTGGGGGAGTGGAGATTACCCCAGATGGGCACCCCAATCCATCAGATAGGAGTTGGTCGTTAGAGTGACCGTCGTCTCGGGGTGGACAAACAGGATACCTTCCTGCAGATGAGCTGGGATGAACCACCACTGCAGGCCTTCCCACATCTCCTGGGTCACTGTCACCAGCTGGTCCAGAGAACCAGAGCGCTGTGATCACTGACTGGCCAGCCCCCATTGCAGGGGGCGCATATGCCAGCGGGCCCAACGGACCACACTGGTGCAGGCCACCATGAGGCCTAGAAGGTGCAGGAAGTCCCGGGCAGGGCGCACTTGCCCAACCAGAAATGATTGGGCAAAGGAGGGAAGGACCTCGGCCCTGTCTGCCGGGAGCTAGGCTCTGGCTCGAAGAGAGTCGAGCTCTGCCCCAATGAACTAAATCACCTGCGATGGCACAAGTTCCGATTTGGCCTCGTTGATGAGGAGGCCAATCTGAAAGCATACCTGGAGGGCCAGATCCCTGGACCGTTCCACCTCCAACCTGGAGGGGGCTGCAATCAGCCAGTATTCCAGGTAAGGGTACACTCTGACCCCTCAGTGCCGCAAGAATGCTGTCACCACTGCCATGCATTTGGTGAAGACCCTGGGAGCTGGAGAAAGGCCGAAGGGCATGGCACGGAACTCGTAAAGAGATCCCTCTGCTCTGAAATGGAGGAATCTCTGATGAGACGGATGGACTGGGACGTGAAAGAACGCGTCCTGGAGGTCTAGAGAACAAAACCACATGCCTAGTTCCAAGGATGGAATGATCTGAGCCAGAGTGACCACCTTCTGAAGGCACGCGGCCTTAGGAACTTGTTCAGGCCGTAGGTCGAGAATGGGGCGCCAGCCCACCCATCAGCTTTGGGACCAGGAAGTACCTGGACACAAACTCAAGAGTCTGGAGGAGGATCTGCCACCTTGCTTATCACCTCTTTCTGGAGGAGCAGGGCAATGTCGGCTCGACGAGCCAAAAGAGGCTGCGGGGCCTGTGTCCGGCTCGATAGGGAGGTGACTGCTCGAACTCCAGAGGTAGACCCCTGCCGACCACTTCTAGCACAAAGCGGGCCGTGGTGATAGCAGACCAGGCGGAAAGGAAGTGGCGGAGCCATTCCCCCACGGGGGGAACCCGGGGAGGAGTGACGAGGCTGGGGCGACACCCCTCAACCAGTCATTGGGTAGGCTTGGAGGAAGGGCCGGCCAAGGGGCCTCCTGGACCCTTCCCTCCAGGCATCCTACTGGAGGAAGTGTCAGACTTGGCCTTGGAGCTCCAAGTGTGAGTCTGCTGGCCCTGTTGCTGGTGCTGCTGGGCCGGACGTGCTGCAGGGGCAGAAGGGCAAAAGGGCTTACGCTGCTGCTGGCGGCCTTTGTCCTTCTGGGCAGATGTGACCGACTCAAGGTGGCACTGGACTTCTCGATCCTCTGGAGATGGCCTTCCACCCCAGCCCGAACAAGTTGGTGCCCAGGAAGGGAACGTCTGCCAGCTTGAGGTATGAGGTGGGGTAGAGGAACAATGGAGAGTAATCAAAACAGCCATCACAGAGGCAACAAGCCTTTGTGTAAAGCAAATCAACAAAACACAACAAAGGAAAAAAAAACACTATGGTTCTCAAAAGATGCGGCAGGGAAGGTTCAGGAGAAAAGGACAGCATTCAGGAAATATAGGGAAACACAGAAGGAGCAGGACAGAGAACTTTATCAGTTAAAGCAGAACGTGGCAGCAAGGCAGTCAGAATAGCAAAGGCCCAAACCGAGGAAAGGATAGCCAAATCTGTTAAGAAGTGGGTTAAGACCTTTTATAGGTACATTAGGGAGTGAAGAAAGACCAAAGGAGGGATACTGAGGCTTAATAATGGGAAGGGAATGTGGGCAGAGGGTGACAGTGAAAAAGCAGGGATACTGAATATTTCTGCTCAGTATTCACAAAGGAAAGGGGGGTACCAAAACCAAAAATGAGAAAACACTCTGAAGACGGGGGTCGATACCAGTCCATTTACAGAAGAAAGGGTTCTGAAAAAAATAATAAAATTGAAGGTGGACATAGCAATGGGGCCTGATGGGATCCACCCAAGAATTCTAAAGAACTAAGGGTAGAACTAGTGACACCGCTGACTACTCTCTTTAACAAATCATGGGAGGATGGGGTGTAATTGGACTGCAGGAGGCGGATGTGATTTCTCTTCACAAAATAGGGAGCAGGACAGAGGCAGGAAACTACATACCAGTTAGTTTGACCTCAGTGGTAGGGAAAATGATGAAATCACTTGTGAAGGAAAGAATTGAGTACCTAGAGGCCAGTGGGGCATAGGACCCAAGGCAGCATGGATTCACAATGGGAAGGTCATGTCAGACGAATCTAATAGATTTCTTTGACTGGGTGACCAAAGTAGAAGACCAGGAAGGGGCTGTGAACATGGCCTACCTAGATTTTAGCAAGGCATTTGATACAGTGCCAAACAAAAGATTAATACACAAATTAGTCAGCCTTGGAGAGGGTCCCAAGTTGGTAGCCTGGATAAAAACTGGTTAGATAACAGGACGTAAGGTAGTAGTAAATGGAGTCCACAGTGAAGAAAGAAGGGTTACTAGCGGGTACCCAGGGTTCAGTACTGGGACCAGTCCATTTTATGTCTTTATAAGTGACATTGCAGATGAACTGGAAGGAAAAGTATGTCTTTCTGCAGACGACACAAAGATCTGCAACAGGGTTGATGCACAAGATGGAATGGAAAGGATGAGAAGGGACTCTGAAGGTTGGAGGAATGGTCAAATGTATGGCAGCTCGGATTCAATGCAAAGAAGTGCAAGGTAATGCACCTGGGAAACAGAAACCCAGGGAAGAGTACAATGGGGGTAAGATACTGACAACAGTAAAACTGGAAAGGACCGGAAACAAATTATATCAGATGACCTAAAGGTGGGCAAGCAATGTGAGAAGGCAGTAAGAAAGGCTGGGGGGATACTGGAATGCATAGGGAGAGGCATCAATAGTAGAAAACAGGAAGTTGTTATCCCTCTGTACAAACAGTTGTTGAGACCCCATTTGGAGTACTGTGTGCAGTTCTGGAGACCCCATCTCCACAAAGACAGAGTGGAGGCTATCCATAGAGTGCAATCAAAATGGTGCAGGGTCTGTACCAGAAGACATATGAAGAAAGACCAAAGGAGCTTAATATGTATACCCTTGAGGAAAGGAGGAGACAGGGGACATAACAGAAACTTCAAGTACCTCAAGAGAATCAACAAAGTCCAAGGGGTAGCATCTTCAGAAAAGATGTGCAAGAATAAGGGCACAATCTGAAGAGAGGGGATGGCTCAGAGGTAATGTGAGGAAGTATTTTTTCACAGAGAGGGTTGTGGATGCATGGAACAGCCTCCCGAGGAGGTTGTGATTAAGCAATGGGGAATTCAAGAATGCATGGACAGACATAAGGCAGTCCTAGTGGGGGTAGGAGGAAGACAGCTGTTGGTTAACTAGGATCTGCAGCTTATCTGTTAGGTAGAAAAATGGGCAGACTAGGTGGGCCAAGCGGTCCTTATCTGCCGTCAAATTCTATGGTTCTATGAAGGTGGAGATCCGCAGCCAAGCTCTGTGGCGCATGGCACTGCAGCCGCTACTGACCGGGCAACAGAGTCACTGATGTCCAAAGAAGTTGGAGCTGATGTTTAGCCACCGCCCTTTCCTGATCCCGCACCTGCTTGACCGCCATCTGAAGGTCAGCCGAGATGGGAATCACCTCATCCAAGGAACCCATAAGGGCATGTGAAAAATGTGCCATCAGTACAGCCAAGCTAGCCTGTCAAAGGCCTAGGGAGGAAGCAGCGAACCTTCCGGCCCCAAATAATCCAGCTTTTGATCTTTATCTGGCGGTTTGTCCATGTCCCTAGCATTCCCAGAACGCTGGAAAACACTGTCACTAGCCACTCTGCAGAGGGGTGCTCCAAGAAACCGGAGAGAGTGAACCGTGGGGACCCCATACTTGTGAGCCATCCTATCCTAAGACGCAGGGACAAAATGCTGGTCACGCCATAAAGTACAGTTACTTAAGAACTTACCTGACAGTAGATCTTCGAGAGGAGCTCTGCAGCAGCCACAAATTAGGACTATGCCGCAGGCACTAGGACCACATGGAAAACCTTCTGCCAGCAATACCAGCTGGGGGCCGCCCCCGACGTCGGTCAAGGTACAAGAGGGGGCGGATCCAGCTCCACCTCAGTTCTCCCGCCAGTACCCAGCAGATGGCCTGACAAGAGAAGGAGACTAAGCCTATCCTAGAGAGAAGAAGAGAAGAAACCTGCACACTCTGAGGGGGAAGGTGGGAGGGAAAACAGCACCTGCTGCAAGAGCTCCTCTCGAAGATCTACTGTTACGGTAAGTTCTTACTTAACTGTACTATCTTACTTCGAGATAGAGCTCCTGCAGCAGGCTATCACAAATTAGGACCAAGTCCCAAGCAGTTCCCTAGCGAAGAGACAGTCACCCCCGGGAGGAGGAATATGCTGACTCCAGAGACCGTCAGGACAAGAGTCCTTGTAAACAGCCAGGCCGAAGCCAGCACGGCGTCTGGAGACAATATCCAAGCTGTAATGCTTGACAAAGGTATGCACCGAGTTCCAGGTCGAAGCCGCACAGATGTCTTGAATGGAGACATTCCGCTTGCGGCAAAAGAAGCTGAGACACCCTGGTGGAGGACCCCAACCGACCCGGTAGGAGTTTGTTGTGATGCTCGTAACAGAACAAAACGCAATGGACTATCCACTTGAGATAGTCTGCTTGGACACCAGTTGACCCAAGCGTGGGCAACAAAACCACAAAGAGCTGCTCCGATTTACAGTGTTGAACTGCTCCACTGAGGTAATACCTCAGGGACCTGTGGACATCCAATGTGTGAGGAGAACCTCCCCATTGGAGGGAGAAGGAAAATAAACAGGAAGATCGACCGACTGGTTGAGGGTCAACTCGAGACCACTTTCGGAAGAAACTTAGATTAGTTCGATGGAAACCTTTCCCTATGGAAAACCAAATCAGAGCCAGCAGCTCGAAACTCTTCAAGCCGGAAGTAACAGCAACCAAAAATAAACTTTCCAAGATAAAAATCGCAGCTCGCAAGTCGCCAAGGGTTCAAAGGGGGGAAGGGTAAGTTTCTCCAACACAAAAAGGAGGTCTCAGGGTGGGATAGGAGTCCCTGACGGGAGGTCTCATGAAGAACCCCCCTAAGGAAGGTGCGGGCCACTTCAAGCTGGGCCAATGCTCTGTCACCCACAAAAGTGTGGTAGATGAGATCGCCACAGATGCGCCTTGATAGAGGAATAGCTCAGGCCTTTCTCGTAGAAGGAGAGGAGATACTGCAGAGCGGAGTTCACAGAGCATGTGACTGGGTCCAAATGCTGAGTCAAGGCCCAAAGACAGAACCGCTTCCACTTCATGGCTTAAGTAGAGGGCTTACGTGCGGTTGCTAAGACCTCAGCCACTTCAGGGAAACCCATATCTGGTTTGAGCTATGTCTGGAGGAGCCAAGCATGAAGGTGCAGGGACCGGAGAACCGGTGGACCAGAGATCCCTAGTCCTGGGACAGCAGTTGCAGCATGGGGGCAGCGGGATTGGAGGTTCCTGGGACAACCGCTGCAGGAGTGGGAACCAAATCTGTCGGGGCCAGTTGGGGCCACAAGGATCATGCGCGGCTCCTCTGCCTGTAATCTCTGAGCAGAACCTCTGGATGAGAGGGAAGGGCTGAAAGGCATAAAGAAACCTCCCGCCCAACAAAGGGATAATGCCTGGCCAAAACGCCAGGCGCGTGCTCGCAAGCAAAAGCGCAGGCAGTTGATGCCATGCTGGTGATTTGAAGAGATCTAGCTCTGGAAGGCCCCACCTTCCAAGAGCTGATCCGCCACCGACTGAAGCAATTCCACTGCAAGCACTGGCCCATGACCTGTTGAGACTGCCGGCCAGACTGTTTAGGACTCCTGGAACGGCATCGCCGACAGACGAATGCCCTGCTCCAGCACCCAATACCAGACTCTCATCGCCTCCCAGTAAAGAGAATAGGAATGAGTGCCTCCTCGCTTGTTGATATAAAAGACGACCACCATGTTGTCCGCCTGAATGAGAAGAGAGCCGAATCAGGTCCTCCTGAAATGCCTGAAGAGCGTGAGAGGACCGCTCGCATATTCCAGGACATTGATATGGAGGGACTGTTCTTCGTGGACCAAACCCTTGCATGCAGTGACCACGAGATGAGCCCCCAACCCAGATCTGAGGCATCCATCAGAGTCTGACCTGGAGGCTCCGGCGTAAAGCTGACCTCTTCCTGATTGCTGGGGTCCATCCACCAAAGCAACGCTCTCCTGACTGGCTCAGAGATCCTGACTAAAGGCCCAGGTCGCCGGAGTATTGATCCCACTGCACCCTGAGCATCCATTGTGGGATTCTCATGTGGAGGCGGGCCAAGGGTATTACAGGGATAGCCGCCATGTGCTCCAGTAGACTGAGGGAAGTTCCGAGCAGAACTCGAGGTGCTATGGAAACTGCTCTGCCAAACCTGCAGACGAGTTCCCTGTCCTGAGGGAGAAAAGCCCTGCCCTGGACGGAGTCCAGAGTCGCCCAATGAAGGGCAAGGTTTTAGCTGGGCTCCAGGGACGACTTCTTTAAGTTCAAGGTGATCCCCAGCTCTTGGAACAGAGTATAGGCATCTCCTAGAGAGCGAGAGTCCGTCCCTTGACAGGGCTGTGAGAAGCCAGTCATCGAGGTAAGGGAAAACATAATGGCCTGATCGCTCCAGAGCCGCAGCCACCACTGCAAGGCATTTGGTAATGACTCTGGAGCAAAAAGAGAGGCCTAACGGGAGCACCTGGAATTGATAATGCTCTCCTAGGAAGTGGAACCTCAGAAACTTCCTGTGGGGAGAAAAGACCCAGATATGTATGTACGCATCCTGCATGTCAAGAGAACAGAGCCAATCCCCTTGGTGCAGTAGAGGGAGTAGACCCTGAAGAGTCACCATCCTGAACTTTTTGTACTCTATAAAGGAGATTTAAAGGATGGAGATCCTGAATGGGGCGAAGATCCCCCGTCTTTTTTGATCAGAAAAAGTGGGAGTAGAACTCTGACCCCACTGCTCCATGGGAACTCTCTATTGCTTTCTTCTGCAGGAGGACCTGAATTTCTCCTTCCAAGAGTGGAATGTGAGAAGGAGGATAACGGAGAGCTTTGGTGGAGTCCGTGGAGGAACTCTGAACTCAAGCGTGTCCTCTCCAAATGACGCCCAAGACCCATTGATCTGTGGTAATAGAGCTCCACCCTTCGAGATGAAGGGAGAAGCTGCCCCGACCGGTTCCCCTGGACATCTGACAACGGGGGCGGAAGGAGTCATTAGGCTGAACCGGGGTAGGGAGAGAGGCCTGGGAGGACTTGGGCCCACGGGCCAGACGGTCCACCATGCTGCTGGTTCTCGGATCGCTGGCGAAAGCCACCTCTCTGCTCTGCTGGGAACCACGGGCTGAAGTTTGGTTGCCTGAGGACTTTCAAAAGCAGACGGCGATGGGGGCATCACTGGTTGCCACGGTACAGCTGGTGGACCGACCAGATAAACTTGCCCGATTCCTGGAGACATGAGATCAGATTCTCCATCTCCTGCCCAAATAAAACGGTACCCTGAAATGGCAGGTCCCGGATACCGGACTGCAGATCCTGGTGGAAGCCCGAAAGCCTCAACCAGGCATGGCGCCAAAGACAAACCCCAGAGGCAGCTGCTCTGGCAGCTGTATCTGCAGTATCGTACGAGACCCTCAGAACATGAGTGCCTATGTCAGAGCCCGACTATAAGAGGGTCAGGAGCTCCGTCTTTTTATCAGAGTCTGGAATGGCCTGTGCCAGCTCAAGACCCCATTCCCACAATGCATTCTGGAACTGCACCATATGCGTGAGGAAGTTGAGGGATCTAATGGAGCAGGTGGAGGCAGCGTAAACTTTCTTGCCCACCTGATCCAAGTAACGGGACTTCAGGTCGGGAGGCTGTGAGCTGAGGTGCCATGGCTGTTGAGACTTGTCATGAGCAGCCGTGATCACAGTGGAGTCTGCATGAGGGTGTTCAGCCAAAAAAGGTTCAGCCCTCGGAGCCTTGTAAAGCCTGTCCGACTCTTGGGAACTGGGCTGGAGGCTGGGTGCAGCCAGGTGGATCTAGTCAGGTTCTGAAAGGTATCCACCAGAAGAGGAATGACCAACCACTTTGGCTCCTTCTGCCTCAGGTACTTGGCCAATCTCCAGCTGCTCCGGGTCCAGGTCTTCTGTGTCCCACTCATTAGAAGCCTGGATATGCCTCATGACGCCCATGAATGTGGAATCGCCCAGAGGCGAGTGAGGCATGTCCTTCTCCTCAGGGGAGCACTTGAGGCTGAGGGAAGAGGAAGAGGAGGACCACTCATCCGACTTGGAGTAGTCTGGTTCTGCCTCATGTCCATGCCTTCGCTGACGTCGGTATGCAGAGGACCGATGACGGTCCAAAGACCGACAAACGGTCAGGGCATCGACGTCGGGAACCGTCCCACTGAGCACGGGAAGGGCTCCGAGAACGAGACCGTGTCCGACGTCAGTCAGTTGAACTCAGGGAGCGACGTTGGCGGTCCTCAGATCGGGAGCGGGAACAAGCCCTAGAAGGGGGTGATAAACGGCGCTCCGGGGACTCAACGGAGAGGCCTCGCCTCTGGCTGTGGTTCACCCACAGGATCTGGTACCGATGTCTGGGCCGGGCGACGGATGGTACGCTATGAACCTGCCCCCACCAAAATGAAAAGTTGTCTTTCTCCCCGACGAAGCTCAATTTCTACGCCTTCGCTAGAGAAAGAAGCTTCAGGTGCGGCGGTCACGACGCGCGAAGCTCTCCTGATGGCCCAGGGGAGGAAGACTTGGGCAACAGGGACGTCAAGGGACAATGACTGACCCCAGGTCCTTGGGTCTTCGACCGCGCCGTGCTATGGCAGACGACGGGTGACAACAGGGGCGCCGGAGAGTCCTTATGTTCGAGGCGCACCTTTAGCAGGTGGCGCCGGTGGCATGGATGGTAGAGCCGAAGCAGGAACTGCCACGACTTTGTGATGATTTTAAGCCGAGTCACCTTAGGCTTGGCCGGCTGCTCCCCAACGGGCCGCCTCTCGCCTGGGACAAGTGCAGCAACTCACCCGAGCCCAAAGGACAGGCCTTCTTCGAAGGTCGCGATCATCAAGCTGGACCGTGCCGGACCGACTCGCCTTACTATGGTGCTTTTCTCCTTCTTCCCTTGGACGAGTGCAGGTCCATTTTCTTCTCAAGTAGATAGGCCTTCAGGCATCGGATAAGAGTCCGCTCATGAACGCTGCAGTCATGCGCGAGTTAGCGGTGTTGTGGTCCGGGCCCGCAGAAAACACACCACCGGTGACAGTCCTTGGCGGAATTTGCCGGCCGCACCGCCTTGTTTAAGTGTTCTGGGGAAAGGGACGCCGGAAGACATCTAACCTGAGTGGACCAACCGCAGTACTGACGTACCAACGGCGTAAACGAGAGGGAAGGACAAACCAAAATGCCAAAAAAAAAATGAGCCACTAGCGGAAACAGTGCAAAGCGCCGGTCACGCAACAAGAAAACGGAATAACCCCGATTTTAAAGATGGCTCGATTGTAGATCTGTTCTCGCTGGTGAATCGCAGGCAGCAACTATTCACCAGGGTATGTGGCGGGAAAGAACTGAGGTGGAGCTGGGTCCGCCTCTGTAACAAATTCCCGGACCGACGCCGGGTGGGGCTGACGCCGTCCCCAGCTGGTATTGCTGGCAGAAGGTTTGTCCTTGTGGTCCTAGTGCCTCACGGCATAGTCCCACTTGTGACAGCCTGCTGCAAGAGCTCTATCTCAAGTAAGATCTCCAGGGCCTGGGCCAACAATGGCTTGGCCACCACGAAGGCCTCCGTAGGTGAATCTCCTTGGTCCAGTATCTCCGTGAGGGGATACCTGGCCTGCTTTCTGAACGGGTTCGAGCTGCATCCCAGTGGACTCAGATGAATCAAGTATTCCCAAGAACGAGGATGGGCTCTTGTCCACCGACTGACTTCTACAGACTCCAAGTCAATGGGCCTGGAGTACAGGAAGGAGTCATCAGACTCCGGAGTCTGCGAACAGGTGCAGAGAGCCTGAGCCACCCTGCACCTGCCGAGGCCGATCGGGAGTGAGGGTGACAGACAACATGTGCTGCAAGCCCTGACCCAACTGAGAATCCTTGGTCGGGGCTCCAGTCTTCGGTTATGGAGCCGGTGGTTCCACCACAATGGGCAAAGCAACCAGTTTCGGCCAAACAACCGGTGCCAGGGTCGGCTCCTCGACAACTACAAGGGGTTGCTTTGGTCGCTCCAATGACAGTCACTTAATAGTCGGAGAAGGCGACAGAGTCGGCTTGTTACCGGCCAACAAAAGTTGCTGCCACATCATGTCCTCATAGCACCAGCGTAACTTACATCGGAGTCTATCCTCCAAAGAGGATGAGCAGTGACACTGCTTCCCATGGTGCAGAGACAGCCGATGTCAAGGGGATCTACCAGACATAAAAGAGGACCGAGACCATCGGGGTCACAGAGGGTGGGTCAGAGAGGGGCAGGGAAATCCGCCACGCCGGTTCAGGGTCCTTGACCGGGACTTGACACAGAAGGCACGGGCAAGTCTTCGTTACCACCAGTGAACCAGTGAAGAATGGTTGTCAGCTTCTCCAGTCGACAACCCGCTCAACAGGTCAAGAAAAATCTCGACTGGTCGATGGGTGTCTCTGGCCAGCTGACCTGATGGGGACACCGTGAAGCCAGTGGCCTATGGCTGCAACCTCGGGCGTGCAGGCGATGGTCCAGTAAAGGGGCTCTCTCCTCGACTAACGTCTATGGTAGGACTTGCCTTTCGGTTCTTTTTCTTTGACCTACTGGTATGTCCCGATGGCCCTTCTCCCTTGGTGGAGAGGGACTGGCAAAGCTCCTTAAAAGAAGCAGTATGTGGGGAGCCCTAGGGCAGGAAAAAGCTGCGGCCGGGGAGGAAGATGAAGCTGCCTGAACACGCCCTCCTGGGGGCGAACAACTTCTCCAGCTGCTCCGCAGAGCCTGCAGCTGCAGACACCACTCAATGGGCCTCCTTAGACTTAACCGGCGGGTACCATTTCTCAGGGTGCCCAAGTTGTAGTCAGGTAGCACGGTCCTCTAAAACCAGAGCCGTGAAGGACTTGCACAGTTTGCAGGCCTGCGGATCGTGGTCAAGACCCAGCCAGTAAACGCACATGTAGTGCGGATCAGTCCAGGACATCTTATGCCCGCAGGGGCACCGAAGGAAGCTGGGAGTGGATTTGTCCATCGCAGCCACAAGGGAAGATGAAGACTGTAGTCTAGAAAACCTTTAAATTATTTTTTGGAAAACCCTAAGTGTTTGGATCCAGGCCTAAAATGCAAACTGTTAAAGAGGGAACCTGAGCTTCAAGCGGTAAGGAAGATCTGGTCATGGGGTGGAGCTGAGGATTTACCACACAGGTGGGTGGGAGGAGCCAGCTTGAAGACATTCCAGCAAAATTTAAAGTGGCAAGGAACCTGCCACAAAGTGCGGATTGAGCAACACATCCATGTCCCTGGAAGCTTATTTTCCTAAGTCAGTTACACATACAGGCTCAAAGAAAACACAATGACCAGGCTTAACATGTACTTACCTCCTATCACAGTCCCTTCATATCCAGCCACGTTGTCCATCATGCCAGCAGGAAGTGCTGAGGGAACACCACCAGGAAAAGGTGGAGCAGCACCTATTTGCATAAAATTAATTTTTATGATGATGTCTTTTTTTTTTTTTTTAAATGCTTTAGGTATCCAACATTTAATATAGAAAAGATCAGTGTTTTTTCCCTCATAGCTCGACAATACTGTATATTTTAAAGTGACACAGTCAAACCCCTTAGCCCACACAATGTCTCGTTAAAAAAAAAAAAAAAAAACATGTTATTCTTTACATTCTGCAGAGATTTCTGCTGTAGCTGGTAGTTTGATTGTTTCCTTTTTCCTTTTTAAATGAAAAAAATTGGTTGTCCACTGTACTGGTGTTACCACGGGAAAATGTGTTTTACAGCTCTTGATCAACTCCCATTGCATCTTTCCTAGACTCTGAAATATCCAAACACAGTGTAGTCACTTAAAGGTGCAGTAGGTGGAGAGTAGACAACTACATCATTAGTGATTGCCCTGTTTGGGGATGTTCTTTATGTTCAGAAAGTATGCAGTAAGGGCAGAGCAAGGATTTGAAACAAAAAAGGTGGAGTATAATTACACCATTAGCATGCATTTCAGTTCTACTAATAAAGAAAGCAAACAAAACTAGCGACAGCAATGAATTTTAGAAAAGGTAGTCAAAAAATGTGGATTTAAACCAGAAGTATGATGCACACATGGCCTGGAAATAGCACTGCAGACCTGGTAAGGGTTACAATTTAAACGTATGATGTGCAGCATAGGAAATACCTAGAAAAGTGTGTTTAACAGGAACTGAAGCATTTTGGAAAAGACATTTTTCGTTGCACTGCTGCTTTAACTCACTCCGTAACACTCTACAGTGTTGCATCTTGATACAAAACTGAGGTCCACCACTGAAAGAGCTTCAACTTGTGATTCCCCCTTCTCTGTTCTAATTCCCTCCCTCTGTCTCTTGTAATCTCACCCTCTTCCCCCGGCTCCCTACCCTCGACATCTGCTTTCATTATATATTTTCCCCTCCCTTCCCTCTGTCCACTGTCCCCTCTCATTTTCTTCCACCCCTCCTATGGTGACTGCATACTTGTTAGGGTGGATGGAGGAGGTGGATGAGGGAACCTCTCCCCCTCTCTCTTGTTCTATCCCCCTCTTTGCTCTCACTCCCTCTCCGCCCCCATCCTTCTTTCTCTCCCTGCCCCCACCCCCACTTCCCTTCCCTCTCCCTCCCTACTTCACCTGGATCTTTTATTTTTCCTGCTAGCTTGAAGGGACACTGCCAACCCCTTGGGCCTCAAAGTGTCTCTAGTTTAAAAACACAATATGATTGTTCATATTCTGTCGAGACTGCTAATGTAGACGATTTTGATTCTGAATTCTTTTTCCTTTAAAAGTGAATAATAGAGTGCCCACCATATTGGTGTATCACACAAAAACATGTTTACATTCCTTGATCAACCTCTACTGCATCTTTCCTGGATTTGAAATGCCTCCAACACAGTCGTATCACTCATAATGCAGAGGAAGTTCAGGAGGCTATTGTATCGTGACGGCTGTACTGTCTGGGGGGTTTCTGGTGTTCAGGAAGTACTCAGTAAGAACAGATTCAGGATTTGAAACAAATCAAGGTTGTTTATAAATATACATTATCATACATTTCAGTTCTACTAAGCAAGGAGGCAGACATAACCAGCAACTTCAATGAATTTTAGAGAAGATAAGCACTAATAATATGATGCGTAACAGATAGTGTCCTTTAAAGTATTTGCCTCCATCAATGTGGGCTCTATTTCTCTTTCCACATCAATTTTGCAGGTATGACGCTCCTCCTCCATCTTAATTTCTTATGGCCCTTGGCTATATACACTACTGGAAAATAGAATATGCTATTTGAGAGCTGTAAATACTTGTAAAGTTGTCTCATTGTAAAATTCGATTCACTGTCTTAGTATCTCTTGTAATATGTGTTTTGTTTAGTTGTCTGACGCGGAACCTTTGAAAAAAAAGGATGTTCATAAAAGTGTATCCTAGTATTGAAATAAATAAATTTGAAAGTACTATTTCCCCATACACTGTTTTCCAACACATCTTTTGACTACTCAAGTGTAGTTGCAGTGCCACAGGAAACAGAATAATACATGGGTAGCAGGTGGTCGAAATTAACATACGCAGACTGTTCCCTGTGCAAGCAGGAACAGGCTGGTGCATGTAGTTTCTTCCTATGCCTGCACTTAAGTGCATGTACCTCTTTTTGGCTGCAATAATAGAAGCTGCCACAAGGGGCGCACCATTGCACTAGGCTGTTTTTTTGGGGGGGATGAGCACCTCTGTGAGCATTCGGGAGTGAGCGTTTTTTTCTCTCTCCTGCAGTTTTGTTGCACGGGCCGGGAGGACTCGGGATATCAGCACTACCACCAAAACTGCCAAATGAAGCTGAAGAGGCAAATTAGAGATATCGCAATGTCAAGTCATGACACAAAAAAGCAGGACACAGAACTCTGGGAGGAGCTATTCTGGGCCAGGAAGGAGGGCTGGTTCAGCTCATCCTCTTCAGGTCCTGGGCTGTGGTAGTTACTATTAAAAATGAATGAAGGGGTTGGGGTGGATTAACTTGAGACTGTCAGTCCTACTTGAAAGTCAGACCGCTGAATGCTCCGAGTGGCTTAGATATACTAACCGCTGCTCTGCCACCAACCAGATCTCATTCTTTCCTGTCAGAATTTCAACCCAGACAAAGTATTGCTCCAAGACTGCACTGAATAATCTCACCTTCCTCATTAAACCCACTGACTGTACAGTTCCAACAATGTCAATTCTCCCCAAGCTTGAAACATAGACTTAGACGGCAGATAAGGACCGCTTGGCCCATCTAGTCTGCCCATTTCCCTACCAGGATAGGCCACAGATCCTAATTAACCAACAGCCTATTTCTTCCTACCCCCACAAGAATTGCCTTATGTCTGTCCCATGCATTCTTGAATCCTCCCACAGTTTTAGACCCTATCAACCTCCTCAAGAAGGCTGTTCCATGCATCCACTAACCTCTCTGTGAAATGATACTTCCTCACATTGCCCCTGAACTGCCTCCTTCTATCTTTAAATTGTGTCCCCTTGTTCTTGCACGTCTCTCTTTCTGAAAGATGCTACCCTCTTGGACTTTGTTGATTCACTGAGGTACTTAAAAGTTTCTATCATGTCCCCCCTCTCCCTTCTTTCCTCAAGGGTATACATATTAAGCTCCTTTAGTCTCTCCTCATACGGTTTCTCTTGCAGACCCTGCACCATTTTAGTTGCCCTCCTCTGGACTACCTCTATCCTGTCTATGTCCTTGCGGAGATGGGGTCTCCAGAACTGGACACAGCACTCCAGATGGGGTCTCACCAACTGTCTGTACAGAGGGATAACAACTTGCTGTTTTCTGCTGCTGATGCCTCTCCCTATACAAGCCAGTATACCCCCAGCCCTCCCTACTGCCTTCTCACATTGCTTGCTAACCTTTAAGGTCATCTGATATGATTACCCTCAGGTCCCTTTCCTTTTCTGTTGTTATTACCTCCCCACCCATTGTATATTCTTCCCCTGGGTTCTTGTTTCCCAGGTGCATTATTTTGTACTTCTTTGCACTGAGTCCTAGCTGCCATACTTCTGACCATTCCTCTAACCTTGCCAAGTCCCTTTTCATCCTTTCCACGCCTACTTGTGTATCAACCCTGTCGCAGTTCTTTGTGTCATCTACAAAACGGTATACTTTTCCTTCCAGTCCCTTTGCAATGTCACTGATGAAGACACTAAAAAGGACTGGACCCAATACTGAACCCTGCAGTACCCCACTAGTAACCCCTCTTTCTTCAGAGTGGACTCCATTTACAATTACCTTCTTTGTCCTGTTGTGCAGCCAGTGTTTTACCCAGGCTACCACCCTGGGACCCACTCCCAGGCTGGTTAATTTTACTATCAATCTTTTGTGTGGACTGTGTCAAATGCCTTGCTAAAGTCTAGGTAGGCCATGTCCACAACAACCTCCCTGGTCTACTACTTTGGTCACCCAGTCAAAGAAATCTATTAGATTTGTCTGACATGACCTTCCGCTGTAGAACCCATGCTGCCTTGGGTCCTGTGCTCCACTGACCTCTAGGTACTCAACTATTCTTTCCTTCAGAAGTGACTCCATCACTTTCCCTACCACAGAAGTCAGACTGACAGGTCTGTAGTTTCCTGCCTCTGTCTTGGTCCCACTTTTGTGAAGGGGAATCACATCCGCTTTTCTCCAGTCCTCGGGTACCACGCCATCCTCCCATGATTTATTAAAAAGAGTAGCCAGTGGTTTCACTAGTTCCTCCCTTAATTCTTTAGAATTCTGGGGTGACTTCCATCAGGACCCATTGCTTTGTCCACCTTCAGTTTTAGGGAGTTCTTGCAGAACTTTCTTCTGTGAAAGGACTCAAATCGACCCTCTATCAAGAGTGCTTCTGTTAACTGGATTAGGCACTTCCCCCTCCTCTTTTGTGAATACTGAGAAGAAATATTCATTCAGTATCCCTGCTTTTTCACTGTCCCCCTCTGCCCACCCACCATTCATTCTATTCAGCCTCACTATCCCTCCCATTGTCTTTCTACGCTCGCTGATGTACCTATAAAAGGTTTTATCCCCCTTCTTAACTGAGTTGGCTATCTTTTCCTTTGGCCTTTGCTATTCTGACTTCCCTCCCTGCTTCTTTCTTGCTTAACTGGTACAGCTCTCTGTCCAGGTCCTTCTGAGTTTCTTCTCCTTCCGAATGCTATCTTTTTCTTCCTGACTTTCACAGACACCTCTTTTGAGAATCATAGTGGCTTTTTCATTTTGATTTGTGTATTTGCTTCACACAAAGGCTTGTTGCCTCTGTGATGGCAGTTTTGATGATTCCCATTGTTGCTCCACACCACCTTCTAGCCTGTTTGCTAGTGCTTTTCTGAGGTACTCTCCTATCTTGCCAAAGTCAGCCCTCCTAAAGTCAGTACCCTCACTTTTGTATGGCTTGACTCTGTAGCAGAGTTTAACGTGAACCACACTGATGGTCACTTGTCCACAGATGGCAACCCACTTCTCAATTTGAGATCCTCTCACTGCCCCTGTTTGAGAGTACAAGGTCTAAGATTGCTCCTTCATGAGCGGGTTCAGAAACTAGCTGTCTAAGGCCTGCCACCTGTAGGGCATCAAGAATGGCCCTGCTCTTGGATGTGGCTGCAGCAAATGTGCTCCAGTTAACATCTGGCATGTTCAGGTCTCCCATCAACAGTATCTCCCATTTCTCTGCCATTCTAAGAATGCCTTCTATCATATCCTTGTCCATTCCCTCCCCCTGACATGGGGGTCTGTACACAACCCCTGTGCGGATTGTGGTGTCCTTTCCAGTCTCCAAAGTGACCCACAGTGCCTCCTCTCCTCCCTGTTTACTCTTTTGTTCAGTTGCTTTTATCCCTTCCTTTACATAGAGAGTTACTCCTCCCCCTCTTCTCCCCTGCCTGTCTCTCCTGTAGGTTATGTACCCTGGTATGTTAACATCCCAGTTATGGTTCTCTCTGCACCATGTTTCTGTGACTGCTATGGTATCCAGGCATCCCTCTTCCACCAAGGCCACCAGCTCAGAGCTTGTTGCCCAGACTACGGGCATTGGTACTCATTACCCTCCATTTCCTGATGGCCTTACTCCCTTTTGCCCCATCCCTGTCCTTCTTGCCTTTGTCACTTTCTCCATTTACCCCTGCCCTTCTCCCTATGAGCACCTCTATGTTGGTGTTTGCCACACTTACTACCGTGATTATTTGGGGAGGGGTGCTAGATTTCCTGTCCTTTCCAGTGCCTCCCCTTTGGCTAGTTTAAAAGCTTGCCATAGAGCATTTAAACCTATCACCTAGGATCCTGGTTTCCCTCCGGGATAGATGCAGCTCATCACGCCGGGTATAGGCTTGCATCACCCAGGTCGAGACCCCAGTCCCCAATGAAGCCAAATCCTTGAGCTCCACAGCAGTTTTTTAACCACTAATTGAATCCCATGGTGCGGAACACCCTAGCCTCTCCTATGCCATAGATGGGCAGCACCTCCGAGAAGGTTACTGTGCGTGCTACTTGACTAAGGCCCCTCCCCAATTTCACAAACTCTTCCTGCACTTCTCTAATCCCTTTCTTAGCCAGATCATTTGTCCCTAGGTGGACAATGACATCCAGCTTCCTGCCCTGTGCAGCTGCTCCGGCAATCCTGAGGATTCGCTTCCTGTCCCTCCAAGCCATGGCACCAGGCAGGCACCTTACCTCCCTCTCCCCTTCCTCCCCCAGTTCTAACTTCTGAACAATGGAGTCCCCCACCAGGAGTTGTTTCCTTCCCCTGCAGGATCCCCTGTCACCCTCCTGTGGGTCTCCTTTGTGGAGGTTCCCAGCATCCTCCTTAGTCTCCACTGCAGCTGCATAAGCTTTGTCGTCATACAGGCCATAGAACTTCTGAATACTACCTGTCTGTGTACCTCCGACACGTTATAATTACATGTGCCGCCACCGAATATAATGTCTTGTGATGTCACCGTATGTAACCACGCTGTATTCTTACCACACTCTGGAAACCTGTAACTGCAACTGGGGAAAAAAAAATTTGACTAATTGTAACTAACATCGCTGGGTGTGTAAACCCTGGTCTTACGCAACTGTACCTAAATGTATTCAGTCTTATGACGGAGCCTTTAGAAATTAGTCCAAGACTTAAAGGGTCGTAATTCAGATTTCTTCAATAAATTGTTTTTGTTTTTGTTTTTAATTGCCTACTGTAAGTGCTTACTGACAATCAACGATGGGTGTTGTGGGACGGGGGGCCTTAATACCACTGTTCGTGGTGGAGTTTATGGTTGATTCACTGTGGCATGTATGGTATCATGCACTTTTTTTTACTTTTTATTTATGTGCATTTATGATAATACAGCGTAAACTGTTATTACATAAACAAAACCTGAGGTATGCAAACCTCTACATCACTTGTACAACAGTGGTAAAAGGTAGATATTTACCAAATGAAGTCCAAGTAGTGAGGGTTTACCCACTATCATTCAGAGATATAGTCTGAACTGTGCATCCTGTAGGGTTATATTATACTCACTCTGAACTGTGGATAACATAGATCTAATAAACTAGTAGGGCAGTTCCCTTGAAGGACTATTTTTTTTGGGGGGGGTGGGGAAGAGAAGAAAAAATTACTCACCTCAGTAATGTTGTTTCTTCTAATGGAGTCTTGCTATATTATAACATATGCAGTGAGTCCCAACCTTCAAACTGCACCGGAGGTGAAAGAGTTAACTTTCCATGCCAGGCAAGGAACTTTGAGCTCGAGCTCGGTTGAAACTCTGTCTGCTGTTCTTCAAACTCAAACCGTCAGATCTTTACAAGCTAAACTCACTGAGGTCCTGTGTGGAAGCTGTAAACCTATACTAGCCAACTGGCTACTAAACATAAAAACACATTTTTGGTCCCAACACAAAGACTCAAGTCAGGAGACCCAAAAATGAAAACACAACACCCACTCACCCCAAAAGAGAAGGGGTGAAACAAAAAGGGTGGGCACCTACTAAGTGCAAACACTGCACTGCCCACCCACATCCCAAAAACAGAGGTTCTGAGAAGGGCAGGCAGGGGGGAGGTCAGAATATAGCAGGACTCCATTAGAAGAAACAACATTACTAAGGTGAGTAATTTTTTCTTCAAACATGAAGTCTTGCTATATTATGACATATGCAGACTACAAAGCAGTACCTCCATGGAGGAGGGACAGAACCTACTTAGGAAATAGGCTCTGAAGCACAGCTGTGCCAAACCGAGCATCACTCCTAGCCTGGATGTCCAGGGCGTAATGCTTGGTAAAAGTGTGAACTGTTTTCCAGGTAGCTGCTTGACATATCTCTAGAAAAGGGATGTCCCTGGCAGCAGCCAAGGAAGCAGCTGTACCTCTGGTAGAGTGAGCCATCAGGCCTGAGGGAGGAACCTTACCCAGTTTTTCATAGCAAAATTGGATACAGGAGACAATCCACCTGGCAATGGATCTTTTAGTGGCAGGTTTCCCTTTACCAACCTCGCCATAAGTGAGGAATAGTTGGAGGGAGTCAAACCTGTGACCCTTGGTACGCTCTATGTAGTAACTGAGGGCTCTTTTGACATCTAAACTGTGCAGTCTCCTCTCGCCAGAGGAGGAATGGTCAGTGAAGTACACAGGAAGAGACAGATTGATTAAGGTGGAAATCTAAAACCACCTTAGGCAAGAACTTCCTGTTGGTCCTGAGGACCACCTTATCTCTATGAAAGGAGATAAAAATCAGGCTCCACTGGCAAAGCTTGTAATTCACTTATGTGTCTGGCAGAAGTGATGGCTACCAGAAACACAGTTTTCCAAGTCAAGTACTTAAGCTCTGCTGAAGACAAAAGCTCAAAAGGGGGTTGCATAAGCTGAGCAATGCAAACATTGAAACATAGAAACATAGAATCTGACGGCAGATAAGGACCGCTTGGCCCACCCAGTCTGCCCATTTCCCTGCCTACTGGATAAGCTGCAGATCCTAGTTAACCAGCAGCCTACTTTTTCTGTCCCCACCCCTAGAATTGCCTTATGACTGTCCCATGCATGCTTGAATTCCACCACTGTTTTTGACTCCACGACCTCCTCCAGAAGGCCGCTCCATGCATCCACAACCCTCTCTGTGGAAAAATACTTCTAAATTACCTCTGAGCCGCCTCTATCTTCAAATTGTGCCCCTTGTTCTTGCACACCTCTTTTTTTGAAAGATGCTACCCTCTTGGACTTTGTTGATTCCCTTGAGGTACTTGAAAGTTTCTATCATGTCCCCACCTCCCTCCTTTCCTCGAGGCTATACATATTAAGCTCCTTAAGTCTCTCTTCATATGTCTTCCGGTGCAGACCCTGCACCATTTTAGTTGCCCTCCTCTGGACAGCTTCCACCCTGTCTATGTCTTTGCGAAGACTGGGTCTCCAGAACTGCACACAGTACTCCAGATGGGGTCTGACCAGCTGTCTGTACAGAGGGATAATAACTTCCTCTTTTCTACTGGTGATGCATCTCCCTATGCATCCCAGTATCCCCCCAGCCCTCCTTGCTACCCTCTCACATTGCTTGCCCACCTTTAGGTCATCTGATATGACTACCCCCAGGTCCCTTTCCATTTTTGTTGTTGTTAGTATCTCACCCCCCATTGTGTACTCTTCCCCTGGGATTTTGTTTCCAAGGTGCATTACCTTGCACTTCTTAGCATTGAATCTAAGCTGCCATACATTTGACCATTCCTCTAACCTTGCCAAGTCCCTTTCATCCTTTCCACCCCACCTTGTGCATCAACTCTGTTGCAGATCTTTGTGTCATCTGCAAAGAGACATACTTTTCCTTCCAGTCCCTCTGCAATGTCGCTTATAAAGACACTGAAGAGGACCGGTCCTAATACTGAACCCTGCGGTACCCCACTAGTAACCCCCCTTTCTTCAGAGTGGACTCCATTTACTATTACACTCTGTATCCTATTCTCCAGCCAATTTTTTACCCAGGCTGTCATCTTGGGACCCACTCCCAGGCTAGCTAACTTGTATATTAATCTTTTGTGTGGGACTGTGTCAAATGCCTTGCTAAAGTCTAGGTAGGCCATGTCCACAGCCCCTCCCTGATCTACTACTTTGGTCACCTAGTCAAAGAAATCTATCAGATTTGTCTGGCCTGACCTTCCCGCTGTGAATCCATGCTGCCTTGGGTCCTGTTCCCCTCTGGCCTCTAGATATTCGACAATTCTTTCCTTCAGAAGTGATTCCATCATTTTCCCTACCACTGTGGTTAAACTAACAGGTCTGTAGTTTCCTGCTTCTGCCTTGCTCCCACTTTTGTGAAGGGGAATCACATCTGCCCTACTCCAGTCCTCGGGTACCACCCCATCCTCCCATGATTTGTTAAACAGGGTAGTCAGTGGTGTCACTAATTCCACCCTTAGTTCTTTTAGAATTCTGGGATGAATCCCATCAGGCCCCACTGCTTTGTCCACCTTCAGTTTTAAGAGTTCTTTCAGAACCCTTTCTTCTGTAAATGGGCTGGTATCCACTTCTGTATCCAGAGTGTTTCTACTGTTTGTTTTAGGTACCTCCCCCTCTTCCTTTGTAAATACTGAGCAAAAATATTTGTTCAGTATCTCTGCCTTTTCACAGTCACCCTCTGCCCTCCCCTCCCCCATTAAGCCTCACTATCCCTCCCTTGGTCTTCCTCGCTCCTGATGTACCTATAAAGGTTTTATCCCCTTCTTAACTGAGTTGGCTATCTTTTCCTCAGTTTGGGCCTTTGCTGTTCTGACTGCCTTCCCAGCTTCCTTTTGCTTTAACTGATACAGTTCTCTGTCCTGCTCCTTCTGTGATTCCTTGTACTTTCTGAATGCTTTTTCTCTCTGAACCTTCACTGCCACTTCCTTTGAGAACCATAGTGGTTTCTTACATCGCTTCGCTTTTGTTTATTTGCTTCACACAAAGGCTTGTTACCTCTGTGATGGCAGTTTTATTATTCCCATTGTTCTTCCACCTCCTTCCTGCCCATTTGCTAGTGCATTCCTTAGGCACTCACCTATTTTGCAAAGTCAGCCCTCCTAAAATCCAGTACCTTTGCCTTGTATGGTTTGACTTATTGCTGTGTTTATTGTGAACCATACTGTTCGATGGTCACTAGTTCCCAGATGGCTACCCACTTTACATCTGTGATCCTCTCTTCATCTACATTTGAGAGAACCAGGTCTAAGACTGCCCCTCTCGAGTGGGCTCCAATACTAGTTGTCTAAGGCATGCCCTGTAGGGCATCTAGAATAACCCCACTCTTCAAGTGGCTGCTGCAACTGCACTCCAGTTAACATCTGGCATATTCAGATCACCCATCAGCAATATCTCCCCTTTTTCTGCCTTACTAAGTATACTTTCTATCATTTCCTTGTCCATTTCCTCCCCCTGAGAAGGGGGTCTGTATACAACCCCTGTGCGGATTGAGGTGCCATTGCTGGTCTCCAAATTTACCCACAGTGCTGCTTCTCCTCCCTGTTTTCCCTTTTGTTCTGCTGCTTTGATTCCTTCCCTTATGTAAAGAGCTACTCTGAGGTCCCAGGCAGGGGCAGGGTCCCTGAATGGAGGGTTGGTGTGAAGCAATCCCTTGAAAAACTTGGAGAAAACAGTTTGAGCTGAGAGAGAAATGAAAATTACGCACCTACCGTAATTCTTGATCTTCTTGGACGAGTCTCCACCACTCATTCACACTATTGGGATCTGCGCCGGAGGCACTAGGACCCATCAGGAGCAAACGTTTTGCTGGAGGGTCAGCGCCAGAGATGGAGCCACGAGAATCCATAATCGCGAGCCTCAGCTCGCATGGTAATGACTATCTCGGCATCGAACCTCCAACCACCTCAGTACCTTTTTACCAAGGACGTGCAGCGTAACTAACCTGGAAGGGTAGCCTAACCTAAAACCGGACATAAGATAGTCCGGGTGACCCGTATAAGAAGGGTCAACAAACAACTCTTCACAGCCTAAAGATTTGAGGAGTGAAGACCAACAACAGAGGTGAGCTCGGGGACGGAGGGGAGTGTGAAGGAGTGGTGGAACTCGTCCAAGAAGATCAAGAATTACGGTAGGTACGTAATTTTCATATCTTCCTGGAATCAGTCTCCACCACTCATTCACACTATTGGGAGAGTACCGAGCTAATAACTCCCGAGAGGCGGCAGGAGAGACCAAGAGCTCACGTTTCTAGGACAGAAGTCCATTAAGGATGGCTCTGCCAAAGGAAGAATGTCGTCTGGCATGAACATCTAATGCATAATGTTTAACAAAAGTATGCACTGAGCTCCAAGTGGCCGCGTTGCAAATATCTGCGATGGGCACGTTGCGAATTTCCGCTAGGGATGCCGCGAACGCTCTAGTAGAGTGAGCGTAAACTTTACTCTCCAATTTAACCTGCGCCATGGAATAGCAGTGGCGAAGGCATGCCACTAGCCATGCTGATACATCGGATAGCGACAGGTTGACCCAGCCGGGTCTCGCTGAAGGAAACGAACAGTTGCTGGGCTTTGCAAAAATCCCTGGTTCTATCTAGATAGAAACGCAAGGCCCTCTTAACATCCAAAGAATGAAGAGAATGTTCCCCTTCATTTTGGAAGTCCGCAAAGTAAGAGGGAAGGACCAAAGGTTGGTTTAGATGAAATTCTGACACAACTTTAGGAAGAAATTTAGGGTGAGTACGAAGAACTACTTTGTCCTTATGGAACACAGTACACGGAGGGTCTGTGACCAAGGCATGTATCTCAGAGACCCTGCGGGCTGAGGTAATGGCCACTAGGAAGGCAGTCTTCCAGGTGAGAAATTTTAGCTCACAGGTAGCCAGAGGTTGGAAAGGTTTCCGAGTGAGCATGTCTAGCACAAGATTAATATCCCAGGCTGCAGTTGGACGCCTTGTAGGAGATCTGGTATGCAGAATTCCCTTAAGAAATCTCTTAACCACAGGTAACTGAGCCAGTGTTAAGGAAAACCAGCTCATGATACTGAAATGGCACTAAGGTGAACCTTTACTGTTGAGTACTGCAGACCTGAATTTGAGAGGTCCAAAAGGTACTCAAAACCTTATCTGGTGGGCAGGAAAAGGGATTCAAGAGCACTTTGCAAACCAGAGCAAAAACTCTTCCACTTGGCCGTGTAAGTTTTCTGAATGACTGGCTTCCGTGCAGCCAGAAGAATATCTGAAACTCTGCGAGAGACATTGAACGGCTTACTTCCCACCTCTTCAGGAGCCAAGCGTCAAGGTGAAGTGATCTCAGGTTGGATGGACCACCGTGCCCGAGTCAAAGGTTCATCTGCAAGGAAGTGGTCTCGGAGGAACTGACAACATATTGTTGAGTAGTGGAAACCACAGCTGCCGAGGCCAAAGGGGCAATGAGGATCATCTTGTCCCCTGAGATTTGAACTTGAGGAGTACCCTCTGACTTAGAGGAAGAGGTGGAAAGGTAAAGTAAAGCGTTTTGTCCACCGCAGCCTGAACGCATCCTGACAGAAAATGCCAGGCCCTGGATTTCTGGAGCAGAAGAGAGGCAGTTTTGCATTGAGTGGGGATGCAAAAAGGTCCAGGTCTGGAGTTCCCCACTCTTCGAATAGTGACTGAACTATAGTTGAGTCGAGAGACCACTAGTGAGGATCTGTCTCTGTTCTGCTGAGACGGTCTGCCAATTCGTTCTGTACACCTGGCAGGTAGATCGCTTGAATTAGAGCCTTGTGCTCAAGCACCAATCCCATACCTCATTGCTTCCCTGCATAAGGGGTAAGAATGAGCACCGCCCTGCTTGTTGATGTAATACATCACTGCTTTGTTGTCCGATTGAAGGAGAATGTTCTTGTGAGAAAGAATGTCCTTCAACGCTCGGACCGCATAAAGGACGGCTCTCATTTCTAGGACGTTTATGTGAAGCTGGGACTCGAGTTGAGTCCACACACCTTGAGTGTGGAGAGCCTGACAGTGAGCTCCCACCCCATTAGGGATGCGCTGTGGTAATGGAGATTTGATGGTCCAGAGGAGCAAAGGATATCCTTCCAGGAGGTTGCTCTCTTGAGACCACCAGGTGAGTGACCTCTTTAAAGGTTCTGTCACCTTGGTGAGATAGGACTGCGGGTGAGTGGTAGGGGACCACCGAGCACTGAGCATCCACCGCGTGATTCTCATGTGCAGACGTGCTAGGGGTACAGTGAACACTGAGGATGCCATGAGGCCTAGCACCCGTTGCATTGAGAGAGCTGTAACTGAGCTGTTCTCCCCGATGCAACAGGCCATTTGAAGGATATTGTTCCTTCTGTGTTCTGGAAGAAAAGCCTTCGCACAGGAGGTGTCCAGAAGAGTCCCTATAAAAAAAGGAGCCTCTGGGAGGGCTGCAGTCTCGATTTCTTGAGGTTTAGCAGAACTCCCATGGACATAAGGAGGTGAGAGGCCATCTCTATGGCGTCCACAGTCCCTTGCCTGGATAGGCTTGCTAGAAGTCAATCGTCCAGATAAGGGAATACCTGTATTCGACCTTTCTGAGGTGCACTGCAGAACTGCACAACACTTTGTAAAACTTATGGCGCCAAGGATAGCCCAAAGGGCAGGACTCTGAACTGATAATGTTGTCCCAGAGCCATGAACCTCAGGAATTTGTGATGCCTTGGGTGAATAAGAATGTGCTGGTAAGCATCCTGCATATCCAGGGAGGCTAGCCAGTCATGTTGATGAAGTAAAGTTAACAGGGTTCCCAGAGAAATCATTTAGAATTTCTCCTTGGGGAGAAATTTGTTTAACTTTCTGAGATCTAGAATGGGGCGCATTCCCCTGGACTTCTTTGGAACCAGAAAGTAGTGGGAGTAGAACCCCGTGTTCCGTTGATGCAGCAGCACCAGTTCTACTGCCCTGTTGTTCAGAAGGCCCTGAACTTTGGCGGAGAAGGTTTGACTGAAGAGTTGACAGCCTGGGCTGCCGTTTGGGAGGACGATCCAGAGGGTCACCACAAGACTGAATGAATACCCTCACAATTATCCGAAGGACCCATTTGTCTGAGGTTATGGACTTCACTGGCTGTAGAAGTACATCAGATGACTTCCCACCGGAGAGGAAAAGTCCACCTCGGGCAGCTGAGATGGGACTTGGGCCAGCAATTCATAAGGTAGCTCTGGGCGCTTTGGGGCCTTACGCTTTCTGTTGAGCCTTCTTTTGAGGTTGGGCAGATTGGTTCTTATGGAAACCTCCTCTGCCTCGAAAGGACTGACGATTATGAAACTGACGTTTATTGACATGCCCTCGAGAGGGGGCAGGAGGGAGTCGAGCCAACTTAATGGCTGACCTAGTCTTGTGTGTAGCATCTAGAGCTTGTTCTACCCGAGGACCAAAAAGATATGCACCATCAAGGGCAACGCCATCACCTGCTGCCGCGCGTGGTTCATGAAGCCCGGCGCGCAGCCAGGAATGACGGCGCAGTAAATACCAGCAGTCATGCTGAACGGAAGCAGTGTCGAAAGCATCCATGACTGCTTTAACCTGCTGGTTGTTAGATTCAATACCTCTGGTAATGGTCTGAAGAAGCTCTGGCTTTGAACCGACTCCGTAGAGCTTCAACCATTTGCTTGATGGAATACCACAGGATATACTCATACTGGGAAAATAGCCCTGGTAACTGGCAATACACATACTTAGGGTAGAAGCAGCAAAGACTCTCTTACCTAAGGTGTCTATCTTACGAGATTCTTTGTTAATAGGTCGAGCTGTAGTAGTTTGAGGAAGAACAACCTTATCATTCTCTGCCAGGACTACAATAGGATCCACAAAGGCTTGAGATGCTAAAATGGGACGATCCTTGGGGGCTGAATATTTCCTATCAATGGATTTAGCCACTGAAGGGGTGAGAGCAGGATTATTCCATACCATATGAGGCAGCATCTCGAGGAAGGCTGAACCGAAGGAGCTAACCGTAGGGATCTCTGGGATGAAGGTATTGGAGTCTTAATTTCCCAGGATCGATGTCTGTAGTCTGGAGAGAAGGTGTGGCACTCAGATTTTTCAACAGAGACTTACAGGACAGGTCCCGACCACAGGCTCTGTAGCAGTAATAGATCCTGCTTCGTCTACTTCATCACCCAACCAAGGTCTGGGTCAGGCTCAATGTCATCTCCTGACAGTCCAGGAGGGACTGTATGGACAGGAAAGGAATGAAAATCAGAAGAGAGGGAAGAAGGAAACGAGAGAAAAGAGGAGTCCTGAAAAGCAGAGGGAGTCCCAAGAGCCCCGCAGAAGGAGGCGGACAACACCGAGAACGACGCCGAGGGACTACGCTGCACCAAAACCAACACCGAGGGGACCATGAGGCAATCAAAATGGCACCAAGAAGTCAAGATAAAGGCCGAGGACGGTGTCAAGATGGCACCGAGCGACCACCGGTGCTGAAGACGGCACTGAAGCCGCACGCGTCAAGACGGCGCCGAGCGCACCACCACTCAGAAGACCGCGCCGAGCTAGACAGCGCCGAGGGCACCGAAACACCCCAGACTCCAAAAACAGTATTTGAAGGAAGAAGAGCAGGAGATAAGGGCATCGGTGTGGCCCCTGCGCCGTAGCCATGTGAGGGGGGAACACCTGCTGAGTCAATGGCAACCAAGAAGGTGCCGCGGCGACCAGGAAAGTCCAACTGCTTATCTCGGTCGCCTAATGAGCCCGGCGTCTATGAGCCATCGAGCCAGGTACCCAACCAACCTCCGAGCCCACTGCTCCATAAGAGCGCCCACTGACTAAACTGCTCATCTCAAGACCTACCTGAGGGCGGGTAGGGCTCGATGTCGAAGCTGCTGGCTACCAGAAGCAGAAGTTGGTGACCAAGGAGGAGACCGCACCAGCCCCGATAACTGAACATCTATCGCAGACATATCAGAGGGCGAGCCCGAGTAGGATGCTCTTCTCTTTAGACCTGTGGGCCGGGCAAGCCCCGAGGCCCATCGGTGCCAAGAATGCGACTGCTTATTTTTATGCTCGCGAGATCGCCCATCCCCGGCATTGGATCGACCGCTGTCAGACCCTCCTCGAGAAGGCAGAGGACTGAACCCAGCCCGACTGACTGAACAGCTTTCATACAAAGTCTCCCTAATACCTGACCTGCTCATGGTCGACCACAAGTAGGCTGAGACTTTTATTTTAAAAATAAGAATAAACTTAAGCGATACTTTATCGAGATAATACTACAAAATAACAAAACTGAAAACTATGCTGCTAGTTTGAAGTTTGACTCCCGGCGGGCGAGCAACGTCGTCACTGAAGCGCACTCAACAGCGGGAAAAAGGAACTGAGGTGGTTGGAGGGTCAACGCCAAGATAGTCATTACTGCATGAGCGGAGGCTCGCGGTGCCGTTCCTCGCGGCTCCATCTCTGGCGCTGACCCTCCAGCAAAAAGTTTGCTCCCGATGGGTCCTAGTGCCTCCGGCGCAGATCCCAATAGTGTGAATGAGTGGTGGAGACTTATGTCCAGGAAGATCAGGGCTTACCTGCTGAAATAAAAGCAGACACAGCTGCCAGATGCACTTTCAGTGTAGCTGGTCTCAGCCCCAAACTATTTAAGTGAACCATATAATCAAGGACTGTGGGTAGATCAGCAGATTCTGGGGAAACATGCTTCCCAGAGCACCATATGGAAAATCTTTTCCATTTAGAATTATAAGTAGCCCTGGTGGAAGGTTTTCTAGAAGCCTTCAGGGTATCCATTACACCCTGGGAGAGGTGTACGCCAGCAAACTAACTCTTCAAGAACCAGGCCTTGAGATTGAGAGATTTGAGGTTCGGGTACCAAACCCTCCCCTGAGCACAGGATAACAGGTTGTAATTCCTGGGAAGACACAGGGGAAGATGGACTGCTAAGGACAGTAGGAGTGGATACTAGGGCTGTCTGGCCCAGTCTGGAGCAATCAGGATCATCTTGCAGGGTTGAGATCTGATTTTGACTAGCACTTTGAACAGGAGAGGGAAGGGGGAAAGCATAGAGAAAAGTACAGTTACGTAAGAACTTACCGTAACAGTAGATCTTCGAGAGAGGCTCTTGCAGTAGGTAATATAGGACTGACGCCAGCCGGCAGCAGGACCCCACGGAAAAACACGACGTCGGTATAAAGGGGCGGTCCCAGACACCCACCTTCCAGTTCTTTCCTGCCACAGGCCCAGAAAGCCCGGACGAGAGAGAAGCATATATTTTCCTCAATGGAAAAGGAGCTGAAAAAAGCCTAGGGGGATGGAGGGCGGGAAGGTAAGAGCCTCTCTAGAAGATCTACTGTTACGGTAAGTTCTTACGTAACTGTACTATCTTACTTCGAGAGGGCTCTTGCAGTACGTAATTACATATAGGACAGAATCCCAAGCAGTCTGGAGCAAGTAAGAAAGGCACCGGGAGGAGGAACTACTCCAATAAGTAGTAGAAAGTTTGCGAGCCTCAAGAAAGGAGGCCTTGCAAGACCGCTAACCCGAAGCCTGCTCTACGGCGAGAGGCAATGTCCAAACTGTAATGTTTAGTAAAGGTATGGATGGAAGTTCAAGTGGCAGCAGCACAGATGTCTGCCACCGACACATTCTTGAAACAAGCCGCAGAGGCAGCCACTCCACGTGTGGAGTGGCCTCTGACTTGACCCAGGAGGGTCTTGTTGTACTTGTCATAACAGAAAGTGATACAATGAGCCAACTATTTCGATAGGCATTGCTTGAAACAGCATTGCCTTCTCTTTGTGAGCGAAAGAGACAAACAAGTGATCAGTCTTTCTGAGATCCTTCGTCCTATCGGTGTAGTATCTCAGAATCCTGTGAACATCCATGGTATAAAGCAGGTATTCTCCTTGATTGAGTACTCGTGAAGAAAGCAGGTAATTCGATAGACTGATTGAAGGTAGATTCCGCTATACCTTCGAAGAAACTTAGGATCTAAAAGCGAGCCACTCATTCTTTGTGGAAAATCAAAAAGGATTTTGCAAATCAGGCCTAGGACACAGAGAGTAATAGTAAATGGAGTCCACTCTGAATAAAAGAGGGGTTAGTAGTGGGTACCGCGAGGTTCAGTATTAGGACTAGTCCTCTTCAATGTCTTTATAAGTGACATTGCAGAGGGACTGGAAGGAAAAGTATGTCTCTTTGCAGATGACACAAAGATCTGCAACAGAGTTGATGCACAAGGTGCTGTGGATAGGATGAGAAGGGACTTGGCAAGGTTAGAGGAATGGTCAAATGTATGGCAGCTTAGATTCAATGCTAAGAAGTGCAAGATAATGCACCTGGGAAACAAAAACCCAGGGGAAGAGTACACAGTGGGGGGGGGTGAGATACTAACAACAACAAAAATGGAAAGGTACCTGGGGGTAGTCATATCAGATGACCTAAAGGTGGGCAGGCAATGTGAGGCAGCAAGGAGGGTTGGGGGATACTGGGATGCACAGGAGAGGCATCACCAGTAGAAAACAGGAAGTTATTATCCTCTGTACAGACAGCTAGTGAGACCCCATCTGGAGTACTACGGCAGTTCTGGAGACCCAATCTCGCAAAGACATAGACAGGATGGAAGCTGTCCAGAGGAGGGCGACTCAAAATGGTGCAGGGTCTGCACCGAAGACATATGAAGAGAGACTTAAGGAGCTTAATATGTATAGCCTCGAGGAAAGGAGGGAGAGGGGGGACATGATAGAAACTTTCAAGTACCTCAAGGGAATCAACAAAGTCCAAGAGGGAAGCATCTTTCAAAAAAAGAGGTGCAAGAACAAGGGGACAATTTGAAGATAGAAGGGGTGGCTCAGAGGTAATTTAGGGAAGTATTTTTTCACAGAGAGGGTGGTGGATGTATGGACGGTCTTCATGAGGAGGTTGTGGAGTCACAAACAGTGGTGGAATTCAAGCATGCATGGGATAGTCATAAGGCAATTCTAGGGGGTGGTGGTGAAGAAGTAGGCTGCTGGTTAATTAGGATCTGCAACTTATCCATCAGGTAGGAAATGGGCAGACTGGGTGGCCAAGCGTCCTTATCTGCCGTCAAATTTATGTTTCTATGTAGGCCTGTAGCTCGGAAATCTACTAGCTGAAGTAATGGCCACCAAGAAGAGCGTCTTCCATGATAAAAACTTCAAGTCTGCGGAAGCCGCAGGCTCAAAGGGAGGAAGGGTAAGTTTCTCGAGGACAAAGCTTAAGTCCCAAGGCGGAGCTGGGGTCCGGACCAGGGGCCTGAGATGAAGGACCCCTCTAAGGAAGGTTTTGGAGACCTCCAGCTGGGCAAGCGCCTTAGCGAAGGGGACATGGTAGGCTGAGATAGCTGCCATATGGACCTTCAAAGAGGAGTGACTGAGACCCAGGTCGAAAAGATGACGCATGTACTCCAGCAGAATGGTCACTGGGCAGGAAAAGGGTTCCACATTCCTGGACGCAGCCCAGATAAAAAATCTCTTCCATTTCATGGCGTAAGTGGACCTAGTGGAGGGTTTCCTGGCCTCCACCAAAATCTCGGCTACCTTGGGAGAAACTCCAAAAACGAGATTGAGCTAGGTCTGCAGGAGCCATGCATGGAGTTGAAGGGACTTGAGTCCCAGATGGACCAGGGTCCCCTGATCCTGGGTCAGCAATCCTGGAGATAAAGGAAGAGGAAGAGGAGGAACCTCTGAGTATTGTTGTAGAAGAGAGAACCAGATTTGCTTGGCCAGAAAGGATGCTCAGAATCATTCTCGCCTCCTTCTAGAGCCAGTTTCTGTAACACACGAGGGACCAGCGGAGTTGGGGAAAAGATAGACGAATCTGTCCTTCCAACTTAGAGACAGAGCGCCTCCAGAAAGTGCCTCGCCTGGAGTGAGCGAGCAAAAGATTGGAAGCTTTGCGTTTTGGGAGGAGGCGAACAGGTCTATCCGAGGAGTCTACCAAACCTGGAAGATGTTTTTTTAGGACTTTTTCATCCAATTCCCACTCGTGTGGAAGAGCCGACAAGTGACAGTCTGTCTGCTAGGACATTGTCTACTCCCGGAACATGGATCACCGTAAGGTGAAGGTTGTGGACAGTGGCCCAATCCCAGACCCTCATGGCTTCCCGGCACAGCGGGTAGGATCGAATCCCTCCCTGCTTGTTGATGTACCACACCACGCACATGTTGTCCGTTTGGACGGCTAGGTGACCGGGAAGGATGTATTGGTGAAGGGCCTGGAGCGCATAAAGCACTGCTCGGAGCTCGAGAACGCTGATGTGGGGAACTATCTCCAAGTTTGACCAAAGGCCTTGGGTTCGGTGAGGACCCAGATGGGCTCCCCAACCTTTGCCTGAAGGCCCATGGTTAGGGTCTGATCGGGGGGAGGATGAAAAAAGGGGACCCCCGGAAGAGGTTCTCTTGAACCATCCACCACTGCAAGTCTCTTACCATCGGCGAGGAGATCAGAACCAGAAGATCTAGGTCGTCTACTCGTTGATCCCACTGAGATCGAAAAGTCCACTGAGAGATTCTCATGTGGAGGCGTGCTTGCGGAATCGTTGGGATGGCCGCCGCCATAAGCCCCAGTAGACGGAGCACTGACCTCGCCGGGATCCTCCTGTGTTCTAATAGGAGGGAAATTTGTGACTGGAGGGAGGCCCCCCTGTCCGGAGGCAGAAAGGCTTTGCACAAAGTTGTGTCGAGAATTGCCCTGATGAACTGGAGCCTCTGTGAAGGCTCCAGGTGAGACTTGGAATGGTTGATGGTAATACCCAGGCCAGTGAAAAGCTGCCGGGTGAGGGAGAGGAAATGCAGGAGTTCCTCCCTGGATGGGGCCGCCAGGAGCCAGTCGTCCAGGTAGGGGAAAACCTGAGCTCCCAAAGAACGAAGGTGGGCCGCTACCACCACCAGGCATTTGGTAAAGACCTGAGGAGCCGAGGAAAGACCAAATGGGAGCCTCGAATTGGTGGTAGTGGACCCCTGGAACGCAAACCTGAGGTACTGTGCAAAGGCTTAATGGGGATGTGCAGGCACGCACTCCTGCATATCCAGTGCATTAAAGCCATTGGCCCGCCAAGCAGGGGCAAAAGGGATTGAAGGAGAGCATCCTGAACCTCTAGTACTCCACAAACAGGTTCAGGGAGCTGAGATTGAGAATCGTCTGAGATCTCCTGCCTTCTTTGGTACAAGGAAGAAGTGGAATAGTACACCTGCCTCGTGAGGTGAGGAGGGACGGTTCTATAGCCTGTTTCTCAAGAAGTGCTGAGATTTCTTCCCTGACCAAAGGAAGATGGTCCCCTGAGTAAGCAAAGTTCAGAGCGGGGTGACGTGGAGGTTTCTGTAGAAACTCTATGGAGTGTCCCTCTGCGATGATCTGAAGCACCCATGAATCCGAAGTTATCCTCTCCCAATCCGGAAGGTGGAGGGAGAACCTCCTTTCTACCGGTTCCTCCGGGGTGTCCAGAGGCGGTGGGAGAGGGAAGGAGTCAGGTGGTATGAGGCAGCGCCGCAGCTGGAGTGCCCATCGCTTTTTTGGGCGGCGGAGGCCTGGCAGCTGTGGGGGCCCGGCGCTTAGTGGTCCGCCTTCCCTGGGGTTTTGCTTGAGGCCGGCTGCATCTGCGGAAGGGACGGGCGCTGGCGGGGATGGGGACGGTACAATGAATCAACAGATCGAAGGGCCGCTTTCTCCTGTAGTAGTGTGATGATGTCCTTGACATCACTGCTGAAAAGCACAGAACCCCTGAAAGGTGCTTCTGGATGGCAGATTGCACCTCCGGACCAAACCTGACACACAAAGTCATGCGTGCCTAAGGCTTACAGCAAACGCAGAGCTCCGTCCTGCGGTGTCCACTGCATCGTAGGTCGCCCTAGCATGTGACGACTGCCAACGAGCAGAACGGACTAGGTCGGCCAACTCCTGCTTGAGTTGAGAGTCAGGCAAGGAGTCGATCTTGATTCTGCTTGGTAAGGACGGCCTTCTGGTAATCCCCATGTGTGCTACATAGTTCAGGGCCCTAATACCCAGTGTGGAAAAAGCGTAGATCTTCTTTCCATACTGATCCAGAAGGCGAGATTCCTTATCCGGGGGAGACGAGCTCAGGTGTTTTGGATGCGCCGACTGGCTGTAAGCGACGCTGATCACGACTGAGTCTGCACGGAGGTGAGAGTAAAAAATCTACACCCTCCGGAGCCTGATATAGCCTGTTCGACTTCCTAGGAAGTGGGGCTAGAGCCGACGGTTGTTTCCAAATAGTGGAAACAAGGTGGGCATGAGGCTCGATCCAGGGTGGCACTAAGGTAGGAGCCGTAAGGGGCAAGTCCAGATGTTCGGCAAGTTTCACCCGCTGAGGATCTGGATCTAAGGACAGCCACTGATGGACTTCCAGGATCTTCTTAAGCAACTCTGTGAACGAAGGATCCTCCGGAGGAGACTTCGGAGGAGTCCTCAGCCGGGGTTTGGACGGAGAACACAGCTCGTCTTTCTCGGAAACTCCATCGGAGGCCTCCAAGGAGTCCAAGAGGACCACAGAGGAAGAATCTGAAGCAGAGAAAGACTCCCTCACCCATCTAGGGGGAGGAACGGGTTCAGTGGGAAGAGTCCCAGAACGCGTGTCCTGCCCCTCTCTGGGACCCGAGGGTAAACCTTGGGGAACCGGAGGAGGGAAGGGGAGGGAGAGCGCCGTCTAGGGCGTACGGGGGCCAGAAGAGGCACCATCATCGAAGACGGCCTCGACTTCTCCGCGAGCTGAGCCTTGGCTCCCAGCCCACCAGGAGGCAAGAGTCTCCTGAGATCCACCGCAGCCTCGGGGCAGTGGAGAAGGAGGAGGGGGATAGTTAAATGGAGGATATCCGTAGGGTGAGTATCCAAACCCGGCTGTGGAAATCCTGGAGACGGGTGAGTGAGGCGCTGGTATACGCAGTCAAGGGTTCGCGCACGCGTACAGCAGCGCAGGATACTGCGGGCCTGGGAAGACCGGCGTTGGGTATGACGGCGGGTACCCAGGCACTGGAGGAGCTGCCGGAGCAGACGGCCCAGCCGGGTACCCCAGGGGCGGATCAACCGGGATAGGCCCCTGGGGCGGAGGGCCCAAAGGAGCGAGAAAGTCCCCTGCTGGCGTCGGAGGGGCCGGCGACAGTGGGGCCGGTGTCAGCGACGCCGGCATCGCGGGGACCGGCGTCAGATCTGAATCCCGGGGGGAGGGAGAGATCTGATGGAAGCCCAGGGTCCCGAGTCTCGTCCGGGGAAGGAGGGGAAAAATCCCCGGAGTCAGGCAAGGGGGACTGGGGCTCCCCTGAAGGCAGCGAAGACTGCGGAGAGCCTGGCACGACGAAGTGAGAGGTCAGACGTGGCTCGAGGTCTGCGCACGCCGGAGGAACTGACGGGCTTATGGGCCGGAACCCGGGCGGACGCCAGAGGAGCCGGGCGTCCGCTTTGAAGTCTCACGCCTGAGACGGGCTGGGAAGAGAGGAGGCCCGGTCGGAGGGAGACACAGCCCAGCGCTGCCCCGAACAGTCGGGCGACATAGGGGCCTTCTCCCGCGCATGTTGAGGAGCCAACGTCCGCTTACGGGAGACGCCCGCACCAGTAGGCCGTGGGGTTGTGACCGTACTGGGGGCAGGAGTCTCCTTTGGCCCAGAGACGCCCAGCAGGCCCGAACTCGAGCCCGACGGGCGGGCCGACGCCTCCTCCAAAGCCTTTGAGGCTGCCGTCGGACGGTCCCCCGGAGGGGAAGTTTCCTTACCCGCAACCCCGGCCGGAGTCACGGAAGAGGAGGCCTTCTCCCGGTGTCTATCCTTATCCCGCTTCTTATGCCCTTCAGGGGAAGTAGACGCCTGCCTTAATTTTCTCAGCTCTTTCTCCATCACAGACAACCTTTTCTTGAGGAGATGGGCTTCGAGGGACTGCTGGCGTCGTTTACGGGTGGCTGCGTTGAACCGGAAGCAGTGCGGACACTTGTCGACCGCGTGGTCGGGGCCTAGGCAGAAGAGACAGAGGGACTGCCGTCTTTGTGAGGCAGTTAGGCGCCGCACGAGTCGCGCTTATTCTTTGAACGGGACGACAAAAAACGATATTCACCCGACGATGGAAGAATAAAATACTGAAAACTTTTCGGAAAAAAAAAACAACGAAGTAACAGGACTGAGCGAAAGAACTTAACCGCGAGGTGCCACACGAGCCAACGGCGGGAAAGAGCTGGAAGGCGGGCATCTGGGACCGCCCCTTTATACCGACGTCGCGTGACATCGGGTCACCTGATCGTGAAGGGCCCCCAGGGACCGCTAGCTAGAAATTTTTTCATAGTCCTGCTACCGTCAAGGCCAGTCCTATATGTAACTACCTACTGCAAGAACCCTCTCAAAGTAAGATCTTCCCTTCCCAATTGAGAACTAAGGCATCCAGGGGGACCGAGCCCAACATTGGGGGTCTGCAGCAAAAAAGGGGAAGCTGGTGATTGTCTGGGGCTGCAAAAAGATCTATCTGCGGGGTGCCTCATCTGGAAAAAGTCACTTCCAAGACCAGGGGATCCAGTGACCATTCGTGATGGCCCTGGGAAATCCTGCTGACAGAATCTGCCAGGACATTGTCCTTTCCTGGCAGGTGAACTGCCGTGAGGGAGGTGTTCAGGGAGTAAGCCAGAAACCACAACTTCATTGCTTCGGTGCACTAGGCCATAGACAGAGTGCCTCCTTGCTTGTTGATGTACCACATTGTGGTGGCGTTGTCTGTTCTGACCTGTACAACTTTGTTCTGAACAGATTTGGAAAAAGCTTTAAGTGCTAGAAATACTGCTCTGAGTTCCAATAGATTGAAATGCAGCAGAGATTCCTGAGGGGACCACAACCCCTGGATGGAGAGGTCGTCCATGTGAGCCCCCCACACCAAGAGGGAGGCATCTGTAGTAAGGATTAAAGAGTGAGAATGGGCGACAAAGGGAACCCCTTGTCTCAAATTGTTCTGATCCTGCCACCACTGTAGGGCCTGGATCAGGGTTCGAGTTACTGGGATCAGTGTGGTCAGAGGGTCCTTCCTTTGAGACCAAAAGGCTCTCAAATGGAACTGAATGTCCCTCATCTGAAATCTTGCTCCTTGCACTACTGCTGTAGAAGCAGCCATGTGCCCCAGGAACTGTAGAAAATGCCTTGCTGGTCGAGACACCTGCAGGGTGACTGAGGAGACCAGAGAGACCAGGGTCCTTGCCCTGTCCAGGGGAAGGAAGGCTGTGGCCTTCTGTGTCTAGCTCTGCGCCTAGGAAGGCGAAGAGCTAGACAGGCTCTAGAACCGACTTTGAAAGATTTAGGAGGAAAGCCAAAGAAGTGAGCAGTTGCCAAGTTATCTGTAAGTGTAACTTGACTTGATCTGGGGACTGGTCTACTATGAGCCAGTCATCCAGATAAGGAAAATGGCAATTTTCTGCCTTCTTAAGAAGCAACTACTACTGCCAGGCATTTTGTGAATACCCTTGGAGCAGAGGTGAAGCCAAAGGGCATTGCTCTGAACTGGTAATGGCCTGAGGGCAGCTCGAACCTGAGGTACTTTCGATGGGAGCTTCTGATGAGAATATGGAAGTAGGCATCCTTAAGTTCCAGGGACACTAGCCAGTCCCCTGGCCTTAGAGAGGGTAAAATAATTCCCAGAGTCACCATTTTGAATTTTGGTTTTAAAAGGTGCCTGTTTAGGTATCCGAGATCCAGGATGGGCCGCCATTCTCCTGTCTTTTTTGGGGTAAGGAAGTACCTGGAGTACAGTCCTTTGCCCTGGTGTAGGGGAGGAACCCTTTCTACAGCTCTGAGAGCCAGGAGGGTTGAGACTTCTGTTCCAAAGCGAGAGCCTCTAATGAATTTGCAGGTGGAAAGGATCTGGTTCTCATCTTTGGAAACTTTTTGAAGCCGAGAACCAGTCCCAGGCTTACTACTTCCAGGACCCATTTGTCTGATGTCAGAGACTCCCAGTCCTGGACAAAGTAAGCCAGCCTGCCCCCTACAGGTAGCTGAGAATCGGCCCTGGCAACCCCATCAGGGTGCCTGCTTGGCAGGGGCTTTAGGCTGAGGGGTGGAAGCAGGCCTACTTGTACCCTGTCTGCCTCTCCCTCTAAAGAACCCGCTCTGGGCATAAGCAGAAGAGGAGGCCTGGGCTTTGTAAAAAGGCCTATGAAAAAGCCTGCCCCTGCCCCTGGGAAGCTGCCTTTGAGGAGTGGTCTGCCTTTCCTTGGCCTGTGCACTCCTATAGGTGGTCCTATACTCATCCATTTTCTTCATGTAATTCTCTGTCTGCTCCACAGAGAATTACCCACAACAGGAAAATCCATGGCCTTAGTCTGGGTATCCTGTGACAGGCTAGTACATCTGAGCCAAGCCATTCTTCGAAGTGCCACAGATGTAGCCATGACTCTTGATGACACATCATTTGAGTCCACTGCAGCATGGAATTGCACCTTGGATGTTTCAATGCCATCAGCAGCCACCTGCTCCAGCTCCTTGGCAAGCTGGCCAGGGACCTGTTTTGCTAGAGCCATGACAGTGTCCCATCTGGATTTCTGATATCTAGCAACATAAGCCATATAATTCGCCTGTCTGAGTCCCAAGGATGCTGCCATGTACTGTTTCTTTGCCATCACATCAATCCTCCTGGGGTCCTTATCCGGGGGGGCAAGCTTAGTGTGCTATACCTGGTTAAACAACTAAATAAAAAAAAAAAATATTAGCCTTGTCACAGGCTGCACCCTGCACTACCCCAACATGGCTGCATTGTTTTGTGATGAACTCCATATCAGAGCCTGACAATGTGTACCCCTTGTCCATTCTCTTATCCACAGGAGGTATAATGTGAGGAACTTTTAAAATTTTAAAAGTCTGTTTCCCAAAAGATTTATGCAAGGGAATAGACAGCCTCCTAGACTCTGGGATATCCATCATTTCCACATAGTCAGGCTCCTCGATCATCCACAGCTTCCTCCATAGGGAGCTGGAGGGTTTCAGCCACTTGTTTATAAAACATAAAATGAGAAGGGGACTCAGAAAGCCTAGGAGGAGACACTCCTGAAGGTCTGTCTGGGGAGATGTCCGGGTCAATGGGCACATCCAGACTTTCAAATCCACATTCACTCTCCTCATACTCCTCTTCCCCTTCCTCCGGTTCATAATATTCCTCTAAATCATACTCTTGAACGTGGAACCGGCCAACCGAGCGCCACTTGACGGTGCCAATTCAGTCGGAACCGGGGAAAGAAACTGGACAATTTTGATCGCTTTGTCTATTTCTTCAGCTGTTGGAGAGGCAAGTTTTGGCTCCACACCAGCTGATTTTCTAGTCCTTTTTGCTGGAACCGATTCCTCAGAGTCGGATCTTCTTTTGCCCAAAGAAGTCTCGCCCTGGTCAGAGGGCACTCCTTCTGGTTCGGTTTGAACCAAACCGTGCTGGCCATCTGGTTCAGCGGACTTTTTGGCCTCCCTTTCCCTGAGCCTACCAACTTCTCTTCTCCAGGGTAGCTGCAGGAAAATTTTTACAAATCTGGCAGTCTGCATTGAGGTGGTCAAACCCCAGACAGTAAACACAGGTGGTGTGGGGATCAGCCTTGGCAAAGACTTCCCCACACACACTGCAGTGTTGAAACCCAGTGGGCCTGGTTTTTCTTTTGGGTTTCTCAGACATAGTGTCAGTCCTATCCAAACTTACCAGTTTATGGCAATCCGCCAAGTAAGACCCTCTTATCGGTTCCCAATCAGAACAAGGGAAAACGGATAAACTGCTTTTTGTTTGTTTTTAGAACCGATAAGAACCGTGTACACACTCTAAAAGTACAATTTAGGATTTTTAAAACACTTGAACAGTTCAAACCAACCGATGAACCATTTACAAGTTCCACACAGAAGATAAAATAACCTATCTTAGTACTCACAATACCACAGAGACTGAACCGACAGGATACGGTTCAATTTCGGTCGAAAACCGAGAAACCGGCACTTTAACCGACAAAATGAACTGAGCAGAAGGAGAAATCTCCGCAGCGACTGTTCAGTGAGGCGGAGTAAAGAATCTGACGGTTTGAGTTTGAACAACAACAGGCAGAGTCTCAACCGAGCTAGAGCTTAGCGTTCCATGCCTGGCATGGAAAGTTAACTCATCTCCGGGGCAGTTCGAAGGTTGGGACTCACTGCATATGTCAGAATATAGCAAGACTTCATGTTGTTTGAAAGATATATAGCTGTGCACTTTTAAAACATACAGATAGTCCGGTCGCAAATGGATTTAAATTCCCGCAGATTCATGCAACGCAAGTCAACTTGCTCTGTGAGTGGCAGGAGACAATATGATCCATTTACAGTTCATAAACTGAGAGGTGCATTATGCACCTTTAAATTATTTCCACAGCATATACCTATAACTATTAAGTAAGTAAAATATAGCTTTGCCAACATGGTTACAGCACCAAAACAATAGTTCCTTTTAGCAAAGGATTACATGTACTGAAGAAACCTATTTAAAGGCTGGAAGAGTCACCTTCCCATTGTAACGCAGTCCTGCAAACAATTAGAGATGGAAAGTTACCCTTCTTCAGAAGAATTATTGGTGTGTTGCAGGGTACAAATCAGTTTGTCTGCAAATGCTGTAGCAGCCTCCAAGTCAGTGAACACATGCAATTTGGACCCATGCTTTATTAGAAGACCAGCAGGAAAATTTAGCAGAGCTTGAAATCCATTTTACATACTAATTATACATACCAATTGCCAGCAGATTAGGCCTTACGGTCCATAGAGTCTGGTCGAACCTCAGATCCCTAGTTGGGTACAAAGGCCCTCTCTCCCCGCCTTGTGATCCAGAAACCCCCATCATCCCTCCCCACCCCCCCTGGGCCAGGCCATCATCTGACACATCCGCTTGCTGTGTCTGTCCCACCCTTCTCTTGAAGCCCTAGCCTGTAGTAATGTTTTTTGACCACCTGCAGTTCTTTTTCTTTTGTTGTGTCTGCGCTGCTAGATCTGGAAAAAAAGATGGGTGATGTCCTTCCCAGATGATCTCCCTTGGGAACGTGCTGCCTGTAGGAGAGAGATCCTAGCTTGGAGCAGAAAATGTGACTATAACAGTGAACAGTTGCTGGGGATCCCTTGTGGGTTGGGCCTCTGAGGAATTGTGAACACCTGTGATTTTAATTCCAGCTCTGAGGGTAGATGCTGGAGATCCTAAACGATCAATTTGTAGAAGAGTTGTCCAAGATCTATAGAGACCAGCAAACTTAGCAGGAAAGCCAACAATTCTAATATTTGCTCGTCTCTGCAGGTTTTCCAGTGTTTCTACTTTTGCTTTCATGAAATGTAAGTCTCTCACAAACGTGGCATTAGATTCCAGCTGTCTCTCTGAGCCTTCTATAATTTCTTTAGTGGCCTGCACATTGCCTTGTATGCAGCGGTTGTTTTCCTGACTTCTTGCTTCGACAGCAGCCATGCGCCTATTCGTGTCCTCCCCTGGAGCCTGGATTTGTGTTAGGATAGTTAATATCTGCGTTGTAGGCAGCTCCAGGGTCGCCAGAGTAGATGCAGTAGGCCCCAAGCTGGAGGTAGAGCTCTGCGCCGGAAGATTGAAGAATAGGCTCTGGGCCAAATGCTTTTTCCGGGCTCATTCTTCTGCCAGGTCATTCTGGTCGTAAGTTCTGCGAGATTTATGCCTCTTCAGTTCAAACAGCATGCATATCACTTTAATCTGGGAGCGACCTCAGCAAGCATTGTTAAAAAGCTGCCATGATGTTGGAGCTCAGTAGCGCCCCCATCATGCCATTTTAATGTTACTGTACCATGTGTGCTTTCTGCCACCCATGTGGTACAGTAATGTTCAGACAGGAATGCCAAGAATCGTCTGAGCCACGCATCTGTGGAAAGAGTAGCTGAACATGGAGAACAGTCACTTGGCAGGAAGCTCCATGTGTGAATGTGTTCTGTCAGCTCACTCAGCTGAATTTTATACAGTTTGTACTCACTGTAGCTGTATAAGCAGGCAGGGTGTGAAATGACTTGTTCTACTTTGTTGCCTAAAAAAAAAATGGATTTTATTAGCGCAATCGCCAATTATTGGCTGAAGCAAGCAAACTTAGTTGGGGTTTGCTTTCACCCCTCCTCCAAAGGGGATTCTGAGACAGGCAGATATTTTTTTATTGCCTCAGAGATAAAGCAAGGGCAACTGCTTAAAATCTGAAGTTGCTGAGTAGCAAGGTGATGTCTGTTTTTTGGTATAGACTAAGGCTTTTCTCAACTATTAAAGACAGTCAAGAAATCTTTGTCGGCAACAGTGGTTTTAGCATTGTAAAGAACCATTTTGGGGCATTTGTGAAGGTACCAATTTACATAAGAGGCAGTATAGAGCAGTGGTTTAAGGCTCTGAGCTGCAAAGCTGGAGACCTGGGTTTGTATCCCACAGCCCCCACCTGCATACTATGTAACCCTGAGCAAGTCACTTAACTTCCTTGTGCTCCCAGGTCACACCTGTAAGCAAGCTTGCAGCTTACCGTCTCTCTCCTGGTAAAAAAAAAAAAAAAAAAAAAAAGGCACAAAATAGCTGATAAACTTTCTTGTATTATGCAGCTGCACACGAACATTACAAAGTCTCTGCATAACATTTCTATATAAAATATAATCTGTCTAGCAAACTACTTCAGAAGGTTAGCAATATTTTCATATTTATCTCCCTTCTGGAAGATGGCAGTTACAACAAAGGACTTCCAAAATGGATTCCTGGCTCCCCCTCCTGTTGTCTGGAAGGCATTATCATACTCAACTTGCATGACTCATGACTAAGGCATCTCAACTTCCAAGAAATGCAATCTGGCCTTGCTTACATGTGAGGGGAGTTTCATTTGTAAGGGGGTTACATAACATTATTTCATTCACAGGAAACAATCTGTTTTCTTTGTACTGCTCATTCCTCACTGCGAGACAGTTTTAACACGTTGTGGAGAGGAGTAAACTGAATCAGTCAGTCAATCAAGCAAGCAATCAACCTTTATTTAACTAGGTAAACACCCTGAGAAGATTAATTTACAAGGTGGGCCTGGGCAGGTTCTCAAAGGATTACAGAAGACTGAATGCCTCCTTTGCACAAATGACGCACATCCCTCTCAGCAACCCGAAAGGAGACCTAGAGCCTTTATGTTATAAAATGTGGTTTGTAGGGCATAGAGAATGGCCTTGCTCTTGGATGTGGCTGCAGCAAAGGTGCTCCAGTTAACATCTGGCATATTCAGATCTCCCATCAACAGCATATCCCCTTTCTCTGCCATTCTAAAAATGTACATATTGGGGTGTGTGATCTCATTTGCTTGGGGGTCCTGCACAGATCTTTTTACATTAGGCTAATATTGTAGTAATTTGTGGATGTGTAGGTATGTTAGACCTCTGGTCTTACACATATAGTTTATATTTTCTTCCAGTTATCTTATCCTGGGGAGGGTGACAGATTTATTTCATGGTAGTTCTATCTAGTATCCTTGGAAATGTTACTTTGCAGATAATAGTACGGTTAAATAGTGTTGCTTTACTTGTAGATATTATGAGACATAAGCCCTTTACTCAGGATTTCATGACAAGTTGTATTCCTTTGGGGAACTACTGCAGTGACTGAAGTTAATACAGGTTCACTAGGAGAGAGGGTGTGTGTGTGTGTGTGTGTGTGTGTGTGTGTGTGTGTGTGTGTGTGTCTGTGGGAGAGACAGAGAGAGAGAGGGGGAAGGAGGGGGGAGAGAGAGACAACATCTCCTTTAAGCTATGATATCTCCCCCACCCACATTATTGTGATGTGGGGTGGGTTATGATGTATTGTTTGTATGAAGAGGAGAGGAAATTACATTTTTATCTCTTTTTCAGATTCCTTAGACACTTGTGGTACATCAAGTTGCTACATTCTCAGTATATATTGACATCAGTACATATCAGGCTACATGGTCTTAATTCCTTGAGGTTCCTCGACTACAGTTTTTTGTTTGACACCAATATTATCAATTTATATTTAAATTATTTATATAGTCCTGAGGTTTTTGAAATTTCTTGGGCCTTTTATTTAGCTTGAGAATATAGCTGGGTGACAGGTCCAGCTAGGTTTTACACATCACACAGTGTGCACTGATGTTTTTAAGATAACTTTACTGGTAATTCTTGTCTTTAATGCTAACATTGTAATTTCACGAGCACTATAACTATCTGAGTTTGTCTTTAAGCTGGGTGGGGGTTGCCTTTCAGTAATCACATCCTTATACTAACTGTGACACTCATAGCTTGATTTAGGAGTTATCTGCTTCAGCAGTGTTATCTTATGTCAATTAAATTTATATGCAGTAGGATTCTTTGTATGTATGTTCCACCAAGGCACATCTGTACCCAAGGTTCTTTCGGACTGAAGGCAGTATTGTACTGTTAAACTACTCTGACATCATCTTCTGTGTTTTTTTTGTTTTTTTTATAATGACTATTTTAAACCAAAGGGGGATTTTTTCTGTTTTTCTCTGCATTATCTAGCTGTTATAAGTATTGTATTTTCTAAACAACTGCCATGAGCTTCTGAAGAAGGACTGGTTGGTCCGAAAGCTAGAGCACTTTGTTCTTGTTGTTACATCTATGTTGGTCCATTAAAAGGTATCAAATCATTTGCTTCTGGATCTGCCATTCTAAGAAAGCCTTCTATCATATCTTATTGCATCAGGCTTCTTTCACGAGTGGGTTGTGGAGGCGCGCAGTGTTAGCATATGGCAGCAGCCCATCATGGGATGGTCTCGCCTCCTCCGAGTAGCATGCTGTTGATTAGGACCCTTAAAGAGCATGCCACAATGCATCAAGAAATTTGACACATCACATGCAATCAGCTGTTTTGGTGCATTACAAGCTACTAAAACAGCAGACTGTGTGGTGTCCCTATAGCGATGGCTTCTCTGTCAACCTCACAGTCCCCAGGAAGCCAACGGACAGCCGCTGCCCGCTGTTCAGTGTGCCTTCCTGGTGAAACACTTGGAAAAAAAAAAAAAAAGCCAACGGGGTGCCCAATCCCCCTGTCAGCATGACACTCTCCCAAGTTCATTTGCTGATGGGGTAGCCCAATCTCTGTCAGCATAATGCACCCCCCATGGCACGTGCATTCCCTCCCAGCACACTATGGCAGACGAGGGTGCCCAATCCCCTGTCGGCTCCACTGCCCCCCTCAAACAAAGCTTCCATCTGCCATACTGGGACCCCACCCCAGCGTAGCAAGTCTCCATGGCCTACAGGGGTGCCCAATCCCCCTCATTAGCTCCACTGCCCCCCCAAACTGCTTGGTGCCACCCTGGGAGCCCAACCCAGCACGGCAAAAGTTCCCCCGACGTCTTTAAATAATTCTCTTGCCCCCTCCCCAACCTGCGCCCACCCTCTGCGTACCCCACCTCACCACACCCCCACCGCATTCCATACTTACCTCCGGAGCCCAGCGCGATGATCTTCGGTGGACCGGGAACAATTCTGAACTCCTCAAAAGCTGACCGCAAACTGAAAAAATGCTGGTAAGCTGTATAATGACAAATGTTTTTTTCCCCACTTTGGTGCATCTCTGCCATTTTGGGGAATTTTTTCACCAAATTTTCAACATGGGGATCTTGGGACCCCACCCCATGAACTCAGTCACTGTCATTTTATTATTCGGTCCCGAAAGGTGATTTCGCTGTCACTGTGTGGAACCACCTTTCAGGACCGAGTAACGAAGACAGTGTCACTGTTCGTGAGGTAGCCCCCCCCCAAAAAAACCACCGCTGAAAATTTGGTGAAAAAATTCCCCAAAATGACCATTTTACGAGCGTGCATTGCGCAGTTCATACACATGCTTGCAACTTTGCAAATTTTTAATATTTTCACTCCTGATTTTCAGCACTGCCCTTTACCACACCTCCTTAAGAGCAGTACAGCTGTCATTTTTCACATCTCACCCAAAATGTATTTTTGTGCATGTAGCGCACAGTGGTATGGTCAGTGTCCGAGATAAATGTTCAGGACAGATTAAGAAAATCAGTGACACTGTTCATGAGCAGAGGTTTAAACTGGCTATGTTGAAAATGTGATGACGAAAGTCCATAAAATAACTGTTAGGAGCGTGCACTGTGCAGTTTCTACGCACGTTCGTGACTTCAGTTTTTTATATTTTCACTCCAGATTTTCAACATTACCATTTTTTTACACCTCCCCATGAACAGTACAGCTGTCATTTTTCACATCCTGTTAGAAATGCGTTTTCGCACCTGTGGTGCCAAATGGCGTAGTCGCTGTGCAAAATCAGCTTCCAGCTAACAAACTGATATTGTCACCCCATTCTCCTATACTACACCCATCTCACCGTATTTCCTTATGGAATGGGGTGAGCATAAGGCCCAAAGACTCCAAGGCACACCGTGACACTTGTCGGTGTCTGCAGGGTAGGGTGTGGTGAAATGGCATGGCAGTTATGCCAGATGACCCAAATTCACACCCCAATGCCGGTCAGTCTCTGCAGGGTGGGGGTGGGGTTGGCTTCAGTTCAATACTTCACTGCCATTCCTATTATGCAGCTCTCCAACTCCTACACTACCGGTGCCAATGCCAGCAAGCAAATATTCGGCATTGACAAATGCTTGTTAAAACACACATTAACTTGGTCAGACCAACATTTGGTGCTAATTAAAGTATTTCATTAGCTGTATTGAGATCATGCAATTTGTGGTTGCACTATTTATGCCAGGTACTGAGAAATGTAACTAGATTGCCCTGATGTTCGGGCAGCAGAATGAAATGGTGGCAGCTCATTTTTGCAGTTCTTTCTGCAATATCGCATGCTGCTTGCATGTGTGTGTATATTGCACTACCATCATTAAATGAGAACTTGAACAAACTGTGTATCCTCCAGTGTATGCTACAGTTAGGGGTGCTTACTCCTTTTCAGTTTTGCTGTAGTGATCATTTTAGCACTGTAACCTAGTTCCTGGTGCTTCCTTTACTGTGCTGCCCTTAAATAAAAAAGAACAGAGATAAAGGCAGCAACAAGAACAATACTTGTATGCAGTGAAGAAAAGAAAAAAAAAAAAAAAAACACATACACACACTCACTCTTCAGGAACGACCCAGAGGGAAATTCTCCAAACATCTTGACTTGTCAGGCGGACAGAGAAATCTGATACGTTAATGATAAGTTGCAGCTGGTAAGGGCAGCAGTTCGAATAAGCAGCACCAGCCATTGATAGAGTCTATCATTTGCATAACACTCTCTCCGGGCAGTTCTACTACTGCAGAGTTAAGAATATAGAAGAATACTTGGGGTGATAAATGAGCAAACACCCTTAGCCTTAAATGAATTGAAAATAAGTAAAACTATGTTAAGGATTAAGGCACGGCAGTGTGAGGCTTGCTGCAGAGTGTGTGCCTGCGCACGCTTGACATCAGAGTAAATCGCTGTTAACCTGTGCTTTACTATATGCTTGCCCGACCCCAATCTGTATGCAAGACAGAGGGTGAACATATCAGAATAAATCACTGCTGTACTTGACTGCATTACTACTCTCCTCCTCCCTCCTGAAGTCATCTGTGTGTGTGACAGCGGTGAACTCTTTCAGAATCATATCAGACTAGAGTTAAAATCACTGCTGAGCCTGTGCCCTGAACGACTACGATGACTACAACAGGCGCTTGTTTCTTGCCTGACCCTGGCCAGGTGTGTGTGTGTGTGTGTGCGCGCGCGAGAGAGAGAGACAGACAGTGGGTGGGTGAGCTTTCCAGAATCAGACTAGAGTAAATCTCTGCTGGGCCTCTGCTACTCCTACTACTGCTAGTATGCTCGCCTGTCCAGAGTCTGACCCCAGCCTTATCTGTGTGTGTGAGAATGATGAATGGTGACACTTTCAGAATCACAGACTAGAGTCAATAAATCACTGCTGAGCCTGTGCCCTGTACAACTACTAACAGTATGCTTGTTTTATGCCTGACCCCGTGTGTGTGTGTGTGTGTGTGTGTGTGTGTGTGTGTGTGTAAAAGGCATAAATTAGTGTCGGAGAGCTGATTAGCAGCCTTTGCTAATCAAAATTAACACGCATTTGTCAATGCCGAATGTTTGCTTGCTTGCTGGCTGGCTGGCATTGGTAGTGTAAGAGTTAGAGAGATGCATAATAGGAATGGCAGTGAAGTATTGAACCGAAGCCAACCCCACCACCACCCTGCAGAGACAGACAAGCATTGGGGTGTGCCTTTGGGTCATCAGGCATAATGGCCATGCCATTTCACCACACCCTACCTGCAGACACCACCAAGTGTCAGTGTGCCTTGGAGTCTTTGGGCCTTATGCTCACCCCAGTCAATAAGAAATACGGTGAGAATGGTGGGGCATAGAGAATGGGGTGAACTTTGGGGCCACGAGTCCAAGGCACACCTCGATGCCTGGCCACTGGCTGCAGGGGTGTAGGCAGGAGTGGACTGGCAGGAGTATTACAGGCAACAATCCCAAGTCACACCCTGATGCCTGTCAGTCTCTACAGGGTGGGGCATTATGGTCGTAAAATCCATCGTCCCAGGCGTTTGTTGGAATTTTCACCCAAATTTTAAACATGGCTTTTTGTGACCCCCACCTCACGAACAGTAGCAATATCAGTTTGTTAGCGGAAAGGTGATTTTGCACAGCGACTACGCCATTTGGCACCACTGTGCGAAAACACATTTCAAATAGGATGTGAAAAATGACAGCTACTGTTCATGGGGAGGTGTAAAAAAAAAAAAAAAATGGCAATATTGAAAATCTAGAGTAAAAATATATAAAAATTGGTGACATCATGAGAGTGCATAGAAACTGCACAATGCACACCCGTAATGTGTTTTTTTTTCTTTACACACACACACACACACACACACACACACACACACACACACACACAGACTGTCAACACAGGCAGTTTGGGACCTCCATTCATTAACAGTGTCACTGTGATTTTCTTAATCTGTCCTGAACACAGATTTCCCACAGGGACCACGCATTTCTGTGCAGAAGTATGAAAACACATTTCAGCCAGCATGTGGAAAATGACAGCTGTACTGTTCATAAGGAGGTGTGGAAAAATGCCAGCGTTGAAAATCTGGACTGAAAATATTACAAATTCATGAACTTACGAGGGTGCATGGAAACTGCGCAATGCGTGCTTTTGTGCCACCAAATTTTCAACATAGCCATTTTAAAACCTCCGCTCATGAACAGTGTCACTGTGATTTTTTTTTTGCACCATATGTTTATTCGGATTTTCAAAAACAGACAACACACTCAAGAACTAATGACAAGAGGTCCACCGTCTAGGTTAAGGTGCTGGATTTAAGGGGCAAACTTCAGAAAATGGGGAAATAGTACAGGGGGCTTCGCAAGGGCTGGAGGATGTGACAGAAGTGGAGGCAATATGGGGGAGGATAAAATAAGCTATTGTAGGGGCCACTGACATCTGTGCCAAAACAGCAAGTGAAAATAAGGAGGAGGAGGAAACCGCTGTGGTATACTAGGGAAGTAGCAAAAAAAAAGTAAGGACAAAAAGGAAAGCTTTCAGGAAATTCAAGAAAACAGGTGGAAGAGGACTGGGTAAAATACCAGGAGAGCCAGAGAGAAGCCGGGGTAGAGGCAAGGAGGGCAAAGGCACAGACGGAGGAGCGAATAGCTAGAGGAGTTAAAATGGGGGAATGGCAGAAAAAGGGGAGATATTGCCGATGGGTGATCTGAATATGCCAGATGTTAACTGGAGTGCAGTTGCAGCAGCCATTACTAAGAGTGGGGTTATTCTAGATGCCCTACAGTGGGCATGCCTTAGACAACTAGTATTGGAGCCCACTCAAGAGGGAGCAATCTTAGACCTGGTTCTCTCAAATGGAGATAGAGAGAGGATCACAGATGTAGAAGTGGGTAGCCATCTGGGAACTAGTGACCATCGAACAGTATGGTTCAAAATAAACACAGCTGTAGAGTCAAGCCATACAAAGGCAAAAGTACTGGACTTTAGGAGGGCTGACTTTGCCAAAAATGGGTGAGTGCCTAAGGAATGCACTAGCAAATGGGCAGGAAGGAGGGTGGACGAACAATGGGGAATAATAAAACTGCCATCAGAAGTAACAAGCCTTTGTGTGAAGCAAATAAACAAAACAAAACGATATAAGAAACCACTATGGTTCTCAAAGGAGGTGGCAGTGAAGGTTCAAGAGAAAAGAAAGCATTCAGGAAGTACAAGGAATCACAGAAGGAGCAGGACAGAGAACTGTATCAGTTAAAGCAAAGGAAGCTGGGAAGGCAGTCAGAACAGCAAAGGCTCAAACCGAGGAAAAGACAGCCAACTCAGTTAAGAAGGGGTATAAAACCTTTTATAGGTACATCAGGGAGCGAGGAAGACCAAGGGAGGGATAGTGAGGCTTAATAAAGGAGGTGGGCAGAGGCGACGTGAAAAGGCAGAGATACTAAACAAATATTTTTGCTCAATATTTACAAATGAAGAGGGGAGGTACCTAAACCAAACAACAGAAACACTTGGATACAGAAGTTGATACCAGCCCATTTACAGAAGAAAGGGTTCTGAGAGAACTCTTAAAACTGAAGGTGGACAAAGCAATGGGTCCTGATGGGATTAATCCCAGAAGTCTAAAAGAACTAAGGGTAGAACTAGTGACACCACTGACTGCTCTCTAACAAATCATGGGAGGATGGGGTGGTACCTGAGGACTGGAGGAGGGCAGATGTGATTCCACTTCACAAAAGTGGGAGCAGGGCAGAAGTGGGAAACCACAGACCTGTTAGTTTAACCTCAGTGATAGGGAAAATGATGGAATCACTTCTGAAGGAAATAATTGTCGAGTACCTAGAGACCAGAGGGGCACAGGACACAAGGCAGCATGGATTCACAGCAGGAAGGTCATGCCAGACTGAATCTAATAGATTTCTTTGACTGGGTGACCAAAGTAGTAGATCAGGGAGGGGCTGTGGACATGGCCTACCTAGACTTTAGCAAGGCATTTGACACAGTCCCACACAAAGATTAATATGAAAGTTAGCCAGCCTGGGAGTGGGTCCCAATATGATAGCCTAGGTAAAGAATTGGCTGGAGAATAGGACACAGAGGGTAATAGTGATCGAGTCCACTCTGAAGAATGGGGGTTAGCAGAGGGGTACCACAGGGTTCAGTATTGGATCGGTCTCTTCAATGTCTTTATGTTTACATTGCAGAGGGACTGGAAGGAAAGTAGTAGTCTTTGCAGATGACAGAAAGATCTGCAACAGAGTTGATGCACAAGGTGGGGTGGAAAGGATGAAAAGGACTTGTCAAGGTTAGAGGAATGGTCAAATGTATGGCAGCTTAGATTCAATGCTAAGAAGTGCAAGGTAATGCACCTGGGAAACAAAAACCCAGGGGAAGAGTACACAATGGGGGGTGAGATACTAACAACAAAAACGAAAAGGGACCTGGGGGTAGTCATATCAGACGACCTAAAGGTAGGCAAGCAATGTGAGAGGGCAGTAAGGAGGGCTGGGGGGATACTGGGATGCACAGGGAGATGCATCACCAGTAGAAAACAGGAAGTTGTTATCCCTCTGTACAGACAGTTGGGGAGACCCCATCTGGAGTACTGTGTGCAGTTCTGGAGACCCAGTCTCCGCAAAGACATAGACAGGATGGAAGCTGTGCAGAGGAGGGAACTAAAATGGTGCAGGGTCTGCACTGGAAGACATATGAAGAGAGACTTAAGGAGCTTAATATGTATAGCCTCGAGGAAAGGAGGAGAGGCGGACATGATAGAAACTTTCAAGTACCTCAAGGAATCAACAAAGTCCAAGAGCATAGCGTCTTTCAGAAAAGAGTGTGCAAGAACAAGGGGGAAAAATCTGAAGATTGGGGCGGCTCAGAGGTAATGTAAGGAAGTATTTTTTTCCCCACAGAGAGGGTTGTGGATGGATGGAACAGCCTTCCGGAGAAGGCTGTGGACTCAAAAACAGTGGTGGAATTCACGCATGCATGGGACACTCATAAGGCAATTCTAGGGGTTGGGGGCAGGAAAAAGTAGGCTGCTGGTTAACTAGGATCTGCAACTTATCCATTAGGTAGGGAAATGGGCAGACTAGGCGGGCCAAGTGGTCCTTATTTGCTGTCAAATTCTATGTTTCCATGATAAGACTTTCCTTTGGTATGTAGCTGAAGAGAGGAAAACTGGGAAGGGAATACTCCCGCTAAAAACAAACGAAGGGGAGATGCTACAAGGGGACAGAGAGAAAGACTTGCTAAACAACTTTTCTGCTCAGTGTTCAATAGGAAGGAAGATGATGGGGCGCAGGGCAGGGAAGGAGGAAGTGGAGATGAGGCCGCTTCTCATGGAGGAAAGTTTGGGGAGCTAGGATGCATGAAGGTGGACAAAGTAATGGGGCCGGATGGGGTGCACCCAAGGGTGTTAAGGAAACTAAAGGAGATACTGGCAGTACCATTGACTGCACTCTTCAAATCAGTCCCTAGAGACTGGGGTAGTGCCGGAAGACTGGAGACTGGTGAATGTGGTCCCGCTGCATGGAGGGGGGGAGGGAGGAAGTGGGAAACTACAGGCCGGTGAGCTTGACATCAGTGGTAGGAAACTTAATGGAGAAACAAATAAAAGGCAGGATCACCAGCTACCTGGAGGACAGTGGCCAGATAAATCCAAGGCAACATGGTTTTACCAGGGGCAGATCCTGTCAAACAAATTTGACAGGGTTTTATGACGAGGTCACCAAGGAACTGGACTGGGGAGAGCAGTAGATGTGGCTTATTTGGATTTCAGAAGGCGCCTGACTCATGTCCCCGGAAGGATGCTGTGTAAAATGGCAGGACTGGGACGGGCAGAGGATAGTTAAATGGGTGGGAAACTGGCTGGGGACAGGAAGAGAGAGTCATAAAAATGGGTGGCATCCGGAGAGGGCAAAATCACAAGCGGGTACCTTAGGGATCACTGCTGGGGCACTACTATTCAATATATTTGTAGAGACATTGGGGAGGGCCTTGAGGGAGGTGTTAGTATGTTTGCGGACGATATCAAAATTTACAACAATGTGGACACGAGGAAGGTGGAACAGATGCAGAGGGATTTGAAGAGGCTTGAAGCATGGTCAAAAGGTGGCAGCTTGCATTCAATACAGAAAATGTAAAATCATGCATCTTGGCTACAGAAATCAGAAGGCAGGGTACCTAGTGGGGGAGGCAGAGATCTGGAAGAGACAGAACAGGAACGGACCTAGGCATCATTATATCCAGGGACCTGAAGGTGGAAAGGCAGTGCGGGAGGGCAGTGGCCAGGCGGGGTGGAATGCTGGGATGCATCGAAAGGGGGATCACCAGTAGGAATAGGGAGGTCATAGTACCCTTGTACACACATCTAGTTAGACCGCGACTTGGAGTACGGAGTCCAGTTCTGGAGGCTACACCTCAGGAAGGATGTGGAGAGGCTAGGGCGGGTTCAGAGGAGAGCGACAAAAATAGTAAAAGGTTAAGCCACCTATCCTATGAAGAAAGGTTGGGAGATCTGAACATGTACTCCTGGAACGGGGACAGATCGAGACCTTCAAGTATCTTAAGGGTATAAACAGGGTGCCGGGGAGCATCTTCAAGATGAAGGGAAATCAGAGGACGAGGGGCATGCCCTGCAGTTCAGGGGTAACCTTAGGAAATACTATTTCACAGAGAAAGTGGTGGAATGGACCAGACTCCCAGAGGCAGTCAGAGAGGAAACAGTGGAAGGATTCAAAGGGCATGGGACAACCACAGAGGTGTGGGGGGCACAGGTCCAAGCAGATAGCTAGACAAATGGGCAGACCGGTGGGCCTTGTTTCGTCCTTTCCGTCATACACTTCTATGAAATCTATGAATCTAAGACAATGACATACAACAATAAAACAGTTAATCAGCACAATCAGATCCCAGTCCCTTAGCATCTCAGCCCAACTAATAAGGAAGAGTTTTGTATTCATATACATCATATGATAACTAATTAAAACAAAGACAAGTGGTATATTATTCATACAACCAATTGTGTATCATTCATAAACCATAATTTGATCCATGTTCATGCTATACGTCCCTTTTTCCCCCCCGCTCTAATCCACCCAGCCTTCCCCCAGTATCAGGTTTTCCATTGGCAACAAAGCCACTAGATGTGGTTGCCAGGCGTTGTAAAATTGTCCCCCTCTCTCCTGCATTACATATGTTAGCCTTTTCAAAGCAAGAGTCTGTAAGGTTAATGTCTTCCACTGCTGTATAGTGGGTCTTATTGCAGAGACCCATGTATTTAATATACAGTGTCTTGCCATAATCAACAGGACTCTGAGCCACCATGGAAGGGGGACCCATTCATCTTCCCCCATTCGCGCCATCCCAAATAGCATCACCATTGGTGACTGTGTAATTGGTCTATCAGCGAGTGCCTGCACTTGTTGATTCACCTCCCTCCAAAACTCTTGCAGTACAGGACAGGTCCAAAACTAACGATAATATGTAGCAGTACCTCCCGTATATCTGGGACATATCAGAGAGACCTCTGGATTGAATTTGCTAACTGCAAGTAGAGGGTAATATAGTCTGACAGAATTTGTAAAAGGACTCCTAAAATTTATTACATACCAAGATACCCTGGTGTAATTGAGACATAGCCCTCCATAAGTCCTCTGTAATAGAGATCCCCATATCTCTTGACCAGAGTTGTCTAGTTTGCTGCGTCATATCAGGAAGCAATTGTTCACCCATTTTAGCCGCTCATATATAGTTCTTTGGGATTTTTCCATCCTACCTGTATCATTTGTTCCACCTGCCCCATCATATTTTCTATTTCAGGTGTTTGCCGCCCTAGTGCCTTACAGTATGTCCTGACCTGCAAGTAGTGATAAAAGTTGTGGTGCCCCAGTGCTGTTTTGCTCTGAAGACTTTCGAAGGTGATCAAACCTTCCCTAATATACAGATCCCTCATACAGTTTATTCCCTTATTCTCCTACTATTGGAAACCTGGGTCCACCAGGCCAGGAATAAAAAAAGGGTTCCGGGCCACTGGTTGGAGCAGAGTTTCTTCCTTTATTTGTCCCCTTTTCCATATCATTCTTCCCCAACAGTCTAGCACGGATCTAACCAGCAGGCTCAGTCTGGGTAGACCGGTGTACGCCTTCCATCCCTGTACCGAGACGTATGCAGAGACCCAACCAGGACAACCTCTTTCCTCAAGGTCCAGGCACCCCACTTCCCAGGGTCTACCCACCCAGTCCTGTACGTACCGGCACTGTATTGCTGTATGATAGGTCTCTGGATCAGGAAGTTGTAGCCCCCCTTTCTGAATCACAGACTTTAAACAGGCTAGGCCCACCCTAGGTCATTTTCCTTGCCATAAAAAGTCTGAAAAAGGACTTTTCTAGATGTTTATTATCTGCCCTTGTCAACCCTATATGCATCATTAATATTCTGGGTAAGATTCATTTTGAGCAGGTTTATCCAACCTAGCCAGGTTAATGGTAACTTTCCCCATCTATCCAAGTCAGCCATAATCGTCAGTAATAAAGACGTATAATTTAAGTCATACAACGCCTTAATACTTATTCCTATTCGTGATTCCTAAATATAGAAGGAGTGCTGCACTGTGCACAGACCCCAGGTCAGATTCAGGTCGCCTCACATCTGTAGGTCTCCCACACATTTCCTCCGATTTACTCAGATTTAACCTATAGCCCGAAAATTTGGAGAAGCGGTCAATCAAACACAGGAGTGGGGGCATAGACTGGGTTGGTTTAGTCACATAAAGTATCATGTCATCTGCATAAAGGGATAGCTTATGAGTTTTACCTCGCTGGCCCACAACACCTAGTATCTCCAGGTGCAATCTAATTGCTATTGCAAAGGTTCCAGCACCAGAGCAAACAGGAGGGGCAACAATGGGCACCCCTGCCTAGCCCATCTTTCTAAAACAAAACTATCTGTGGCCGTACCATTAATCAGTACACGAGCTGTAGGGGCAGTATACATTAACCTCACCATATTTATAAAATCACCCAGACCAAACCGGGTCAACACTTCGATCAAGTACTGCCATGCGACTCGATCAAATGCTTTTCTGCATCCACTGACAATATGTGCATGAGCTCGTATACATTTCATGCCCCCACACCACATTAAGAAGGGTTTGCATGTTATGGTAAGAATATCTATTCGGATGAACCCAGTTTGGTCTGGGCAAATCAATTCTGTAGCAACTCATCCAGGCGACCAGCCAAAACTTTGGCCAGCATTTTGGCATCGCAATTAATAAGAGAGATAGTTCTGAAGGAGGCACATTTAAGCGTATCTTTACTCTCCTTAGGAATCAAGCAAATCAATGCTTCTCTCCACGTCTGGGGCAAAGTCCGCCCCCTCCTCCCTTGCAGCACTGGACACAGCCTCTAAATGTTCGACTAGGTAAGATTTCACAGTCTTATAATATTCTGCAGAGAACCAGTTAGGGCCGCTGGTTTTCCCCCTTTTTAAACCCATAATAACCTTAGCTATTTCTTCCTTTGTTAGCTTAGAGCCCAACCATTCCCTCCACTTCTCAATCAGTTTAGGGAGATCCAGCCCAGGCAAAAAGTCCACCATGTCAGCTTACATTCCCACCTTGGGATTTATACAAATCCTGGCAGAATCCCCTAAATCTATCTCTGATGTGACTCTTACTTTTTTGCAGTGTACCATCTAAATCCTTGGCCACAGAAATAAAGTGCGTTCTCTTTCTCCCTCGGATCAGCTGCGCCAGCATAGTACTTAGTTTGTTCCCACTCAGTAAAAGTGCTTCCTGATAAATAAACATGTTTTTCTGGCCTCCCCCAGTAACAAGCCGTTTAGTGCCTCCCTAGTCATCTGTGGCAGCCGGTGGACAGCCTCCCCTCCTTCCCCATGAGCCACACTTCATTCCAACACCTTAAGACGGGTTTCCAAATTGATTCTCCTTTCTTGAACCCACTTTTTTTAATATGCTACACAACTAATAGTTGCACCTCTCATGACTGCTTTTACAGCACCCCAAAAAGCAGCTTTCGAGGGGGCCCGATTCTTGATTGGACTGCACATATTGTTTCCATTAGGCTTGTAAATATTCTCTAAAATTCCTTATTGCCCAGCAAGTAATTAAGGAATCTCCATGACTGGGTGCTGTTCTAGCCTTGCCCAAGGACAAGGCTACAAGAACCACTGCACGGTCTGACACCTGAATTAAACCATGCTTAGTCTGCGTCACTCGTGGGTACCAAAAACAGGGGAGATGCACGTAATCCAATCTGGACCAGGTCCGATGTGGGTGAGAGAAAAATGCATACTCCCGCAAGGTGGGGTTAGCTGTCCTCCAGCTATCTATCAAGTCTAGGTCAACCATACCCGCCTGCCAGCTACGAATGACATTTTTAATAGTGCCCTTACTCTCAGAGTGATCTAAGGCGGAGGTCCATTAAATAATTTAGATCCCCCCAATCAGTAGCCCTGGGAATTGCCCTTTCATCAAAAATGCCAGGAGAGATTTTTAAAACTCCAGGCCATGCACAGCCAGTGCGTATATACTTCAAAGGTTACCGCCTCCCCAGAAGGTCACCCATCACAAAGATATAACGCCCACTAAAAAGGGTCAGCCACCACTCTCTCGGCCCTAAATAGGAGCTTCTTGTGAACAAGTATAGCCACCCCCCTATTATGAGAAGTGTACGACGCTGTGTAACATTCCCCGACCCATCCTTTTTTCAATTTAATGTGCAGTCTCTCCCTGTAGGAGGAGTCTCCTGTAAGGCAGCAACACTTACGTGCTGACATTTAAGAGCAGTTAATAGCATAGTTCGCTTGACCAGGGTAGATATCCCACAAACATTCCATAAAGCTATCACTAAATCCACTGAACTAACCATTTTCATTACCCCAGGACCCTCTACAGCCAGGCACTTTTCCCCATGCTTAACCACTGATGCATGTACATTATTCTCCAGAACTGAACAGATTTGATGAATAACCATAAAAAAAAAAAAGTAAACAACAAACTAGAACTATATACATACCCCACATTTCCTCCCTCCCCATACACTTACGCAGTCATACTGTGATTAAGTATCCCTCCCCGGTGTAACAAGAATTGGTTATAGCAAGCACTTTACAATCCCACCCCCTACTGAAGTAAAGATGATCCCCCCGTCCCACCACAAATTATTAAAATTAATTTGGACTGCCATCCTCTCAGCAGGATGTTACAAATTATTCTGATACAGCATTCTGGTACTATCCTCCTTGTCAGGGGTTGCTGAGTATTATAGGTTCTTCTTCCTGGACAATAGACATCATGGATTCGTCCCGGGGAAATCTTGTCAGACAAACCTTGTGGAGTTCTATGACTGGGTGACGAGTGCCTTGGACCTGAGTAAACCAGAGGACATCCTCTTTCTAGACTTCAGCAAGGCATTTGACTCTGTTCCTCATGAGGGCCTGTTGGATAAGCTGGGCGAAATGGGGGTGGGGAACCAGATGATCAGATGGATAGGCAATTGGCTCCAGGACCAGACCCAGAGGGTCGTAGTTGGCGGGACAATCTCATCCCCAAGGAGGGTGATTAGTGGGGTCCCACAGGGATCAGTTCTGGGGCCCCTCCTGTTCAACACCTACGTCTCTGACATAAGGACAGGTATCAGGAGTGAGATGAGTCTCTTTGCGGATGACTCAAAACTGGGAAAGGTGGTGGATGGAGAGGAGGGGAGGGTGGCCCTACAGGGGGACCTGGAGGCTCTGGAAAGATGGTCTAGAAAGTGGAAGCCGAGGTTCAATGCAGGGAAATGCAAGGTACTGCACCTGGGGGCCAGAAACCGGGCCAAGTGTACAGCCTGGGGGATGCTACAAGTCTCGATGGCTGAGAGGGGACCTGGGGGTGGTTGTGGATGTCAAGATGAACAATTCCGAGACTTGTAGGAGGGAAGCAGCCAATCCCAACAGGATGCTGGGATGCATCGCTAGGGGGATCACCTCCAGGAGGAGGGAAGTGATATTCCTTCTGTATAACTGCTTGGTGAGGCCGCACCTCGAGTACTGCATGCAGTTTTGGAGGCCACACTTAGAGGGACATTAAACTCCTGGAAAGGGTCCAGAAGAGGGCAAACAAAATGATTTGGGGCTTGGGGGAAAGTACCTATGGGGAGAGGCTCTAAGAGCTAAATATGTACACATTGGAAGATAGAAGGGACCGGGGGAACATGATAGAGGTCTTCAGGTACATGAAGGGGGTAAATAAGGGAGGAGCAGTCAGGGTGCTTCGAAGGAAGGAGGACGAGGCAACTAGAGGGCATGGGTGGAAACTGGAGGGGGAAGATTCAGGGGAGAAAGAAGGAGGTACTACTTCACTGAGAGGGTGGTGGAGCAATGGAATGCACTGCCCAGGGGGCTGGTGGAGGGGTTCAAGAAGGGGACAGACAGGTACAGGGGAAGGGTTCTGGAAGCAAAATCCAGTGCATCGAGAATATCCGGAACTGGGGAGGGAGAAGCCAGAGAAGGGAAGGGGGCAGCAAGGTTAGCTCCCAGGGTGGGGGCTGACCAAACAAGCAGACACGAAAGACCGTTAGGCCTATTCTGCTGGCATTTTAGTATGTTAACAACCAGTAGAATATTCATATAATATAAAGAAAGTCATTTGGTCCCTGTAGGTATTAAGGCAACTTAAAAAAGAGAGACAGAGAGAAACATAAAACCAGAACAGGGACAGGTTTACTGTCTACTTCAGTGACTTGTGTAGCAGAGACGGGTTAAAGTTGACATGCATCTAGCCACACTGTTCCAGCAAGTTTCTTCACTCACCATTCCATACTAAAGTAAAACTAAACAAAAGTCAAACTTTAACCATGCTCTAGTTTATATTCAGTTGGTTTTCCCTCAGGCGTATAGCAAGTATTACAGCACCTTGTCTCAAAGCGCTATGCTGATGTAACACATAGGCCCAGCCTGATCAGCATGATATTTCACATTCTGTCCCTCTGTAATCTCTTCGCCCCATCTTTTTCAAGTCGGTCACAAAGGTCTTCGCTTTAAGTACTTCCCAAAATGAATAGGTGGCACCCTCACATTTTATTTTGAGAATTGCTGGGTAAATCATAAAACATTTGACCTGGATCTCTCTCTCAACTGTGCCATCACTGAATTAAAGGCACGTCGTTTCTTTAGCAGCCGTGCCGAGTAATCTTAGGAGATGTAGAGCTTATGGCCTTCATATTGCAACAAGGGCGTGTTTCGGTAGGCTTTTAAAATCAGTTCTCTGTCTTGATAATTATGAAATGCAACACTATCTGCCGTGGCGGCTGTTCCCACAGAGGTCTCTGCTTCACGGCCCTGTGTGCCCTTTCGAGCTTAATTCAGTCATTTTAGGAGAGGCCTAGAATTTCTGGCAGAGTCTTGGCACAGAACTCCATTACATTCGGTCCCTCCAGTCCCTACGGTAGCCCCCGAAGTCTGAGATTCAAACGACGCTGGTAATTCTCCTGATAATCAAACTGGTCCCTAAACTCCTCCAATTCTTTCTGCAAGGCAATTATCTGATCAGGGACTGACGCAGTGGCATCTTCAACATCGGAAATTCGTTGCTCCATTTCTGAGAATCATGCAGAGTGTGAAGCATGTAAGTCCACTCATTTTTGCAATTTGCGGTTGAAATTAGATGCCAAGCTAGTTAATCTGGGTTCAAGGGCCACTAAAACTTGGTGCGTAACTTCGTGCCCTAGGGCACTAACCTCAGCTGCCGAGAGTGGGACAGGTCCACCACTTTCCACCTGAGATGCCAGAGGCTGTTTTCTTTGGGTTTTTTTGCCACCAACAGTGAGCCCTTCGCCAAACCAGATGCCAGGTATTTGTCCATACTGTTATTATACACTTTACTATCAAGTTTGAGACAAGCAGTTAAATGGAAATAATACTTAAATTCCCTTCAATTTGTGGCGGTTTGCAGGTAGAAACACGTCTTCATGCTGTTGTGCTCATTAGCGTCCCCCCCCCAGTGATCTTCTTAATCTGTCCCGAATACTGATTTTGCACACAGACTGCGCCATTGTGCGCTACATGTGCGAAAACACATTTTGGGCAAGATAGGAAAAATGACAGCTGTGCTGATCATAAGGAGGTGTGGTAAAATGGCAATGTTTAAATTCTGGAGTGAAAATATTAGAAATGTGCGAAGTTATGAGTGTGGATAGGAAATGCGCAACGCACGCTTGTAAACAGATATTTTTGGGATGCCACCAATTTAAACATAGGTTTGGGACCCACCTGAGAACTGTGGCACTGTCGTCTGTTATGTGTCCCGAAGGTGGTTCTGCACAGTGACTGTGAAATCACCTTCGGGACCAAACAAATGACAGTGATGGAGTTCATGAGGTGTGCCCCAAGAAACCCATGTTGAAAATTTGAGAAAAAATCCCCAAATGGTTGAGATATGCACCAAAGTTGGTGGGGGACCATTTATGCCATTATACAGCTTACCTGCATTTCTTCAGTTTATGTCGGCTTTCAAGAGTGCAGATGTGTTCCCGGTCCACTGAAGATCGCCACACTGGGCTCCAGAGGCAAGGGGTGGGGTGGGGGCAAGACAATCAACGAAGGACCATTTGTTTTTAGGAGTTTTTCGCTTTAGATAGACGAGGACTTTTGGAAGTTTTTGGGGGTGCCAGTGGAGCCGACGGGGATTGGGCCACGCCCAGCCATACAGATGTTTGCCACGCTGGGAGGGGCCTCAGCGTTGCACCTGGAAGTGTGTTTTGGGGAGGCGCTGGAGCAGACGGGGATTGGCACAGGCCATATGATGTACAGGGGAGCACTTGAGCACGTGGGTTGGACTCCCAGTGTGCACGTATGTGTTTGTGGGGGAGAGAGAGAATGTCTGACAGTTCAGATGCAGTGCCAGCGGGCAATTTGCATACTGCCAACTGCAGTCGCAAATTGTCTGGGTGGTGTGGCCTTAGAACTGTACGCCATCACATCTGAACGGCTGTCATAGACGAGCTACATTCATCGGGCGCGGTGCAGCTGCCTGCAAAAGGGAGCAGGGCATAGGAAGTGTGGGAGGCACGTCCAAGAAAACTTGTATGGTGGCACTACATTTCTTACGCATGTATGCAAGCAAACAAAAATGATTAGCAATTAGCTGATTTTCACTAGCAGTTTTATAAAATTGGTATTTTTACTTTAAACCCTGTAATTATTACTTTTTGTAGATATTGATAAGATAAACATTGTATACATAGTTCTGAAACCGAATTTGCCATTTTGACCAAATTCTCTGCATAGCCTTCCTTATTACCCCCACCTCATGTACCTGGTGCAGAAAGTTTTCCAATCCCCTCCATATCGTAATTCTGCGCAACTGCAACACCATTCCGTGCCACAGGTGCAAAAACACATTTTGGCCAGGATTTGAAAAATGAAAGCTTCGACATACATGAGGTGGGGCAATAAGAAGGCTATGTTGAAATCTGGGTCAAAATATTTAAAAATTCCAAAGTTACGAGGGTGCACAGCAAAACTGCAACGAATAGTCATAACTCTGACATTTTTTTCATACTTTGACCCCACGTTTTCAACACAGCCTTTTTATGACCCCTCCTCAAGAACAATACGACTCATTACACAAATTCTGCCTGAAAGGTAAATTCACCAAGCAACTGCGAAATCACCTTCCGGCAGGAGTTGCTTAATGACAGTTACATTGTTCACGAGGTGAGATCCCCAAAAGGCTATGTGGAAAATCTGGGGTCAATATCTCAAAAATGACTGAGTTATGCACCAAAGGTGAAACACCCATTAAATATATAGGACTGCATTTACCCTAGTTCTCATACTGCAGTCGCGGTTCCAGCAACAAGAAGCGCCTTCATCGGGAGCGAGATCTCGAACCTGGGACCTGTTCAGGTGACTATCGGACTGTGGCAGTGTTAAAGGGGGAGGTGGGTGCACCGTGGGTGGTCAGTTGGGGGTACGGGATTGATCGGCGATGGCCTTTTTTTTTTTTGCAGGTTAAAAAAAAAAAAAAAAAGGATAGTAATTGGATGCTGGGGGATGCCGCTACACACCAAGGACCGTCAAAGACAATGGGGACAGTGATCGGTTGGGAAGGGGGCCCTGGAGAAGCAAAGGGTTGGCAACTGGAAGATGGGGGGAGGGCACCACTAGACACCAGGGAAAGTATAAAAAAACTACACACACACACACACACACACACACACACACACATATATATATATATACATACACATACATACACACACACACACATAATCTATATATATATATATATATATATACTATATATATTGTATATACATACATACACACACACACACACACACACACACACACACACACACACACACACACACACACACACACACACACACGGGTAGCTTCTAGGATTAGCAACTATTGCTAATCAAACCGAAAACTGACTTGTATTTCCGATTCTTGGGTTGCAAATTGCAGTGAACCCGCTTATTTTATGCCTCGAAATTCAACTTTTAAAATGTAAATGAACATTCGTTTCCTCCTGGTTAAAAGAACCAAGAAGAAATCAAAAAACGTACTGGAATTAAACAATCTAGACCAAACTACCTGTAAATTCAGGACAGTGCTTTAAAATGAACAGAAATAAAATTTACTTCAGAAAAACTGAGAAAAGAAAATCTTCAAGAAAGATTTAAGGAGGGCTCTCCAGACAGCTGTACTAGGCTAGTAGAGTAAAGAATCCACGGCTGCAGAATGTTCATCAGGGACAGTGGTTTGAAAACCAAGCTCGAGCACAACACCATAGATTCTATTAACCATTTTCGGCTCCGGGGCAGTCTTATTGTGAGATCATACTGCAGAAGTCAGAATACAATAAGACTTCCTGGGGTTTAAAAAAAGCCAGTTACTTCTGCTATGAATTGGATGCCACATCAAACTGTCCTGCAAAGTTTTGGAAGACCTTAAAGGAGATCAAGGGGCATAGCTCGGCAAACTCACTCCCTACCAAAGTCTTTCATGACTGTTCCCTCACAACCACTAAGCAGACGGTTCTAGACCTTCAACTATCACTTTGCTACAGTCAGGCTGTCATTTGATACCCCTCCTGCCAATAACCTTCGTACATCGGACTTAAGTTGTCTACCTTCAGATTCACATGCCCAAGATATAGTTCTCCTTCCACCCCGTCTCGGTGAAACAAGCAGAGGATCTACTACTGGAACTACATACTAGGAAGAGTGCGTATGCTGACCAGATAGATCCATATTTCCTAAAAACTTGGCTACCATGTCCTGTCCGCCCCATAACATACCAACATACTAAATGCCAGCAGAATAGGCCAACGGTTTCATGTCTGCTTGTATGGTCAGCCCTCACCCTGGGAACTGACATTGCCCCCCAGCCCTCTCTGGCTTCTCCTTCCCAGCCCCGGATATTCTCGCTGCACTGGACTTTGCTCCCAGAACCTTCCCTGTACCTGTCCCCCCAACCTCCACTGTCTCTGCTTCCACCAGCCCCATGGGCAGCACGTTCATGGCTCCACCACCTCTCAGTTTAGTACATCATCCTTTCTCCCTGAATCTCTCCTCCAGCTTCCACCCATGCCCTCTAGTTGCACCCCCCTTCGAGTACCCGACTGCTCCTCCCCATCTACCCCTTCATGTACCTGAAGACCTCTATCATGTCCCCCTGGTCCCTTCTCTGTTCCAAGTGTACATATTTAGCTCTTCGAGCCTCTCCCCATAGGTGCTGTCCCCCAAGCCCCAAATCATTTGGTTACCCTCCTCTGGACCCTCTCCAGGAGTTCAATGTCCCTCTTTAAGTGTGGCCTCCAAAACTGCACGCAGTACTCAAGGTATCTCTTCTACATCTGCACATTAACCTTAATAAATGGTGCTTTGTACCCCCAACCCCTCTTCTCCCTTAGACTATGGGAGGTGTGCCTGCTGGTTAGATAAGGGGCCAGTGAGGGGGGGGGTTACATGCATTAACAAACCACGGTTCCAATTTACAAAACATCCACCTTTTCACCGACGATACTGTCCTCCATATATTCATAGGCCTACCCCAGAAATGGCTTGAAAGGAAAAGGGAACACTGTTTAACCGGGAGTAGCACACTAAGCCGAAGCTACTTTCCAGATGAGACCTGGGAGCACAAGGAAGTTAAGTGACTTACTCAGGATCACACAGTATGCACCTAGGTGGCTGTGGGATTCAAACCCAGGTAAGGACTTATAATTGGACTTTACTCATCTTCAGCAAAACCTCCTGCACCTGAAACTCCTACTAAACACAAAAAAAAAAAAAAAAACTAAGGCCATGGTCTTTTCATCCTTAGTCGATGCTCTGGACTCCTGCACCACAGATATTGTACCCCATTTTATCATGCTTCTTGGTGAATCATTAGAGTTCATGGTCAAATTCAAATACCTCAGGCTCTGGATCGACCACAAATAATCCTTCCTTGATCACATTGAGGAACTAGCAAAAACTAAAACAGAGACTTGGTCTTGTCTTCTGGATTAAACACCTTATTATGCAGGAGGCCCAGCTCTTTCATTACGCCAACTTTTGATATGGACAAGGTACCAGCACTGCCTTGTCCAAACTTGACACACACTACCAAAGAGCACTTTGATTTGTCACTGGTGCGCCTTATCCCACCCGTCACTGCTCACTCTAGTTGCTTCTAGGTTAGACATTGCTTAAATTTAGACAACTACAAAAAGTGACCCTCTGAACATATCGAGCAATTACTAATATGCTTCCCCAGTATATTTCAGGTAGTCTTAGTCTCCCTCTATGCACCTCTGGTACCTACACCTTCATCTCTCTCATAATCCATAAAGTTAGATCCAGTTTTGGAACAGCTTCTATAAGTCATGCATTTCCCATACTGTGGAATAACCTTCAAAAACCCTTAAATTAGCTTTTCCTGTAAATTGCCAGCATTCAAAACTCTATTTGCTCTGCTCTTCAAGGAATCCTGTAATCGCTTTCCTGATGTACTGCATTCAGGTGTTGATAGTCAGACTAGTTGCTACATTCGTATCCTGGCAGTCTGACCAGTTTACCACCCTTACTGTCCCTCCTCCCTCTCCATGTCCCCTTTTATTCCTCCTCTAACCTCTGATCACGAGAGCACCTTGTATATATTATATTGACTAACATACCAAAATGCCAGCAAAATAGGCCTAATGGTCTCTCAAGTCTGCTCCATTTTCAGCACCCACAAAGAGGGACGATTTCGGTGTCTCCCCTCCCCCATGGATTATACCATCCCCAGTCCCAGATGTTCCCCCTGTAATGGGCCTGGTCAGATTTTCCCTCCCCCTGTGTCCCATCCCCTCTTAAACCCGTCCAGCCTCCACCTCTACCAGCTCCCTGGGCAGTGCATTCCATGGCTACACCACCCTTTCAGTGAAATAATTTCTCCTCCTCTCCCCTCTGAGCCCGCCCCCTTCCAGCTTACACCCGTGGCCTCTTGTTGCCCCACCCTCCATCCTTTGGAGCACCCTGATTGGGCCTACTTTATTGATCCTTTTCATGTACTTAAAGACCTCTATCATGTTCCCCCTGTCCCTCCTCTCCTCCAGGGTGTACATGTCGAGCTCCTTGAGCCTCTCCTCATAGGTCCTCTCCCCCAGGCCCCAGATCATTTTGGTTGCCCTCCTTTGAACCATCTCTAGGAGGTATGTCCTCTTTAAATGTGGCCCCCAAAACTGTACGCAGTACTCTAGGTGTGGCCTAACCAAGTAGTTGTACAGTGGAAGGATCACTTCCACCTTTCTGGAAGTAATCCCCCTCGTGATGCATCCCAACATGCTATTTGCCCATGCAACTGCCCTCCTACAGGTCTCAGAGTTGTATATCTATCACTACCCCCAGGTCCCTCTCACCCTCCATGACTTGAATCATGTCTCCTCCCAGGGTAAACGGAGGAGCATGACTGGGAACTATCAATTAAGGCAGGAAAAAGTGGTGAAGGCAGTCAGAATAGCAAAAGCCCAAACAGAGGTAAAAATAGCCAATTCAGTTAAGAAAGAGGATAAAACCTTTTATAGGTACATTAGGGAGCATAGAAAGGTTAAGGGAGGAATAGTGAAGATTAATAAGGGAGAGGGGAGGTGAGCAGAAGGAGTCAGTGAAAAGGCAGAGATACTGAATGAATACTTTTGCTCAGTAATCACAAAAGAAGAAGAGGAGGAGTTACCTAAACCAGACAATAGAAGCACTCTGGGTAGGAAGGTTGACACCAGTCCATTTACGGAAGAGTCCTAAAAGAACTCCTAAAACTCAAGGTGGACAAAGCAATGGAGCATAACAGGATTCGCCCCAGAATCCTAAAAGAACTAAGGGAGGACCTAATGACACCAGTGACCACACTTTTTAACAAATCATGAGAGGATGGGGTGGTACCTGAGAACTGGAGGAGGGCAGATGCGATTCCCCTTCACAAAAGTGGGAGCAAGGCAGAAGCAGAAAACTACAGAGCTGTAAGTTTGACCTCAGTGGTAGGGAAAATGATGGAATCACTTCTGAAAGAAAGAACTGTTGAGTATCTGGAGGCCAGCGGGGCACAGGACCCAAAGCAGCATGGATTTATAGCAGGAAGGTCATGTCAGATGAGTCTAATAGATTTCTTTGACTGGGTGACCAAAGTAATAGACCAGGGAGGGCTGTGGACATGGCCTACCTAGACTTTAGCAAGGCATTTGACACAGTCCCACACAAAAGATTAATAATTAAGTTAGCCAGCCTGGGAGTGGGTCCCAGGGTGGTAGCCTGGTAGCAAACTGGCTGCACAACAGGACACAGAAGCTAATAGTGAATGGAACACATTCAAGAAAAGTGGGTCTCTAGTGGAGTACCTCAGGGCTCAGTACTGGGTCCAGTCCTCTAACATCTTTATAGGTGACAATGCAGAGGGTCTGAGAGAAAGGTATGCCTCTTGCAGATGACACAAATATCTGTAAGAGCTGATACAGGGGGTAGAAAGGATGAGAAGGGACTTGGCAAGATTGGAGGAATGGTCAGACATATGGCAACTCAGATTCAATGCAAAGAAGTGCAAAGTAATGCACCTGGGAAACAAAAACCCAGGAGAAGAGTACACAATAGCAGGGGAGGTACTAACAACAAAAATGGAAAGGAACCTGGGGGTAGTATATTAGATGATCTAAAGGTTGGTAAGGAATGTGAGAAGTCAGTAAGGAGAGCCAGAGGGTACTGGGATGCATAGGAAGGGCATCACAAGTAGAAAAGGAAGTGGTTATCCTCTGTACAGACATTTGGCGAGACCCCATCTGGAGTACTGTGTGTAGTTTTGGAGACTTCATCTATGCATAGACAAGATGGAAGCAGTCCAGAGGAAGGCAGCTAAAATGGTGCAGGGTCTGCATCAGAAACCATATGAAGAGAGACAGAGAGCTTAATATGTATGCCCTTGATGAAAGGGGGGACATGATAGAAACGTTCAAGTACCTCAAGGGAATCAACAAAGTCCAGGAGGGTAGCATCTTTCAGAAAAAGAGATGTGTAAGAACAAGGAGGCACAATTTAAAGATAGAGGGGAACGGCTCAGGGGTAATGCAAGGAATTTTTTTTTTTCACGGAGAGAGTGGTGGATGCATGGAACCGCCTTCCTGGGGAGGTTGTTGGGTCTAAAACAGTGGGGGAATTCAAACATGCATGGGACAGACATAAGGCAATTGTAGTGGGAGTGGCAGGAAATAGGCTGTTGGTTAACTAGAATCTGCAGCTGATCCAGTAGGTAGGGAAATTGGCAGACTGGGTGGGCCAAGTGGTCCTTATTTGCCGTCAAAGTCTATGTTACTATGTTATACCCCTGGCCTGGATTTCTGACTCCCAGGTGCAGAACTTTGCACTTCCCCGCATTGAATTTTAGTTTCCATTTTTCTGACCACCTTCCAGAGCCTCTAAATCCTCCTGCAAGGCCACCTCCCATCCATCATTGCACCCAGCTTTGAGTCATCTGCAAAGAGACTCATCTCACTCCTGATGTCTTGAGATATAGGCATTGAACAGGAGTGGCCCTAGCAAGGACCCCTGGGGAACCCCACTAGTAACCCACCTTGGAGATGAGGCTAACCTCCAACCACCTCCTTCTGAGTACGCCAGAGAGCCAATTTCCTATCCATCTTAACTGTCTCCTACCCCTTTCCTTCACTTTAGCCAGCAGGCCACTGTGGGGTACCGAATCAAATGCCTTGCAAAAGTCCAGATAGAGAACGTCCACTGGCTTACCCTGGTCCAGGGCCCTCATCGCCCAGTCATAGAACTCAACAAAATTTGTCTGGCACAATCTTCCCGTGACAAAGCCATGCTGCCTATCGTCCAAGTACCCAGTTTGCTCCAGTAACCCCACTAGCCTTTTCTTGACAATACCCTCCATCACCTTGCTGACAACAGATGTCAGGCCAACGGGCCTGTAATTTCCTGCCTCCTCTCTTGATCAACCCTTGTGGACAGACATGACATGGGCCACCCTCCAGTCTTGGGACACCCACCAAGTCGTCAGACAGATGCTGAAAAGCTCCGCTAGAGGGACTGCCAAGACATCCGCCAGTTCCCTCAGCACCCTGGGATGTATCTCATCTGGCCCAAGTGCTTTCTGCATCTGAAGGGACTGAGGGCTTCACTGGGATTCCAGTCTCCATGTCCTCCCCCTCGTCACCCTGCAGTGCTGGGCCCCCACCTGTCTGTGGTGGCCACTCCCTTTCCACAGACACATCAGGTCCCCTGGTCACTACCAGTCCCACCCTTGCTCCAGTTTGCACCCACCCTTGCAAGACCTAGCCCCTCCATCCCCCGGTAAAAACTGAGGCAAAGTACTCATTTAGGGCTTCTGCCTGTTCCCCACCTCCAGCCCAACCATCCTCCATCCTTATCTTGCTGATCTGCCCCTTACTTTCCTTTTTTCCCTATGTATCCAAAGAACCCTTTTCTCCCTCCCCGGATCCCACTGGCCAAGGACTGCCTTTTTGCCTTAGCTGCCTCTCATCACCCTGGTGACTCTTGGCTGTCTGCTCATATTCCTCCTGATCTCTTTCGCCCTTGAGCACTTGAAGCACCTATAGGCCTCTTTCCCCTCACCATCTCCTGTACCTCCCAGGTCCACCAGCAGGGTTTACTGGCTTTACCGAACTTACGCCTTCTCTTGCGCAGGATCTGTAACCTCCTGTATTCCTCCCAATTATCCCCACCTGCTGTCAGCATCCAAATCCAGCCTTATCCTGTCCAGATGATCTTTAAGGATCCTTCCCATCTGCCTTAAGTCTGCACCCCTAAAGTCGGTTACTACTGTTCGTGTTCGGCCCCCCAGGTCCAGGAAGAACCAGACTGTGGCATGATCACTCCCAGCCAACAGGTCCCTCACCTCTAAGCTGCTAATCTGATCACTGTCCGCCAGGACCACATCCAGTGTCCAGGCCTCCCTAGTTGGCTCACTCACCTGTTGTGTCAGAAACGCATCCTGGAAGACATCCAGCAGCCTCTGCTCTCTGGCGACTGATGATGTCATAGTCCCCCAATCTGTTCCTGGCATGTTGAGGTCCCCCATTACCACTACCCTTTCCCAGTCTACAGTGTCCCTCAAGATTTGCCACCAAAACTTTCTTCCAGTACCTCCACCAGTGCTGGTGGTCTGTATACCACTCAGATCTTTACTCTCTTACCCCCCTGCATCAGCAAGGTGACCAAAATAGCCTCCACGTTCCCCTCTGCCTCCTCTACCCCTCCAATACCCATGCCATTTCTGACTAACCGTGCTACACCACCTCCCCTATCTTTTCTGAACATAGTGTAGCCCTCCAGATTTAGGCCCCCTCATGCCCTTGAGTGGCCCAGGTCTCAGTGACTGCTACCACATCTATCCCCCAAACAAAAAAAAAAAACAAAAAAAAAAAACAAAAAAAAAAAACAACACACACACAAGCATCGTCTAGAGCTCAGGCATTTCATTTCCTAAGCTCCTGGCATTTATCAGGACCACCTATACCCCTTCCTCCACTCCTTTCTCCCTTGAGCTCCCATTTCTCAGCTCCTGTACCCTACCTGGTGACATCTCCATATCTCCCTAGCCCCTAGAGGTGGAGACCATGTCCCTCATTTATAAATGCGTGGTGGCACTTCCCTTTTTGATCCCTCCCCTTCACGAATTTAAACCCCACCTTCGCTGATGAACCCAGCTAGTTTGTGCTCAAGGAGTTCCTTCCCTCCAAATTATGGGAAGCCTATCCTGGCATAGAGCCCTTATCCTCCCAGGTCTCTCCCAGGTCCCCACCAGCCTTACCCCAATTCCCACACCACTCCGTAAGTCACTGATTTATCTCCCTAATCTCCCAGTTTTCCCACTAGCCCTTGGCACTGGCAGGATTTCGAAAAGGAGATCTTACATCCTGTGGAAAGGCATACCCTGCCAACTCCTGGAACCTTGCCCGAATTTCTACTTCACTATTTCCATTGATGTCATTTGTCCCCTAAGTGCCCTAGAATGTCTGTGGTCTCCCGCATTCCCTTGTCAGTGAATACAACTGATGCTTGGCCTTGTGCACCGTCAGGCCTAGGTGGCATTTGGTGATCTGTCTGTCAATCACAACAGGAGCTCCCCCTTCAGTTACAAAAAGGCGTCAAAAGCCCAAAACTACAATTGCTACAGATTTAGCTCTTGTAGTCCAGCTCTATGTTAGGTCCCACCAGACTGAATGGTCCAATTCGGCAGTTCTGGGCCAAGTTCGTGGGGATAAACAAAACAGTCCTTGCTGCAAAGCAGGCAGGTTAGACAAACTATATTATCACCCTAAATGATTTTCAGCAAATAGTTACATCTTTCAACAGAACTCCCTCTCAGATTAATTATGCTACAATCCAGGCAGCTCTTAAACAGACAGTACACAGAGGTTATACAGGCTCTGGTAATCATATTTAAACTGCTAAAACGCAGGACACCAGCCTGGCAGTGAGCATTTAGGCAAGCTTGAGGAAGACTTTTTGGGAACCCCCATTTGTAGGAGGGGGTTACATAATCATGAACTGGTAACCCGCATGCATGCTTAATACTTAGATTTGTGATTGGTTGGCATCCATGGCACTCCAGACATTACCTCATGGGTTTTAGCCCACCTGATAGGCTAGTGATGCACATGACCCAGATCAAATTTCTAGCATATCGAGGTCCCAGAAACCCCTGCTCTCCAGTTTCAAATCGTGCATCTGATCAGGCAAGAAGCACACCAGGAATCCCTGTCTGCTCCTATAAGGTAAGACCTTGAATCAAGGATATAAATAATTTTTTAGGCCATTCAAGGCACAATGTATGCAGTTACAACTTGCATTTGACTAGCATTCCCAGAAATGTTGCTAGGAGGAATATCCTGAACTAGCCATCTGCCTCTGTGTTAGCTAGCTCAGGTGCTTCCCTTGGCTCAACCCTAGGGTTGTATTTGGAATGTATTCCAGAATGTTTTTACTGTGCAATTACCTGTTTAAAATTTTGAAGGGTTGGTATGCCTCTGGAAGGCATCATAAGTTTAGTCGCCCCTTTGATCTGGGCAGGCCGCCTTAGTACCGCGTAGCGCGGTCCGCCAACTCCTGCGTGTTCCCTCCTCCCAGCCTCCTTTGGCCTGAGGCCTTGTGTTCCACGTTGTTCCAGCACTCCGGAACGTCTAGGCCCGTTTTCCTTCTGCGGGCTGTCCAGCGGCCTGTCCTGACCACGCGATGACCGCCTGATCTCTCAGAGGGTGAAGTTCCCTTCCCCCTTCCTCCCTCCTCCCTCTCACTTCCCTGGCTGTGGTCCCGCTCAGGCTGCTGCATCTGCCCCTCCGCCGCTGCGCCGGATCCAGCCGCGGGCACCTCCACTCTTCTCGCACTCGGGCGCATGCTCAGATAGGCCTCTGGTTGGGCCTACTGCCACCAAGACGCTCTGCTCCTGGCATCTCGGGATCTGCTCCTTGCGACTCCATCTCCTTCCCCGCCAGGCCCTGCTGTGAGGCCGCCCGTTCCTCTTCTGTCTCGCAGCCTGGCCGGAGTGGGGGAGAAAGAGTGTTCACCGAGGGGACTTCTTCCCTTCAGCCTCGCTGTGGACTCCCCTCTGGACCTCGTGAGGAAGGAGGAAAGCAGCGCCCTCGTGCTTTTCTCCCTGGGCCGCCTCCTCATGTTCAGCCAAGACAGCACGGCAAAGGTCTCCCCTCAGCCTATCCTCAGGGGTGGGGAGACCGCCGAGATCACCTGCCTTCTCATTCCCAGGAGAAAGGGAATGGGGAGAACAGCCTGGTGTGGTTGGTGGCCAGAGTCAGGCTTGGCAATTAGGAGGCCCTGGTCCAATATCTCCCAGCCTATGAACTAGAGGCCGGGAGGGCACCCCCGGATGGGGGTAGGAGCAACAGTTTAAATGAAAAAAAAAAAAACACACACAAAAACAAAAAAAAAACAAACGGAGTTGATTCGGCTGGGCAATCAGCCGTGTCTGGGGCTCCTCCCCGCCTGCAGGTCCCTCCCACAGCGACCCTCGCAACACCCTCCCGCGACAGAGACCACTCTCTTTCTGGGCCCATCTTTGCCCTCTACCACTTGGGTCCTCCTCCTACAGCGACCCGTGTAGCCGCATCACCAGACTCCCCACTATCCAGTCTCCACGGCTCCCTCCCATAGCGAGCCATGGCACCAGACCACTGAACACCAGTTTTTCTTTCCTTCACGGCCTCGTTGTGGGGGTCCTCACACAGCACCCCCACAACCTGCATACTGTCTCATCCCTAGGGAAAACCTACCTCATTGGTACTGGGGGGGGGGGGAGAATCGCCCCCTGGGCATCGTGTAGTTCCGTTCTAAGGTATGCCTTTCTCTCTTCCCCAGATGGTGAAAGCAAAGAAATGCTCCTCGTGCAGCGCCACCCTTCTGCCCCAGACTCTGGGTCCCCTCTGTGTGGCCTGCCTCTTTGACGACAACGATTCCTCCCTGGAGCAAACACCGCCCATGGGCCCCGGCAACCCGGGGACCAGCAACTCCACGTGGATGGACCCGAGCTCCCTCCTAATCCAAAACCAGCAGGCTGCGGTTGCCATGATGGAGAACCAGCAGAACTTTATATTCAAGATCATGGAAAAACTGGAATCCCTCACCCAACACAGAGCAAAACCACCCAGCCCCGAACCAGACAGGGCAGGAGGGCAACCGGAGGAGCTTCCGACCCCTGAGGACACTACTCCAGACGTCCCACGCGACAATGTGCACGAGGACAGGAAGAAGGACGATACGGGGGAAGAGGACGAGGCGGACTCAGACGAGGAGGACATGGATCTCCAGGCAACACCCTCCCCAACATCGAAGTTATGCTCCTTTGACACGATCCCAGGGCTCATGAAGATTATCAAGGCCACTGTGGGCTTCGACACCGAGGAAAGCAGGCCCGAGTCAAAGCTTGACCTCATGATCCAACCGAGACAGTCAACCACAGAGACCTTCCCAGTGTGCCCCGCGATCGAGGATATTTTCAGTAAAGAATGGCAATCCCCCGAACCGGGCAGAATGTCAAACCGTAAGAACCTGGACAGGATGTACCCGGTCCAAGGGGAGAAATCAAATGCCTGGTGCAAGGCTCCCATCACTGACCCCCAGGTGGCGGCCCTTAGCAAAAAGACTGTGCTACCATGCGGTACAACAGCACTCAGGGACCCGACGGACAAGAAGGTCGAAGATATGCTCAAGAGGGCTTTCGAGATCCAGGCACCGCCCGCCAAGGCAACCACTACAGCCATTCTATATGGCTCGAGCACAGATCCGCTGGCTCGAGGAGCTTCAGGAGCAAGCCATCCCTAAATCCAGGGAAGCAGAACTGTTGGAATGTACTTTGGGCGCAGCTAAATACCTTGCCGACATGGCAGTAGACACCCTGCGCCTTCATGCCAGGGCTACCGCCATCACCAACCGTGTCTCAAGGGCACTGTGGCTGGAACTGTGGGATGCAGACAATGAGTCAAAGACTCTGCTACAAAACTTACCACTGCGGGGAAAACATGTTTTTGGAGAGGAGCTGCAGGATTATTTGAAACAAAAGGAGGAGGGCAGAGATCTCCTCAAGAAAAAGTCCAGGTACTCCTACCTCCCCTCTTCAAGGCGGAGGTTTCGGGGGGGAGGGGAACAAACCATACCAACCCCGCAGGGACACGCATCAATCGGGCCACTCCTTTCGAGGCAGAGGCCCCTGGGGTTTCTGTGTCCCAGGTACATACTTTTGCACGTTTTTGAATTAAAACTTCAATTGCCATTCCTCAGACCATTTCTCAACCCTCCCCAGGTCCCTCATTTTCTCCACCCACTCTGGGGTATCCACTGTGTTACATTTCTTGGTGTGATCTGCAAACAGGCAGACCTTTCCCTTCAGCCCCTCTGCAATGTCACTAATGAAGACATTGAACAGGACTGGCCAAATGACCAATCCCTGTGACACCCCACAGGTCACCCCCTCTCCCCAGACTACACCCCATTTCCCACCATTCTCTGCCTTCTCTCTTACCCAGTTTCTAACCCACTTTACCACCCTTTCCCCCATGCTCAGCCTACTCAGCTAGTTTATCAGCCTCCTATGTGGGACGGTGTCAAAGGCTTTGCTTACATCAAGGTAAGCATTGTCCACTGCCCCACCCCGATTTACTTCCCTTTGTCACCCAGTCAAAGATATCAACCAGATCTGTCTGACATGACCTCCCACTGTGAATCCATGTTACCTCACGGTCCTGGCCTCCAATGGCTTCTAGATACCCCACTGTCCTTTCTTTGACCAATGTCTCCATGATCTTTCCCACTACTGAAGTGAGGCTGACCACCCTATAGTTCTCCGCCTCCTCCCTACTGCTGGATTTCTATAGAGGGACCACATATGCCCTCCTCCAATTCTCTGGTACCACCCGTGTTGAATGACTCACTGAACATGGCTGCCAGAGGTACTGCTATTTCCCTTCACAGTTCTTTTAATATCCTTGGGTGTATGCCACCTTGTCCCCTTGCTTTGTCCACCGTTAATTTACTCACCTTCTGCAGGATTCTTCTGCCTGTGAATGGACTATTGTCCACCTCTTCATGCCTTTGCAACTGCTGTGGCCCTTACCCTTCCCCCTCTTCTGTGAATACTGAACAGAAAGACACAGTGGATGTCTTGTTGGGGGGGGATGACAGTTCTTAGGCATGGTATTTTCACTTCCAAATACCTAAACAGCACATATAAACAACCAATATTCGGCATGTACAAATGCTTGTTTGTTGCCGTCTGCTGTCCTGTTTGTTTTTCTTTCAGACTCAGAAGCAAGCCACAAGAAACCGGGCCGGCAGGTCACCCCTTCGCTTTATCACCCCACCTTGATGTCAGAGCTGTCCTCACCACACCCCACTTTTTTAGAATCTTTTTTTTTTCCCAGCTTACTTTGGCTGTTTCTTTTTTGTTCAGAAGCAAGCCACAAGAGTGGCCGGGGTCACCTCTTCGTTTTAATACCACATCCTCTCAGTATCAATCCACAAAGGCTTCTCCTATTGTATTTATTTTTCCTGCCTTTGCCTTTTAATATTTATAGAATAATAATTAAAGCCAGCTGCAGGACATAAGCCCAGTATCCTGTTTCCCCCCCCCACTTCTTGCTCTGCAGTCTTTCACTATATCCTTGCATTTCCCTCACACACAAAGAGCCAGTCCAGTAAAGTACTGCAGTTCCAATTTCCAATGAAAACAATTGTCACACACAGTAGCTAAGCTGTTTGGGTAATTAGAAAGGTATCAAGAATATAGTCAACCAAAAAAATCCATATATTGCCAGCTATTTGTCCAGATTCTCCACATCATTTGTTTGATTTGATCTACGCTGATGTAGTAGATTGTGTCCTAACAGGGCACAGTGCAACAGGCAGACCAGGGCTTTGTCACCTTCTCCCCTTCCCCTTCTCCACTCCTCGTTCTCACACAGTGTCAGACACTAGATGACCGAGTCCAATCCAGTCCACACCAAAACAGAAACAGAACAGGGGTCACTGGCTGAAGTTTGAACTGAACAACAATGAAGTGGCGAGGGGGCGTTTTCTTTGTTTCAGGTTACTGAAAAAAATAAAATAAAATCACTGTGGACAGTTCTTTTTTTAACAGTTGTTGGGCACACTGGTGTGGGCTCCCAGTGTGTCCCATTTGTTTGGGGTCAAGTTAGCCACACTGGGGTGGTCTCCCAATGTGGCACACAACTGGTGCGAAACAGGAAAATACTGACATGATGGGGGCGTTAAACATGCTGACAGTGGGATTGGGCACCCCCTCAGCAGACAAAAACAGCAAAGGGAGCACATATGCCGACAAGGAGATTGGGCAGCCCCAAAGTCAGCTTCCTGAGGACTGTGACAGGCAGACAGCAACAGCTACCGCCCACCATCTTTCTTGAAATGCAACACCAGGCAAGGCATGCCCTGCACTGCAGCGGCAAAACGGTTTCAAGTTGGTGGCACGCTTTTCAATTGCTGTCATAGACTGCGTATGATTTCATTCGTGCCACAGAGCCCAGATCAGAAAAGCAGTGGCACCACTGGTCACAACACTGCGTGTGTACAAAACAACATAAACACAGAATAGGAGATATATATATATATATATATATTTTTTTAACTTTCAATTATGCTCAGAACCCTAATCAGGTGTTGTACAGCTTCTAGTGAAAGAACTGGCTTTTGTGTGGTCTTCCTTCAAATATCTTTTTCAAAACGGTCACAGTGATGACTGGGGCACTTCAGTACCATGCACGCATGCTCACTCAGACAGGCACCAACTGATCCTGCTGTTGTCATAGAATAAATCACTTAACATACTGTACCTCCATACTGTGGATTTGCAGCAACATTTGGATTTGCAGTTCCATACATTGCAGGTCCTTGATCTCTGCAAAATAAATAAGTTTATTTTCAATTATAGTTAACTAGATCTCTTAGCCAACCCTATAAAACGTATTTCATTAATTGCGTCTTAGGCTGGCAGCATCATAAATGTGAAGGGTTATACTTTATTATGAACAGAGGATTGTAAACAGATGAATCTGATTGGCTGAGAGCTCTTTGAAGCCGTGATGATATCTGGCTACATCATCACGGCTTCAGAAAAGTTCCGGAGCCACCCGCCTTCTTGCTCTCTACTGTCTGAGAACTATTTTTTCAAAATGTAATCCTACACCACCCAAAAACTCATTCATAAAAACGTTTTAAAACCGGTTTCTTTTATTTTTTTATTTTTATTTTAAAAAGTTGAAACTCAGTTCATAATAGCAATAAGTCACTCCAGGATGTGGTATATCATGGGATATTGTCACTTCTTGGGTGGTTGGACGCACTCTGCCTGTGGCCTTGTGCCCACCACCCAAGGCGTGACAATATCTCATGATATACCACACCCTGCCATGCCTTACTGCTTAATTATTTATTTATTTAGTTTTTGTTTACCGGGTAAGTACACTAGACAAGTTTTATGCCTATTTTCAGGAACGCATTCGGAGAGTACAAAAAGGGTACAACAGGTACATTGATACAGTAATTGGTTTTAGACGAATACATTCAGGTACAAAACAGGAGAAAAGACAATTTTACAGTTTTACATTTAGCGGAAGGTACACCCAGATACAGTGCTGGGGCAAGGTATAAATTAGAGATAAATTCAATGACCAACAGGGCTGGTGAGAATTGCAAAAGAAAATCTCCTGCTCTGTGATTGGTCAGTAGGATTTGAACAGTGATGTTATTTCACAATAACATCACTGTATTAAGTCCAGGTACACCAGTGACCACATAACCCACTTAGAAACCTGGCATAGAAACATAGAATTGATGGCAGATAAGGACCGCTTGGCCCACCCAGTCTGCCCATTTCCTACCTACTGGATAAGCTGCAGATCCTAGTTAACCAGCAGCCTACTTCTTCCTACCCTCACCCCCAGAATTGCCTTATGACTATCCCATGCATGCTTGAATTCCACCACTGATTTTGACTCCACAACCTCCTCTGGAAGGCCATTCCATGCATCCACAACCTCTCTCTGAAAAATACTCTTAAATTACCTCTGAGCCGCCCTCTATCTTCAAATTGTGCCCTCTTGTTCTTGCATACTCTTTTTTTGAAATATGCTACCCTCTTGGACTTTGTTGATTCCCTTGAGGTACTTGAAAGTTTCTATCATGTCCCCCCTCCCTCCTTTCCTCGAGGCTATACATATTAAGCTCCTAAGTCTCTTCATATGTCCTCCTGTGCAGACCCTGCACCATTTTAGTTGCCCTCCTCTGGACAGCTTCCATCCTGTCTATGTCTTTGCAGAGATTGGGTCTCCAGAACTGCACACAGTACTCCAGATGGGGTCTCACCAGCTGTCTGTACAGAGGGATAATAACTTCCTGTTTTCTACTGGTGATGCCTCTCCCTATGCATCCCAGTATCCCCCCAGCCCTCCTTGCTGCCTTCTCACATTGCTTGCCCACCTTTAGGTCATCTGATATGACTACCCCCAGGTCCCTTTCCATTTTTGTTGTTGTTAGTATCTCACCCCCCATTGTGTACTCTTCCCTGGGTTTTGTTTCCAGGTGCATTACCTGCACTTCTTAGCATTGAATCTAAGCTGCCATACATTTGACCATTCCTCTAACCTTGCCATGTCCCTTCTCATCCTTTCCACCCCACCCTGTGCATCAACTCTGTTGCAGATCTTAGTGTCATCTGCAAAGAGACATACTTTTCTTCCAGTCCTTCTGCAATGTCGCTTATAAAGACATTGAAGAGGACTGGTCCTAATACTGAACCCTGCGGTACCCCACTAGTAACCCTCCTTTCTTCTGAGTGGACTCCATTTACTATTACTCTGTGTCCTATTCTCCAGCCAATTCTTTACCCAGGCTGTCATCTTGGGACCCACTCCCAGGCTGGCTAACTTATATATTAATCTTTTGTGTGGGACTGTGTCAAATGCCTTGCTAAAGTCTAGGTAGGCCATGTCCACAGCCCCTCCCTGATCTACTACTTTGGTCACCCAGTCAAAGAAATCTATCAGATTCGTCTGGCATGACCTTCCCGCTGTGAATCCATGCTGCCTAGGGTCCTGTGCCCTTCTGGCCTCTAGATCCGCGACAATTCTTTCCTTTAGAAGTGATTCCATCATTTTCCCTATCACTGAGGTTAAACTAACAGGTCTATAGTTTCCTGCTTCTGCCTTGCTCCCACTTTTGTGAAGGGGAATCACATCTGCCCTCCTCCAGTCCTCGGGTACCACCCCATCCTCCCATGATTTGTTAAAGAGGGTAGTCAGTGGTGTCACTAGTTCTACCCTTAGTTCTTTTAGAATTCTGGGATGAATCCCATCAGGCCCCATTGCTTTGTCCACCTTCAGTTTTAAGAGTTCTTTCAGAACCCTTTCTTCTGTAAATGGGCTGGTATCAACTTCTGTATCCAGAGTGTTACTACTGTTTGTTTTATGTACCTCCCCCTCTTCCTTTGTAAATACCGAGCAAAAATATTTGTTTAGTATCTCTGCCTTTTCACATTCTCCCTCTGCCCACCCTCCCTCCCCTTTATTAAGCCTCACTATCCCTCCCTTGGTCTTCCTTTGCTCCCTGATGTACCTATAAAAGGTTTTACCTCACTGTTGCCCCCCCAAGCGAGCGTTTCACTGAACCATGCAGACCACTGTGCAGCTCACAAGCTACAGTGACACTGCTCAATTTGTGGAGAAAGCAGCCCAATCCACAGAAAATATTTGTAATCCTCCTTCCCTACTGAATTCTGTAAACAAAACATTTTCTTAAAACAAAGACGTAATTTGAAATGCATCTCATTACCACTCCCTACCGTAATACAAGCAGTTTGAAGACCCGCCCACACACAACCTGGTTCCATCCTCACAGAAAACAACCACATTGCTTACAGACATGTTAACTAAAATGAAAAGTAAATCAAAGCTGTGATCCATTAAAAAGTGGCACAGTACAAAAAAAAAAAAAAAAATTTTATTTCCTTCTTTCCCTGCTATTTACGACCACTTCTGAACTACCCAAGTAGCATCCCCGCTCCTAAAGTGATCGCCGGTGCTGTTCCTACTTCAAACAGATTTGTGATATGAAATCACTAAATAAATGACACCTTCATTCAGTCCCCTGCAGGCAGGGGGCTGCATGAATAAAACAGTACCCACAATCAGAAACCTAGCATCCAGAGGTGTGTGTGTGTTGGGGAGATATTTAGCAGCAGCTATTTAACCCAGACACTACAAAAGCATTATATTTTACACACACACACCTGCCAGAGTTTTTTTTATTTTAGTGCTACAAACAAGCCAGTGTATAATAGCAATAAGGCATTCCAGCGATGTGTGTTAGTGTGACATCACCCTCAGGGAGTGAGGGTATTGCACAACAACACATCCTGTCGTGCCTCATTGCTGACGACATTTACTTGATTGCAAAATAGGATTTATACGTACAGTATTTTGATGTGGTTATCACTGTGTCCATCATGGTGTCAGTCTTTTTAAGTCTTTAAGTGCCAAAAACTGAAAAGCAGATCTAAAGAACTGAGAAAAACACTGATAACCACATTATAGTATGGGGCACAGATATCCTGTAACCTCAATGGGTGCAACACTGACTGTTTTCTGACAAGTGCGTACCTCACCAAATTTTTTTTTTTAAATCAAATACCCCATTTTGTAAGCGAGATGACACACTGCAGGGTATGCAATCATAATGCAAAAAAATTATTTTCTCCGGAAATTGTGGCACTAGCTACACTCGTGTTCAACAACCACATGAGTGCATTACTCCCTTAGAACCGCACATCATGTGTTTTCCATTACATGAAACATAGCAACCATATAGTTTGTTTTATATGGTTCACTTCAGATTTTTTCCAGAGCTGCAGTAACATCTGCAAGGAAAGAGGCTGAAGGTCATTGAAACATACCAGACATTAAGAGGTAGGTATTTTGATAAAATGCCTTGAATGGGCAGGTAATGTTCTGTAAGCCTGTATCCCCACCCCATCCCCGACCTTTGTTCTTCAAAAGTGAATGCTGCCAACAACCAGGTCTAACAGCAAAGGTCTCAGACACAGTCACAAGAAGTCACTAAGTGCTCACAACAGACACTTAGAGACAGTCCTCACTGTCAAGCACTGTTGTGCCACACAAAACAGAAGACTGTACCCTTGCTTCTGCAGTTTCACAATACTTTGCTACCATTCAAGGAAATAATCCCATGCAAAAGGACCCTTGCATCAAGTTAAACCATTCATTGCATGTAAACTGACAGGAAGGCCACAGGGTATTGCAACAGGATTGTGAAGAGGCGGGTTGGGGGCAGAGATTACTGTGGGTCCTGAGGATAAAACCTTTGAGTTGATGGAAAGGAGGAATGGGGCCAGAGAGAGGAATTTCTTCAGCATTCTGCCAGTTCTTTTGACAGCAGCTGCGCACTTGCCCGCCATGCTTCAGCACGTTTTCATTTATAAAATGGGTTTGGACAGCCCTCCCTCCCTGCTCTGCAGGTGGGGGCCATGTCCCTCTGCCTCGACACCGCAGCACAGCCGTGTGAAAGGGAGCCCGTTCCCCGGCCTGCCCGCAGGGAGTCGCTGCACACCCGGGAGAAACCGCCGCCCGTGACCTGCCCACCGTTAAGTCCGCGGCTAGTCTCTGGCGCGTACCTCACGGAAGATTCAGGGGCTGGCCTCCGCAGCTCAGTCTCGGGACAGGCTCCTAGTCTCCCCGCTCCACTGGCGGAACGCGGCAGCGGCGACTCGGTCCTCGTGTCCCGACTAGACACGCCTCGCCTCACGGCTCGCGCTCTCTCCCCCCGAAGGGCTCGGACTCTGGGCGGCGGTCGACCACGGAGCAAAACAATCCCGCCGGAATTGGGAGAAATCCTCGCTCCGGACTCGTCTCGTGCGTTTTCCACTCCTCTTTGTTTTTTTCTCTGTCTCCAGCTTTCAGCCCACCCCACTGCGGTTACATCAGGGCATTGAAGACCCCCTGACCACTGCCACGCCTCCTTTATTGGCGGCGGACCCCACTGGAGAGAATGCAGATAGAGTTGGATTCTCCGGCCAACAAGGCTGCGTTTCTCCTCGGGAGGTTCATGTCATCAGTTCCCTCCAGGGAACAAACGCAGCCTTGTTAGGATGGTCGCCCATCCACTGTTTTACATAGTATAGGGGTACAGAAAAGGTCGGGGGCTCTTCTGTATGGAATTAGATGTAACCTTACAGTTCATAGAAGATCATTACTTACACATAGTCTATTATTATCCATGATGGATTGTGGGTCCATTATATATTCTTACACTTCAGATACAATGTTTTCTGAACTTCAAGTTACTTATCATTCTGTTACGTTTTGCCACTGGTCAATTAAGGTTGACACACCGCTGTTCTCTTTATAAATATTTTGGCTGGTTGTCTTTAAGAGAGCGTTTCGATTTTAGATCACTGATGTTTTTGCATAAGGTTCAGTTAGGTACTATGCCACAAGGTATCCTTAGTCTGTTTTGTAGGAATGCAAAATCTGGTTGTACAAGATTATGGAGTAAGGGGTGTTTTATGTTGCCTTTCTTCTCTACATCTTTTGGTCAAAACTGCTTGCACTCTGCCACTGTTAGGATATATAATAATCTTCCTTATAATTTATTTAGCTTTGTTTACCGGGTAAGTACACTAGACAAGTAATATGCCTAGTTTCAAGAACGACCCGAGAGAGTACAACACGGTGAATACAGAGTAGTACAGGATAATACAGGAACAACATAGCAGAATGTCAGCTAGGAAAGAACATTTAACAAGGTGACACAATGGTGAGGCAATTAGTTACATCCAGTTCCAACAGTGGTAAAGTGCACAGAGTAACAGGTTATTATGCAAATTAGAGAAATTATAACTCCGTCAGGTGCAAAGCAGTTATCAAATTTTAAGACAGCTCTTAGGAACAGTTTGCTGATGAATTCAATTTGCACATGTTTTACATAATGTATATTTATTGAATGTTTACTGTTTGTAAAGTCTGATGTGTTATGTTTTGTGTATAAACTGGTCATTTGTGAAAATGGGCTTGTCCCACAAACCAATCGGTATAAAAACAGAAATGAATGAAAAAAAAATGAAAATTAAATGTTTCTCAATCAGGGCCTCATTGGGCTAGTAAGCAGCCGTGTCACTAACAGGCAGGCAGGCAGCTTAAAGGGGACAGGAAAGTAGCTTATAGCTCTGATCTGGTTTATTGTGTGTTGTCATTCTCAGTAAAGCTATTAACATATGATTTGTTGCGTCTTGGTATCATTTTTTTAGCTTTCAATACTACTGTGCCATTTCAGGGCTGTTTCCTCTCAAACAAACTGCATTTTGCAGTTTGGTAAGCAGACTAAGGAGAAGCCGCCCAACGCGCACCCTCCAAGCAAGGTATGGGCTGGAACTCTGAATTGGCATCTACCCCTGGAGGACTCTTGCTTGCCCCTATTTGCTAGTGTTTCTCACACTATGTGCAGCAATCCAGAAGTCTTCTAGGAACTGCTGCCAAGAAATTAATGCTAGAACTGCCCTCTGCTTGACATGTTCTTGATTTCTCACTTTAAGTAATGTTTAGTCTGATGTAGAGATTTCTTAAGAGTTGGTTTAAGTTTGAAAGAGGTTAAGATAATGTGATTTTGCTATCTGCCTGAGCCCTGTGCCCTTTTCTTAGAGCTGTAAGTCTGTGGGCTGCACCCTTGACTTCTGTGTCCCATTGAGGCTGCTGCAGTGCCTCCTCACCCAAAAAAAAAATAAAAACTTGCTTCAGAACCTCCCTGCCAGAAGTGCTGACTTTTCCATTAGCAGATTATATCTTTTAGGCACTAGAGGGACCAGTTATAAGCACACCTCCCCAATCCAACACAATACAGTTCCTATCTCATCTCACTTACTGTGTGGCCAGTCTATCACTAGTCATCAGACTTTGTCCCCTCCCTCTTCTGCTGATCGATGCTGATTTTTCCCATTTGCAGCTTATACTCTTTGCCCACTAGAGGGGGTTCCCCCAACCGTGCTAAAGCTGCTCAACATCTCCTTACTCTCTACTATTCCTGGACACTCTTCCTTTACTGCTCAGCTGCTATGGGTATCTACACTCCATCACTAAGTCCGCTTTCCTTCACACTCTTGGTACAGACCTCACACTGACCGGAGCACCTTTCTTCCACACTAGGCACCTCATCCCCAGACTACTACACAGTGACTCGGCCCTCCCCACCCTCGACACACCTGTGAACCCCAACACCCCCACCTGCCAACACCCCCCTCCCTCTGCCCTCCAAGGCCTGACCTGGACCCAGCTCTCCCTGCCATTCCCACCCTTCGCCTTTATCTATCCCATGCACCATGATTGTAAAGTCCTCAGCTGGGTGTCGACCCAAGGGTCTCCCATGCCATCGGCTACTAACCAGAATAATTACACTGCTATTAGTATTATCTGGAATATACACCCAAATCCAGGACCTATAGCTTCCAGCCCTTCTAAACCCTGTACTGCAACTGGCCTCTGTTTTGCATCCTAAACATTTGCAGTCTCTTAAAGAAATCTGCTGCCCTCCAGTGCTGGGTCATTCAACATCAACCTGACCTAACTGCACTGGTAGAGACTTGGCTCTCCACATCCACCCCGACTCCGCTTATCACCCTCCCTGGATATACCATCTACAGAGAGGACCGAGTAGGCAAACTTGGTGGTGGTTGCACACTACTTGTACGGGACTCCCTTATAGGTCAGGCACTCCCAGCTCCTAAACTTGATTATGGAGCCCAAGCCCTCACCTTAAAAATCACACCTGGCCCCGTCCGAGGACCTCTTTCTCACTGTCTCCTACGTACCCCCGAGGAATCAAAACCAAGCTGTCCAGTCCCTCATTGACTACCTCACATCTCTCCCTCACAAAGTGGAGCAAGTCATCCTAGGTGATCTCAATGTTAAGTGGCTTGCCTCCACTGCCTCCCATATACGGGACTCCTTTGCTGCCCTGGATATATCCCAGTTAGTCACCCAGCCCACCAGATTCAACCACTCTGCTGGCACCAGCACTCTCCTAGATGTTGTTGTATCTAACTGCCCCTACAAAATCCGGGATGTCACTGTCCTCCCGACTCTCTTAGCAATCACTCCCCAGTCCTCTGCCTCTGGCCATCCTCCACTTGAAACCAGTGTCCCAGGCCACTCTACACCACTGTTTATGCACCGGTGGCCTCAGAAAATTAAAATACCTAGCCCAGCTAGACTGGTCCCCTATCCAGCGCACCCCTGACATTGACTCAGCCCTTGACCACTTCACAAATGCCTTCTGTAAGGCTTGTGACCTTTTGGGCCCCCCCCCCACCAGGATCCGCTCAAAAATGCAATGCCCCATGGATCACCCCACCCTCTTCCAGAGACTCAAAACAGAGATAATGTCTGGCACATTGCTGTAGAATCTGGAAAGACGTCCTGATAGACAGACCTACAACGTAGAAAGCAATAAGTGCACTTGGGCCATAGGCGGGTCAAGGCAGAGCACCACCAGACCACCCTCTCTTCCATGTGGGGTTCAGCCTGACCTTCTGGGATAATATGAAAGAGCTAAATGGGAAGTCCTGCTCCCCACCCTACCATCTCAGCTCTCCATCTATGGCACCCCACCACAGATCCACCTTATAGCCAATTGCCTTAACTGCCTTCTCGACCTAAGCCTCGTCCTCCCCAGCAGCTTCTTTGACCCAATCCCCACCTCTCCCTCCTGTCCTGCATTGCCCACCATTCTACCTGCGCACCCTTTCCCCCCCAAGAAGCCAGGCCACACCTGCTAAAAGCCTTAAGCAGCAATAACCCCAGCAGTGACCCCCTCGATGCCAGGATCCTCCGTATGGTCATGGACGAAATCCTAGCCCCCCTGACTGATCTTTTAAACCGGTCTCTATGCCTGGGTCAGTTCCCAAGTGCTTGTAAAACTGCTGAAATCACACCCATACATAAGAGTGGGGACCAGTCCACCTCCAACAATTACGGCTGATCTCTATCCTCCCCACTCTCTAGAGCCCTTGAAAAGTGGTGTTGATCCAGCTCTCTGAATACCAACCTGGCACAACATTATAGCCCAGAGCAGCACGGTTTCCGCCCAGACACAGTGCAACCACGGCCTCCTGGAATTCTCCCAAAACCTGCATGCTGCTCTCGACTCTGGCAGCCTTGCAGGAGCAGTCTTCATTGACCTCTCCAAGGCATTTGACACTGTCTGTCATTCCCTTCTACTCAACTCTCTCCACCAACTTGGATTCTCTGGCAGTCCCATTTCCGGGTTCTCTAGCTACCTCTCTGCTAGATCCTAGCGTGTCAAGATCAGCGACTCCCTCTCCAGCTCTCTTCCCATTTGCTCCGGGGTCCCTCAGGGCTCCATCCTGGGTCCAATGCTTTTTAGTCTCTACCTCAACACCCTCCCCAGCTCATGTTCTGGTAAAATGCTCCTCTATGCCGACGATGCAGTCCTCATTGCCTCACATCCCAATACCACCTCCCTCCAATTATACCTCCAGCAAGCTTACAACCAAGCCGAAAGGTGGTTCAGCAACTGCATACTGGTCATTAAGTTAAAGAAAACCAAATCAATGCTCTTCTCTCACCACAAAAATAAAGCTAAAAATACCCCCTCTTGATTATCCACAGCACTCTGCACCCGCTAGAACAAGTAACCACATACAAGTACCTAGGCATCACGTTCGATACTGCCCTCTCCTTCCACACCCACATTAATGCCCTGTCAGCCACCATTAACTCTTGGATTGGCCTGCTATACCGGCACAGGGACTGCCTGCCTCAGGTTGCCCTCAGGCTGGCCATCACCTCCTCCGTCTTGTCCATCATGGACTATGGCGTGCCCATCTATGCCACAGCTGGCAACACTGCCCTCTCCAAAATCCAACTCTCCATCAATAAGGCCTGTAGGCTCCTGACCGGTGCCCCCAGCCGCATTCACACCTGCCTTCTCTATACTACCACCAATCTGCTCAACTTTAAGGAGCAACTGCTCTACCAGACTTGCTTTCTCGCTAAGAAATCACTGTTAGGACTCTCTCCCCCGGGGGTCTCCACCTCCCTACAGCAGTCATCATTGTCCGTCATCACCCGTAACTCTGTTAAGGCCACTTTCAAGGTGTCCAGAACCAAGACCTCTCTGCCCAGAGATCCTTCCTCACAGAGCCCCCACCTGGTTCAACTCCCTCCCTAGCTGCATCTCCAACTTGCCAAAAATTGGCTCCTTCAAAACAGCCTTTCAGAACCATATCTTTAAGACCCACTGTTGTAAGCACAACTAACCCCCTGTTGTAACCTGTGGTACCCGCCCGCCTTGCCCCTGGCTCGACAATGTCCACTGGACAGCCTCTCCTTCCCCTAGACCCACTCCTTCCCTACTAGGTCCAAACAGGGACGAACTCGCTGTCCTCTGAGGACCTACTATATCCATGAGTGTAACTCACTGTTTTGTAACACTGTAACCTAAGTAACATGCAAACTACTACATTATGTAACCTAAGTGTATCTATGTTAAATGTTCCTTTACTGCACCTGTAATGTTATCCTCGTTTTAATCTGTACTGTAATAGCTGTCTTGATGTCTCCCCTCGACAAAGGTGCCTTTGTAAATGAGTCTCTGACTCAAAGGTTGTAAACCGATTTGTAATGAATAAACAATAAATGTTCTGTCTACTAACTGTGAAGCCGTTCCTCAAAGTTTGTTTACTGCTCGAGCTTGCTGTTGATGATGACTTGGTTCCTGTATTCGAACGGCACATGGCTCAGTACAGTAAACATGCCCGTCCGCTTTTACACATATAGTGTATGGTGGAATGTTGTTCTAAGTGGAAATTCCACCATACTGAAATGCTGTTCAGCCATACCTCTCAACTGTCACACATAACGAGGTATGTCACTCATTTTAACTCTCAGAAATCCTTTGTCCCATATTGAGGTAGTGATATTCCACATTTCTCATAGAGTTTAAAGCAGAAATTCATAATTATCTATCGTACTCAATTATCAGCAAACATTGTTAACACTAGTGCACTGATAGCCATAGTGTTCTGAGCTTGCAGTGCCGTGTTTGATGATATGTCACACATTTTGCTCATTTGTCACACATTTTGGTGACGAAAGCTTGAGAGGTATGTGTTCAGCCACATGTACAACAATGAATGTGACCCTCAGTTGGCTATCCCAAAGGGCTACTACCCCTGCCTGTATGGCTAGTAACAGGTTATGGGCCTCAGGTCCAGTGACGGTGCCTCCATCCAGAGGTCAGGATTGGTAGTGGTTAAATCCAGCCTGCACAGCCTTCCCTGACACTGTGACCCCCTTTGTTCCCACTAGTGGCCCACAGCACATGGGAGCTACCTTCCTAATACCCCACATATGCACACTTTTTACAACTATAGATACCACTTACCCTCGAGACTGAATCTGCAGCACGTCTGAGGACACCCCTGAAACAAGGTTAGGCAAGATACAAACACACTGCAATGCTGGTCCTATATGTACCGACACCACAGACAGTATATAGTTCAATAACAACAAATCTGATTTATTTAGGGGACAGTAACACGGGAGGGGGCAATCAGGTTGATTGGGTTTAGCAATATTCAAATCACAGTACTGTGCATACATATAGGGTCCAAAATGTCATTCTCTCTGTACCCAGGTTGGGGGGGCTAGCCAGGTCCATTGCCCGGGTTGGCCGGCAGGTGCAGATGGATGGGGCCCCACAGGAAGAAAATATATGCACAACACACACTCGTAATCTGGAGCCGGATGGCTCAGTCCATAGAAAGAAAACAAAAAGAAATCAGTTGACACACTTTGATTAAATGAATGGTGCAGGAGCTACCCAATTTGTACTGCAATTCCCAAGCAGAGAACCTGATGGAAGTGGTTGCTCTGGATTGCCAGAAGAGCAGGGTATGGAGTCGAGGCCTCGTGGCAGGGCACAACTGCTTTGGATAGCAGTTGATTCAGTCCGATTAAATTGAGTCCAGCTTCAGCTCACCACTGCAGAAAAAGGGAAATGGAATCGCAATCCCCCACAAGCATTAGACACATTTATATGTAAAGGAAATTACTATACCAGGCAGCTGCTTCTCGATCCCGATTGCAAACACTGCAAATTACCCGGGAGCACGCATAGCATCAGCAGTCCCTGACAGGCCGATCGCACTTCAGCAAATCTTCAGTTTTCTAACTGCAAGCCTGGTTTCCACACTTCTGGTTCTTCTTTCTCCTCACAAAACTCAGATTCAGTCCGAAATGGCACTCACAACAGCTGTAGGTTGACTTTAGGTCCTCCCGCGTTTCCTGCGTGACTTACACCAAGAAGCAGAAGCAGGGCTCCTTTCTCTTCACTGTCACTACCAATCTGAGCTTGTCAGCTACAGTGCCAGGCATTTCCTTTTAGCTCCTCCCAGTTCAGTTGACTGGTTCGGCTGTCACTCACAATAGGGCTCCCTCTGTTGGTGCAAAAATGCGCCAAGGTCCAAACTACATTTCCCAGAGACACAGGCTATACACAGTACATAGGTGGCTGGCTCCACAATGAGAGTCCAAGTTCTGATTTGCCAGCAGACTCCATTTTAACAATCCCCCCTTCACACTGATTGGTCCAATTCAACAGTTCAGTACCAGAATGGAGGGCTAAACAAAAACAGTCCAGACTGCAAAGAAAGCAGGTTAGACAAACTGTATTGTCATTATTACTCTAAACAATTCCTAGCAAACTAGTTACATCTTTCAAAAGAGCTCCCTCTGCACTTTTAACGATGGCAGAAACGGAGCAATTAGACAGTAGCCTGGGTGGGATTCAGGCATTAAAACACATGGTCCCCCCATACAAACAAATTAAGTCTACAAGCAGACAGCTCTTAAAGAGACCGCACGTGGAGGCTCTGAAAGCACTCACAGTGCCCACATTTAAATAGCATTTTGCCGAACGCCACCCAGACAAGCTCCTGGAAGACTTTTGGGAACCCCCCATTTGCAGGGTTACACATGGAATGCTGTACTAACCACATGTGCAGAACAGCATTCCATTCATTAGAGTGAAAGTTCAAGCCCTGTGAAAGCCACCATAAACAAAACGCTGCACATTGACAGCAGTTTAATCTGCTTCACAGGTGGAAGCTGTGCACAGCATTTTTAAAACACTCACCATTCAGAAGCAGTTTATTCTCCATGATGAGAACCAGCATAAAAAAAGAAGTTTCTGCCTCCAGTTCGTGGATAAGCTCACTGAGCGAGACATTTGCCCGCTAAGTTTTTTTTATTTGAAAACCCACCCACACTACAGCGGCAACCAATTGGAGTGTACATTGCTAACATACGGATGCCCAGTCCCTAGCAACCACACAACTTGGCAAGAACAAGCCATAGCTCCCGAAATACGAAACAGAAGACTGCAGTTTATTTTTCAATGAAAACATTTGGATAGAAAACCTAAAATAGGATACAAGGGGCACCATACACTATACAAAATACATGATATATAACCAATGCAGGACCAGTGTGTTCTGCTACCATGGGTTTGATTCTTGACCTCTCGGTCAGCCTCAAGGACACAGGCATTCAACCTTCTGTGGCAGAACACACTGGTTCTGCAAGGTTGCCCATCCAATATTCTCTATATATTTAACACTGAAGAACATGATGTGTGAGTTATGTGACTCAATTTCTTAAGTGCTCTATAGGTATTACTGTTGAATGTAAATAATTTTTTAATTTAGTACACCACTCGATCACTACAACTTTCCACTGAGCTGCTTAAGACACACAGACTTGGCATGCCGCAGCTCTCGTAAGCCAGCCAGTGTCCATTCTCCAGTGTGGTTCTGGAATCAAACTAACCTGTATCTCAGTGACAATCTAAGCCAAGATAAAGAAATGTGAGGGCTCGTTAAAAGGGGGGAACGATAGTAAAGGATTAGGGCCAGTTGCGCAAGCAAACATGAAAGGTTTACGGTAACCTGCTTTATGCCTTAAGTGACGCCACCTGCAACGCCTTTTCCCATCAGAATGAGAACTGAACAATTATTTCTAAAATTTGTATCTTTCTTTTTATGCGGGGCGTTCTGCCCCCGGTCCTCGGTGGTTATTTAAAAAATGGTTGTGCGTATAGGAACACTTTTGGCAACAGTAACATAGTAACCACTGAGGACACGAGGGAAGCGGAGCGCCCCACAGTAGAAAGAAGTAACCAATATTTAGGAATTAGAAAAATAAATACGTGATAACAGTAGTTTGAACATGCAGAAAATGCGTGCCTTAAACTGCGTTTGATGTCTAGAGTACTCTGCCCCAACAGAATAATGAAACATTGATAACAGTAGGTAGAAATTCGGACTTCAGCCGCGCTGATATACAGAACAATTCCTGAATTCAGCGACATTTGATATGCAGTGGTCATGTGACAACAGGATCGATGAGATCCCACATATGAACTATGTACACAAAACTGTGAATCACTCCGAGAATGTTGAGACCCCAGAACCAGAGCGCACACACAAGTGGTTGAGGTGTACTGGTCTAGGGCAAAAAGCAATTTAAGAAGATGAAAGGGACACAAATGCCAATGGTGGCCTCTTACCTGGCCACGTTTATGTGGTTCGAGCATTACGGCAGGACTGTGTCATCAGCATTCAATAATATTTTTGAGCAGGTTGTGCAGTACCAGGAGGCAAAACGTGCCGAGGTGGAGGACAATGCTGAGAAAGTTCCCCCTCCGCTGTAGTCTGGGCGCACCTATAGTTTGATTCTGTATTTGCACTGTAAATGAAGAATGTTCTGCCTCCACTGTAGTCTGATTCTGTATGTATTTGACCTGTTTTTATTATTTGGTTGCCAGTATGTGGTGTGTGTGTGTGTGTGTGTGTGTGTGTGTGTGTGTGTGTGTGTGTGTGTGTGTGTGTATGTGTATAGAGCATGGCACTATTTTTTCCAATAAAAATTTGACCTGCTTTCAATACTTGGTTGCCAGTCTGTGTTGTGTGTGTATAGCCTGTCACTAGCTCACGCAACTGTAAGAGACACTTCACCGAGCAGTCTCAAGCAGCGCAGCTAAGCGATCTGGCCGTAATCCTTTACTATCACCAAAAAACTACTTCCCCAATCTCTTTTGTAGCTCTCCGAAGCAAACTAACCTGCATGCAGCCCGGTGCAAATCTCAACTGAACTAGAGGTGAGGGTTTGTTATAAACAAATAAAAAAAAAAAAAATAACCAAAACCAGATCTGTAACTAAAATGGGCGAGCTGACAGGCAGGAACTGGGAACTGCATTGGATATGGATTGCCCGAAAGAGAAAACACTCCATTTCATGTAATGGTGGAGAAGATTGGTAAAATATGAAATGTCAGTACAGCTGATGAACCTCCTGTAACTGACAGCATATGTAGCCTTTAGCTTGTCAGTGACTAAACACGGGGTGTTTAAAAAAAAAAAAAAACAGCATTCCAGCATTTACAGACATGCCGTGAACTGCACAATCTCTTGTTTCCATTCCCATACCTGCCCCTCAGCCACCCACTGACACCAACATGTTGAAGGCTACATATGCTGTCAGTTACAGGAGGCCCATCAGCTCACCAGTTTAATTTCAGGTATGTTTATTTATTTATTACAAGCCTCTCTCTATCTCAGTTGAGTTTAACCCTGGGCTGCAGCAGATTAGTTTGCTTCGGGAGTTACAACAACAATAAACTGAATATTGGCATAAGTAGTTTGATTTTTTCTATTTTTAAAAACCCACAACTCTCACAGAAACCACAAGGAGAAAGGGGTCTCACTCTCTAAATAAACTTGGCCATGTGCACATAGGGAAAACAAATAGCCCACTAAACAAGCAGGCCTTAGGTCAGCATTGGGTATTTAAAGGACCAAGAAACTATCAAAGAATATACCCAAAATGCGTTACTGCACAAACAGAATGCAGAATGAAACGCTGTTAAAAAGTTACTCATGCGTACATGTGGTTAGTTAACAAAACATCTGAAACAGTAGGAGATCTAACGGCAGAGAATACGGGTTTCGGGTCTGGAGAGCAGAAAAGCTGCAAACAAAATGATCACCTCTAAACACTCAGCTGTCTCTAGATTAGATTGCCACTGGGATGCAGGTTAGTTTGATTCCGAGACCACACTGGAGAACGGACACTGGCTGGCTTACGAAAGGTGCAGCATGCTAAGGCTGTGACTGAGGCAGCTCATTAGGAAGAAGTAGTGTCCGAGTGGTGTACTAAATAATTAAATAACATTTTACAATGAGCAGAAATAGCTGTTAATCTCTTGTTGGGGGGGTGGCGGCACTTTTTTGGTACATTACAATTGCACTGACTGGAGCAGGGCACTGCGGTAGTGCTCAGAAACATCAGCTGCTGCGCATCGTTGATGTACAGTGCCCTAACCATTACAGGGTTACCACACTAGAGGTAGTAATGATGCCTAACCATTTGACTGCACTGTAACAATACTGAGTGCTTGGCGTGAGTACAGCAGACAGTGCTAAACTCAACTCAGTCACGCCATGACCAAACCGGCACGCTCACTTCTACAGTGTGAATACCGGAAAGGTTTGTGAAGCTGCTCCAGTAATGGCCATATTATCAAAATCAATAATGTTATTAATGTTAAAATAAAAATAACAAGCAACATATCTTGTCAGACTAATAGTAAAACCAACCATACAAGTAATAATGACAGGACACTTTTCGTGGGGTAAGTATAATTTTTTACTTCTTGTCCTCTTTAAGTTTTAGAGACCCCACCCCTTCTCCCTTAAAACCTCAGAAAGGACAAAGAGCATCCGGGAAAGCCCACAGAAAAAAAAAGGAATGCAGAGAGAGTGAGAGACCAGCTGGCTCCTGCTACCCCAACTGATCTGCTGCAGCACGCCATGGCATGCCTGGCGTATCAACGCTATAAAGAGGCTAATGGGAGTTGGTCAAGGGAGGTGCCCAGGAAGGTGAAAAAATCTAAGACCTCCAGGGAATTAAGGTTAGCACAGGGCATAAAGGTGAAGGAAAAGGACTTTTTTAGTTACATCAGGGAAAAGAGAAAGTGCAAGGAACATATTGTGAGGATAAAACAGGGAGGGGATTGGGTGGAAAAGGGGAAGGAGCAAGCGGAAATTCTAAATGAGTACTTCTGTTCCGTTTTCACTAAGGAGAGGGATGGTCCACTACCAGCAAGGGGGGGTGGGGAAAGGAGGAGGTGACAGACAAAGTGATCACATGGAGTAGGGTGCTAGAGGGGCTGAGGGCACTAAGGGTGGACAAGACACCAGGTCCCAATGGCATCCACCCCAGGGTGCTAAGGGAGATGGCGGAGTTGTTGACTGAGCCACTGGCAGATCTGTTCAACACCTCCCTGGAAACGGGGTGTGTGCCCCAGGACTGGAGGGTGGCCCATGTGGTGCCCATACATAAGAATGGGCCTAGGGAGAAGCCAGGAAATTATCGGATGGTCAGTCTCATGTCCATAGTGGGTAAGCTTATGGAGGCGATACTGAAGCAGAGGCTGATGGCATTCCTAGAGAGTAATGGCCTCCAAGATGGCCGGCAACATGGGTTCATCTCAGGGAGGTCTTGTCAAACCAACCTAATACAGTATTATGACTGGGTGACAAGGAAGTTGGACAGGGCCATGCAGTACATGTCCTGTACTTGGACTTCAGTAAGGCCTTTGATACAATGCCTCATGGGAGACGGGAAGCTGACGGCAGTGGGGGTGGAAAAAGGCAGACTAAATGGATAGGGAACAGGTTACATGGGAGAGTCAGGGTGCAGCCAGGGATTTCAGATCTGCACACCACATGGACTCACTGCTACCCCCGTAGCCAATAATATACAAATGTACACCAGGACCGTGTTTGTTGCCTCATTTAGCACAATAATTACAACTTTGTATCTCATGACAATGGTTGTTGCCATGCTTGGTAAATTCAAATGCTATGCATTGTTCCCTAAAACACCCACATACCAGCCCAGAGCCTGTAAAGTTGTATTGTCCTTGGGATGCAAGGAGAGTATTTGTGACCTGTCCTTCTAGTTTCAACTCCTATGAATGAAATTACAGGAAGGTTCAGTATTTTCTTTGTTAGTTTTCATGGAAAAAGGAAACAGTTCAGAGCCTATTTGCTACCCCCTTAAATAAAATTGCAAACCATGGAGTGCTTGGAGTATGCCTGCCTACACCCATGGGGAGGGTGCAGGTGGTGGTGGTGGTGAGGAGCTCTTGGCACCTACAGCAGTGACAAGCAGGGTGCCGCAGGGGTCAGTGCTGGGCCCTGTGCTATTTGGGCTGTTTATCTCAGATATAGCGCACGGAGTGGGAAGCAGGGTTAGTCTGTTCCACATTATACCAAATAGGGGTGGTGGACAAAGAGGATGGATGGAAAACTGCAGGGGACCTAACCAAACTAGAGACATGGTCGGTGGAGTGGCAGCTAGGATTCAACGCAAGTGTAAGGGGATGCACTTGAGCTAAGAACCAGAAGAGGGACTACTGGTTGGGAGGGGTTAGGTTGGGGATCACAGAGGAGGAGGAGGAGGAGAAGGACCTAGGGGTGTTGATAACTGGGAGCATGAACAACTCAGTCCAGTGCAGGAGCTCAGCAGCAAAGGCAAACTGGATGCTGGGATGCATCGCAAGGGGGTTCTCATCCAGACACAGGGATGTGATCCTATCTCTATACAGATCACTGGTCAGACCGCACCTGGAGTACTGTGTGCAATACTGGAGGCCATACCTGAGGAGAGATATAAAGTTACTGGAGGGGGTGCAAAGGAGGGCAACAAAAATGTTAAGGGGGATGGAAGGAAAGGAATATGAAGTTAGGCTGAAGGAGCTGTTCATGTACACACTGGAGGAGAGGAGGCATAGTGGGGATATGACTGAAGCGTTTAAATACCTGGGGGGGTAAATAAACCTAGCACTGAGGGGGTGTTTAAACTGAGGAGTGGAAGAGAGATGAGGGAGCATGGACTAAGGTTAGAAGGGGGACGTTTCAAAAAGGAAATGAGGAGGCACTACTTCACTGAGAGGGTGGTGTCTAGTTGGAATGCGCTGCCAGAGGGGGTGGTAACATGCAGGACAGTCAATAGCTTTAAGGAGGAGTGGGATAAAGCAAGAGGAAGGGCAGGGGCAGGGGCTGGGACAAGCGGGGGAGGAACTAAGGGGGAGCTGCAATCTAGGGTGCTAGCTGCACACTCGAGCAGACTTAGATAGACCGATTGGTGTGTTGTGCTGGCAGATTCATATGTTCGTATGTATGTTGATATGTAAGATCACAGTGACTGTTCATGAGCACAGGTCTTAAAATGCCTGTGTTGAAAATTTGGTGATAAACGTCCATAAAATAAGTGCATTATAAACGTGTGTTGTGCAGTTTCCACGCACCCTCACAACTTCACAAATTTGTAGTACTTTACATACTAACGTCCTAAAAGCCAGCAGACTTGGACAAACAGTCTTCCGTGTCTGCTCGTTAGCCAGCCCCTATTGGGCGTTAGCTCCTCCTCCCCCCGGCCCCCGAGGGTGTCAACTTCAGCTTCAGTATACCCATGCATCTGTCCCACCCCCTCTTAAAGCCCTCCACTGTGCTCAGTTCAACTAGATTCCCAGACATGCATTCCATGACTCCACCACCTCTCAGTGAAGTAATGCCTCTACGTTTCTCCCTGTAGGTTCTCCCTTCAACTTCCACTGTGCTCCGGTTGTGCCCCTTTCCTTAGCTCTGAACATTTTCTTTTGGCTCTGCCCTGCTAACCCCTTTCACATATTTGAATACCTCAATCATGTCACCCTGTCTCTCCTCTCCTCCAGCGAGTACAGCCCAAGGACTCCCAGCCTTTCCTCATAGGTCCTATCACTCATGCCCCGGATCATCCTGGTTGCCCTCCTCTGGACCCTCTCCAACAATGCTATATCCTTCCTAAGGTGAGGTCTCCAGAACTGCACGCAGTACTCAAGATGTGACCCAACCATGGCATTATACAGAGGAAGGATCACCTCCTTCTTCCTGGACGTTATTCCCCAGGCTATGCAGCCCAGAATCCTGTTTGCCTTTGATGCAGATCTTCTGCAGTTTTCAGTGTTGTTCATCCTGGTGTCTACCACCACCCCCAGGTCCCTTTCACTCGTTGTGGCTTGCAGCGAGACCCCTCCCAGGGTGTACACATGACCTGGGTTTCTGACCCCCAGATGTAGCCCCCTACACTTCCCTGTATTAAACCTCAGTCCCCACTTCCTTGACCAACCCTCCAGGGTATCCAGATCCCTCTGGACTGTCTCTCTTGCTTCCTTGTGGCAGTCAGTGCTCTCAGTTTTGAGTCATCCGCAAAAAGACTCATCCTACTCCTAACACCGCCTCCCTATATTGGAGACATAGGCATTGAACAGGAGTGGCCCCAGTACCAAACCTTGGGAACCCCACTGAAGACCTTCCTAGGGAGGAGACTATCCCATCAAACATTACCGCCTGTGATCTATCCATGAGCCAGTTTTCTACCCATTTAAGCAACTGTCTTCCCACCCCTTCCCCAACTTTGTCAACAATCCGATGTGGGGTACCGAGTCAAACGCCTTACTGAAATCCAGATATAGGACGTCCACCAGTCTTTGTTGGTCCAGGGTCCCCGTCACCCAGTCGTAAAAATCTATGAGGTTGGTCTGGCACGATCTACCCAGGACAAAACCATACTGTTTGTCATCCATGTGCCCCAGCCTTTCCAGTTGCCTCCCAAGCTTCTCCTTGATGAAGCCCTCCATTAGTTTGCCTACTACTGAAGTCAGGCTGACAGGCCTGTCATTTCCCATCTCCTCCCTAGACCCCCTTTGTGGACTGGCACCATGTGAGCCAGCTTCCAATCCTGAGGCACCCATCCTGTCTGCAGCGATGCATTGAAAAGTGCACTAGTGGAGTTGCTAGTTTGTCCACCAGTTCCTTCAGGACTCTCGGATGCATCCCATCAAGTTCTGGTGCCTTGTCAGTTTACAGCACTCTTATGGCCTCCCTCACGCTATCCTCTGTGGTTTCCCCTTCCCTAACCCCCCCTTCAACAAAGCACCCATCCCCTTCTAGGCCTGGCCCACCTGGTGCCCCAGCCTCTTCTGGTCCTCTCCTCTCCAACTGTCCTCTCCTCTCAGCTGTCCCGACCCCTTCCGGCTGAATGGATCCCCTGTCACCTCCCATAAATACCAAGGCAAAGTACTTGTTTAGTACCTCTGCCTGCTCCTCTGCCTCCTGAGCCCATCCCTCACCAGTCCTAGTCCTGGAGATCTGTGCTCTCCCTTTCCTCTTTTCTCCTATGTATCTATAAAATCCCTTTCCACCCCTCTGGATATCCATAGCCAGGTTTTGCTCCATCCTCACCTTGGCTCCTCTTACCACTCTTGTGACCCTTCTGGCTGTCAACTCGTACTCACCTCTCTCCCTGACCCCCTGGAGCACTTAAAATGTGCATAGGCAGCTTTTTTATCCTTCACTGCCTCTTGCACCTCCCTGGTCCACCAGCACGGCTTGTTGGCCCTACGATTTTGTAACTTACCCTTGTACATGAGCTAGTAGCCTCCTGTACCCCTTTTTTAATGGTCTCCCACAAGCTACCAGCATCCATGTCTGGCCTAATCTTGTTCAAGCTCCCCTCAGAATTCTGCCCATGCCCACAAAGTCTGCCCCTGAAGTCCACTGCTGCTGTATTTGAGTGGTTGTCCCCCCCAGACACAGCAGAAACCAGACCGTGGCATGGTCTCCTCCCTCCTGCCAGTGGGCTACACCTCCAGACCCCTTATCTGGTCGCTGTCTGCCAGGACAATGTCCAGTACCCCCCCCAGTAGGCTCCCCCACCTGATGGACCAGAAAGGCATCCTGAAACACATCCATCAGTCTCTGCTCCCTGGCCACTGCTGATGTCATAGTGTCCCAGTCTGCCCCCGGCATATTTAGGTTTCCATGACCACCACCCTACCCTTTCCACGGTCACAGTGCCCCCTGATATTCTCAACCAATTTTCCCTCCAGGTCCTCATCCATTGCTGGGGGTCTGTATACCACCCCTACTTTCAGTCTTTTGTCTCCCCTCAATTGCAGGGCTACCCAAATTGCTTCCACTCCCCCATCTGCCTCCTCCACTCCACTAACCATTATGCCATTCTTGACTATCAGCGCTACATCCCCTCCTCTACCCTCTTCTCTGTCCCTCCTAAATATTGTGTAGCTCTCCAAATTGAGGTCCCAATCATTTTCTGAGTGGCCCATGTTTCGCTATTGCTGCCACATCCGCTGGTCCCTCCACCAGCATCACCTGGAGCTCTGGCATTTGTTGCCCATGCTCCTGGCGCTGATCAGTACCTTCCTCCACCCCATCCCCCCACCCCACCCAACTGACTCGCCCCACGCACTCCCTATTTGCCCTTTCCTGCACAGCCCCTGCTTTGTTCACGCCAGTCACCTGTCCTCATTTTCCCGCCCTGGACCCGAGACCTGGGTCTGCTCTCCTGACTCCATTTATTCACTAGTCCCTCCTCCCTTTACAAGTTTAAACCCCACGTCTTGTTTATGAATTCAGTGAGTTTCAGTTTTAAGATCTCCTTCCCCTCTAGGTTAAGATGTATCCTATTCCTAGCATACAACCCCTTACCGTCCCATGTTCACTCCAGATTTTCAACATTGCCATTTTTCAGACCTCCTTATGAACAGTACAGCTATCATTTTTCACATCCTGCCCGAAATATGCGTTTACACATCTGGCGCAGAACAGCGCGGTTGCTGGGAAATCAATGTTCGTGACAGATTAAGAAAATCATAGTGTCAGTGTTCATGAGCAGAGGTCCCAAAATGCCTATGTTGAAAATTTGTAGAAATAATTCCACCAATGACCGCTATCAAGACACGCTATGCTAGTTTCCATGTATACCGGAATTTTGAGCATTTTAATATTTTCACTACAGATTTTCAACATTGCCATCTCTTTACACCTCCCAATGAATGGTGCAGCCGTCTTTCTTCACATCCTGCCCAATCTGTGTTTTCGTACATCTGTCGCACAATGGCACGGTCACTGTGGGAACTCAAAGTTCGGGACACATTGACAACATCACAGCTCCACTGTTCATGAGAAGATGTCCCAAATGCTTTCATGAGGTGGGGGTCACAAAAGGCCATGTTGAAAATTTGTAGTGCAAATACCAACAACGCCCAGGGCGTTAGGCTTTTAACCATAACGCCCCCACCTGTTCAGACTGACAGGCATCAGAGGTGTGCCTTTGATTGCCGACTGTAATACTCATGCCATTCCACCCCACCCTGCAGCCAGTGACAGGCATCCAGAATGAGTGAGTGGAGCAGCAGCGAAGATTGAGAACAGGACGGAGAGGAGCCGAAAACACTAACAAGCGAGGTGGGTGCAGCGGTGCTGAACTGTTTACTGGTGAACGATTTTAAAAATACTACTGAGTGCTTCAAGTTAGCTCTTACGTAGTGTTTAATGTGAAAAGTTGATAGAGTTCGGTTTTGTCGATTAGGTCAATGATACAGCCATGGTTTTCTTTTTGAATACGAGGCCTAGTGCGATTTCTTAGTGAGAGGAAACATGGCGACGTTGCGGTGGTGGTGTGGGTATCAGCGTGATATCTTTTCAGGGTGGTATCAGGATGTAGCAGACTGGCACCTTTGCCAGTGATTATCATAGGATTTACAATGGGGCTAAGGTGCCAGTCTGCCTTTCTGATTGGCTCTTGATTAATGTCCATGGTATAATATTATTTTACAGATTGCTGCTCTTCAGGGACCTGGGGGTTGGGGTTGGGAAATGGGTTCTGGGGGACAGAGCTGCCCTGCAGGGCACATGCAGTCGGGGGGTCGGGGCTGGGGGTCATTGTAGCCCTGTGGGGCTTGCCGACAGTGGGGATTCTGGGGCTGGGGAGAGGAGCAGTACCACGGGCTTTCCAGGTGTGTGGGGGCACCTGTGCTGGACTGCTGGAGGGTGCAACCTGCGACATGCCCCTTGGTTATGCCCTTAGTTTGGTGTAGCTGTCCGCATGTCTCAAGTCGCTGGACTTGGCGCGGGGGCCCTGCCCCATCTAAAATCAGGCACAGGGTCCTTTCCGCAACTGAGATTGGCGATTTGGCGTAGACTTCCCACAAGTCTTCTAGAATCGCACCTTGTGATGTTAATAGTCAAGGGACATCTCTCAAGCCTTACTTGCTAGCTTAGAGGAAAAGGAAGTGGAGAGGAGATCAGTGTGAGACAGCTAGAGAGTGAATCTGAACTTCCGACAAGAGAAAGAGAAAGGACATTTTAAAAGCTAAACAGCCTGCTGGGACATATTGCCTTAGGTGCGTTTAATAAAGCTAAAGTAAGACAATAAACAAGTTCAGTTTAAGAGGGAAGTTGTTTAACCCCATTATTCATAAGAAACAATAGAACATAAAGTTGGTGCCGAAACCTAGGAAAGGATAGAGAGAAAATGGCTGAACAACAGGAAAGCATGAAGAAAAAACAGGACACAATTGGCACTTCTACCACCAAGCAGGGCCGATGTTTAGCTAGGTGCAAACTGTGCCCCTGCACCTTTGGGGTCCATACTTTTTCTTGAAGAAGCAAAATAATTTAACACATTTAAAAATGCCAACATTTTGTTATAGATGAAAATGTTTACCAGCAAATCAAAGTGGAAGACAACTGTCTCTGATACTGTTACAAAGCGGGACAGCTTTGCTGCAGTGGGAAAGATTAGGTTGGGTTGGCTGGCAGTATAGCCTAGAGGTTAGAGCAGGCCCCAACCTGTTCCAGGGGAGGCTCAAGCAAGCCTTAAAATGTACTATATCAAATGCCAAGTTTAGGATGTTTTGTGTGAAAGGATGCAGCAAACCAAAAGCGTAATAATGGCATGCGAACTTATGTACAAAATGGTTACCAGGAAAGACATCCCCCACCAAACACTTGTTTCCTGGTATGACATGGGGGAAAGCTGTATGGAGGAAATACATTTTTTGTAAACTGTGCAAAACAAAATGCAAAATAATGCAAATGAATAGGAACAAGGTAACAACTGACCCATTATACTGGCTGCAGAAAAGCACAAATACAAAGGCTAAACAGAGAGATGCTAGGAGCAAGGGAACAGCTAATATTTTTTAAGGCAAGCTACCTCTTGCTGGGAGCTACAATACTGAACATAGGATTTGCAAGAAAGCAAGTTGTGCTCACAACAGAGGGAGGTGAACCTTGCAATTGTCTTTGGTTTGTAGCAGATATTCTTCAGGTGGAGGCTACTTCTAACTGAAAGGTGAAATAAGGAACTTAATCAGGAAAAGACAGTCTTGTTACAATTCTTAAGATTTTCAGTGCAGGAAGAGTTTAAAGCACAGCTGACTTATTTTGGGGCTGACTGCTTTCAGAAGCACAAACCACCAGGCTGTTTTGGGGCTGGGGAAGTTTACCTGTGTCTGACTTGGATGTCTGGATTTTTCTCTGTTTGATTAGCAGGGGATTTGCTCTGTCAAATTGTTGTGTATGGTATCTTGCTGACAGGAAGGCACTCATCGCAGTGGTGGGTCAGAGCTCTTAGCTGATTGTTTTGTGAGGGCACAGTTTAGGCCCAACCCTGGAAATAGTTCCTTTATACCTGGGGTTCTGACATCATTTCCTCAAGAGTGCAAGGTGCATATCAATGTCATATCCTCTCTAGCACACAGCACTGAAAATATAAGCATACACATTGTATAATATATATATTGCTATATAACAAACCAATCACACACACACAAAAAAAACAAAACAAAAAAAAAGTACATAATTATGTGGGGAGTAGTGCAATGTAATGGCTGTGGGGCAGCAGTCTTCCAGGAGACTTTCTGGAGGCTGAGATGCTGCCCTATTTGCAGACAACTCTCTGCCCTGAGGGAGGAATGTGCCAGTCTTCAGGCCACACTGGACAACAGTAAGGGAACCTTCCCCCAGGCCAGACTGGATGGTAAGAAGGGAACCTCCCCCATCCAGGGAGCACCAGAGCCACCACCACTGCCTCAGAGGTTGCAAAGAAAGCACAGCAGTTGGACCACAGTGGGCTCAGGGAGGGTGAGGATGGTGGAACAGAGGCACACCCAGTCAGTTGTTCCACTCCACAATCCATACACCATTCTGGGGGAGCACAGCTCCCCTATGGATGCACCCACAGAGGAGATTAAGGAGGCTGAGGACACATGTCACAGGGGAGGCCCACAGGAAGGAGGCAGAGGACACCACAAGGAAAGGAAGCAGCTCCTGGTGGGGGACTCAATTATTAGGGGGATAGAACTGGGGGGAGCAGGGAAAACTGAAGTAAGGTGCCTGCCTTGTGCCATGGCTTGGAGGGACAGGAAGCGCATCCTCAGGATCACGAGAACAGCTGCACGGGAGTCTGAGCTGGACGTCATTGTCCACCGAGGGACAAATGACTTGGCTCAACGTGAGATTAGAGCAGTGCAGAAGGACTTTGTAGAACTGGGGAGGGGCCTAAGACAAGTACCACACACTGTATCCTTCTCAGAGGTGCTGCCTGTCAATGGCATGAGTGAGGCAAGGTACTTTGCACTGTACAGTTTAATGAATGGTTGAAAAAATGTTGATGGAACACAGGGGTTCCACCTGGAGGGACACCAGCCTATACTGGCAGGATGGTCTGCATCTGTCCAGGAAGGGAACAAGTCTTTTGAGCAATCGGTTTAAATGCTTCATTGGCAAGCTTTTAAACTAGTCAAGGGGGGAGGCACTGATAAGCAGCAGGAAAATCCCAGCCTCTCCCTACAAAACAGGGTACTAAATGAGAAAAAGACCAAGGTAGAAAGGTCAGTGGGGGATGCTGCAACTGAAGGTAAAGCCATCAAAAAATGGAAAGCAATGAGTACCAATGCCCGTAGTCTGAGTAACAAGCTTCCTGAATTAGTGGCCTTGATGGAGGAGGAACATCTGGATATCGTGGCAGTCACAGAAACATGGTTCACACAAAACCATGACTGGGACGTAAACATACCAGGATACACTATCTACAGGAGGAACAGAGAGGGTAATAGAAGAGGAGGAGTAGCTCTTTACATAAGGGAAGGAATCAAAGCAGCAGAACAAAAGGGAAAACAGGGAGGAGAAGAAGCACTGTGGGTAAATTTGGAGACCGGCAATGGCACCACAATCCGCACAGGGGTTGTATACAGACCCCCTTCTCAGGGGGAGGAAATGGACAAGGAAATGATAGAAAGTATACTTAGTAAGGCAGAAAAAGGGGAGATATTGCTGATGGGCAATCTGAATATGCCAGATGTTAACTGGAGTGCAGTTGCAGCAGCCACTTCAAAGAGTGGGGTTATTCTAGATGCCCTACAGGGGGCATGCCTTAGACAACTAGTATTGGAGCCCACTCGAGAGGGAGCAATCTTAGACCTGGTTCTCTCAAATGGAGATGAAGAGAGGATCACAGATGTAGAAGTGGGTAGTCATCTGGGAACTAGCGACCATCGAACAGTATGGTTTACAATAAACACAGCAATAGAGTCCAAGCCTTACAAGGCAAAGTACTGGACTTCAGGAGGGCTGACTTTGCCAAAATGGTTGAGAGTGCCTAAGGAATGCACAGCAAATGGGCAGGAAGGAGGGTGGAAGAATAATGGAGAATAATAAAACTGCCATCACAGAGGTAACTAGCCTTTGTGTGAAGCAAAAAACTAAACGATGTAAGAAACCACTATGGTTCTCAAAGGAAGTGGCAGTGAAGGTTCAAGAGAAAAGAAAGCTTTCAGGAAGTACAAGGAATCACAGAAGGAGCAGGACAGAGAACTGTATCAGTTAAAGCAAAAGAAGCTGGGAAGGCAGTCAGAACAGCAAAGGCCCAAACTGAGGAAAAGATAGCCAACTCAGTTAAGAAGGGGATAAACCTTTTATAGGTACACCAGGAGCTGAGGAAGACCAAGGGAGGGATAGTGAGGCTTAATGGGGGGCAGAGGGTAACTGTGAAAAGGCAGAGATACTAAACAAATATTTTTGCTCTGTATTTACAAAGGAAGAGGGAGGTACCTAAAACAAACAGTAGAAACACCTGGATACAGAAGTTGATACCAGCCCATTTACAGAAGAAAGGGTTCTGAAAGAACTCTTAAAACTGAAGGTGGACAAAGCAATGGGTCTTGATGGGACCATCCCAGAATTTAAAAGAACTAAGGGGTGGAATTAGTGACACCACTGACTACCCTGTTTAACAAATCATGGGAGGATGGGTGGTACCGAGGACTGGAGGAGGGCAGATGTGATTCCCTTCACAAAAGTGGGAGCAAGGCAGAAGCAGGAAACCACAGACCTGTTAGTTTAACCTCAGTGGTAGGGAAAATGATGGAATCACTTCTGAAGGAAAGAACTGTCAGTATCTAGAGGCCAGAGGGGCACAGGACCCAAGGCAGCTTGATTCACAGCTGGAAGGTCATGCCAGACAAATCTGATAGATTTCTTTGACTGGGTGACCAAAGTAGTAGATCAGGAGGGGCTGTGGATATGGCCTACCCAGACTTTAGCAAGGCATTTGACACAGTCTCACACAAAAGATTAATATACAAGTTAGCCAGCCTGGGAGTGGGTCCCAAGATGACAGCCTGGGTAAAAAATTGGCTGGAGAATAGGACACAAAGAGTAATAGTAAATGGAGTCCACTCTGAAGAAAGGGGGTTACTAGTGGGGTACCGCAGGGTTCAGTATTAGGACCGGTCCTCTTCAATGTCTTTATAAGCGACATTGCAGAGGGACTGGAAGGAAAAGTATGTCTCTTTGCAGATGACACAAAGATCTGCAACAGAGTTGATGCACAAGGTGGGGTGGAAAGGATGAAAAGGGACTTGGCAAGGTTAGAGGAATGGTCAAATGTAGGCAGCTTAGATTCAATGCTAAGAAGTGCAAGGTAATGCACCTGGGAAACAAAACCCAGGGAAGAGTACACAATGGGGTTGAGATACTAACAACAAAATGGAAAGGGACCTGGGGCAGTCATATCAGATGACCTAAAGGTGGGCAAATGTGAGAGGGCAGCAAGGAGGGTTGGGGGATACTGGATGCATAGGGAGAGGCATCACCAGTAGAAAACAGGAAGTTATTATCCTCTGTACAGACAGCTGGTCAGACCCCATCTGGAGTACCTGTGCGGTTCTGGAGACCCAGTCTTCTGCAAAGACATAGACAGGATGGAAGCTGTCCAGAGGAGGGAACTAAAAATGGTGCAGGGTCTGCACCACAGAAGACACAGAAGAGAGACTTAAGGAGCTATTATGTATAGCTCGAGGAAAGGAGGAGAGGGGGACATGATAGAAACTTTCTGGCACCTCAAGGAATCAACAAAGTCCAAGAGGGTAGCATCTTCAAAAAAGAGGTGCAAGAACAAGGGGAGCAATTTGAAGATAGAGGGGGGTCCAGAGGTAATTTAAGGAAGTATTTTTTCACAGAAAGGGTTGTGGATGCATGGAACTGCCTCCGGAGGAGGTCGGGAGTCAAAAACAGTGGTGGAATTTAAGCATGCATGGGACAGTCATAAGGCAATTTTAGGGGGTGGGGGTAGAAAGAAGTAGGCTGCTGGTTAACTAGGATCTGCAGCTTATCCAGTAGGCAGGGAAATGGGCAGACTGGGTGGGCCAAGCGGTCCTTATCTGCCGTCAAATTCTATGTTTCTATGTAAGGCCAGGAGGGAGAAAATGGTCCCCAAGAAGGTGTTTAAGAGCAGGGTAAAACTGACAAAGAAAACAGTCTGACTCAAGAAGGTGTTACAACGAGAGGTAAATAGGGTCCACAAGTCAGAAGTGTGGAGCCAGTAGGCTGACCGGGGGTTATAGGAAGGAAATAACAAGTTCAATAAAATGAGAATAAACTCAAGGACTCAAAAGCACTTCATTGAATTCTTCCTGTAATGTGCAAAGTATGATAGTTGTTCTAACTATGGGGAGGCCCAGATGATTTCTGTAGTTGGGGGAGGCTCAAGGGGCATGATTCTCAAAGCTTTCAGAAGGTGCAAAACCTTCCCTAAGTCCCCAAAACTTCCTCAGCTACGAAAAAAAGGGGAGTTTGCTCCAAGTGTATTCACAAAAAGCTGCGGAAAAAACACTATGGACTGTGGAAAAAGTGCAGATGCAGAAGTCCCTCAGGACAAAAAGGTGTGAGATAAGTAAGGCACAGCCCCTGAAAGGCTATTCACAGCCAGTTTTTTTCCGCAGCTGAGGAAAAAATGTTACACACAGTGGGATGAGGTGTAACCCTTCCCTCAGCACACTGCAGTAGTGCCCCAACAATTGGAATCAATTAAGGTGGAGGTGAGGCACAGGTAATAGCATCCCACATAGTATAGCAGTGGTTGATGTTACAGCAACAAAAGCATGCATTGCCATGATATGGCAACAGACAACAACCACCAGACCCAGTGCAGCCCATAACGGAGCCCCACAGGCAGTAGAGCCTGGCCAGCCTGCAGTGAGTGCTACCCCTGTAGTAGGCAACAGGAACGCCCCAGGGAGGGATGACCAGCGGTGACAGTCGGCCACGGTGGTGCCATGGTTTTGCTCTTACCTGTGGGGCTGCAGTGGTCTCAGTTGAGGGGCTGGTTGCTGGTATCTTTGTGGGTGCTGTCAGCCTCATACTATGGCAGCAATGTTAATGTCTGCTGCTTCAGCTACTTGTTGTACTATTGCTGTGTCTCCTCAGCCATTTCCACAGCTGCGGAGCCACAGCTGCGGATTCGCAGCACTTGCGGAATTCCATCAGCTGCTAGAATTCTGCAGCTGCAGGACCTTCTGCAGAATTCCCTCAGCTGCGTGATTTTCTTTAAGAATATAACGCAACTGCGTTTCTGCAGTGCTGCGAGCCTTTTTTCCGCAGCTGCGGAATTTTTGCTGTTCTTTGAGAATCCTGCCCAAGATCTTTTCCAAGGCTTGGGGAGGCTCACTAAGGCAAAGTGTGAGAACTCCTGGGTTCGAAGAATGAGGTGTGAACAAGCTTGATACATCCAGCAGACCAGACTTGAATTTGATTTTCACAACTTCCACTTGCATACTGTGGGAATCTAAGCAAGTCACTTAACCGCCCAGTGCTCCCAGGTCGCCCTGAAAACAGGCACTTGTGCCTAGTGGACCTTACCAGTTACCAAAGACTAAAATAAAAAAATAAGTAAGAGCTAATGGTGTTACTGGCAATACTTTTACACCTCCCAGGCTGACTGCTTTCACAAACAAAGGGCTATGTTGACAAGAGAACTTGTTTGTAACCTGGACATGTAGCTGAAACAATGAATGATGACAAAATCTGTCTCAAAAGTGTGAGCACTCAAAATCAGGGGTCGATCTTAACATTGTTTTACTAGCCCAAACACTAGTGCAAATTATCCAGGGCTAATGCAGCCAACTCTCTACTTGTCCGTCTTGACTAGTGCAAGTTTTCATGGCTGTTAATGAAGTTAAAAAAGTCTACTTTAGCAGGCTCTAGTCCTCATGCTAATCTCGCTCAGTGTTCCAGATGGCCTGGTGTAGTTAATAGCTCATTAAGAGTTGCAAGTATCTGGCAGTTCAAGAGGTGGATCCCACAAAAGACTCAATTTGAGTCATTATTACTCCACTGTTAGGACTTTCAGCTAGTGTCCAGGTTGTGATCAAGGGTAGAGTGCTGTTAAGTCACTAGCTTCCAGTTTTCTGAGTGTGTGTCTGTCTAAATGTTTGACCCATATTATTAAGACCAGTGCCTCCCCTCTTTTTAATGTCTTTATAAGTGACATTGCAGAGGGACTGGAAGGAAAAGTATGCCTCTTTGCAGATGATACAAAGATCTGCAACAGGGTTGATGCACAAGGGGTTGTGGAAAGGATGAGACGGGACTTGGCAAGGTTAGAGGAATGGTCAGAAGTACGGCAGCTTGGATTCAGTGCAAAGTGCAAAATAATGCACCTGGGAAACAAAAACCCAGGGGAAGATTACACAATGGGGGGGTAGTAACAACAACAAAAATAAAGGTACCTGGGGGTATTCATATCAGATAACCTTAAGGTTAGCAAGCAATGTGAGAAGGCAGTAGTGAGGGCTGGGGGATACTGGGATGTATAGGGAGAGGCATCACCAGCAGAAAACAGGAAGTTGTTATCCCTCTGTACAGACAGTTGGTGAGACCCCATCTGGAGTACTGCGTCCAGTTCTGGAGACCCCATCTCCACAAGGACAGACACAGGATGGAGGCAGTCCAGAGAAGGGCAACAAAAATGGTGCAGGGTATGCAAGAGAAGCCATATGAGGAGAGACTAAAGAAGTTATACCCTTGAGGAAAGGAGGGAGAGGGGGGACATGATAGAAACTTTTAAGTACCTCAGTGGAATCAACAAAGTCCAAGAGGGTAGCATCTTTTAGAAAAAGAGGTGTGCAAGAACAAGGGGACACAATTTGAAGATGGGGAGGCAGCTCAGGGGCACTGTGAGGAAGTATTTTTTCACAGAGAGGGTGGTGGACGCATGGAACAGCCTTCCTGAGGAGGTTGTGGGGTCTAAAACTGTGGGAGAATTCAAGAATGCATGGGGCAGACATAAGGCATTTCTTGTGGTGGGGGTAGGAACAAATAGGCTGTTGGTTAACTAGGATCTGCAGCTTATCCTATAGATAGGAAAATGGGCAGACCAGGTGGGCCACGCGGTCCTCATCTGCCGTCGAAGTCTATGTTTCTATGTTTCTAACTCTGTTCTTTCCCTGGACACCACTGCAGACCAGACTCTGAAATGACCATCCACAGATCCATAGCTGCCATTACTGGCAAGTGTGGGGTCCCCAGCTCTTCTAAATGGACCATGCTAGCCATCACTATCCATACAGTCCCACCCATATCCCACCCAGCATGTCCTTTCATCCTAAAAACAAAACTTTGGATCATGTGGGAAGGGTGGTGGTGTTGGGACTAAACATGCCAGGAACAGACTGGGAGACTATGACATCTTCTGTGACCAGGAACAGAGGTTGTTGGATGTCTTTCAAGATGCGTTCCTAACTCAGTAGGTGGGGGAAACCAACCAGGGAGGCACGGGTACTGGATGTGGTCCTGGCAGACAGTGACCAGATTGGGGGACTGGAGGTAAGGGACCTGTTGGCGGGGAGTGACCATGCCACAGTCTGGTTCTGCCTGGACCTAGGAGGGGTAGAAGGCTGCACAAAGACGGAGGTAACTGACTTCAGGGGGGCGGATTTTAAGGAAATGGGAAGGATCCTTAAGGAGCATTTGGATGTGATAGGGTCAGACATGGACGCTGATAGTAGGTGGGAAATCATCAGGAGAGGGGTGCAGGATGCTACCAGCACCTGTGCAAGAATAAGATGAAAATGCGGTAGGGCCTGACAACCCTGCTGGTGGACGAGGGAGGTTCAGGAGGTGGTGTGGGGAAAGAAGGCAGCCTATAGGCAATTCAAGTGCTCAAGGAGTGAAAGGGATCGAGGGAAAAACGAGCTGATGGCTAGAAGGGCCACTAGGGTGGTGAGGGCGGCTAAGGAAAGGAAGGAGCAGAACCTGGCCAGGGAAATTAGGAGAGAGAACAAGGGGTTCTTTAGATACATTGGGGAAAAACGAAGGGTGAAGGGGCAGATTAGCAGGATTAAAACAGGGGGAGAGATGGGCACAAGACCCAGGGGAGCAGGCTGAGGTACTAAATGAGTACTTCACCTCAGTTTTCACCAAGAAAAATGGGGTGCTGCATCATACATGGGAGGAGACAGTGATACTGAGGGGGGGGGACCCTTACCGATCAGGGGTCTGGGGAGAGGGGGGCATCACTGGCAGGAGGGGGAAGGCTACAGGAGAAGAGGTGCGGAAGTGGAAATCACAGCAGAGAGATGAGGGAAGCCCTCAGGTCCCTTAAGACGAAGAAAGCACCAGGGCCGGATAAATTACATCCCAGAGGCTGAAGGAACTTGAGGATGTCCTGGTGAAAACCCTGGCGAGCTTTCATCATCTCTCTGAGGACAGGGTGGGTTCCCCAGGACTGGAAGTTGGTGCATATATGGCGCTATCTGCAAGGGGATCAAGGGAGGTGGGAGAATTACAGGCCTGTTAGCCTGACATTGGTGGTGGACAAGGTGATGGAGGGCATTGTCAAGGAGAGGCTGGGGACCTGGAAAGTCAGGGTGCCTGGACGATAGACAGCATGGCTTCATCCCATGGAAATCGTGATCAGACAAACCTTGTGGAGTTCTATGACTGGGTGATGAGTGCCTTGGACCTGGGTAGACCAGTGGACGTCCTCTTTCTAGACTTCAGCAAGGCATTTGACTCTGCTGCTCACGAGGGCCTGTTGGATAAGCTGGGAGAAATGGGGGTGGGGAACCAGATGATCAGATGGATAGGCAACTGGCTCCAGGACCGGACCCAGAGGGTCATAGTTGGTGGGATAGTCTCATCCCCAAGGAGGGTCATTAGTGGGGTCCCACAGGGATCAGTCCATGGGCCCCTCCTGTTCAACGCCTATGTCTCTGACATAAGGACAGGTATCAGGAATGAGATGAGTCTCTTTGCGGATGACTCAAAACTGGGGGGGTGGTGGTGGATGGGGAGGAGGGGAGGGTGGCCCTACAGGGGGACCTGGAGGCTCTGGAAAGATGGTCTAGAAAGTGGAAGCTGAGGTTCAATGCAGGGAAATGCAAGGTACTGCACCTGGGGGCCAGAAACCGGCCAAGTGTACACCCTGGGGATGCTACAAGTCTCGATGGCTGAGAGGGACCTGGGGGTGGTGGTGGATGTCAAGATGAACAACTCGGAGACTTGTAGGAGGGCAGCAGCCAAGGCCAACAGGATGCTGGGATGCATCGCTAGGGGGATCACCTCCGGAAGAAGGGAAGTGATACTCCCTATGTATAACTGCTTGGTGAGGCCGCACCTCGAGTACTGCATGCAGTTTTGGAGGCCATACTTAAAGAGGGACATTAAACTCCTGGAGAGGGTCCAGAAGAGGGCAACCAAAATGATTTGGGGCTTGGGGGACAGGACCTATGAGAACAGGCTCGAAGAGCTAAATATGTACACATTAAAAGAAAGAAGGGACCGGGGGGACATGATAGAGGTCTTCAGGTACATGAAGGGGGTAAATAGGGAGGAGCAGTCAGGGTGCTTGAAGGAAGGAGGGGGGGGCCACTAGATGGCATGGTGGGGAGCATACCTCTCAACTGTCCCTGATTTTCAGGGACTCTCCTGATTTTGCCTCAACATTTTCTCTGTCCCTCATAAAATTTGAGTTTTGTGACAGAACAGTGGGGATTAAAAGCACAAAATAATGTCAAACATTAAAGTAACAGGCTTGTTCTTCTTCAGAAAATGCATCTTAAGACAAATCACTTCATTGTCTCAGTTTTCTGAGAGACTAGTACCAGTTTTAAGATGTGTCCCTGATTTGGGGTCTTTGTCCCTGATTTTTTAAGCTTTGTCCCTGATTCAAGAGGCAAGAGGTTGAGAGGTATGGGTGGAAGCTGGAGGGGAAGATTCAAGGAGAAAGGAGGAGGTGCTACTTCACTGAGAGGTGGTGGAGCCATGGAATGCGCTGCCTAGGGGTTGGTGCAGGCAGAGATGGTGGAGGGGTTCAAGTGGGTGGGACAGGTACAGGAAGGGTTCTGGAAGCAAAATCCAATGCAGTGAGAGAATATCCGGAACTGGGAAGGGAGAAGCCAGAGAAGAAGTAGGGTGGCAAAAGGCCAGCTCCCAGGTGAGGGCTGACCAAACGAGCAGACGCGAAAGACCATTAGGCCTGTTCTGCTGGCATTTTAGTATATTAGTATGTATGATACAAAAATAAACTTTAATAAAATACATAATTTGAAAGCTTAAAATAACCATTCCTGGGGTACATACTGTAGATCATCCTATATATAGCATTAGTTCTCACACTTTCTGATAGTGAGACTCACCCAAGCCATGAAAAAGATTTCGAGCCTCCCTCAAATTTGGAAAAAAATCTTGGGGCCCCCACAGAAAAAATAATTCCTACTTTGCACAGCACACCAGGGGCCAGATATTCAGACTGCGTCAGACAGGGGCGCAAGCCTGGGCACAGCGCAACTGGGTTGAGCCAGGGCATAGTCCAGGCGATATTCAACGGTGCTGCGCCATGGCTCAGCACCGTTGAATATGGCACTGAGGGCGCACACACTGTGCACAGCGCCGTAGCACTGCACCACGTGGGTGGCAGAAGGGGAGCAGAAGGATGCGCCAGCGCAAGTGCGGTTGCGCTAGGCACATCAACCGCGATATTCAGTGCTGGGCATGCAAATGGGGCCATTATGCATGCAAGGTGCAAATGGGGCCATTTGCATGTCATTATGGCTCCATTTGCATGTGGTGTGCCAATCCCCGGCGACTTGCACCTGACGCCCTGCCAGGCTGCAGCCATCGGGGACCGCCGCCCCTCAGCAGGCTCCGCACCCCAATGCCCGATCATGGGCATGCATTAATGTAAACCCTGGTGGTCCAGTGGACCCTACCCCTTCACCTGATCACGGGCATGAAGTAATATAATCCCTGGTGGGCCAGTGGACCCTACCCCTTCACCCAATTGTGGGCATGATTCAAATTAATCCCTGGTGGTCCAGTGGACCGCTATCCCCTGCCCGATCATGGGCATGTACTAAAATGATCCCTGGTGGTCCAGTGGACCGATCTCCTTCGCCCGTTCGCAGGCATTTGACACACACCCTGGTGGTCCAGTGGTACCCCCTCCCCACCCGCCCACTTAGACCCCACCACCCTGCACCTCCTCCCCGGTCAGCAGTGGGCGGCAGCTTCCCACCCGCAAGCCGCCCACAAGCCCGCTGACTGACAGTGTAAAGTAGGGCTGTACACCTACTGGTCCACTGCATGGGCCAATGGGCATGCAGACCATACTGTACTACACAGTCCTGATTTGTGAATGAAGCTCCACACCCCCTCCAACTCCACACACGCTAGTCTCTCCTGATCCTACTGCTACTCATCTGTTGCTTTTCCTCACCCTCTTAGTATGTGCCCTACTTTTCCCTGCAGTACGGACTCTAATGGATGTTCCCTAAATTGTCTCCTCTAGGAAACTGAATGCTGTTTTACCCGTTTCCTTGGGGTACCCATAGCTTCCACATACTGTAGTTGAACTCTTGCACTTTAATTACCCCATGTATTCTGCTCCCATACAATGGCTTATGCAATGTTCTACCTACCATTATACAATTATTTGCAAGAATTTACTTTGTGTAGTATAATTGATGTGCTGCTGACAATGCCTGTTTCAAACAACATGAAGTCTTGCTATATTATGACATATGCAGTGAGTCCCAACCTTCGAACTGCTCCAGAGGTGAAAGAGTTAACTTTCCATGCCAGGCATGGAACGCTGAGCTCGAGCTCAGTTGAAACTCTGTCTGTTGTTCTTCAAACTCAAACCGTCATTTTTATCTCACTGAACAGTCGCTCCGAGATTTCTCCTTCTGCTCGGTTCATTTTGTCGGTTAAAGTATTATTTTCTCGGTTTTCAACCAAATTTAAACTGCAACCAATCGGTTCAGACTCTGTCTGTGGTATTGTGAGTACTAGATAGGTTTTACATTTGTTTCTATTCTGTGTGGAACTTGTAAGCGGTTTATCGGTTCGGTTTGAACCGATCAAGTTGCTAAAATATCTTAATCTATCTTTTGGTGTGTGGTTACCGGTTCTTATCTGTTCCTAAAAAGCATTTTATTACGCTTTTTTTCCACGATTCCGACACGGTTGGGAACCGATAAGAAGGTCTTACCTGGCAGATTGCCATAAACGGGCAAGTTTGGTTAGGCTGGCACTATGTCTGAGAAACCCAAAAGAAAACCGGCCCACTGGGTTTCAACACTGCAGTGTGTGTGGGAAGTCTTTGCCAAGGCTGACCCCACACCACCTGTGTTTATTGTCTGGGGTTTGACCACCTCAATGCAGACTGCCAGATTTGTAAAGTTTTCCTGCAGCTACCCTGGAAAAGAGAGTTGGTAGGCTCAGGGAAGGGAGGCCAAAAGTCCGCTGAACCGGATGGCCAGCCGGAACCAAACCGGAGGGAGTGCCCTCTGACCAGGGCGAGACTTCCTCGGCCAAAAGGAGATCCGACTCTGAGGAGCCGGGTCCAGCAAAAAGGACTAGAAAATTAGCTGGTGTGGAGCCAAAACTTTCCTCTCCAACCGCTGAAGAGATAGCCAAAGCGATAAAATTGTCCAGTCGCTTTCCCGTTCAGACCGAACCGGCACCATCGGGTAAGTGCCTGATTCGGCCGGTTCCACCGGTTCAAGAGTATGAGTTAGAGGAGTATTATGAACCGGAGGAGGGGGAAGAGGAGTATGAGGAGAGTGAATGTGGATTTGAAAGTCTGGATGTGCCCATTGATCCGGACATCTCCCTAGACACACCTTCAGGAGTGTCTCCTCCTAGGCTTTCTGAGTCCCCTTCTCATTTTATGTTTTATAAAAAAGTGGCTGAAACCCTCCAGCTCCCTATGGAGGAAGCTGTGGATGATCAAGAGGAGCCTGACTATGTGGAAATGATGGATATCCCAGAGTCTAGGAGACTGTCTATTCCCTTGCATAAATCTTTTGGGAAACAGACTTTTAAAATTTTAAAAGCTCCTCACACTATACCTCCTGTGGATAAGTGAATGGACAAGAGGTACACATTGTCAGGCTCTGATATGGAGTTCCTCACTCAACAATGCAGCCATGTTGGGGTAGTGCAGGCTGCAGCCTGTGACAAGGCTAATATTCCCTTGGCTTCACACACCCCAGATAAGGACTCCAGCAGGATTGATGCCATGGCAAAGAAACAATACATGGCAGCATCCTTGGGACTCAGACAGGCAAATTATATGGCTTATGTTGCCAGATACCAGAAATCCAGATGGGATACTGTTATGGCTCTAGCAAAGCAGGTCCCTGGCCAGCTTGCAAGGAGCTGAAGCAGGTGGCTGTTGATGGTATTGAGGCATCCAAGGTGCAATTCCATGCTGCAGTGGACTCTAATGATGTGTCATCAAGAGTCATGGCTACATCTGTGGCACTTCAGAATGGCTTGGCTCAGATGTACTAGCCTGTCACAGGATACCCAGACTAAGGCCATGGATTTTCCTAGTCTGGGTAATTCTCTGTTTGGGGAGCAGACAGAGAATTACATGAAGAAAATGGATGAGATAGGACCACCTATAGGAGTGCACAAGCCAAAGAATGGCAGGCCACTCCTCAAAGGCAGCTTCCCAGGGGCAGGGGCAGGCCTTTTCATAGGCCTTTTTATCAAGCCCAGGCCTCCTCTTCTGCCTATGCCCAGAGGGGGTTCTTTAGAGGGAGAGAGGCAGACGGGCTACAAGCAGGCCTGCTTCCACCCCTCAGCCCAAAGCCCCTGCCAAGCAGGCACCCTGATGGGGTTGCCAGGGCCGATTCTCAGCTACCTGTAGGGGGCAGGCTGGCTTACTTTGTCCAGGACTGGAAGTCTCTGACATCAGACAAATGCGTCCTGGAAGTAGTAAGCCAGGGACTGGTTCTCAGCTTCAAACAATTTCCGAAGATGAGAGCCAGATCCTTTTACCTGCAAATCCTTCAGAGGCTCTTGCCTTAGAGGCAGAGGTCTCTTCCTCCTAGCTCTCAGAGCTGTGGAAAGGGTTCCACCCTACACCAGTGCAAAGGCTTGAACTCCAGGTACTTCCTTACCCCAAAAAAGACAGGAGAATGGCGGCCCATCCTGGATCTCAGATACTTAAGCACCTTTTAAAACCAAAATTCAAAATGGTGACTCTGGGAATTATTCTACCCTCTCTAAGGCCAGGGGACTGGCTAGTGTCCCTGGACCTCAAGGATGCCCATTTCCATATTCTCAGCAGAAGCTCCCATCGAAAGTACCTCAGGTTCGAGCTGCCCTCAGGCCATTACCAGTTCAGAGCAATGCCCTTTGGCCTCACCTCTGCTCCAAGGGTATTCACAAAATGCCTGGCAGTAGCAGTTGCCCACCTAAGAAGGCAAAGATTGCCATCTTCCTTTACCTGGACGACTGGCTCATAGTAGGCCAGTCTCCAGACCAAGTCAAGTTTCATCTTCAGATAACTCAGCAACTGCTTACCTCTCTAGGTTTCCTTCTCAATCTTCCAAAGTCAGTTCTAGAGCCTGTCCAGCTTCTCACCTTCATAGGCGCTGAACTGAACACAGAGCAGGCCAGAGCCTTCCTTCCTCTGGACAGAGCAAGGACCCTGGTCTCTCTGGCCTCCTCATTCACCCTGCAGGTCTCTCGACCAGTAAAGCACTTTCTACAGCTCCTGGGGCACATGGCTGCTTCTACAGCAGTAGTGCAGGGAGCAAGATTTCAGATGAGGGACATCCAGTTCCATTTGAGAGAATTTTGGTCTCAAAGGAAAGACCCTCTAACCAAGTTGATCCCAGTGACTCAAACCCTGATCCAGGCACTGCAGTGGTGGCAGGACCAAGCAATCTGAGACAGGGGTTCCTTTTGCCCCTCAGTCTCACTCCTTAATCCTTACTACAGATGCATCCCTCTTGGGGTGGGGAGCTCACATGGGCGACCTCACTACCCAGTGATTGTGGTCCCCTCAGGAATCTCTGCTTCACATCAGTCTGTTGGAACTCAGAGCAGTTTTTCTAGCACTTCAAGCTTTCTCCAAATCTGTTCAGAACAAAATTATTCAGGTCAGAACAGACAACACCATCACAATGTGGTACATCGACAAGCAAGGGGGCACTCGGTCTACGGCCTTGTGCACCGAAACAATGAAGTTGTGGTCTCTGGCTTACTCACTGAACACCTCCCTTATGGCAGTTCACCTCCCAGGCAAGGACAATGTCCTGGTAGATGCTCTCAGCAGGATTTCCCAGGGCCACCACGAATGGTCACTGGACCCCCTAGTCCTGGAGGTGGTATTTGCCAGATGGGGCACCCCGCAGATAGATCTTTTTGCAGCCCCAGACACTCACCAACTTCCCCTTTTTTGCTGCAGGCCCCCAGTGTTGGGCTCAGTCCCTCTGGATGCCTTCCTTCTCAGTTGGGAAGGGAAGTTTCTCTATGCTTCCCCCCCCTTCCCTCTCCTATTCAAAGTGCTAGTCAAAATCAGATCTCAACCCTGCAAGGTGATCCTGATTGCTCCAGACTGGGCCAGACAGCCTTGGTACCACTCCTACTGTCCTTAGCAGTCCACCTTCCCTGTGTCTTCCCACTAATCACAACCTGTTAACCTGTGCTCATGGGAGAGTTTGGTACCCAAACCTCAAATCTCTCAATCTCAAGGCCTGGCTCTTGAAGAGTTAGAGTTTGCTGACCTACACCTCTCCCAAGGTGTAATGGATATCCTGAAGGCTTCTAGGAAGCCTTCCACCAGGGCTACTTATAATTCCAAATGGAAAAGGTTTTCCATATGGTGCTCTGGGAAGCATATTTCCCCAGAATCTGCCGATTTACCCACAGTCCTGGATTATATGGTCCATTTAAATACCTTGGGGCTGAAACCAGCTACCCTAAAAGTACATTTGGCAGCTGTGTCTGCTTTTATTTCAGCAGGTAAACCCTCTTCTCTTTCAGCTCATCCTGTATTCTCCAAGTTTTTTAAGGGATTGCTTCACACCAACTCTCCATTCAGGAACCCTGCCCCTTCCTGGGATCTTAATATTTGCATTGCTCAGCTTATGCAACCCCCCTTTGAGCCTTTGTCTTCAGCAGAGCTTAAGTACTTGACTTGAAGACTGTGTTTTGGTAGCCATCACTTCTGCCAGACACATAAGTGAACTACAAGCTTTGTCAGTGGAGCCTGATTTTATCTCCTTTCATAGAGATAAGGTGGTCCTCAGGACTAACAGGAAGTTCTTGCCTAAGGTGGTTTCAGATTTCCACCTTAATCAATCTGTGTCTCTTCCAGTGTACTTCACTGACCATTCCTCCTCTGGCGAGAGGAGACTGCACAGCTTAGATCTGAAGAGAGCCCTTAGCTACTACATAGAGCATACCAAGGGTCACAGGTTTGACTCCCTCCAACTTTTTCTCACTTATGGTGAGGCTGGCAAAGGGAAACCTGCCACTAAAAGATCCATTGCCAGGTGGATTGTCTCTTGTATCCAATTTTGTTATGAAAACTGGGTAAGGTTCCTCCTCAGGCCTGAGGGCTCACTCTACCAGAGGTACAGCTGCTTCCCTGGCTGCTGCCAGGACATCCCTATCCTAGAGATATGTCAAGCAGCTACCTGGAAAACAGTTCACACTTTTACCAAGCATTACTCCTGACATCCAGGCTAGGAGTGATGTCGGTTTGGCACAGCTGTGCTTCAGAGCCTATTTCCTAGTAGATTCTGTCCCTCCTCCATGGAGGTACTGCTGTGTAGTTTGCATATGTCATAATATAGTAAGATTATGTTGTTTGAAGAAAAAATTACTCACCTTAGTAATGTTGTTTCTTCTAATGGAGTCTTGCTATTATTATCTCCCCCACCTGCCCTCTCAGAACCTTGTTTTTGGGATGTGGTGGCAGTGCAGTGTTGGCACTTAGTAGATGCCACCTTGTTGTTTCACTCTTCCTTTTTGAGGTGACTTGGTGTTGTGTTTTTCATTTTGGGTCTCCTGACTTGAGTCTTTGTTTTGGGACCAAAATGTGTTCTTATTTTAGTAGCCAGTTGGTTAGTGTAGGTTTACAGCTTCCACACAGGACCTCAGTGAGTTTAGCTTGTAAAGATCTGACGGTTTGAGTTTGAAGAACAACAGACAGAGTTTCAACCGAGCTCGAGCTCAGCGCTCCATGCCTGGCATGGAAAGTTAACTCTTTCACCGCGAGCAGTTCGAAGGTTGGGACTCACTGCATATGTCATAATATAGCAAGACTCCATTAGAAGAAACAACATTACTAAGGTGAGTCATTTTTTCTTGTTGCCACTGTTTTCCCCACTATACTTGTACTTGTTTGTTCCCCTCCCTTTGTTTGCAGAGGATCCTTTGTACACAAGCTTTTGGCTCAAAGATTGTAATTCTTCTGATTGTCCAATAAATAAATAAATAGTGGCACAGTGAAGCAATGGTGGTGCACTGGCACAGTGTAGTGCAGGTATCACATTACAGTGTTGGCCATGTACGTGGCACAGCCACATGGGAGATAACATGGACAGGCCTGCCTCTCAACACTGCTCACTGAGTTTGGGTCAGCTACACAGTGATAGTTTTCAGCTTTCATGGGTTAGTTTGGACAGTTTTTGTAACAATGATATCACAGAACTATTACCTTGCATTTAGGAGTTTTGTTTTCTTCCTGTGCGAAAGTGGCACAAACACAATTGATTTACATCCTGAGACACTGGTGGGATAGTTTGAGTTACAGTACATTCTATCTTTCTGAGTTATGTACAGTATATTTCACTAAGTTCATTGATGTTAGTTCTGACAAGATATAACACCAATTAACTTTATAACAATATGAAGCCATAAACTAATATAAACCAGACATTTAAAATGCACCACCCATGCCTTTTCAGACATGTTAGCATCTCAGGATATTATAAAGCTGTGCCTGGTGCAATCATAAGAAAAGTCTTGGCGGCAGTACTAATGCATGCTATCGTCTTTTGGTCTCTCCCATTGTCCACTCAACCTGTAGAACAGATGCAGAGTTTGTTGTGGTAGTTGTCATTGGATTATGCTTCTCTACCCCCTCCCCACACTAACACCTCCCCACACAGAGGGAGACAGCAGTGTCACCCCACACTGTCAGCAGTGCCAACCAGCAGAGGTTTGTTACCATTCAACTCCTTTCCAGATAAGAATGCAGTAAACAACATTGTTGGTCACTGTGGTTTTGCCACTGCTTTCATTTCAGAGATACTGTAGGAAAAATGTCTTCAATTAAGTCACACTGCATAGTTGTGTCACCCCACCACCACTACCTAGATAAGTCACCCCATATGGCAAACCATCCTTCATGACTATTGATCACCTGCTCCAGTCCCTGGACCAGGCTTTCCTCCCCAGCTAACAATTGTCCATGTACCTGTGCTGCCTTCCAGACCCAGCCTTTCACAACCAGCTGACTACTCTCCCTGCATCTGTACCAGTCTCCAACCCCATGCCAAGCAGCCTCTCTGCAGCTGGATCACCCTGCAAGCACCAAGACAAGCCTCCCCAAGCAGGCCAACCTCTATGCAGCTGGCCCCCTAGCCTCCCAAACAACATTCCCAAGCCAAATGCCATATCAGCTGCTGGATCACACCAAGACCAGGACCAGACCCCCATCCAACAACTCACCCTATTACCAGAACACCATCCATCTCCAAGATATGCCTCTCCTCAACAGAATACCACCCTCTTCTTGGCTGGGACATCTTTCATTAGATTTATTTATTTCAGTTTGGGATTAATACCTTTGAGTCAAGGCCCTTTTTTTAAAGGTTCCACGTCAGTGTTGAACAAACATTACCAAAATACAATGTTTATTGACAAGACAAAAAAGGAAAAACCAAGAAGCATATGCACAGGCTGTAACAGTAAAATGTGAACTTATACACATCAAATTAGTACACATTACCAGATAGACTGATTAGATAAGAGGGGGTGGGGTGGGGTTCAGCTGGAGGTGGCATCGTCTGAGGTGGGAGAGAGGTGGAGCTTTCAGTCAAGTGAGGCCATCGTTAGGTAACTGGAGGTAGGGTAACGGGTTAAGAAAAAAGTGGTATATAGCAGAAAAATGTAGAGGGAGGTAGGTAAATGGAAAACTGGGGGCGAGGTACTATTTTAACCTCCTGATTAGTTACTATTCCCCAAATGATAACCCTCTCTACAGCTGGAACACAGCATGGGGTTCGAGCATATTTGAAGGACTAACCTGGTTAAGCAGGACTCGGGAGAATGTCGGATATTGTGAGTCCATACCAGGATTAAAAGTTGTCACGCAGGACAGGCAATCCTAAGGTGCGTAAAGAGGGTAAGAGGAAAATACAGGTTACCCACCTGTAACAGGAGTTCTAAGAGTGGTATATGTTGTTCATCCACACCTATTGGCAGGTTCCTTGCCGCTTTAAATCTTGTCCGGAAGGTCTTCAAGCTGGCTCCTCCCACCCATCCGGGTGGTAAAACTCGGCTTCGCCCCATGACGCCAGATCTAGCCCACTGGAAGCCAGGCTGTGCGTCGAAGCCGGGAAGGTCGGGTGGGTTGTGTGGATGAATAACATATACCACTCCTAGAACTCCTGTTACAGGTGAGTAACCTGTATTTCTAGGGACGGATATGTTGTTCAATTCACACTTATTGGCAGACTCCTAGCAGTTCTCCGGGAGGAGGGAGGCAAGGCGTGCACCCCCTACTTAGGGAATAAGGACTGGAGAACCGAGGTCCCAAAACCAGCATCCCAGCGTGACTCAAGGTCAATGTGGTAGTGAGTAATGAAGGTGTGTGCTGACTTCCAGGTAGCAGCCCTGCAGATTTCCTAGATAGGGACATCCCTGTAAGCAGCCACCGAAGCAGCGGTATGGCGAGTAGAATGAGCTCTTACCCCTTTGGGAGGCTCCATGCCTGCCAACCTATAGCAGTGATCTATGCAGGAGGTGACCCACCTGCCTATCGTTCGCTTGGCTGCAGGTCTGCTAGGTGCGGCTTCAGTGTAGGTGACAAACAGCTGGCGAACCTCTCCCAGAACTTCAGCCGTCCGCTCCTTATAATAAGACAGCTCTTCTAGGGTCCACAGTATGGAGCCTATATTCAGCCTCACGAGGTGTGATTGGGGTAGAACACCCAGAAGTCAACACCTGGTTAAGGTGAAACTCTGACATCACCTTTGAAAGGAATTGGGTGGGGCACAGGACAACCAAGACCAGATAAGCACTCAATGGAAAGCGCCTGGAGCTCTCCCATCCTTTTGGCTGACGTGAGCCACCAAGAAGGTGGTCTTCCATGACAGGTGAGAGATGTCACACCTGTGCATCGATTTGAATGTCTTGCCCATGAGCTTAGCCAATACCAGCAGTAGATCCCACGGAGGTGGAGGTTCTCACACGGAGGGATGTGTGATCAAGGCCTTTGAAAAAGTGCCTGACCACCTTTTCCTCGCCACCGACTGCTTTCCGGCCCACACCCGGTAAGCAGAGATGGCTGCCAGGTGCACCTTGAGGGTCGTCGACTGAAGCCACAGCTGAGAAAGGGACCATAGGCAAGGCCCCTGGAATTCTGCGGTTCTGTGGTTGCGGAATTTGCCGCAGAATTTGCATCATGCCGCAGAATATATATAGTGCCGCAGAATTCATTGTTTTTGGTGAATTTTCATATAAATATACTGTTTTTCCATAGTGTCAGGATTTCTTTCCCACCTCGTTTATCCTGAAGCCCCGCTTCTATGCTCAGCATATGATATCATCGATGACATCACATCATATTTAGCCAATGACAGGACTGCATTCTGCCAGAGAAATGAATAAATCATACCGCAGAAATCAGAAAATTCTGCCGCAGAAATCAGAAAATTCTGCCGCAGAAATCAGAAAATTCTGCCGTAGAACAATTAGGGGCCCTGACTATAGGTAGTCCAGAATGCTGACCAAGGAACAGGAGAAAGGGCCCAACCCCTTATCCTGACACCAAATGGAGAATCTCTTCCATTTGAAGGCACAGCATTTTCTGGTCGACTTACAGGATGCCTCAACAATGTTGAGGACCTCGTTGGAAAGACCCAAGGCCTGGAACTTTAGTCGCTCAGAAACCAGGCCATCAGGCGCAGGGATTGAAGGTCCAGGTGGAATACCTTCCCCTGGTTGACTGAGATCAGGTCCAGGTGGGCTGGAAGCCGTCTCGGGAGCCTGGAGCTGAGGCTGAGGAGATCTGGATACCAGAACTGACGGGGCCAGTCTGCGGCTGCCAGAATCACCTGCGCCTTGTCCCTCTTCACCTTGAAAAGCACCTTGTGGATCAAGGGAAATGGGGAAAGGTGTAGAAGAGACCCGGGGTCCACGACCTCAAGAAGGCATCCCCCTGCAGCGAGCCCTGCTCAAGGGGGCAGGCATGAAACAGCCTCAGCTTCGCATTCTCCCTGGAGGCAAACAGGTCCACCTGAGGTGTGCCCCAGTGGGAGAACAGATCGTGTACTACCTCCGGCAGGAGAGACTACTCGTGAGATGAAGCACCTATCCGGCTTAGGGCATTGGCCAGAGTGTTGGAGGCTCCCACCACATGAATGGCTGGGAGATCTGCCTCCAGTCTGCCCATGAGAGACCAAGTGCGGAGAGCTTCCTTGCACAGAGGCAAGGAGCGAGTCTCGCCCTGGCGGTTTAGGTAGTACATGGTCGTGGTGTTGTCCGTCTGGACCTGGACCACTTTACCCCATACAAACAGAGTGAAGGTAGTGAGGGCTAGTCGGACCGCTCAAAGCTCCAGCAGGTTGATGTGGCATCAAGACTCCTGGGGGGACCAGAGGCCGTGCGCTCTGAGCTCCCCCAGATAGACACCCCAACCCATCAGAGAGGCGTCGGTCGTTAGAGTGACCATCGGCTCTGGGCGGACAAACGGGATACCCTCCTGCAGATGAGTGGAATGATCCACCACTGGAGAGCGTTCCTCAACTCCTGGGTCACTATCACTGGCTGGTCCAGAGGACTGGAGTGCTGTGACCACTGGCGGGCCAGTCCCCACTGCAGGGGACGCATGTGCCAGCGGGCCCAAAGAACCACACTGGTGCAGGCTGCCATGAGGCCCAGAAGACACAGGAAGTCCCAGGCAGGGCGCAACTGCCCAACCAGAAATGATTGGGCAAAGGAGGAAAGAGCCTCGGCCCTGTCCCCCGGGAGCCGTGCTTTGGCTCGAAGAGAATCGAGCTCTGCCCCGATTAACTGAATCACCTGCATTGGCATGAGTACTGATTTGGCCTCATTGATGAGGAGGCCAATCTGAGAGCAGACCTGGAGGGCCAGATCCCTGGACCGCTCCACCTCCAACTTGGAGGAGGCTGCAATCAGCCAGTCGTCCAGGTACGGGTACACCCGGACCCTTCAGCACTGCAGGAATGCTGACACCACTGCCATGCATTTGGTGAAGACCCTGGGAGCTGGAGAGAGGCCGAAGGGCATGGCCCGGAACTCGTAAAGGGATCCCTCCACTCTGAAGTGGAGTAATCGCTTGGGACGGACGGATTGGGACATGAAAGAACGTGTCCTAAAGGTCCAGAGGCACGAACCACACACTTGGTTCCAAGGGTGGGATGATCTGAGCCAGAGTGACCATCCTGAAGGTTCGAGACCTTAGGAATTTGTTCCAGGTCATGGAGGTTCTAGAATGGGGCGCCAGACCCCGTCCATTTTGAGACCAGAAAGTACCTAGAGACAAACCCTGGGTCTGAAGAAGAATCGCCACTTCCCTGATCACCTCCTTCTGGAGGAGCAGGGCAACGTTGGCTCGATGGGCTGACAAGAGAGGCTGCAGACCCCGTAGCCCCCATGGGGCAACGGCTCGATAGGGTGGGAACTGCTCGAATTCCAATGGCAGACCCTCTCCTGCCACTTCCAACACCCAGCGGTCCGTGGTGATATCGGACCAGGTGGAAATTAAGTGGTGGAGCTGACCCCCCTCGGGGGGGAACCCGGGGAGGAGTGATGAGGTTGGGGGCGACACCCCTCAACCCATCACTGGGCAGGCTTGAAGGAAGGACCGGCCAAGGAGCCTCCTGGACCTTTCCCTCCTGGCTTCCTGTTGGAGGAAGTAGCAGGCTTGGCTTTGGGGTGCCAAGTGCAAGCCTGCTGGCCCTGATGCTGGTGTTGCTGGGCCGGACATGCCGCAGGGGCTGAAGGAAGAAAGGGCTTACGCTGCTGCTGACTGCCTTTGTCCTTCTGGGCAGGCGTGACAGAGTCCAAGGTGGCATTGGACTTCTCAATCCGTTGAAGATGCCCCTCAACCCCGGGACCGAACAAGTCGGTACCAAGGAAGGGAACGTCTGCCAGCTTGTGCTGGGTATCTGCCGTGAAAGTGGAGATCCGCAGCCAAGCTCTGCGGCGCATGGCCATTGCGGCCGCTACTGACTGGGCACACAAATCAGTAATGTCCAGGGAGGTCTGGAGCTGCTGCTTGGCCACCGCCCTTCCCTGATCTCGCACCTGCTTGACCGTAGTTTGAAGGTCAGCTGGGAGATGAGGAATCACCTCATCCAGGGAGCACAAAAAGGTGTGTGAAAAGTGTGCCATCAGGACGGCTGAGCTGGTCTGATGAAGGCCTAGGGAGGAAGCAGCGTAAACTTTCCTCCCGGAGTAGTCCAACTTCTTGGACTCCTTGTCGAGAGGCTTGTCCACATCCCGAGCATTCCCGGAACGCCGTAAAACGCTATCGGCCACAAGCCCCTCCGCAGAGGGGTGCTCCGGGAAACCGGAGAGTGAACCAGTGGGGACAGCATACTTCCGAGCCATCCTGGCCGAAGGTGCTGGACAAGAAGCTGGCCACTGCCATAGCTCCAGGGCTGGGCCAACAATGGCTTCAGCCACTGCGAAGGCTTCCATGGGGGAATCCCCTCGGTCCAGTATCTCCATGATGGGATACTTGGCCTGTTTTGAAATGGGTTCGAGCTTCATCCCAGTGGACTCTGAGATGAGCCAAAGCATTCCCAAAACGAGGATGGGCTCTCGTCCACTGACTGACTCCCAGTGGACTCCAAGTCAAGAGGCCTGGAGAACAAGGGAGTCATCATCAGACTTTGAGGAGTCTGCGAACAGCTGCCAAGCACCTGAGCCACCCTCCACCTGCTAAGGTCGATCGGGAGTGAAGGTGACCAACAACCGATGGGGCAAGCCCTGACCCAACCGAGAATCATTGGTCGGGGCCTCAAATGTTGGTTGTGGAGGCGGGGGTTCCACCACAATGGGTGGCGCAGCCGGTTTCAGCTGAACAACTGGTGCCGACTTCAGCTCCGCCACACTATGAGGGGTTGTTTCAGCCGGCCCGTGACAGCCACTTAATGGCCGGGAAGATGACGAGTTGGCCTATTCCCAGTCTAAAGGAGCTGCTGCCACATTAGCTCCTCATAGCACTGACGCAATTTGCGCTGGAGCCTATCTCCGAAGAGGATGAAGATAAGAATGAGCGCGCGCCGCTTCCATGGTGCCGAGACTCAGACCGCCAATGTTGGCGGATCGGCCGGACCGAGAAGAGGTCCAAGACCAAGACCAAGACCAAGACCTTCAGTGTTCTCGAGGGTGGGTCTGTGAGGGAGCAGGGGAAACACGTTCCTCCCTCGGTTCAGGGACCTTAACTGGGGACTCCGGCATAGGAGGCACAAGCAAGTCCTCGGTTTCCACCGGGGGAACTGGTGAAGAAGGGTTGTCAGCTTCTCCAGTCAGACCATGCGACGGTTCGAGAAGAATCTTGACCTGCATCGACGGGTGTCTCAGCCGGCTGACCTGAGGGGGACACTGTGAAGCCAGTGGCCTTAGCCGCAACCTCGCGACCGGTCGAGAGTGTTGACTCTCTGGGAAGGGACCTTTCCACTCCCATGAACATCTACAGTGGGACTTATCCTTGGGGTCCTTCTTTGGACCGAGAGGAATGTCCCGAAGGGCCTTCTCCCTTGGTGGAGAGGGACTGGCAAAGCTCCTTGAAAGAAGCTGTGTAGGAGGATTCCAAGGAGAGGGGGATAAATGCCGCAACTGAAGATAATGATGATGCAGCCTGGGCCGCCTCCTCCTCGAGGGCGATCATCTGCTCCAGCTGTTCCGCCGAGCCTGCAGCCGCGGACACCGTCCAACGAGCCCCTTAGATTTAACCAGAGGATAACATTTTTTGGGTCGTCCCAGCAGTAACCGGGCAGCTCGGTCCTCCAAGACCGAAGCCAAAAAGGATTTGCGCAACTCACAAGCCTGTGAGTCATGGCTGAGTCCAAGGCAATAAACGCACATGGTGTGCGGATCGATCTGGGACATCTTCTGCCCACAGGGGCACCTACGAAATCCGGGAGTCGATTTGTCCATCGCAGCCGCGAGGGAAGATACAGACCGAGGTCTTGTAAATCTTAAAATAACTTTCGGATTAACCGAAGAGTTTGGATCCAGGCCTAAAACGCAGAGTGCAAAACCTGCGCTTCCAAGCGGTAAGGAAGATCTGGCGTCATGGGGCAGAGCCAAGAGTTTTACCACTCGGGTGGGTGGGAGGATCCAGCTTGAAGACCTTCCGCCAAAATTTAAAGTGACACGGCAAAAACTGTACTCTTTGCCATGTCTCCTTGACTGTTGTTCCTCATGTTGTACTCTCCCGGGTCGTTCCTGAAAATAGGCATAATACTTGTCTAGTGTACTTATCTGGTAAACAAAAGCTAAATAAATAAAGGAACCTGCCAATAAGTGTGGATTGAACAACATATCCACGTCCCTAGAACCACACATTGTGGTACATGTGGGGACAAATGACCTATCGGGGGAAACGATCGAGGTAACAAGGGAGAGGACTGAGGATGTGGGAAGGTTGTGCGAGGAGACTGGGGAGTCTGGCCTTCTCTGAAGTGCTCCCAGTACCCTGCACAAGCACAGTGAGAAAGGAGAGGATTAGAGAATTGAACACATGGTTGGTAGAATGGTGTCAAACTAAGGGGTATGGGGTTGTGGGCAGTTGGAGCAGTACCTGGGATAATAACAACCTGTTTGCAATAGATAGGCTGCACCTGAGTGGGGAGGGGAAGGAGGTATTAAAGCAAGGACTGGGGAGGTATATTGCGACAAGGGTGGATTTAAACTAGATGGAGGGGGGCAAGTGGACAGCAAGTAGGTGGGTATCTGATAGAGTGGAGTCACAGTCTAACCCCCAAGGCTAGTAGGGAAGGACTCGGGGCAGCCAAAAAAGGAGGGAGTAGAAGGGAGGAGATGAAGTCTAGTGAAGGGAAGGGGGCAGAAGGGAGGGTGGTCTCATTGAATACAAGAAGCCTAGGAAACAAATCCGCTGAGCTACAGGCACTCTTAGGTGTGGAGGGTGGATATTGCAGCTGTCACAGAAACGTGGGCAACTGAGCACCAGGACTGGGATCTGACAATTCAGGTTACAAATTATACAGGAAGGACCATAAGGAGGGTGGGGGGTAGGGTGCCAGTCTATGTGAGGGACGGGATCAAATGCACAAGGGACTAGGGAGAAGAAAGGAGAACAGAGGCAATCTGGCTGCAGCCCTAGACTGAGGGGAGGAAAGTGAGGTTTGGGGTGGTATACAGGCCGCTGTCCCAGTCTGAGGAGCTTGACAGGGAGTTAGTGGGACAAATCAAAAAGGTATGTAGAAAAGGAAGGTGGTCATTGTGGGGGATTTCAATTTGCCGGGGGTTGACTGGAGCATTCTGGTCACCTCCAGTGCTAGGGAGCAGGTGCTCCTGGACGGATCCAGGAGGATCTCCTGACACAGTTGGTTAATGTACCTACTAGGCTAAAGAACACTTTAGATCTGGTATTGTCGAATGGGAAGGCAGTGAGGGAAATAAAGGTAGAGGACCCACTAGCCGACAGTGATAACCAAAGGGTGGTTTAATATCACGATGTGCAGGGAGCCACTGAAATCAGTTACTCGAGTGGTAAACTTCAGGGGGTGGAATATGGAAGGATGAAGAAAGTACTTAAAAGGAAACTGGAGGGCATAAGGCAGGAGATGGACATGGAGCAGAAATGGGATATTATTAACGGGGATTACAGAGGCAACAGAAGCCTGCACTAAGGTACAGAGTAAGAGAAGCAGAGAAGAAAACCATGCTGGTTGAACAGCAAGGTTGTGGAGGTGGTGAGGGCAAACGAGTGGCATCAGAGGTTTAGGAGGATAGGGAAGGAAGTGAACAGGGAGGAATATGCAAGAAGGTCCAGGGAGGTGACTAGAAAAGTGAGGGAAGCCAAGACCCAGAGGGAACTGAGATTAGCACAGGGACTTAATGGGGAGTAATTTTCAGATACATCAGGAGAAAAGGAAGTGCAAGGAGACAATAGTGAGGATAAAAAGGTGGGGAGTGGACGGAAAAGGGGAGGAGCAGGCAGAAGCACTGAATGAATACTTTTGCTCAGTGTTCATGGAAGAAAGGGGGACCATCCAGCATGGGCTGGGAGGGTGGGGACAGGCGAGAGGAGGTGACAGATGGAAGAACTGAGGCAAGTAGAATCCTAGAGGGACAGAGGGCACTGAAGGTAGACAAGGCACCAGGACCAGTTGGTATCCACCCCAGGGTATTGAGGGAGATGGCGAAGGTGTTGGCAGAGCTGCTGGCGGATCTGTACAGCACCTCACTGGAGTTGGGATGTGTGCTACTGGATTGGAGGATGGCACATGTAGTGCCACACATGAGCAGGACAGGGGTTGAACCGGTAATTATCAACCGTAAGTCTCACCTCCAAAGTGCAAACTCATAAAAACGATACTAAAGAAAAAGATTGCGTCATACCTGAGGACAGTGGCCTCCAGGATGTGAGGCAGCATGAGTTAGTTTCAGGGGAGTCTTGTCAAACCAACCTGATACAATATTATGACTGGATGACAGGTGAGCTGGATAAGGGTCATGCGGTGGATGTTCTTTACTTGGACTTCAGCAAGGCCTTCATTTTGGTGCCTCATGGGTGGCTTGGGGTGAAGCTAACTGGTGTAGGGGTAGGGGCAAAAATGATGGAACTGGATTACAAGCTGGATGAGTGGAAAGCTGCAACGGGTGGTGGTGACAGGGGAGCTCTCAACTCCAAGGCCGGTGACGAGTGGGGTGCCACAGGGCTCTGTGTTGTGGCCAGTATTATTTGGGCTCTTCATATCAGACATTACACACGGGGTGGTGAGCAAGGTAAGTCTGTTTGCTGATTACACCAAAATCGGAGCAGTGGTGGATGGAGAGGAGGGATGGAAGCAGCTGCAGGGGCACCTAAGCAAGCTAGAGGAGTGGTCAGAGAGGTAGCAGCTGGGGTTCGATGCAAAGAAGTGTAAGGTTATGCACTTTGGGGTGAAGAACCCAAGGAGTGAATACTGGCTGGGATGGGGTTAAGCTTGGGATCGCTTGAGGAGGAGAAGGACCTAGGGTAATGGATAACAGGGACCATGAAAACACTGCCCAGTGCAGAGAGCAGCTGCAAAAGTGAACAAAATGCGGGGTGCATAGCGACGTTTTTTTCATCCAGGCAAAGAGAGGTGATCTTGCCCCTCTACAGGTCGCTGGTAAGGATGCACTTAGAGCAGGGGTTCTCAAATGGTGAGGCCAGCCTCCCTGGGGAGGCTCCAACCTCTTCCAGGGGAGGCTCAAGCAAGTCTCAAAAGTACAGTATTTAAATTTTGAGTTTTATGTATTTTGTGTGAAGAGATGAAGCAAACTGAAAGAGGATAGTAGTAGGTGATGGCAGAACAGCCCAAATACAATGATTGAGCATATAAGTTCAAAGAGCAGTAGCAGGAAGGAGCAAAGTAATCCCAGAGAAGTTGCCTAGGAGCAGGGAAAGAGGGGAGAGCAAAGTATGCAGGAAGGTTATTTCATATAGAGAGGAAACAGAGAAAGTAGTCTGACCCATGAAGGTTCTGCAACAAGGGGTAACAATGGTTCAAGAATGAAAATAGAGCAAGTATGTTGACGGGGTTTAATAAACTGAATAATAAAATTTGTATATTTTATTTATTTGTTATTCAGATAACACCTTTGAGCACAATAACTCTTTTTAAAGGTTCCACATCAGTATAAGACAAAGAACTGAATGTGAGCCAAGTACTCAAAGGGTTTCAATTTATTCATGGTGTACTGCACAAAGTATAGCATGTTATTTTTCCTTGGGAGGTCCAAGAATATTTCAGTTTTTGGGGAGGCTCAAAATCTTTTCCATGGATTTGGGAGGCTCACTGTGACAAAATCTAAGAACCGTTGACTTAGAGTATTGTGTGCAGTTTTGGAGGCCATACCTAAAGCGTGATATCAGGCTACTGGAGGGGGTGCAGAGGAGGGCAATAAAGATGATATGGAATGGAGGGAGAGACTATGACAGCAGGCTGGGAGACCTGAATATGTACACCCTGGAGGATAGAAGGGACAGGGGGACATGACAGAGACATTCAAGTATCTGAGGGAATCAATAAGGATGGGCAGGACGGGTCTTTAAGTTAAGGAGGGGAGGGTCACCAGGGGCACGGGCTAAGAATAGAGGAGGGGAAGATTTAGAAAGGAAATGAGGAGACATTATTTCACAGAGAGGGTGGTAGCAAATGGAATGCCCTACCAGAATGGTGGCATCATGTAAATCTGTGAACAGCTTAAAAGGGCATGGATAGGGAATTTATTTACTTTATTTATTTGCTCTTGTAGAAACATAGAAACATAGAATTTGATGCAGATGAGGATTGCTTGGCCCACCCAGTCTGCCCATTTCCTGCCTACTGGATAAGCTGCAGATCCTAGTTAACCAGCAGCCTACTTCTTCCTACCCCACCCCTAAGAATTGCCTTATGACTGTCCCATGCATGCTTGAATTCCACCACTGTTTTGACTCCCTGACCTCCTCCGGAAGGCCGCTCCATGCATCCACAACCCTTCTGTGAAAATACTACCTTAAATTACCTCTGAGCCGCCTATCTCTCTCAAATTGTGCCCTTGTTCTTGCACACCTCTTTTGAAAGATGCTACCCTCTTGGACTTTGTTGATTCCTTGAGGTACTTGAAAGTTTCTATCATGTCCCGCCTCCTTTCCTCGAGGCTATACATATTAAGCTCCTTAAGTCTCTCTTCATATGTCTTCTGGTGCAGACCCTGCACCATTTAGTCGCCTCCTCTGGACAGCTTCCATCCTGTCTATATCTTTGTGAAGACTGGGTCTCCAGAACTGCACGCAGTACTCCAGATGGGGTCTCACCAGCTGTCTGTACAGAGGGATAATAACTTTCTGTTTTCTATTGGTGATGCCTCTCCCTATGCATCCCAGTATCCCCCCAGCCCTCCTTGCTGCCCTCTCACATTGCTTGCCCACCTTTAGGTCATCTGATATGACTACCCCCAGGTCCCTTTCCATTTTTGTTGTTGTTAGTATCTTTGGTAGGGCGCAGGAATATGTGGGCAATCAGATAGAAAAGAAGTGTCTCACCAGTCCTTGTAGATATTTTGAATTCAATTTATTCTTTTTCAGATGTTATTACAACAGGAGAATTTCAGATTGGCAGTGTTTTTGTTCCTTTAAATATTTTCCAGCTCACACTTCCATTTAAACAGTAGATACCAGAGTAGACAAAATCTTCTGACAATTCTAAATCTTCACTTCAAAGCAGTAAGTACCACAGTTCATCATAACTCCACAGAGCACTTTTCAGCAGTTTCCAGAGCATACCTCCAGTCCCACAGCAAAACAGAATCTAATTCTCATCCCACACAATCTAAATTTATACCCCAAAGGAGTCATGTGATTATTTAACTCCACCTCAGCAAAACATTTTCAAATTAATTTCATTAAACACTGCATCATTATTTAGTTTACATAACCTGAACACATCTTTGTTATTCTAACTACTTTCATGCTGTCACCAGAATGAATTATAATAGTTTTAGATGTTTTGTATTCATTTTCTAGCGTGAAAAGGAACTACCCTTTAACAATAGTATAAGGAATTCAGGAGCGTCGGCCAACTCCCAAAACAGCACCAATGCCGAAAAGAGTTTGGACACCAGGAACTCCCAAAACACCAACTACAAAAACTATCCTCACTCCCAAAACAAGAAAAATGCCTCACCTCAACTAAGGAGGGTATGTAAAATTCCATCTAAATCTTTTATATCTAAAGTAAATTAACAAGCTAAATACCCTTAACAGTGAGCTTATCCAATTGGAAAATGGGTTAACAGCACTACATTGTAAACTAAAGAAAATTGTCTACCTGAGAAATGCCACTTTGCAAACACACCAGCCCTTGTACTAAACGGCTGGATTATTAGCAAGCAAAAGTTTAGAATTCGGTATCTGAGCCTACAAACAGAAACACAGACCGAGGGGGTTTCTAAATAAAATAAAACCTTTTATTTGCAATAAAACGAACCCCTGGTCCTGTCCTGAATAAACAAAAATCCACTCTCCAATCCCTTTGGGGAGATTAACACAAAAGCTAACTAAATAATTCAAGTAACACAGAAAGGAAACAAAGCACTATACATTTTACCTGAGGCTCCAGACTCTACAGTACTACTCAACAACATGGGAGAACCTTCTCAGCAACCAGGAACAACAAAGCCAGAACAGAAATCCCTCACTAAGGTGCACACAGCGTCCTGCGCTGGCCCCACATAGCCCCTCACCAAGAACAACATTCAGTCCATCCAAACCTGCGATTTTAGGGGATATTTACTTTTATAATCCAAATGACAAGCTACTGCTTGCAAACCGAAAACGAATGTTATTTTAAACTAACTTACGTCGCAGATTTAGCACGGACGTGTTGCTTTCAACATCGCTCAAAACCATGAACATGAGCATCTACTCACAAGGTCCAAACAACATAAATTCTTTTCCTGACAACCCTAAGGACTCCACCAAGGGAATAAAAGAAATCAATTCTATCAATTCCAAACTTACCTGGGGGTTCTGCCTGATTACCCTTCAAATATGATTTTTCTCTCTTTTAAAGGGGAAACTTCCCAACAATCAAATACCCAAAAGAAAATATCTAACACAAATTCTAAAGCCCCCTTTTTATCACAGAGGCACTCTGTGACAGTATCTCACCCCCATTGTGTACTCTTCCCCTGGGTTTTTGTTTCCCAGGTGCATTACCTTGCACTTCTTAGCATTGAATCTAAGCTGACATACATTTGACCATTCCTCTAACCTTGCCAAGTCCCTTTTCATCCTTTCCACCCCACCTTGTGCATCAACTCTGTTGCAGATCTTTGTGTCATCTGCAAAGAGACATACTTTTCCTTCCAGTCCCTCTGCAATGTCGCTTATAAAGACATTGAAGAGGACCAGTCCTAATACTGAACCCTACGGTACCCCACTAGAAACCCCTTCTTCAGAGTGGACTCCATTTACTATTACTCTCTGTGTCCTATTCTCCAGCCAATTTTTTACCCAGGCTGTCATCTTGGGACCCACTCCCAGGCTAGCTAACTTGTATATTAATCTTTTGTGTGGGACTGTGTCAAATGCCTTGCTAAAATCTAGGTAGGCCATATCCACAGCCCTCCCTGATCTACTACTTTGGTCACCCAGTCAAATAAATCTATCAGATTTGTCTGGCATGACCTTCCTGCTGTGAATCCATGCTGCCTTGGGTCCTGTCGCCCTCTGGCCTCTAGACACTCGACAAGTCTTTCCTTCAGAAGTGATTCCATAATTTTCCTACCACTGAGGTTAAACTAACAGGTCTGTAGTTTCCTGCTTCTGCCTTGCTCCCACTTTTGTGAAGGGGAATCACATCTGCCCTCCTCCAGTCCTCGGGTACCACCCTATCCTCCCATGATTTGTTAAACAGGGTAGTCTGTGGTGTCACTAATTCTACCCTTCGTTTTAGAATTCTGGGATGAATCCATCAGGCCCCATTGCTTTGTCCACCTTCAGTTTTAAGAGTTCTTTCAGAACCCTTTCTTCTGTAAATGGGCTGGTATCAACTTCTGTATCCAGAGTGTTTCTACTGTTTGTTTTAGGTACCTCCCTCCTCCTTAGCAAATACTGAGCAAAAATATTTGTTTAGTATCTCTGCCTTTTCACAGTCACCCTCTGCCCACCCTCCCCTTTATTAAGCCTCACTATCCCTCCCTTGGTCTTCCTTCGCCCCTGATGTACCTATAAAAGGTTTTATCCCCTTCTTAACTGGAGTTGGCTATCTTTTCCTCGGTTTGGGCCTTTGCTCTTCTGACTGCCTTCCCAGCTTCCTTTTGCTTTAACTGATACAGTTCTCTGTCCTGCTCCTTCTGTGATTCCTTGTACTTCCTGAAAGCTTTTTTTCTTGAACCTTCACTGCCACTTCCTTTGAGAACCATAGTGGTTTCTTACATTGTTTAGTTTTGTTTATTTGTTTCACACAAAGGCTTGTTACCTCTGTGATGGCAGTTTTTATTATTCCCCATTGTTCTTCCACCCCTCCTTCCTGCCCATTTGCTAGTGCATTCCTTAGGCACTCACCCATTTTGGCAAAGTCAGCCCGGTCATGGTGACCGGGTGGGTGCACTAGGCATAGAGATGCCTATTTTCAGGCATGACCCAGGAGAAATACAAATCAAATACAAGAACAACAACAACGAGACATAGCACATTGAATATGAAGATATAAAGGTATTCAGAAAAATACAAATAATTTGCAAGACTGTAAAATACAGGGTTGAAAACAAAGTAAATAATGTAAGCAATGTACAGAGATTTATAAAAGATGAAACAAGTGCAACACAAATACAGCATTTAGTATTAGTAGCTGTTAGGGTCCAGAGGAGGGCAACCAAAATGCTTTGGGGCTTGAGGACAGGACTATGAGGAGAGGCTCAAGAGCTAAACATGTACACATTGGAGAGAGAAGGGACCGGGGACATGATAAGAGGTCTTCAGGTACATGAAGGGGTAAATAGGGAGGAGCAGTCAGGGTGCTTGGAAGGAAGGAGGAGGGGCCACTAGAGGGTATGGGTGGAAGCTGGAGGGGGAAGATTCAGGGAGAAAGGAGGAGGTGCTACTTCACTGAGAGGGTGGTGGAGCCATGGAATGCGCTGCCAAGGGGCTGGTGGAGGCAGAGACGGTGGAGAGGTTCAAGAGGGGGTGGGACAGGTACAGGGGAAGGGTTCTGGAGTCAAAATCCAATGCAGCGAGAATATCCGGAACTGGGAAGGGAGAAGTCAGAGAAGGCGAGGGGGGCAGCAAGGTCATCTCCCAGGGTGGGGGCTGACCAAACCAGCAGACACGAAAGACCGTTAGGCCTATTCTGCTGGCATTTTAGTATGTTAGTAATTAATTGACCCAATGTACTGTTCTGTGTTATACCATGTACTTGTAAGTATGTTTCTGTTTGTTTGATAAAAAATGGAAAATAAATAAAGAGTTTAAAAAAAAAAAAGAATTGCACAATATCTTGGTGTGCGCCCAGAGCTGTGCCCTGAATTTGACCTCTTGCTGCTCCTGTGGCAGCGACTTGAACCTTAAGTGAGGCTGGTGATAGTCCCAGATTTAAACCTTCTTGTAGAAATAGTAAAATATCCTGTATGGTACAACTGTTTGGATGCATTTTTGTGGTGTTTGCACCATTTTTTCAAAGATGTTCCAGTGTCATTGGTAGATGGTAGTGGTAGACTGTTGCCTGGACATTGTCATGGTGTTAATTACCATCGGGGTGGTAGCCTGCTTTCAGCAGTCTCTCTCTTTCAGGAGCCAGGCCGTCGGTTGTAGATGGTGAGGATTCGGATGCACTATTGGTCCTTGTCTCAGTAGGTTGTGTCTGTCAGGTAATCTCCAGGGATGGCCAAGTGACATCGATACTATTGTTGCAAACCGTGACCGTTGCAGCCAGTGCGGTGCTATGAGAATGACTCTGGCGCTGGACATGTGTGTTTTCCTCAGTACCTGAGTGAGTAGTGGTAACGGTGGAAATATGTATGCTATGTTGAATGTCCTGCTTGCTGTTAATGCATCCATGCCCGTTGCGCGATTGTCCTTGTATCTGGCCCAGAGTTTTGGGCACTGATTGTTCTTGCTGGATGCCATCAGATCCTGTTCTACCAGTCCCCATCACCTGTTTATCTGGGCAAATATGTGAGGGTGTAGTTGACATTCTCCTGGGTGTATCTGTTAGCGACTCAACCAATCTGCTGTGGTGTTTCATTTCCCTGCTAGGTGGATTGCTGAGATGGGTTGAGATTTTTCTGTGCCCATGGCATAAACTTTGATGCTTCTACGAGCGTTGCCCTGCTTTTGGTTCCCCCTTGTTTGTTTATGTATGAGATGGTCACCTGATTGTCATATTTTATTAGTATGTTTGTTCTGGACTAGTTTTTGGAAGTGAAGTAGTTCTAAGAACACTGCCCGCATTTCCAGTACGTTTATCATGAGCTTGATATCTTTTAGTGACCATCTCTCTTGTGCTCTGTGCTGGCCTGTTATAGCTCCCCATCTTGTTAGGCTTGTGTCCATCTCTATGATGACCTCTGGTTGAGTGTCGAGGGGCATACCTCGTGTAAGTTTGGGTCTGTTTGTCCACCATGACTGGCTTTTTTTTCGCATGACATGTGGGAGTGTGACCTTCTGTGCCAGGTCTATGTCGCATGTTGGACCCTGTTTTATTAAGAACGTTATGAGTTGTCTCATGTCATCTTGTCCAGGGTATCGTGTCAGTGGAGGAGGACATTAGTCCTAGTACCTGAGAGATGACGAGTAGTGTAGGTTCTTTTGCATTTTGACGTTGCCTAAAGGCAATGACAGTTGTCACTCTGGTGTGGGAAGGATATACTACACCTCTTGGCATGTCAATCAACGTGCCTAGGTGCTCTATGGATTGACTGGGGCAGAGACAGCTGTTGAATATGTTATTACCCATACGTGTTCCTGTAGGCAGTTTACCACTTGTCTTGTTTCTCTGGAGGATTGTTGTTCTGATCTGGTTCTGAAGAGCCAGTCGTCCAGGTACGGAATTACATGAATGCATTCTCTTACTTTTGCAGCCAGTACTTTTGAGACATTTGTGAAGACCCTGGGCGCTGATGCCAACCCAAATGGGAGTACCTGATACTGGTAATAATTTCCTAGTATGTGAAATCTTAGGTATTTTAAATGTGATGGTCTCATTAGAATGTGAAGGTATGCGTCATTCAAGTCTATTGATGTCAAGAAGTTTCCCAGTCTGATTACCTTGAGTGTGGATCTGATTGTCTCCATTTTGAACGGCGTGTATTGTACAGATTTGTTAAGGTACTTGAGGTCTAGTACTGGGCATAGGCCTCCGGTCTTTTTAGGAACCATAAAGAAGATGGAGTAAACTCCCTTCCCTTCTTCTTACTTGGGTACCTGTGCTATGGCCCTGTTGCGTAACAGGTCGTTTATCACTGTCTGTACTTGAGTAGGGGTTACCTTGAGTCTTGACACTGGTGATTTGACTAGTCTGTTTAGCCTTGGAAGTTGAGTGAGTTCTGTGGTATATCCCTTTTATATTATTTCTAGGACCCATCTGTTTGTTGTGGAGTGTTTCCACGTGTTAATGCAGTGTAGTAATAGCCTACTGGTGTGCGATGGCGTGGTATTGGTTGTAGCATAAATGGTCATTGTCTCGACTGATTCATACGTGCATTGTGGTTTGCTCTGCCTCTTTGTGTGTTCCCTCTACCCCGTACTCGAGGTAATGGTTAGTGGGTGGATAGGGTTGTCTGTAGTGATTGCCTCTGTAACTATAGTTCCCTCCTCTTTTGTCACAAAAGGACTGCGATCTATAACTCTGTCTGTCTGGCAGATAAGTGGTCCTATTAGTCTTTTCCTTGTTCAGTGCCTTGCCTTCTTTTCCTTTTAGGTATTTCTCTAGTCATCCCCGAACAACAGATTACCCTTGAATGGTTATTTATGTAATGTTACTAACATACTAAAATGCCAGCAGAATAGGCCTAACGGTCTTTCGCGTCTGCTCGTTTGGTCAGCCCCCACCCTGGGAGCTGACCTTGCTGCCCCCCTCGCCTTCTCTGACTTCTCCCTTCCCAGTTCTGGATATTCTCGCTGCATTGGATTTTGCTTCCAGAACCCTTCCCCTGTACCTGTCCCACCCCCTCTTGAACCCCACCACCGTCTCTGCCTCCACCAGCCCCTCAGGCAGCGCATTCCATGGCTCCACCACCCTCTCAGTGAAGTAGCACCTCCTCCTTTCTCCCTGAATCTTCCCTCCAGCTTCCACCCATGCCCTTTAGTGGCCCTCCTCCTTCCTTCAAGCACCCTGACTGCCCTCCCCTATTTACCCCTTCATGTACCTGAAGACCTTTATCATGTCCCCCAGTCCCTTCTCTCTTCCAATGTGTACATATTTAGCCTCCAAGCTCTCCTCATAGGTCCTGTCCCCAAGCCCCAAATCATTTTGGTTGCCCTCTTCTGCACCCTCTCCAGGAGTTTAATGTCCTCTTAAGTGTGGCTCCAAAACTGCACGCAGTACTCGAGGTGCGGCCTCACCAAGCAGAAATACAGAGAGAGTATCACTTCCCTCCTTCTGGAGGAGATCCCCCTAGCAATGCATCCCAGCATCCTGTTGGCCTTGGCTGCTGCCCTCCTACAAGTCTCCGAGTTGTTCATCTTGACATCCACCACCACCCCCAGGTCCCTCTCAGCCATCGAGACTTGCAGCATTTCCCCCCCAGGGTGTACACTTGGCCCGAGTTTCTGGCCCTCAGGTGCAGTACCTTGCATTTCCCTGCATTGAACCTCAGCTTCCACTTTCTAGACCATCTTTCCAGGGCCTCCAGATCCCCGTGTAAGGCCATTCTCCCCTCCTCCCCATCCACCACCACCCCCAGTTTTGAGTCATCTGCAAAGAGACTCATCTCACTCCTGATACCTGTCCTTATGTCAGAGATGTAGGCGTTGAACAGGAGGGGCCCAAGGACTGATCCCTGTGGGACCTCACTAATGACCCTCCTTGGGGATGAGACTGTCCCGCCAACTCGACCCTCTGAGTCCCGGTCCTGGAGCCAATTGCCATCCATCTGACCATCTGGTTCCCCACCCCATTTCTCCCAGGCCCTCGTGAGGAAGAGAGTCAAATGCCTTGCTGAAGTCTAGAAGGAGGACGTCCACAGGTCTACCCAGGTCCAAGGCACTTGTCACCCAGTCATAGAACTCCACAAGGTTTGTCTGACAAGATTTCCCGGACGTAATCCATGCTGTCTACTGTCCAGGCACCCTGACTTTTCCAGGTCCCCCTAGCCTCTCCTTGACAATGCCTCCATCACCTTGCCCACCACTGATGTCAGGCTGACAGGCCTGTAGTTTCCTGCCACCTCCCTTGATCCCCCCTTGTGGATAGGCACTATATGCCACCTTCCAGTCCTGGGGCACCCACCCTGTCCTCAGAGAGATGGTGAAAAGCTCCACCAGGGTTTTCGCCAGGACATCCGCAAGTTCCTTCAGCACTCTGGGATGTGATTTATCCAGCACCGGTGCTTTCTCTGTCTTAAGGGACCTGAGAGCTTCCCTCACTCCCTCTGCCGTGATTTCCACTTCCGCTACCTCTTCTCCCTGCTTAACCTTCCCCCCTCCTGCCAGTGATGCCTCCCCCTCTCCCCAGACCTGCCGATCGGTTAGGGTCCCCCCCTCCTCAGTATCACTATCTCCTCCCATGTATGATGCAGCACCCCCATTTTCCTTGGTGAAAACTGAGGTGAAGTACTCATTTAGTACTCAGCCTGCTCCCCGGGTCTTGTGCCCATCTCTCCCTTGTTTTAATCCTGCTAATCTGCCACTTCACCCTTCATTTTTCCCGATGTATCTAAAGAACCCTTGTTCTCTCTCTCCCATTCCCTGGCCAGGTTCTGCTCCTTCCTTGCTCTTAGCCAATCTCACCACCCTAGTGGCCCTTCTAGCCATCGGCTCATACTCCCCTCGATCCCTTTCAGTCCTTGAGCACTTGAATTGCCTATAGGTTGCCTTCTTTTCCCGCACCACCTCCTGGACCTCCCTGGTCCACCAGCAGGGTTTTCGGGTCCTACCATATTTTTGTCTTACTCTTGCACAGGTGCTGGTAGCATCCTGCATCCCTCTCCTGATGATTTCCCACCTACTATCAGCCCCATGTCTGGCCCAATCACATCCAAATGCTCCTAAGGATCCTTCCCATTTCCTTAAGATCCGCCCCTGAAGTCAGTTACCTTAGTCTTTGTGCAGCCTTCTAACCCTCCTAGGTCCAGGCAGAACCAGACCGTGGCATGGTCACTCCCCACCAGCAGGTCTCTTACCTCCAGGCCCCCAATCTGGTCACTGTCTGCCAGGACCACATCCAGTACCCGCACCTCCCTGGTCAGTTCCTCCACCTGCTGAGTTAGGAACGCGTCTTGAAAGACATCCAACAACCTCTGTTCCCTGGCCACCGATGATGTCATAGTCTCCCAGTCTGTTTCTGGCATGTTTAAGTCCCCAACACCACTACTCTTCCCTGCCCAATCTGCAGTGTCTCCCAACATCTGCCACCAGACTGTCCTCCAGCTCCTCCGCCAGTGCAGGGTCTATACACCACTCCAATTTTTACTCTTCACCCCTTGTTATTAAGGTGACCCAAATCGCCTCCACGGTTCCCTCCGCCTCCTCTACTCCCCCATGCCAATGCAGTTTTTGACTATCATTGCTACCCCTCCTCCCCTTCCCTCCCCCCTGTCCTTCCTGAACATAGTGTAACCCTCCAGGTTCAGGTCCTAGTCATGTCCTGCAGTGGCCCAGGTCTCAGTGACCGCTGCCACATCCACCGCTCCCTCAGTTAGCATCGCCTGGAGCTCAGGCATTTTATTGCCCAAGCTCCTGGCATTTAGCAGGACTACCTTCCACCCTTTCCCTATACTTCCATTTCCCTGCCTCGTGTTTCCATGGAGATTCTGTTTTCCTGGTCTGCACTCTTCCAGTCGGCCTTTTCCAGATTCCTCCAGCTCCCCAGGGGGTGGAGACAGAGTCCCTCCTTTATCGGACCCCCCTCGACAGCCTAATTCAAGTAATTTATTCAGGTAATACAATACGCTTTGATATTGTGCACTTCTTAAAGGCTGCCACAAACATACACCCTACAAAGAAAATCATACTAGCTCCTTGGGACTTAAACCTCGTACAAGTACTGAGGGCTATGATGAATGCACCATTTAAGCCTATGGAATCAGTAGCACTAAACTGGATAAACCTAAAGGCCATATTCCTTATGACGATCTGTTCAGCCAGACGAGTGGGAGAGCTACAGGCTCTCTCATGCAAAGCACCATTTCTGCAATTCTACAAGGACAGCATATCCCTTAGACCTATCCTAACATTCAGACCAAGGGTAGCCTCCCCATTCCACCTCAATCAAACTATCCAGATACCCGTGGAACTACCTGCAGAGGACACACAAAAGGATACGCAGCAGACAATGCTGGGTACGAGGAGAGTACTGACAACATAAATATCCTGCACAGAGGAGATTCACAAGACCAACAAACTGTATTATTATCCAGGGCAACCAGAAAGGGCATCCAACATCTAAAGCATCAATCACCAAGACACTCAAAACGTCGACCACAGAGGCCTATCATGCAAACAACTCAATAACACCAAATGATCTGAAAGCCCATTCAACAAGAGTGATCGCTACATTGTGGGCAGAAAAGAATATGGCCACAGCAGAAGAAATATGCGCAGCAGCAACATGGGCCACCCTATACACCTTTACTAGACACTATCCAATGGGTGTGTCTCAGGACAACAAAACAAACTTTGCACGCCCTTGCTTTTAGCATCACAACACGCCTAACCCACCTGGGTTGATGGGTACTGTTTTTAATGACCCATGATGTCATAAATGTATGCCTCACAGATGCCCCCACAATCACTTTTTACCAGGTGAGTAAACTACCATTTCTTGAAGCTGTAAAAGTAACACTGCCTAGCGCCTGTCTTCAAGTAATATGCCCAGGTTGTTGCACGATGTACATTTAAGCAGTATAGCACAGAGGTTACAGTAACAAGCTGTGAATGAGCTTGGTACATCCAGCAGACCTGGGTTTGACTCACCACCTCCACTTGCATACTGTGTGACTCTGAGCAAGTCATGTAACCAGCCCAAAGCTCCCAGGTCACCCCTGAAAACAGGGCAGTTGTGCCCAGTGGGCCTTACCCAGTTAACAAATAATAAATATAATAAATAAATAAATAAATAAATATCCCTTGAAAATGTGTGGCCACTTCTGTACTCCTTGACCTGTTAAACTGTCTCAAATCCCTTCCCTCCCACTCCTCCATGTCCCTAGACAACGACAGTTCATCCACTGCTGGATGTGACCCCTCCATCACCCCCCCCCCACGTGACATATCTAGTTTTATTTTAACTGGGGTAATCAAAGTGTAGTGTCCCAGCCAGATCTGTCACAGAAAGCTTTAACATACAGCCTGGTGTAGTTGTGATTTCTCAGCTCCACAAGTCTGGCTCCAGATACCAACCTCAGCACCAAGTCTTACACCCTTCCATGCGAGCAGCTCCTTAGCCAGACGTACTGCCTCCTGTCAGAGACCCTTTTCTTGCTAATGTAACCCCTAGATGGCGCTATCCCAGGGGCTACTACCCCTGCCTGATTTGCCACCAACAGGTTGAGGGGCCTGGATCCAATGGCGGGTGCCTCCACCCAGAGGTCAGGGTTTGCAATAGTTAAACTAACTTGGTCACAGCCCTCTGGGACACTGCAACCCCCCTTTCTTCCCACTAGTGGCCCACACAATATATCAGAATTACCTTCACAGTATACACTTACCCCCAGGTCTGGTTCCGGCACTGGGACCTCCTGTGAAATGAGATACAGTGCAACAATCACAGTACAGTACTTTAACATAGACAAATACCTCAGGCAGTATAACTTTGCTGAAACAAGCAGCTCTGATTTATTTAGGGGATATAACAAGGACAGGGGAAATCAGGTTAATTAGATTATCACTCTAATAATTCATTTATGGCTCTGTGCACAGGCCTATCCCTATCAAGTTACTGTCCCTGGGTACCCAGCCCTAGTGGCTAGTCCAAACCGTGGCAGCTGGTAGGGGCCCTTTTCACACAGAGAAATGAGAATTAAACAGTCAGCAGTACAGTAATTCCATTTGGATTTAATGTGGCAATTCAACAGGGAGTGATCCTGAATTAGTACTCACGACCTCCAAATAAGATAGGGTCCTTCAATGTCAGCAGGGCTCACTTGAGGTACACAAACCTCTTCACACATCCATATAAAAGAAAGCACTATACCAGGCAGGCTGCATCTGTATCCCCATCGCAATTACTGCACAATACCCGGAGAACACAGCAGATTCAGTTCCTGACAGACCGAAAGTAATTTTCAGCAATTCCTCCAGTCTTCTACAGGGTGAGCCTGGTTTCTACTCTTCAGAGATCCTTTGATTCTTTTCACAGGACGGATTCAGTCCTAACAAGCTGTCAACAAGTTGCAGACCGGAACTCTGGGCCTTACCGCTTTTTGACTAAAACTGCACACTGAAAAAGCACAGGGCTCCTTCCTTCTTCACTGCCAAAGCTCAACTGAAACTCCAACTGACAAAACCGGGCACTTCCTTGAGTTCCTCCCAGTTCTTGACTGGATTGGCTGTCACCACAATAGACTGCTGCTGTTGGTCCAAAAGGTGCTGAAGTCTAAACTACATCTCCCAGAGTCACTGCCCATACAATCCTCTTGTGGCTGGCTCAGATTATGAGTCCAAGTTCTGATTCGCCCAAGGCACCATTTTAGAGCTAGCTTACCCTACACTGATTGGTCCAGTTCAACAGTTCAAACCAGAATGGGAACTAGACAGACACAGTTCTGACTGCAAAGAAAGCAGGTTAGACAAACTGTAATTTCATTATTACTCTAAATAATTTCTGGCAAACAGTTACATCTTTCAGATAGGTTCCCTTTGCACCCTAGTGACTGCAAAATGAAGTGAATTGGCAGCAGCCTGAGTGGTACTCAGAGAAGCACACAGTCCCCCATACAAACTAATTATGTCTGCAAGCAGACAGCTCTTAAAGAGACAGTACCAGAGGCTCTAAAACACTCACTGATAAATGGCTTAAATGCCAAACACCATTCAGGCTTGGAGCATTCAAGCAAGCTCCTGGAAGTCTTTTGGGAACCCCCATTTGCAGGGGTTACACTAGGATGTTGGGAGCAGTAGCGCCAGGAGAGGAGGATATGCATTTTTGTTTGTTTGCGCATGCGCAAGAAACATTATGCAGCAGCTTAGGAGAGAAGCGGGTTGTGGAGGTGCAGCACTGTGGCGGCCAACGGTGGCTCTGCATTTGCAGGCTTGGCACTGTTGGACCAATGCAGACCCACTGTACTGATGGCACTGGTTTCTAGAAGTCTCACCAACAATTTGGCTGCTGCAATGAGGGGCCGCCTCGGTCACCAGGGCGCTACTGCTCCACTGCAATGAGGGGAGCGACTGTCACTTGCAGGGCTGCACCTGCCTGGTGTAACACTTCTGTAAACGTGGTGGTAGCTATAGAGCCCCATAAACCAATGGGGTCCCAGTCCCCTGTCAGCATGCCCCTAACCCAGTTCATCTGCAGACAGGAGCCCACACCCGCCAGCATAATGCCCCCCAAACAGTCTTTCTTTGCCGATGGGAGGGCCCAATCCCCATCAGCTTCAGTCCCCTTCTCAGTTCAATTTGCTGATGGGGGAGCGCAATCCCTGTCGGCATAATGGCCCCACAATCATTTCATGTGCCAAGGGGTGCCCAATCCCCTCGGCATCATGCGCCCCCACCTGTTCTGTGCCAATGGGGGGTCGAATCTCTATCAGCTTTTGGTCCCCTTTTCCACAATGCAGGACACTGGGAGCCCACCTATGTACCAAACACACCCAAAGAAGAAAACCGACCCCACGTTGTATTTTTTTTAACCTGTAAATGAAAAACAGTCCCTCGACGTGTCTGGTGCTCCTCCGCTAACCCGCGCCCACTATTTGCGCAGTAACCTACCCCACACACACACTAATTCTCACCCCATACTTACTCCAGAGTTCGGCGCGACGATCTTCGGTGACTGGAACACGTCTGCACTCTTCAAAGTCGATCGTAAACTGAAGAAATGCTGGCAAGCTGTATAATGGCATAAATGTTTTTTTTTTAAACTTATGGCTATCACGGCATTTTTGGGACTTTGGCACCACATTTTCAACATGGGTTATTAGGACCCTCTTCATGAATGCAGTCACTGTCTTCACTGCACAGAATCACCTTCGTGACTGATTAATGAAACGACAGTGCCACTGTTCATGAGGTGGGCTCTCAACAAGTCTATGTTGCAAATTTGTTGAAACAAATCAAAACAAGCATTTGTCAATGCCAAATGTTGCTTGCTTCTATGTGCTGTTTAGGTATTTGAAGTCATTGGGTACAAATATTGAAAATTTCTGCGAACTTACGGCGTGCGTGGGAACTGCATAGCATGCGCTTGTAAAACAGTCATTGTTAGAAATTTTTCACAAAATTTTCAACATAGCCATTTTAAGACCTCTGCTCATGAACAGTGTCACTGTGATTTTGTTAATGTGTCCCATAATTGAGTTTGCACAATCGACTGCGCCATTGTGCGCTACATGGGCGGAAACACGCTTTGGGCAGGATGAAAATGACAGCTGTACTGCTCATAAGGAGGTGTGGTAAAATGCAATGTTGAAAATCTGGAGTGGAAATATTGAAAATGCGCAAACCCACGAAGGCAGTATGGTAACATGTGCAACGACACCGAAACAGTCATTTTAGAATCTTTCACCAAATTTTCAACATTACCATTTTAAGATCTCTGCTCATGAACAGTGACACTGTGATTTTCTTAATGTGTCCCATACACTGAGTTTATTCATCTACTGCGCCTAACAGCGCCATATGGGCAGAAACATGTTTTGGGCAGATGTAAAATGACAGCTGTACTGCTCATGAGGAGGTGTGGTAAAATGGCAATGTTGAAAATCTGGAGTGAAAATATTGAAAATTTGTGAACTCATTGAGCCCGTAGGAACTGTGCAACGCTCAGAAATAGTCATTTTTAGGAATTTTTCACCAAATTTTCAACATAGCCATTTTAAGACCTCTGCTCATGAGCAGTGTCACTGTGATTTTCTTAATTTGTCCCAGACATTGATTTCAAGACACCGACTGCACCATTCTGCGCTATAAGGCAGAAACACATTTTGGGTGAGATGAAAATGACAGCTGTACTATTCATAAGAAGGTGTGGTAAAATGGCAATGTTGAAAATCTGGAGGAAAATATTGAATTTTCGCGAACTTACAAGCCCGCATAGGAACCGCGCACGACGCCAGAAAACAATCATTTTTGATGCATTCACGCAACATGGTTTTGGGATTCTTCATGAATGATTGTCAGAAGGGAGTTCAGGCCCGGCGGTACTCTCGCAGTCACTGCACAAATCACTTCAGGCCCGAATAACGCCATGACAGTGACATCATTCATGAGAAGGGTCATAAAACCCTATGTTGAAAATTTGGTGCAAAATTCCCAAATGCCTGAGATATGCACAAAGTTGAACCCCCCATCTAGCCTATTATACAGCTTACCGGCATTTCTCAGTTCATGGTCGGCTTTGAAGAGTGCAGACGTGTTCCCGGTCCACCAAGATCGCGCGCTGAGTCCGGAGATAAGTATGGGGTGAGGTGGGGTGGGAGGCTGAGGCGCAGTGGTGGGTGCGGTTGTGGGGTCGGAGACGCCATGGATCGCTTTTGTTTTTATAGGTTTAAAAAAAAAAAGACGCTATTGGACGCTTGCTATGCTGGGGTGGGCCCCAGCGTGAGCATAGCGACGGGGGGTTGCCCAGCCGACGGGGATTGGGCACCCTGTCGGCCAAAGGACTGATTGCCATGCTGGGGTGGGCTCCCAGCGTGGCACCAACTACTGGGGGGCAGCGCTCAGCTCAGTCGGCAGGGGATTGGGCACCCGTCGCTCCACAATCGTCACGAGGGGGGCGCTGCGCCTGTGTGTGGGGAGCTACGCTTCTATCGCTGCTCACTGAAGTGTAGCTCCTTCTCAATTGGGAAAGCGCTGCATTTGGAGCGTGGTCAAGTAGACAGCTCCAAAATGCATTGGCTTACAGGGGCCGTGCCTGCCAGCTCACTGACTGAATTGGAGGAGGAGGTGACATACCTCTGAAATCTCCGATGATGGCACTATGTTTCTTGCACATGCGTGCAAGCAACATAAAAATGACTGTTTTATGGGCATGCATTGTGCAGTTTCCACGCACACTCGTAACTTCGTGAATTTGTAATATTTTCACTCTAGATTTTCAACATTGGCATTTTTTCAGATCTCCTTATGAACAGTACAGCTATTATTTTTCACATCCTGGCCGAAATGTGTTTTCGCACTTCCGGTACGCAATAGCGTGGTCGCTGTGGGAAGTAAGTGTTCGGGACAGATTAAGAAAATCACAGTGACATTGTTCATGAACAGAGGTGCTAAAATGCCTATGTTGAAAATTTAGTGACAAAAGTCCATAAAATGACTGTGTTACAAGCGTACGTTGCGCAGTTTCCACGTACCCTCATAATTTCGCGCATTTGTAATATTTTCACCCAGATTTTTAACACTGGCATTTTTTCACACCTCCTTATGAACAGTACAGCTGCCATTTTTTATATCCTGCCCGAAATATGCATTTACACATCTAGCGCAGAATAGCGCAGTCACTGTGGGAAATCAATGTTCTGGACAAATTAAGAAAATCATAGTGACAGTGTTCATGAGCAGAGGTCACAAAATGCCTATGTTGAAAATTTGCCGAAATAATTCCACTAAATGACTGTGTTACATGCATGAGTTGTGCAGCTTCCACGTACACCGGAAGTTCAACATTTTAGTATTTTCACTACAGATTTTCAACATTGCCATCTCTTCACACCTCCCTATGAATGGTACAGTTGTCATTCTTCACATCCTGCCTGATCTGTGTTTTCCTACATCCATGACAATGGCACGGTCGGTGTGGGAAACTCAAAGTTCAGGACACATTAACAAAATCACAGTGCCACTGTTCATGAGAAGAGGTCCCAAATACTTTCATGAGGTGGGGGTCACAAAAAGGCCATGTTGAAAACTTGTAGTGCAACTACCAACAAACGCCTGGAGCGTTAGGGTTTCTAACCATAACGCCCCACTCTGTACTGACTGACAGGCATCAGGGTGTGCCTTTGGATTGCCGATTGTACTGCTCATGCCATTCCACCCCACCCCACCCCACCCCACCCTGCAGCCAGTGACAGGCATCGAGGTGTGCTTGACCCTTCTGGCCCCAGAGTTCACCCCATTCTCCCATACCTGCACCCATTCCAGTGCATGTCTCTATGGAATGGGGTGACTGTACAGCTGAACACCCAAGGCACACCTCGACACTTGTCGGATGTCTGTAGGATAGGGTGAGGTGAAATGGCATGAAACGTTGTGAAGCTGACATTGACGCATACCCCAATGCCTGTCCGTCTCTGCAGGGTGGGTGGTGGGGTTGGCGTGAAGTTCAATAATTCACTGCCATTCCTACTCTCTGCATCTGTCTAACTCCTGCATTTCCAATGCTAATACCAGCAAGTAAACATTTGGTATTGGCAAATGTTTGTCTTAACAAGTCCATTGCTTCCCACCATGTCACCCCTCTCATTTCCTGCCATAACTCCTCCCGAAAAGGATGCCAAGCTCAGAATCGCTCAGTAGACATTAAGATTCCACACCTCTAGTGCCATTAGTTGGATGGTTTGCAGCCCACTCCTGCCCCTGCCACCCCTATCCACCCTCCCCGCCACCAACTGTCAAACCAACGGCGACACCACTCAAGTTAATATACATCCCAGGCTATGCAGTACCTAAAGTTAGTTCCCAGTTTTACCAAAAGCCTAAACTTCTGTTCTATTTTATTTATTTATTTGACAAGTGGGTGGGTACTCTGATCAGAGGGAAAGTTTTCAGGTATGACCCAGGCAAGTTAGGTGGCACATAAACAGAACAGTCAAAGCAACATACAGGTGAAGAGGTACATGAGCAGCAGGCCGACAGCTATGCGTAACAGTTTGTACAGGTAAGCCATACAGCCGTACAGGGAAAGCAACAAGTGACAAACAGCGGTCTAGGCCCCCAGTAATATACCCAAGCCCATGATCCAGTAAGCAACAACTTCACAATCAAGTCCACAGTTCGACTGCCCTCACCGGGCACAGAGTGAGGGAGCCATATGGAAATAATGGCAGCCTGACTAGATTCGGAGGTTGCCTCCAGATAATATACAGCTCTGTATAATGCATAACACTATATAAAAATAAGTGACAGTGAACTGACTGAAATACTAGCGGATGCAGCTGAAACATGTCTAGCAGACTAAAGCCAGGTGAGGGACATTCCACTCTCCCTGGGTCAGGTTGGGGCACTTACATAGAGCTGTGGTTAAAAGGATATTTTTAAAGTGTGATTTGAAGAGGGGGGAATGTGCCCAGTGACTGAAGAGAGGCAGGCAAATTATTTAAAAGCCTAGAGGCAGCAAGGAAGAAGACTTGGACCTGGGTAGGCCGGTAGACGTCCTCTTTCTTGACTTCAGCAAGGCGTCTGACTGTGTTCCCCATGGGGGCCTGTTGGATAAGCTGGGGGAAATGAGGGTGGGAAACAAGATGATCACATGGATAGGGAATTGGCTCCAGGACCGGACCCAGAGGGTCGTGGTTGGTGGGACAGTCTCATCGCCAAGGAGGGTCATTAGTGGGGTCCCTCAGGGATCGGTCCTTGAGCCCCTCCTGTTCAACATGTACATCTCTGACATAAGGAAGGGTATCAGGAGTGAGACGAGTCTCTTTGCGGAGGACTCAAAGCTGGGGGCGGTGGTGGATGGGGAGGAGGGGAGGATGGGCCTTAAGGAGGACTTGGAGGCTCTGGAAAGGTGGTCTAGAAAGTGGAAACTGAGGTTCTATGCAGGGAAATGCAAGGTACTGCACCTGGGAGCCAGAAACCTGGGCCAAGTGTACACCCTGGGGAAGGGGGGGGAAATGCTACAAGTCTCAATGGCTGAGAGGGACCTGGGGGAGGTGGTGGATGTCAAGATGAACAACTCTGAGACTTGTAGGAGGGCAGCAGCCAAGGCAACAGGATGCTGGCATGCATCGTTAGGGAAACACCTCCATAAGGGAGGGATGTGATACCCTCTGTTCTGGAGGCCACACTTAAAGAAGGACACTGAACTCCTGGAGAGGGTCCAGAGGAGAACAACCAAATGATCTGGGGCTTGGGGACGGGACCTATGGGAAGAGGCTCGAGGAACTAAATATGCACACACTGGAAGAGAGAAGAGACCGGGGGGCATGATAGAGGTCTTCAGGTACATGGGGGGTAAATAGGGGAGACAAAGTCAGGGTGCTCTGAAGAAAGGGAGGCAACTAGAGGGCATGGGTGGAGCTGAGGGAGAGATTCAGGGGAGAAACGAGGAGGTGTCACTTCACTGAGAGGGTGGTAGAGCCATGGAATGCGCTGCCCCTGGAGCTGGTGGAGGCAGAGACAGTGGAGGGGTTTAAGAGGGGGTGGGACAGGTACAGGGGACGGGTTCTGGAAGCAACGTCCAGTACAGAGAGAACATCCAGAACTGGGAAGGGAGAAGCCCGAGAGGGAGAGGGGGACAGCAAGGTCAGTTCCCAGGGTAGGGGCTGACCAAATGAGCAGACGCGAAAGACTGATAGGCCTATTCTGCTGGCTTTTTAGTATGTTAGTACTTCCTGACCCATCTTTTTTGCAGTCTGGGGATGTTCAAGGAGACATTGAGAGGAGGCTCCGAGTGTCTGTATGCAGGACCTAAGGTTGAGGATGCATGATAGGGGAGAGAGCTTCTATCCTCAAGAGTTCTTAACAATTATGGTGCCCATAAGGATGTCATAGGGCTGCCAGGACAGTCAGCCAAGCATTAGGTATAGGAGCAATGGTGGTGCTGAAAGGAACCAGCGATGCTCATGCGTTAACCTGTTACTGAAGGAAAGGCAATGCTCAGACTGAGCTGAGTGTCCAACAACTGATCGTGTTGAGGTGTAGGGCTCCAATGAGTTGACTGATCCTTCACCCAGCTGGCAAGAGTTAATCTATGTAGACAATCCATTAGTCCACAAGCCCGCCACCCAGAGCCTCCAGATCCCCCGCTGGTAACCGCAATACCAGTAAGCATAATGCAGAGTGGTCAAGTGAGCCAGAGTCACCAAGCAGCTCGGTATGATCACGCTCCCTTAAGGGAAGGGGGGGGACTCAAATGAGAGTGGTGGGGCAGCAGGTCAAAAACAGCCTATACAGAACCCAAAGTTCCATAATCTAGGATGACTTGCTAGCAGGGGCAAAATCAAATTCCTAGTTATTCTTGCCCATGATGGCATTAATGAAGTGTGACCTTAGCATGGCCAAGTAAGGAAACAGGCTTTGGAGGTTTAACAAGATATAATATTAGTCTAAAACAGAAAGGACAGAAAATAAATGAGAGACCAGAAAGTCAAAGCTGTTAGCAACCATTGCTTTCACACTGCAGCAACTGCAGGGTGATCAATGTCAGTGTATAAGATAACTTGCATAGATAGATAGACAGACACAGACAGAGACAGAGACAGACAGAGACACAGACAGACAGGAGCATAGGAATGTGACAACAGAAAAGGACGGCCAGGCCCACCCAGTCTGCCCAGAGTGCATAGGATTCCCCTAGGCTTTTATTGTAGTCTTTCCCCCATTTCAACAATCCCCTGTGTTTATCCCAGGCCCTTTGAACCACCCCTTCCCCCCCTGTCTTCTCCCCACCACCTCCCTTGGCAACCCATTCCAGTTGTCCACCACCTTCTCAATGAAGAAATATTTCCTAAAGTTACCCTTACCCCCATCTGATATTCATGTCCCTTACCCTAGGTCTCTCAAGTGGGAAAGGTTCTCCACAGGCACCTTATTTATACCCCTGAAGTATTTAAAAGTCTCGATCATGTCTCCCTTCTTTGCTCCAAGGAGTACAGGCCCAGATCATTCAATCTCACCTAGTATGGTAAGTGCTGTAGGCCCCTCACCATCATTGTCACCTCCTCTGAACTCGCTCCACCCTTTCCTGAGGTAGGGCCTCCAGGACTGAACACCGTATTCCAGGTAAGGCCTAACCAGCTGTCTGTAAAGGGGTACTATGACCTCCGTCTTTCTGTTTGAAATCCCTCTCCCTATGCAACCCAACATTCTGCTTGCTTTTGCCACTGCCCCCCCCAACACACACACACTGCTTTCCTACCTTCAGATCACGTGAAATGATGATGCCCAAGTCTCTCTTTTCTTCAGTTACCTGCAGGGAACTACCTCCCAGCAAGTACTCTGCTCTCCCATTTTTCTTGCCTAAATGCATGATTTTACACTTAGTCGTGTTGAATGACAATTGCCATTCTTTGGACCATTCCTCTAGCCTCACCAGGTCCCTTTGCATCCTCTCCCCCTCTACTGGTTTTTCCACTCTACTACAAACCTTTACGTCATCTGCAAAGAGACTTATCCTCCCCTCAAGACCCACTGCTATGACCCCTACAAAGATATTAAACAGAAGAGGTCCTAGCACCCACCCCTGGGAATCCCACCAATGACCACCAGAGACTCCTCCAAGGGTGCCCCTGCTGACCAGTACCCTGTGTTCTTCCCTCCAACCAGTTAGCCACCCACTGTCTGACCACCTCCCCAGCCCCAAACAGGCCAATTTGTGTAAGAGCCTCTTGTGTGGCACAGAGTCAAAAGCTTTTGGAAATCAAGGTAGGCCACATTCACCAAGCCCCTATCCACCACCCTGGTGACCCAGTCAAAAAACTCTCTTAAGTTTGTTTGACAGGATCTGCCCTCTGCAAACCCATGCTGCCCCGGGTCCTGAAGTCCGTTTGCCTCTTGGTAGCTTAGCTGTTCATTCTGTTCTTGAGCAGTTTCTCCATGAGCTTTCCAGCCACGGATGTCAAACTCACAGGCCTGTAGTTACCCATGTCTTCCCTCCCCCCTCCCTTGTGTAGGGGTATCACATACACACACTTCCTCTCCCTTGTGTAGGGGTATCACATCCGCACACTTCCAGTCTTTAGGTACTACCCCTGAGCTTAAGGGGTTGTTAAAATAGTAGTCAAGGGAGCAGCCAGCACCCTCCTCAGTTTCTTCAAAACCCTCAGATGCACCCCATCTGGCCTCATGGCCTTGTCAACTTTCAAATCTTAAGCTCCCTTTAGTATCTGTTCTTCCTGAAATTCACTCCATCCACCCTCACCTGTGGTTTCTACTACCCTAGAGTTGCCCCTTTTCCATTCTGCTTCCTTCATAAATGCCGAGCAGAAATAGCTATTCAGCAGCACAGCCTTTTCTGGTCCCCACCACCTTCTTCCCTGCCTTATTTTTAAGGCTGGGAATCCTTTCTCAGCTTTCCTCCTTTTGCCTATATACCAAGAAAAGGTTTTGTCCCCCTTCTTGACTGCCTTGGCAATGTTCTCCCTGCCCTAGCCTTTGTTCACCTTACCACCGTGCCTGCCTCCTTCTGCCTAACCTGGTATTCCTTCCAATCTTCCTCACCCTGTGTTGTTTTGAACTCTGAAAGGCTCTCCTTTTAGCCCTGATGCTGCCCTTCACTTCCTTGTCAAACCACAGTGGTTTCCTCTTTCTCCCTATTTTTACACACCCTCCTCACCCAGAGGTCCCTGGCTCACTATTGCCCCTTTATTGAGTCCCACATGTCATGCACCCCCATACTGCCCACCCCTCTAAAGCTTACTTACTACTTACCAGCAAACACAAGCCACACAGACTATCAAGTCTGCTCGAGTGTGCAGCTAGCACCCACTTTGTAGTTACCCTCCCCTTCACAATCCCACAGATGAATGCCAAGTGAGACTGAACCAGGTTAACCTGTTTGTGGTATTTCCAGTGAATGGGGAAATTTGGCCAGGACACCGAGAAATTCCCCACTCTTCTGCTTCCTGTGAGCAGGGGACCCTTTAGCTGGAGACTCCAAGATGGCTGCTGTTCCAGATCCTGGTGGAGGTGGTGGAAATGCTGCTCTCTGTCCCCAGGTTCCAGTTCCTGCTCTTCAGCCTACTTCTCCTGCTATGAATTACAGAAATGGTCTCTTAGACTCTGTGCCTCCTGTCAATGCCTCAACTGTGGTGCATCAGTCTTCCACTGCTGCTATTACCGTGGATGTTACACAGCCTCCTGTCAGGGGCGTCATTTAGGGGTCGCCTGGGGTCGCATTCGCGACTCCTATGAAAATGATGCGACCCCTATAACAGGGCTTGCGACCCCTGCCTGCCCTGGCTCCCTTGGGACCACCTCGGCGTGGCTCCGCTTAAATGGATGCGCGGCCGGCTGCCGCTACGTGAACATGCCCTGCGGGCCATGCGCACACTTGTGCTGCTGTGTGAGGAGGACCGAGGTTTCAGGAGCCTGACAGTCTGCTGTGCTGGCATTAAATTAGCACAGTTGATCGGATGGCGCCCGACTGTCTGTAGCTTAGTTTGCCTCCGAAAATCATTGGTTGGGATTGGCAAGTGCCACTTGTGCTGGGGCTGGCACTTCTGTGATTGGCTGGGAGGGACTTACTGGGGCGCGACCCGCGGGCGCGCTAAGCGTGGGGAACGGCGGGATTTGACCGGGTCCATCAAGTAGGCAGACAGTAAGGGCTAGGCAGCAGGTGTACCGGTAGGTGTACAAGTATTAAAGCCATGAAGGAAGCTTCAAACCGAGAGCAGCTGATCCAGGCCACGGGCGATCCGATCATCCGCACCTCAATCCATCGGCAGAGCGGGCACGGCTGGCAGAGACAAAAACAGAAGACAACTGCAGTGCAAGTCGGGACGGGACCACTTGTTGCAAAGTCGGCAGTGCAGTGTGTCAGCCGGGAGACGGAGAGAGCGTGCATCCAGGTCAGGACTGGGTTGGGAGGGGAGCTAGTCGGCCAGTCGGAGACTACCAGGCACTCTGGTGCTGCAGGAGTGACACTGGGGAGAGAATAGAGCGAGTGGTGGGCCAGGCAGGTGACGACTGGAGCACTCTGCAGTGGTGCGCCAGGTGGGGTTGCCATTAAGGTCGGGTCAGGAAGGAGGAGGTTAGTTAGGCAGCTAAGGCAGGCTGAGTGAGCCTGAGGCCTACAACAGACTCTCCGGTCACCGGTGGTGTGGTGGCCAGTCACTGACTTAGAAAAGGAGGGGCTTCAGTGAGCTGCTCAGTATAGTAGCACCGGAACCTCTTTACTGTTGAGACCTGATGGTCCCAAGTCCCCATCCTTTGCCCTTGCTCCTGATCGCTACACTTGCACACAGGTGGGGAGGGTGCTAAGGATTTAGGCATCTGGCAGGTGAGGTGAGACAGAGGAGGAGCAGAAGCCAGCGTGTTCTTCTGTTGGAGCTGGAGTGGAGCCACGGAGGAGCAAGCTTAGGGAGAAGCTGCAGTAGCAGAGGAGTTGGAGAGCATCCGTCAGTACAGCCAGCCAGCATTGCCCAGCAAAGGTGGTAAGAAGCAGCTGCCTGCTGGCAGGCTAGGACATTTTTTCTCACTTGTGTTTGTTTGACTGAGCTGTGGAATGATGTGGGGCCCAAGCAACTGACGCTGCACGCAACCTGAATCTTCTTAGTTCTTTGTGGTACAGTATATTGCTACAGGTGGGGTGTAGGTGTAGCCAGACAATATACATTGGTACACCAGACTGTGTGTGTGTCACTGTATGGCACAATCAACACGACGTTTGTACTCCCCGATACTGGTTGCTCCCCCACCGTGCATGGGTATATGCAGATGTCATGCATTGTTCCTTGGGACACCAATACACCAGCCCAGACCCTGTAAAGCTGTATAGCCCCTGGGCTGCAAAGACAGTAGCAGTGGCCAATCCTTCTGGTGCTGACATATAAACATACAGAAAGGTTCTGCTGGTTCTGTGTTGTGTCCATGGACTAGGGAAGCTGTTCAGGGCCTATATGCTGCCCCCCTTCAATACAAGTATGCACCATGGTGTACATGGCGATGCCTGCCTACACCCATGGCTCCAGGATAGTAGTCCAGCTATGAAACATCTTAACAACAGTGGGTCCCCACTCCTTTCTGCCCAGTTTTACATCTGGGAGAGATTACAGCATAAGGAGGCCAATTGACCTGCTCAAGGGTTCACCCAAGCTAGATGTTGAGTTGTAGTGAGATTTGAACCTGAAGTTTCTTTGTACTCTTCTAACTACGGGGACAACAGTCAGTTTTCCCGCTTCAGCTAAATCTGCCTAAATGATAAGAAATGAGCAAGCTGGACAACTAAGCTTTAGGTGTGTGTGTGTGTGTGTGTGTCAGTGTGTTTGGAGTGGGGGGGATTAAAAAAACTGGGCTGGGCTCTGAACATTTGGCAGCAGCAGTGCAACAGCTTACTCAATGTAATCGTCAATGTGAAAAGGAATGCAGACACAATTACCATTTTTATTTGTAACTGTACACTGCTTCTACAAAAAAGTCCCATGACGTCATGATGCTTTCAGATGTTAGCAACGTGTTCGACAAGTGAGAGAAGCCTTTGTTGTACTTGACCACAGAGCCACGTCCACTTAGTATAGCATCTTAGGTTGTGTTAATGATAGTTATCACTCTAGGGCATAATGCCCCTAGAGAGGATTAACTGGCCATTAACATAACCCCTGGAGTGCTCTTATTGCTGTTATAATAAAATGTTTTTTAAACAGTGTTAAACCTTGTTCAATATATGGGGTAGTTGTACAAGTATAAAGACTATATTTATTTTCCAGGGGTATACTGAGGATTTATTATTAGCTGAGGGGATTCGTCACGAGGCACAGCCAAGTGGACCGAATCCACACCAGTCGCGTTAAGTCCTCCAGTATACCCACACCCTGGAGGGATAAATTTATATTATACAATGGCAAATGTAGTTTTATTTAATTTTTTAGATATTTTGTAAGTAACTGAAGTCCGTGACGGTTGGAAGGAGGATGTAATTTTTTTTATTTATCAAGGTGTTTTAGCAAAGCGCTTACAGGACAAATGGCTGCAGTTTCGATCAAAATGAGCGTAATCGGATTGGCACGAAGAAGATTGGCTGGTACTTTTTCCAATGGGTACACTGGAGGATTTACCACGCTGGGAAAGGTACCAGCCAACCAATCAGGTTGCAGGATTTGCCTATTCGATTTACCACATTATATAATATGTTATATTCTTCAGGGTGGATACTGATGGATTTCCACTTTGCTGGTGGTTCGTCATGAGGTGCAGCCGAGTGACTTAAACCATACCAGAAGAGGTAATCCACCAGTATACCTACCCCTGGAAGGGTATATTGCGAATTATGCAATGGCTTACATTTTTTGGGTGACTAAAAATATAGAAATACTTTTTGTTTCTTTAAATCATCATTTTTGTTATTTTATTGTTCCACCAAAGCAATAGTTCCTTGTTGCTAGGCATAGTAGTGGTGATGCCCCCTTAGTTTTTCTTTGTCTCGCTTGTCGAGGCTCTGAACTGAATTGTGTGTGTGTGTGTGTGTGTTTTTTTTTTTTTCCGTGAGCATTAAGATTTGCAGTTTGATTTGTTGTTTTTCGCAGGCCTTCCTATAGCGGGAATTTTAAAGGCTGTCATCTGTGACCTCGTGCTTCTGTTACTGTGCATAAAATTATTGCAAGACCGGAGAATATTTTGTTTTTAAGTGTTTTATGTTGGTTCGGGGTCTTTTGGAACGATGGGGCGTCCGTCCGACACAGGAAAGTTGCCAAGCATGGTGGCTACTGAGGAGGTGATTCAAAATACAAGCTAGAATTTTTAGACGGCTTAAAACGGAACCGCTGGTACTGTGAGCATTTATGGAAGTAAGTAGATCGAGTGTGTTTGCCACTGTTTGGATAATGACCCATTTCAGATTTATATTCAGACTTTACTATCCAATTCATACCCATTTTTAAATTACTTGGTAACTAGCTCTATGTCACATTGACAAATGCCACCCTCTCTGGCTCCGCCCACACTGTGGCCCCATCCACACCGTGGCCCCACCCACACCGTGACCCCACCCACATCATGCCCACCCCACCTTGCTACCCTATGATTTTGCTGAAATGACGCCCTGCCTCCCAGAACCCCTCTACAGCACCGATCCCTGTGCCTAGTACTGCTTCCTTGTCCCTGCACATCTATGCCTTCTACCAACAGCATCGCCTCTCCTGTATGCGTTTGTGCATGAAGATGACGCCTCATTCAGCCCCACTGCTGATTTCCACCGACTGTGCTCTCTACTATGCTACCTTCTAATGTCTCCTGCTCATACTGCGAACCCTACCTGCTCTGCCGAGACGCATCAAGGTTCCTTTCTCCTGCTCTCATCCATGGAATTAATGCCTCTTCAGACTTAGCCTGGTCCCCAGCTTCTGCTATATGGGCTGCAGGCTGGAAGCAACCGCTTCCTGGTGCACCTTGGTCTTCACCTCATGCAGTTAGTGCACAGGACATTATTCACAGTGCCTCAATTCCTATTCCTTCCACTTCAACTGTTTCTCTACCATCCACACCTCCTCAGTTGCAACCACACAGGGATTTTTCAACTCTCACCCAGGACTCCAATGTTGGCCAACCACCTCTTCCTTTAATGACCACTATGCTAGCTCAGGACCATGGCTCTGCTCCTCAGCTCCTTGCTTCTGTACTTTCTACATCAGACTATTAGTCCCAACTTGGCAAGAACAACACAGCTCCACCTCCTCTGCCTATGGTGAGACATTGCAAGATCGCTCCTTTCGCCTTAGCGATCTTTTTCAGAACTTGGGTGCCCCAGCTCAGCGTAGGAAATGCTGTTCGCCTGAAATTTTTTGGTGACCTTTCTGAAGCTCCTGATCATAAAACTGTCTTACACTCGATGTTAAGGGACTCTCTGGGCATCTCTGCTAGTGAATTGTTTGCTTTTTTACATGTTAAGGGGGAATCTATATATGATATTAGTTTTAAAAATGTGTACACCTTAGAGAGATTTTGGACTAAATATGAACTGGTGAGATCTCAGCCTTTATGGACCCCCTTTATGCTCATTCCCCTTACTAAATCTACTGTTAAACTTATTACTCTTCTGTTTCGTAATGAGGGAGTGAGCATAGCGGATGTCCAATACTGGCTTAAGCAGTGCTGCGATATCCTTGAGGCTCCTCGACCTATCTTGGACGAGGACCTCGTTTGGACTGGGAGTTGGAAGGTTAAAGTACAATTAAGACAAACAGACCGGGGTATTACCCACTTGCTAGGCAGCTTCTACATTGGTCGGGACAGGGGTTTGTGTTTTTACCCGGGCCAGCCTCGTACCTGCCATAAATGCGGGGCTCATACACACCTCAGCCACACCTGCGATAAACCCCGCTGCTCTGTCTGGCCTGTGGTCATGTCAGCCTTGGCTGTCCAGATCCACAGAAATGTAACCTCTGTGATGTGATGTGATGTGATGTGATGTGATGATGGAACCACTACTGAAGGAGAGATTGGTGGAACATCTGGTTGTCAATGGACTACAGGACCCAAGGCAGCATGGTTTCACCAGGGGAGGTCATGTCAGACCAATCTCGTTGAATTTTTGACTGGGTGACTAGGGAGGTGGATCAGGGAGGGCAGTGACATGGCCTATCTGGACTTCAGCAAGGCCTTGACACTGTGCCACATAGAAGACTATTACACAAACTGGGGAATATGGGGTGAGCAGGACAATAGTGTGGTGGGTAGGTAACTGGCTGGTGGCAGACACAGAGGGTGGTGGTAATGGCTGTCACCCACAGAGGGAAGAGTGACCAGTGGGTACCACAGGATCAGTGCTGGGACTGGTCCTATTCAACATCTTCATTAGTGACATTGTGCAGGACCTAGAAGGCAGAATTTCACTGTTCGCTGATGACACAAAGCTCTGGAGCAGACACACCAGATGGTGTAGACAGAATGAGAAGGGACCTGCAGAAACTTGAAGAATGGTCAGGGGTTTGGCAGTTGAAATTCAATACAAAGAAGTGCAAGATAATGCATATGGGGCACAAAAACCCTGGCACAATATATCAGTTGGGGGGGGTGAGGATATAGCATGCACCAAGTAGGAAAGGGATCTTGGGGTTATCATCTATGATAACCTCAAGGTAGGGAAACAGTGACAAGGCAGCTGGTAAAGCAAATAAGATGCTGGGATGCATAGGCAGGGGCATCACCAGCAGGAAAAGGGAGGTCATAATTCCACTATACAAGACACTAGTGAGGCCCCACCTGGAGTACAGTGTACAGTTCTGGAGACCTTACCTACGTAAGGACACAGACAGGATAGAGAAGGTTCAGAGGAGGGCAACAAAGATGGTGCATGGATTGCATCACAAGTCCTATGAGGACAGGTTGAAGGAACTGAACATGTACTCCCTGGAGGAGAGGAGGGAGAGAGGGGATATGATAGAGACATACAAGTATCTCACAGGGAGGAACAGGGTGCAGGAATACACTATTTTTAAGCGAAAAAGATGTTCCAGGACTAGAGGGCATGGGATGAAGTTGGAGGGAGGACGATTCAGAGGAAACATGAGGAAGAATTTCTTCACAGAACGGGTGGTGGACAAGTGGAACACCCTGCCAGAGGAAGTGGTGGGGGCTGAAACAATCACGGGATTTAAGAATGCATGGGATAGACATAAAGGAATTCTGGAGATCGGGGTAAGGGGCAACAGACTTCTAGGAAAACATAAACTGAACTTGCAAGCTCAAATGGGCAGACTGGGTGGGCCATAGGCCCTTATCTGCCGACACTGTCTATGTATCTAAGTATCTATGAGTCCAGCCATACCTACCTCCTGTGCCCTTGGGCAGACCACAATAGACTGGATCGTACCCCTCAGGACAAGGTGGCCCTTATTTCTGATACCCAATCTCAGATCCTTCACAGTGTGCGGAGGAGCCCGGGACCAAGTCCCCTCGCTGTCATCAACTCTGATTCCTCCTGCACTTTTTACGGCTGATCCTTGCCACGGGACCAAGTCCCACCCAGTTCGGACTGGATATACAGATTGTTACCCCATCTGACCCTATGCCCCTCTCCCCCTCCAGACCAGGTTCCCTTCGAGGAGGTTTCCCAGGGTAAGTGGGGCAAGTCTAAAGGCAAGCGGAAGGCTCCCGGCACCCCTCCTAGGCAGTCCATTCTGACTAGGAACTGATACCAGGCCTTGATGAAACGGAAACAGTGGAGTGACATAATGGAAGAAGAAAATGATTCAGAGTCCTCTCAAGCTTCTTCTATCAACATGGATTACTCCTCTGATTCCCAGTGAGATCCCACCCCCACCAGACCCAACACTGGACAGTGATCTGCGGTTACTTGATTTTCTTAGTTTGCCCTTGCGTTTTTCCCCCTAGTTTTTCATTTTCTGCTCTTTTCCTATGTTGGGGTGTTTGAGCCTCCGCTGTTTTACGCTTAATGTATGCAGCATGAAATCCCATAGGAAACTTCTCACCTCTTTACAATACCTTTTGGATCTCCCTCATGATCTTTATTTGCTCCAGGATACCAGATTAAAGACCCATTACGAACTGTCTCGGGCTTCTGCGGGTTGGACCAGGGGCCCTTCTTATTGGTCCTCGGGAGTGGATTCCTGTGATGGTCTGGGCATTTTATTTTCTGGTTTTGATTGCACCATTACCCGACTGGTTGACATTGTTCCTGGTAGAGCCCTTATGCTTGACTGCACTTTCCATCACCTACGGCTCCAGATTCTGAATGTTTATGCACCCCAAAGTATCGCTGCACACTCTGACTTGTTCAGATCTTTACAACCTTACTTACATACCTCCCGTCATCTTTACATTGGGGATTTCAACCGGCGGTCTTTCCTGGCGGATAGAGGGGTTTCACTCCGAAACTTTTTGGCGACTCTACTGCTCTACGTACCATTCTTCAGACTGCCTCTCTTAAGGACGGCTATTGTGAGGTACACCCCACAGGAGCTAAAACCTATCACAGAGTACTTCTGGCCAATTGTATTGATTTTTTTCTTTGTCACAGAATGTCAAGGTTCACCAGGCTAAAGTTATTCCCTGAGAAACCTCGGATCACATGGCCATTTCCATGCTCTGCTGTCCTTCTACTGCTTCTCACTCTCTGGTCATTTCATCGCATTGGAAATTGATAAGCTCCTTGTTGTCTGATGCTAGTCTCATTCGGGATTGTCTGGATTTTTTGTTGGCCTGAGCCTCAGTGCTAGATGCTTACACCTCCCTTCTGTGGTGAGAAGATACCAAACTGATCTCAAGCATTTCTTTCTTCGGCACGCTAGGAGGAAATCAGCCTCCTCTCATCATTGGTACTTACTTTTACCTTACATTTACAGGATACTATCTTGAGAGTGTCTGAGTCCGGTTTTGATCTCCCTCTTACTGCTTCCCTGAAGACACAGATGGAAGCATACCAGTATGATAGAGCCTGCTCCTTGCGTCTAGAGGCCTCTTGTGGCACTGGGTCTTCCAAAGCTTCATCTGACATCTATAAGCGTTGTTCTGACTGAGTGTTGGCCACGCATATGGACAGTCTTGTAGACCCTGACTCTGCATCTGTATACAATACTATTACCTCCCTTCAGGGTAAGGTTTTCACATCTGGAAAGTGCCTTTGGTACCCCTACAGTGAATTCACCTCTGGATTTTTCTTTTCTTGATTTTCCTCTCCCTTCTCCCCCTCTAAATCTCTGTACCAGGTTGATTGCTCCGGCATCCTTGTTGGAGGTCCAGACTGCCATCAAAAAGTAAAAACGATGCACTCCTCCAGGATCAATTGGTCTAACAGCGGAGCTTTACCACACGTTTACTGATATTCTTTCTCCTTTCCTTACCGTGCTTTTTAATGCTATTATTTCTTCTCATTCTCTCCCCCTACACTTCTCGGATGCCATCATGTTTCTTTTGTATAAGAAGGGGGATAGGGCAGATATTCGGAATTGGAGACCACTGAGCCTTTTGAATGTAGACTGCAAGATTTTTGCCTCTGTTTTGCTCCATCGACTTCTTCCTGTTGCATCACATGTTGTCTCTGAAGTTCAGACTTTTGCTATTCCACATCGCCCATCGTTTCTAATCTTTCTTCTACATGATGTCTCTGCATTCAGCTCTTCTTCTTTCTCCTCACTTCTTCTTTCTAGATCAGGAGAAGGCGCTTGACAGGGTGAACCATGATTATCTTTTCCATGTCCTTTCTCACTATGATATCCCATGTCGCTTCATCCAGTGGCTCAAATTGCTTTATTCTACTGCGTGATCCAGCCTTATGTGAATGGCATCCCTTGTCCTCATTTTTGAGTAGGACTGGAGTTCAGCAAGGTTGCCCATTGAGTCTTCTCTACGCTTCTCATATTGATCCCTTACTTGCAGGATTTTGCATCATCCTTCTATTCCTCATCTCTCGTTTTTTTCTGCACCCCCTGTACCTCCGGTGTTAGCATATGCAGATGACCTATGTATTCTCACCACACCACAACTTCAAGAGATGGCCTTACTCCATCTCCTCTCGGACTTTGAGCGAGTATCTGGCTCTAGGCTGAATTTCAGTAAAAGCTCCGCTGTATACCTCCCACTGTTGCCTCTCCCTAGTTCTCCTACTTCTACTCCTTGTATTGCTGGGGTACCGGTCTGTTATACCTCCCCATCAAGACTTTCGGCTGTCCTTTGGCACACCAGATGATGCCCTCGCCAACTGACTGCTGTTTTGGACAAGGCTTTTCACACCGCTGCTTCCTGAAGGGTCATACTATTTCTAAAAGGAAACGAGTTTTGCTGTTGAAAACTTTTGTCCTTCCTCTATTTCTTCACTTGACTTCTGTTTTCCAGTTCCTTTCTTTGGAAGCTCATTTGTATAATGTTTTCTTCAGGGCTTCTGGGGCAGTCGCTGAACCCGTGAAAAGAATTACACGTATCTTGATTATAGCTATGGCGGTGTTCGGATGTTGAACCCTTTGGTGTTCTTTTCACTGTTTGTTTCTCAAGACCACTTTTCCTTCCTTATTGCAAGCAGTCAGTTTTTGGTTTTCCCTTCTCCATCATTGTGCTGCTCCGTTTGTGTGGCATGGCGTCTTCTACCAACGGAGATTCCCGGAATTTTGAAATATAATCTCCTCTTTTTATCCCAACTTTTTAAAGATTCATCAATGGTTTTGACTCCTGTGATGCTTCTTTCTTCATCCAGGAAGCAACTATATCAGTCTATTCTGGGATCATCCTTTCTGGACCTCCTGGTGTTGCGGAACCCTCTTGGCTCTGTTCTGACTCTTCTTGTGTCTTTCGCCAATTGACTGATCCCCGATTCCACAGTGGGTTTGGGATGTGACCTGGCTTTCATGTCATGGCAGGCTAGGTGTTCGATAACCTGAAACATAAACTCGGAGGAAAGAACTTGTCCTGTGACCCATGCCCTTCTATTCCGGAAACTATGTTTCATTTTTTTATTGATTGCCCCTCTACGTGACCTGTTTGGACCCTTCTCCTTCACAAGTGGAAAGACAAGACCCTTTCTACTCTCACCTATGATATTTTAATTTATGGCGTCTATCACCCCAGTACATTGCATTTGATTTTTGCCTTTTGCCGCTACTATTTATGGCAGGCCAGATGTGCGTTTTTGCTTCAACAAAAGGTGTGTACTCCCACTCAAATAGTAACCCAAATTTTGCAGGGTTTGTGTATTATCTATAGCTCGAGCACCATCTGGGGTTTCCTGCTACTGGGATTTCTGCTCCTGGATTTTTCCTGAGTTTATTTTCTTTGTATTGTGATGTTCCCCTGCCTTTTCATTTGGACTGGGTTGGGAGTCAGGGATGGTTTTTATCTCCTAATGTAGATATTTTCTGTTTGCGGTTACCGTATACTGTAATACTTCTTCATGTTTTGATTTTCCTTTATTATGAATTGCATGACGTAACATGTTCTTGTATGTTTTCTTTTCCTTATTGAACTCCCCTACTTTTTAATGGGGATGAGACAGGGGTTGTGTACAGTAACAGCTTATTTTTGTTTTTAGTTTCAAGTATGCTGTTATTCCTCTTTTTGTTTTTTCTCTTTATGGTTTATGTATGTATGAAGCAATACATTTCTGTATATTTTGTTTTCAGTTTTTGAATAAAAAATTTCCCTACTCTTTTCGGCCAGTGGGGGGAGCTGCGAACATCCAGTTCCTGTGCATTGGTGCAGTAATGGCGTCCAGGATGGGGGAGGCTGCTGTCCTCCCAACCCTGCCAGTCAGGAAAACTCAAGGAGAATTGCCAGAATCGCCGGTTTTGTTGAAAGAAAACGATGAAACAACTGCTGCCGCTGCTACAAGTGCTTCGGCCCTATGTTCAAGTTCAAGTTCAAGTTTATTGCAGGAAAGACTCCGTTGAGCAAGCTCATTCACAAGGACGTCCTGAGGCACATACACATACAGTTCGCAATTACATAGATAGGAGATATAAAATGTAGAACAACAAAGAAAAAAATATATAATACAAGAGATACACAATAGAAGTCCTTATGCTATATATGCAGTACATTCCAGCTTTAACCTTGCCCTAAATTATGCAGCACATTTCAGCTTAATAAGTAGAGGGCCAGTTGGTACCTAGGAAGTTGACTTGGCGTACCACGGGTGTACCGCGGGTTTACTCCAGGCAAGTTTAAATAAAACAGCCACAACACACAGCAAGCAGAGGGCCTCCCTGTTAGTGCTCTTGGAAGCAGAGGAACAATGTTTTAAGGAATGAGAGGCAGCAGATGTAGAAATGAAAAGATTAAACTGAAGGAAAAAAGGGACCTCCTGAAAAATCGGAGAAAGTGGTGATAGAACAGGAAAGTAGCCAGATTGTTATTAGTACTGAAAATGGAGCAAGCGAAGATGGCAGACGCTTGTTGACAGAGCTCCCCGAGACACCAGTGTTAATATCGCTTAAATAGTCGGATATCATACTTCAATGCTTCAATACAACGAGAATTTTACTTAGGCTAATGGCATCTGCAAGCAGAAAATAAACAAACCGAACTGCCTTTTAATGCCCGCAATCCATCTAAAGCGACGGGTACATTGTCCTGCAATCATAGAGAGCATGAGGTGGAATGCGTAGCAGACTTGCATACAGTAGATATGGAGTCTGTAACGAAAACTCTAGCTGGAGTACCAGACACACTATTAGTGATGCAACAAGAGATTAAATCGAGGTTTAATAATATAACATCACAGTTGACTCACTTACAATCGGTGGTAACGGGCCTGTTGGAAACTGCGACCACACATGCTACTCAGATCTCCGAACTGGAAAGGTGCTTGGGGGAGATGGAGGACTCTGGAGTATCAGCGGAACGTAGTGGCCTGCTATCCGAGATGGCAGAGTTAAAAGAATGACTGGATGACCAAGAAAATTGGTCCAGGTGGTCGAATATACAAATAACAGGGCTGCCGGAGGGAACTGAAGGCCGAAATCCTAACCAAGGCCTGCATCAATGGGTGGGGATGCAGTTGGGATTACCAGAGGAGTATGTGGCCTTTGAAGCAGAGAGGGCACATCGGGTTGGTCCACTCACGAAGCCTGCCATAGGCCTCGCCACTGTTTAATAAAGTATCTGAGGTACCCTGATAAGGAGAAAATCCTGCAAAAAGTAAAAAAGCTGGGCCCATTCAATTTGGGAACAGGAAAGTCCACATCTACCAGGACTATAGTAGAGTTACAGAAGAGACGACAGCACTTTAATCCAGCTAAAAGTCGATTATTTCATCTGGGGTGGTCATTTGCACTTTTATCCAGCCAAGTTGCAGGCGGAAAGACCGGGCAAAACCATACGTATTTAATTGCCCCAGAGAAGCGCAGAAATGGCTGGTTGAGGAGAAGGCCAGAGCGAATGAAGTGCCTGATGTCTGAAGAAGGAAAATGGAATCAAGTGCAGTTAAGCAATGCAGCAGCCACTAATAATTAAGTCCTCTGGTGCTCTAATTTCCTTTAGCCACATCCAGTCTTACCAGGGTCACCTAAAATGTGTGACTCAGACAATAAGAGGTCCATATTGCATAGTGATTGAAATTCCTCCCGACCGAACCTAGGGGCTTGGTCTCAACGGAGAACAGAGAGTCTGGATTTAGGTGTGTGCATTGCCTGGGAAGCTTGTTAGCCATCACAGTCAGAGCTTGACTGGTTTTTGCTTTTTTCTCAATTTCAGTCCCGCTTGTAATTGATTTAAGGAGCACTGTCTTTCTGATGGAAAAAGCTGCCATTAGTTTGTATTATATGCCCAACCGTGCCTGGGGGTACGGGTATCAGCGGGGAACTTCCTAACTATTCAGTGGAGCCTGAAAACTTAACTTTAATACGGGATTGTATAGTGATTGAAACTCCCTCCCAACCGAACCTAGGGGCTCGGGTCTCAGGGAGAACAGAGAGCCTGGATTTAGGTATGCGGCGTGACACAGAAAAGCTAAGCCAGCCATCACAATCAGGACTTGTCTGATTTTTGCTTTATTTCCTCAGTTTCGTCCTGCTTTGTAATTGATTTATGGAGCACTGTCTCCTGATGGAAAAACCACAGTTACTTTGTCTTATATGCCTGACATGCCTGGGGGTATGAGTATCAACGGGGAACTTCTTAATTACTCAGCGGAGCCTGACAATTTTACTTTTAATTTTACTTTTAATACGGGGAAGTAGAATACACATGATCATAGCCCTAAGACTGGAGAGTGGTTATATATGCCTAAGCTTAAATCTATTTTACAAAATGTGGCATCAGTTTCTTTCCAGGATACAATTCATTTCTGTCTATGTATAGCACCAGAAATTTAGATAGGTCTGATATCTTGTTCATGCCTTAGTGATTAAAGGGTTGTAAAACTATTGACCATATTGTGCACTCTGCTGTAGTTACTGTTTAAGAATCTAGTTGCTTTAGACTGCAAGATTCCAATTAACACACGTTCCTTATTTGCTTTCATCTGTTGTGACTATGCAGAGTTTTAGATGAAGGGTGTCTTTTTGTGTAATTAATGTTTGTTAAACTATATCATCACTGCTTGTTCTCTGTAGTGGGAATGCTGGCAGAATTATTTCTGCTTAGGTAGAGGGGGGAGGAAGTGCGCCACACTTGGAATAAAAAGGTGTGTTTAGAGTAGAAGAGCTACTAAGGGTGGAGGGAAGTCTTTTGGCCTGGAGTTGGAACCTCGAGGGACCTGCAGGACTGTGTATTCTAGAGGCACCATTAATTGCTGAAACATGGTTCAAGTTGGCACAGTCTTGGGGTGAGACAGGATCCCTGAGAGAAACATCAGGAATATGCTTGTAAATGGGGACGGGGGACACATGTGGTATGTACAAAAAAGTTTAGAAAGGAGGCACAGAATTTTTATAAGGTAGAGGTACTGGAAGTGTACATCTTTGACAATTATTGGCTGAAAACATCAGATGTGTGTCCTGAAATGTGAATGGGTTAAAGACAATCCTTAAAAGGAGGAAGGTTATGGGGAAGTAAGGAGAGCTAGAGGAACATTATACTATTGCAAGAGACCCAGTTCTCACAATGGGAAAAACAAAAACTGCAAGATTTATGGGGATTATGAATCTCAGCTACTTTTTCTTCAAAGGCACGGGAGTTTCAATATGGATTCCAAAGGGACTCCTGTCCAGCTTCTTGAAAAAAATAGACCAAGCGGGAGGTATGCACTGGCCAAGATTAATATAATTGGTAGGGGATATTTCTAGTGGGATCAGTTTATGCACTGAATGTTGAAAGCCCAAGTTTTTCCAAAATTGGCTCTTGATATGGCCGGCTGGGTAGACACTTGGATTCTTGGTGGGGACTACAATTGTGCTTTGGATAATATTTTAGACAAGTCCAGCAGAACACCTGTGCATAAAACCCAGAATGCCAAAGCCCTGGAGGAACTTCAGAGGGATACCTGGCGGCACGCTCAATTCTATGGGAAGGACTATAGTTTTCTATTACATATGCATCATACCTATGCAAGGCTAGACAGAATATTAGTGTCTGGAGCCCTACTAGTGAACGTAGAATAGGCTAAATATTACCCGATTATTGTATCAGATCATGCAATGCATTTGGTTACCTTTAGGGGGCTGGGGGAACCTAGAAAGGTGGGTAACTGGAAATTGGACCCCCTGCTTTTGAAAGATCAAAATTACTTACAATATATGTCAAGATGCATAAAGGAATATCTCCTTTTTAACAAAAGGGGAGACACCTCCCACAAAACCCGATGGGAAGCCCTTAAAGCATATATAAGAGGCCAGACCATTACATAATGCCTTGTATAAGCGTAAGCTGGAACAGTGTGAGTTATCACAGCTAAGAGAGGAAGTAGAAGCTCTTGAAAAGACCCACAAACAGAAGCACACCATGCCTCTTTATAATACCCTCCAAAAGAAGAAGTGACAGTTAAACACACTCTCCACTGCCTGTCTGGAGTGCTCTATATTACTAATGCTGGGGCGTATTTTGATGGGGACAGAACTGGGAGACTGTTGGCCTGGCAATTAAAGTGCAAAGAAGCTGAACGAAATATAGGCCAGATTCATACTGAAAATGGGAATTTAGCACAAAGGATGGGGAGACAGGTAAAGCTTTTGGAGAATTCTATGCACAACTTTACATCTCTGAACACAATCTAAACCAATCTGAATACGATCAGTTTTTTCAAGGGGTTCCTCTTACTAGAATTACAGATGAGGTGAGGACGAACCTTGACTCCCCCTTGTCTAAACAGGAAATTGCCATAGCTCTTAGATCCCTAAAAAGCAGTAAGCCCCTGGCCCAGATGGCCTGCCAATTGACTTTTTTGAACAATTTCAAGCTCTCATATTGGACCCACTGTTCGATATGATTTTAGAAAGCCTGGAAAGTGGAGATTTGCCCCCTTCCGTGCAGTCAGCTATAATTACGGTACTACCCAAACCGGGGAAAGACCTGACTAAATGTGCATCATACAGGACAATCACGTTATTTACTGCAGATTATAAGATCTTGGCCAAGGCCTTGGCGGCCAGGCTGGAGTCAGTTTTGCCTGAATTGATACACCCAGACCAATCCGGATTTATCCAAGGTAGATATGGGAAGCATAATAGAAGGCGTACATTAAATATAATTTATCAATGGGCTAAATGTAAATAAACTCATGGTGCAGCGGTAGTAGTGATAGATGCTGAAAAAGCGTTTGACCGTGTGGAATGACGTTATTTGTTTGAAGTGCTGAAGAGGTTTGGAATCAGCCCGACGTTTAGCTCATGTATAAGAACCCTCTATACTCCTCCACAAGCACAAGTTTTGGTTAATGGCATTCTCACAGCACCATTTTGTCTGGGCAGGGGCACACAACAGGGGTGCCCTCTGTCACCCCTGCTGTATGTGTTATCTTTGGAGCCTCTGGGTGCGGCATTAAGATCACACCCAGATATAAGGGGATTTGTGGGTGTCGGTAGACAACATAAAGTGGCAATGTATGCGAACGATCAGCTCCTTTACATGCAATGCCCAGCCAAGATCTACCCTTAGTACATGATTTGATGCACGTTTTTGGCCACCTTTCAGGACACCATGTTAACTGACTAAAAGTGAATTGCTTCCTGTGGTGTTACAGAATAGGGCTCAATTTGATAGCAAATCTGTGAGGGTTGCAATTAGTGCATACCATCAAATATCTAGGTATCCAAATTTCAGCCACGTCTAGCCACTTATATGCCCAGAATCTTACTCCTTTGATGGATAAGCTTACGTACGATTGTGAGCGATGGAATGTACTCCCACTGTCCACAACTGGGAGAGTGGGGGTGATCAAAATGACTATTCTGTCACAAATTTTATATCTATACCAATCTCTCCCTATAAAAATCCCCCAGAAACACTTTAAACAGCTTGATACGCTTATTACTCGATTTGTGTGGAAACATGGGAGGGTTAAGGTTAAACGGAAAGTTTTACAACTCCCCCAGTAGGGGTGGTATGGGGCTACCTAATTTTAAAAGTTATTACTGGGCAGCACAACTAGCCTACCTGCCCAGTAAAGAACATGAAGCAAGTTGTCTCTGGCTAAAAATTGAAGAAGATATGCTAAATGGGAATCTCAAAAATGATACTTTAGTGGGCGCCTTGGTAAACTTAGGGAATAGTCTACCACCTAATCCATTTACCAAACCACCATGCAGGTGTGGATATTGGCTCATCAACGCTTGGCTTATAGAAATAAAAGTTCTCCAAACATGAGCTTGCTAAGTGTAACCTGGGATGAGTTAAGAGAGAAGGGACCGGGGGGACATGATAGAGGTCTTCAAGTACATGAAGAGGGTAAATAGGGGAGGAACAGTCAGGGTGCTTCGAAGGAAGGAGAAGGGGGCCACTAGACGGCATGGGTGGAAGCTGGAGGGGGGAAGATTCAGGGGAGAAAGGAGGAGGTGCTACTTCACTGAGAGGGTGGTGGAGCCATGGAATGCACTGCCTAGGGGGCTGGTGGAGGGGTTCAAGAGGGGCTGGGACAGGTACAGGGGAAGGGTTCTGGAAGCAAAATCCAATGCAGCAAGAATATCCGGAACTGGGAAAGGAGAAGCCAGAGAAGGCGAGGGGGGCAGCAAGGTCAGCACCCACGGTGGGGGCTGACCAATCGAGCAGACTCGAAAGACCGTTAGGCCTATTCTGCTGGCATTTTAGTATGTTAGTATGTTAGTTACATTGTGCACCAGTGGTAATACAACGAGTCTTGGCCTGGAGGAAACTGGGGTTAGTTAACAGTTAATCAGCTATATGAAGGTGGTTCTTTAAAGAGCTTTGATACTCTTCATAAGGAATGGAGAATATCAGTAGGAGATTTCTTTGTATTTCTGAGATTACGGCAAAAGTGTGGAGAATGGCTTTCACAAGACAGTGGGTGGGTGGAGCCCTCGCCTCTGGAAGAAAAGTTGTTTAGGCCATAACCCGGAAAGGGGGTACTTTCAGTCTACTATGGCACAATTCAGGGATGCCTCCAGAACAAGCAAAACAATGAGGGTAAATTTAGATGGAGTGAAGATATGTTGCTTCCATTAGGTAAACTTACCTGGAAATACGCTTGTGAACATTATATGAATTGTTCCAGGAGCAATAAGCTCCACCAGATACAGTTTCATTTTTTGCACAGAGCATACCTGACACCCATGAGGCTGCACAAAATGGATGAGTCTAGGTCGGATCTATGACCAAAATGCCAGATGGCAAATGTAGATTTTATCTATCTGGCTTCAGTTTGCCCTAAAGTTGCTCCATTTTGGCATGCTATCCATCTAATAATGAGCAATGTGCTGGGGTACCCTCTGTCCAAATCCCCTATAGAACTGCTACTAGGAGCAGACCCTATCCCGGGGACCCCTAGGTTTATAAGATCCCTTTGGGACCTGGCTCTTATTAATGCGAGAAGAATGGTGGCCCAGGTGTGGCTCTTCTGACACCCCCTTTAGTGGCTAGATGGGTTAATAATTTGAGGGAATGTATGGCACTAGAATGAGCACAAAGCAATGCCCAAGGCCATCTCAATGTCTACTACCATACATGGGTGCCTTTAATTGAGGTGGTGGAGGCGGGCACTTTTCCCCTTTAAACTCAAGGAGTGTTTTAAAATACTGTGGGACAGTCTTTATTGCTGGCGTTCCTTAAGCATTGCCAATGTTACATGTAGACATAGGTACCTACATTGTGGTTACACAAGAACCCTTACCAGAAATTTTGAGATACACTGATTGTAAAAGAGAATCTGATGTTGATACGTGTGAAATGTAAATGCCTTACATGCTTGACTTCCTACATACATTCTTCCCTTACCCTCAGAAAGATATATTGCTGGAGTATTACAACTAGACACATAGTTTGAAATCCAGGACTGCTTTGCACAAAAATAGCAGCTTAATAAGGCAACGGATGTAATGTCATATAATGTCTAAATACCTCCAATGTTTGTTGTACCATGCCATTAGTAATATTGTATGTATCAAAGCACTGTAACAGAAATGTATGACCTCTGTACCTCTTTTCTCCCAAAAAATAATTTGAAAAAAAAAATACTGAAAATGACTATGTTAATGCCATGACTGTAAGCATGCCAGAGGAAACGTCAGGTGAGGAGGGAGAGGAGGGACTTAACACAGAGGTGGAACAACCTGGAGGTAGTGCACTAAGCTCTCAGCAAAATTCTATCCAAGATAAAGAAACAATTCAAGGTTTGCAACAGCAGCAAATGCAGCCAGACTATGATGATAACCTCTCTGTGACTGGGTTATCAATGGGTGAGGCACTCGGGCAAGCAGGGTAGATTAGGAACTCTTAATGCACAATCCTGGGCGTCACCAGAACAACAGGAGTCAGCTTATGCAGACCCACTGGAAATCCCTTCCTCCCTGGAAATGACAAATTCTCCTCAGTTATTTATTCCTCCTGCAAATGAGATAAGGCCCATACAGGACCCACACCGAGTGGTACATTGTAGCCAGACCAGTAAGCACAAGTAAAACTTCGGGGTGCATGACAATAACAGCTGCAGCCCCCGTTGCACCGACATCCACAGTAATGTGGAGCAACCTGAAGGCGAGGCACAGTCAGGTCCTCTCTAGTGCACAACCTAGAAGGCCAAATACATGCACCATCACTGGGCTCTTTCACACTCCCCCAGAGCCGCCAGCAAAAAGAAGAAACACAGTTCGGATAAAATATAAAGGAGGATTGGAAATTTATCCCGATAGGATTTATGTAGGCAGAACTCTGCTAAAAGTATGGGCTTTTCAGTAAATGAGATATACGCTCTAATCCATCTATCTGGGGACCCCAATTTTGAAGCAAGCTTCAAAACAGCATCAAGCTTGGAATTATTCTGGCAAAGGTACCAAGGAGTCAAGCAAACACCAGAATGGGTCCCTTCATAGTTATTTCCCTTTCTAGGCCTACATGCATACACACAATTACGGTCTTATTATTCAAAAACGAGGGGGTGACCATTACAGATATTTTATACTGGTTGAGAACAAAATGCTCAGTTCTGGGACTACCTGACCCAGTAATGAACTCAGAGGATATTTGGACTGGGGGCTGTGCATTAGGGTACAATCACCTCAGATGAACAGCATTACCCAACACCTGCCAAGTTGTTTCCACCTTGGCAGGGATAGAGGTTTCATTTTTAGGTGGGGCAGCCCAAATCTTGCTTCCGGTGTGGAGCATACAGTCACTTGAGTAATGCCTGCAACCAGCTCAAATGTTCCCTCTGCAGTGGTATTGGGCATACATCAATAAATTGCCCCACACCAATCTGCTGTAACTTATGTGAAGATAACACACACACACACACACACACACACACACACACGGAGGAATTGTCCCTGGACCTCACACAATAACCCGTGAAATAGTGAGGAAGAGCAGGGAACAAGCCAGGCACAGGATACAAGACCAGAAAACATTTACAGGTCACGTTCAGAGAAAACATCAGATCTGCCCTTTTTCCTGGCACCAGAAGTGGGCCACCCATCAGAAGAAAATAATAATAATAATAATAACTTTATTTACTTAAGTGTCTTTCGAAATACCAAGGCACTGTACAAAAATTAAAACCACAATAACAAAATCAACAAGAACAATAATAAATAAAATAATGGGTCCCTTCATTACATATCACTAAAGGCCTGAAGCCATAAAAAAGTTTTCAGCACCTGTTTAAATCCCCCCACAGTTGTGCACTCCCGCTGCTGACGGGGTAGAGAATTCCAGAGGGTAGGGGCCATGAACATAAATGCACAGGCCCCAGAAGATTTCAGCGACACCCTCAGAATCTCTAGAAACCCCTCATCAGCCGAACGGAGATGTCGCTCAGGGCGGTAGGGAACAAGAAGCTCTTTCAGGTAGTCGGGGCCAAGTCCATGTAGGGCTTTACAAGCCAGTAAACCAACTTTAAAGGTGATCCACCACCGAATCGGCAGCCAGTGCAGATCGCACAGCACCAGAGTAATATGAGAAGATCGGGAAATCCCTGTCAACAGCCATACTGCAGCGTTCTGCACTAGCTGCAGGTGGCGGATATCAACCCCAGTTAGCCCTAAGTACAGGGAGCTGCAGTAATCAAGACGCAAGGTCACAAAGGCGTGGACCAACATAGGCAGATCCCTGGACGGAACGAGGTACTTGATCTTGTCGATGTTCCTGAGATGGTAAAAGGAAGACTTGACGACTACCGACACCTGAGATCGTAGGGTTAGACCATCATCAAGCACCACCCCCAGGTCCTGCACCCGTTCAGAGGTAAGGATCTGGGAGCCCCCCAGATAAAATCCAGAGGGTTGACTAGCCCTCAACCCCTCTATCCGGCAACCCGGATCCTCAACCATCACCTCAGTTTTTCCTGCATTCAACTTTAGCCAGCTCAAATTCATCCAATCTTGGATTTCAACAAGGCAGTTGTTAAATATCAAGAGAGCACTATCCTAATCAGGTGCGAAAGACAGGTAGAGCTGGGTATCATCAGCAAAGTAGTGAAACCTCAGCCCATACCATCTTACAATGTCTCCAAGGGGCCGCATGTACACTGCAAACAACATGGGGACAGCACGGAGTCCTGAGGAACCCCACATGACAGAGAGCGTGGGTCCGAGGAAAACATTCCAGACACAACTCTCTGAGTTCTGCCAGTGAGAAAGGATTTAAACCACCTGAGGACCGTGCATGTCAGGCCACAGATGGACCTCAGGCATCCAAGCAGCACCCCATGGTCCACAGTGTCAAAGGCTGAAAAGAGATCAAGGAGCACCAGAATAGAACGGCTTCTCCAATCTCTCGCCATCAGGAGATCATTGAGCACCTGAACCAGCGCAGTCTCGGTACTATGCCTCCTTTGAAAACCGGACTGGAGAGGTTCGTAGATGTTATGAATGGTCAAGTGGTTCTCCAGCTGGAGCGCCACTACTTTCTTAATAACCTTCCGTATAAAGGGAAGGTTTGAGATCGGTCTGTAGTTGGCCAGAGCGTCCGGGTCCAGAGAAGTTTTCTTCAGGAGGGGTGTTACCATCACCTCCTTCAGGGAGCTTGAAAACTCACCTGAATCATGGGAGCACCGGACAATCTGAACCAGGACCGGGCTGATAATGTCACAACAACCCATCATCATGGAAGCTGGGCCTGGATCCAAACTACAGCACGTAGGGAGCATACTCTGGACAATCAGCATGACTTCCGCGAACTCCAGCAGGTCAAAGGTACTCCAGTAAACACGAGGTGCAATGAGCAAGCACCGATCAACAGCATCCCCCACAGAGCAAGTCAGGAGAATCTCCAACCTGATGTCGGCCACCTTATTCGCAAAGAATCAAGCAAGCTCATCGCACTCGACTTGTGAAAAATCTCTTCAGAGCTACAGACAGGTTGGATTGCACAACCTGTCCATGGTTCAGAAGAGTTGAGCTGGTCTGTTCTGAGTGGCAGCAATCTCCATGGACAGGAATGCTGCCTTCTTACAGGAGTTTGCTGATTGGTAGGCCTAATAATGCTCTATCAATCTAAGGTGGTCGGCCTCCGGGGCAGATTTCCACCAGCACCGCTCTAACCTTCGTCCTAGTCACCACAACTCCCTCAGGGACCCATCAAACCAACGGGCCCGAGGGCGAAGGGGGAAAGGATGAACACAGACAGGAGTAACCAGGTCCAGGGCCATGGAGATGGCCTTTGTATAGGCCAAGACTAAAGTCTCTGGACTCGAGCTGGCCACAGGGAACTCCGAGAGGTCAATCACCAGCACTAGGCCTTCAGGGCTCACATCCCATAAAGGTCGGTAACCGACAGGCCTATGGAGGGGGGCGCAAAAGTTGAACCTCACGGTGTAATGATCAGACCAACCAATAGGTTCCACCCCCCCAATCGGAGGCCTCAATCCCCAGGAGGAAAACCAAATCAAATCGGAGGCCTCAATCCCCAGGAGGAAAACCAAATCAAGAAAGTGACCGTGTTTATGGGTAGCAGAGGTAACAATCTGTGTAAGGCCCAGGGATGTCATCAGCTGGAGAAAGTGCTGTCCAAATAGCGAGAGTTCATCATCCACCCTGGCGTTAAAATCACCCAGAACCATCAGTCTGGGTGACTCCAACACCATGTCGACGACGAAATCTGCTACTTCCTGTAGGAATCGCTTTTTGTCCCCGGGTGGATGGTAGACAAGAGCTATCCTACAACCTACACCTGCTACCACAGTACACTCAAAAGATTTGGTCTCCTCTGCTGGTACGCTCATGAGACCCAACTCGGTCTTGAAACAGACACCCTGATAGAGGGAGAGGATACTTCAGTGGGTACATGGGAAGAAAATGTTTGAGGCACAAGAACCAGCCCCTGCATCAGTACTTCCATCCACCTCTTTGGAGGCATCACATGCGGCCACCCCCAGTAACAGAGTAATGGGAAATCCAGAAGAGTGACTTGCAGTTGTGCCCTGAAGGAAGGAACAGTCCCCAAACCCCCAAGAGAATTCACAGTGCAGATAAGAAATAGATACTCTACACTGATAAAAAGGAAACCGTGGACTGAGGATGATGACTCGGATACATCATCAGTAGCCTCCTCACAGCCAGAGTTTACTACTGATAATGAACTGACATCAGGAGATTCAAGATCACCGAAAAAAAAATGAAACAAAGCCAAAAAATCAAGTACAAAGGTATCTCTGGAGGAAGATTTGGCAGATCAGTCTACAACCATTACCTAAATCTGAATGGACAGGTCATTTAACTTTGAGACACTAACTGTTAGTAGTATTAAAAATACTGAGAAAAGGCACACCACATTCTCAGTCTTGAGAGGATTGAGATTAGATGTGTATTTTTTTTTTTTTTACATGATACAAGAATACTTACTTTACAAGAACAAAATAAAGCGTCCTGGGAATGGTTTAGTGGCCCCTCATTTTGGTACCTAGGAGAAGAAGCTTGTACAGGATTGGGTATTCTGTTTAATACGACTAGCCCCCTGGTTTCTAGGTTAATGGATTTAATCCCAGGCAGAGCCCTTACATTAGATGTTAGATTGAAACAACAAGAATTTAGGCTGATAAATATTTATTTTCCCCAGAACAAGCAGCTAAGAATAGACTTATTTAAAAGCATACAGCCATAGCTATGTACGTCTAAAACAGTAGTGTTGGGGAGAAGACTTTAATCTGCATATTAGCCTTAACTGACAAAACAGGATTAATGCAGAAATTATATAATGATACAAATTACTTAAATACTATGTATAAGAAGCAAAATTGAAGATTGTGCAGCAGAAATTAGTCTTATGCCGGACCATACTTTTTCAAGGGAAAGTTATCCAGATGTATAGATTTCTTCTTTACATCCCAATGAATACCCATTGAAAAAGTTAAGGTGCCATCAGTAGAAACATCAGACCATAAATTTCTCCTTGTCACCTTTGGGAACCCATCAAATAAACCACAAGCTAACTCTGTTTGGTGGTTAAACACGTCCTCATTGGAAGAGCCAGATTTCTGGAAAGAGGTGCAGGAAGAACTGTTAGCAAGGATTTCTGTATTTGAGTTGTATGACAACCCACTATTTTGGTGGCAAGATACAAAAAAAGATGTGAAAAACCGCTGCAGTCAGTCAAACAAGCTTCTAATTCAAAATATCTAAATTATCTTAAACTCAGGAAACAGTTACAAACTTTATTATCCCAGGCCTTAGCGACGGGAACAGATTTATCCTCCCAGGTATTGTTAGTTAAGGAAGATATGAGGAAATATCAATATGATAGAGCCCAAACCCTGTTTGTGGATCAAAAATTTGGAACACAAGTAAAAAGGCAACAAACGAATCCATACGAGAGTTTCAGCCTGAGGGTGGACACTAGATACATGACGGAATTAACAGCTAGTGGAACCAATACAAATAAAGGGCACAAAATTGCACTGGTAGTAGATGCCTATGTTCAAGAAAAGTTTGGGCATCCCTCACTTAATATGGACTTGTTGGAGCCCGTTTTGCAGGGCTTTCAAGTACCAGGGACACCAAAGGGGGAAAGAAAGAAACTTAGTGGCTCCCATTACTGAATTTGAGTTAAAATCAGCTATCATCTCATCTGTAAAAATAGGAGTAACCCCAGGCCCAGATGGGCTGCCTGGAGAGTTCTATAAGAAAGCAAAGGATATTATAAGTAATCACTTACTACTAGCATTTAATAGCACTTTGGCAGGTAATGTGCCGTTCCCAGCAGCCCTAGCCGACAGCCTCCTGATTTGTTTGCATAAAAAAGGAGATAAATGTGTGTTAAAAAAACAGGAAACCTATCAGTCTTATGAATTCAGATTGGAAAATACTGTGCAAAATTTTATGCACCAGACTAGCCAAGGTTGCACAACATCTAATCTCGCCTAGTCAAGTGTGCGCAATTCCACAGCGCACAATGACGAATAATTTAAAAAATCATACAAGAGGTCTTTGACCAGCAAAGGACGGAAGAAATTCTTATCACATTAAATCAATCAAAAGCCACTGATGCTGTTCCCCATGGGTACCTTTTCAGGGTATTGGAAAAATATGGAGTGCCAGATACTTTCAGAAACTGGATACGTATTTTATACAAACAGGCATCTATGAACCCAGTGGTAAATTGGAGGGTAGGTAGACGTATCAGAATACAAAGGGGTGTGAGGTAGGGGGTGCCCTTTGAGCTCCCGCCATATGTTTTTGCTCTCGACCTCCTACTTAGGAAACTGGAAGGGGAAAGCGAGATCGAACACATATCAGACTTAGGACAACATAGTTTCTCAGTAGCCATGGCCTATGCAGATGATGTCACTATTACGGTGGGAAGTAAAAAGTCTGGAGAAAAAGCACTGGATGTAGTTTCTAGTTTTTCAGAGACTCTGGGGTCAAATATAAATGGGCAAAAATGTAGGGGTATAGTGATACATGAGGGAAATGATAACCAGCTAAGTTCCATTTCAGACATACAGATTTCTCCGGACCAATAAAAATTTTGGGAATAACATTTGGGGCAAAAGACCATGCAGTTACAAACTGGGAGGAAAGCATAAAAATAGCAGGGGACAAAATAGAGAGATCGAACGCATTTCCTATGTCCAGAAAAAAAAAGAGGATTTTTATGTTTAAAACATTTATTTACCACTGTTTTTGTTGGTAATCAATATATGCCCACTTCCTGTGAAATTAGAGACAAAGGTTCTTAATATTTCGTTTAGGTTGCTCCGGGGTAGCAGACTAAATCCTGTAAAAATATTAATTACATCTACACCAATAAAAGAGGGAGGGCTGGATATGTCACAACCAATAAAATTCTTATTTTCCATTTATATATGTTCTAACTTGTTATCCATTATGTTAGGTAAATAGTTAGTTTATACTCCCTTTTATAGGGGCAGAAGTAGTATATTGTGGAAAAAAATGGAAAGCAAAACTGGGCTCATTTCAGGGCATTGGAAGGTGCAAGACATTCTTATTTAGTAGAAATGTTTAAAAAATTTAATCTTGGAAAATTTCTCAGCAAAATATGAGATACACAGCATTTATTTTTTTATTTTATTTAGTTTTTGCTGACCGGGTAAGTGCACTAGACAAATCCTGCCTATTTTCAGGCACGACCCGGGGGAGGGTGATACAGATGAATGCCAACTGACCTTGAACCAGATTAAGCTGTTAGTGGTATTTTTAGAGAATGAGGGGAATTTGGCCAGGACACCGGGGAAATTCCCCTACTCTTTTCAATAAGTGCCATGGGATCTTTAACATCCACCTGAACTACCACCAATCCAGGCAGATGGGACCTCGGTTTAACGTCTCATCCGAAAGACGGCACCTCAGAAGACTAGCACCCCTCCCATGCTGCACTACAGTGTCAGTATTGGGATATATACCCAAGTGCCATATGTGGGAACATAAGGAACTATACAAAAAAATCCTTTCGGTGGAAGTTGCACAAACCCATGTTTCTCACTTGCAGACAGTATTAAGTTAAATGAAATTACGGCCCAAATAATGGAGCCTTGAGTGCCAACAAAGGTATGGGACACCTTGTGGATGTGTTGTCATGATCGATTAAATGTAAGGGGAAAATCAGCACCATAAGGCAGTGCCTGAAAGAACATGCTTAAGGGAAAACTCCGGGGATAACACTGAATCAATGAGGCACTTATATTTTGAATGTGCATACATGGAACATTCGTGGGATCTACTCGCAGTAGAATGGGATACAGTATTGTTTAAGGAAATTACATATGAAGTGTTAATATATGGGCAGTTTTGCAAAAAAATGGAACAAGTTTAATAAAGACACAGGGTGGTGATGGCCCTAATTAACTGGGTAATATGGCAAGTAAGATGCCAGTTTGTGTTTCAACAGAAAAACGTGAACCTTATGGGCCTAATAAGTAGACAAAATATGGAAGTTTAGTGGGGTATAAAACAGAAGAAAAAATGACTCACCTTAGTAATTGTGTTTCTTCTAATGGAGTATTGCTGTATTCTGACAATCTGCAGTTAGCTCCAGCCTTTAAACTGCCCCGGAGAGTATAGGGTTAATTTTCTATGCCGTGCATAGAACGTTGAGCTCAAGCTCAGTTGAGGTCTCTGTCTGCAGCACTTTGAAACCCAACCGTCAGTTTCTTACGAGCAAACACTCACTAACTATACTATGTGGAAATTGTAACATTTTTAACTAGCCAACTGGCAACAGAAAGTTTTGGATTCTGAAAGGAAGACTCAAGTCAGGAAAACCAAAACCAAAACCTATCTAAAATAAAGATAATAATACAAAACCACCCAGATAAAAAGGAGGGTGTACAAGAAACACCTCTGGGGTGCAACACTGCGCCTGCCCACCCACTTCCCAAAAACCAGGTTCTGAGAGGGAAGGCAGGGAGGGAGGTCAGAATACAGCAAGACTCCATTAGAAGAAACACAATTACTAAGGTGAGTAATTTTTTCTTCAAACAACATGAAGTATTGCTGTATTCTGACAATCTGCAGACTACCAAGCAGTAGCTCCATGGAGGAGGGAGAGAACCTACTTTGGGAATAGGATCTGAAGTACTGCTGTACCAAACTGAGCATCACTCCTAGCCTGGATATCCAGAGAGTAATGCTTGGTAAAGGTATGGACTGTTTTCCAGGTGGCTGCTTGACAAATTTCTAACAGAGGGATATCCCTGGCAGCAGCCAGGGAAGCAGCTGTACCTCTTGTAGAATGAGCCCTCAGGCCTGAGTGTGGAATTTTTCCCAGTTTCTCATAGCAGAATTGTATACAAGACACAATCCATCTGGCAATAGTTCTCTTGGTGCCAGGTTTGCCCTTTCCCACTTCCCCATAAGTGAGGAACAACTGAAGGGAATCAAACCTGTGACCCTTGGTACGCTCTATGTAGTAGCTAAGGGCTCTTTTAACATCTAAACTGTGTAGCCTCCTCTCTCCTGAGGAAGAATGATCAGTGAAGAAGACAGAGAGAGACACAGACTGATTGAAGTGGAAGTCTGAAACCAGTTTGGGCAAGAACCTCCTATTAGTTCTAAGGATCACTTTATCTCTATGAAAGGAGATAAAATCAGGTTCCACTGATGGGCTTGCAAGTCACTGATACATCTGGCAGAGGTAATGGCTACCAAAAACACAGTTTTTCAACTCAAGTACTTAAGCTCTGCTGAGGACATAGGCTCAAAAGGAGGTTGCATAAGTTGAGCAATGCAAACATTTAAGTCCCAGGCAGGGGCAGGGTCTCTAAAAGGAGGATTGGTATGAAGCAATCCCTTGAAAAATTTACAGAACACAGGATGAGATAATAGTGAGGTAGGCTGCCCCAATGACAGAAAAGCAGAAACAGCTGACAAGTGTACCTTGAGAGTAGCTGGTCTGAGGCCTAGGCCATTAAGATGGACCATATAATCCAGAACTATAGGCAATTCAGCAGTGTCTGGAGAGATATGCTTCTTGGAGCACCAAATGCTGAATCTTTTCAATTTGGAGTCATAAGTCTTTCTGGTGGCAGGCTTTCAAGAGGCTTTGAGAATATCCAGAACCCCCTGGGACAGGTGCAAATCTGCATACTCTAACTCTTCAAGAGCCATGCCTTGAGATTGAGAGACTGAAGATTGGGGTACCAAATCCTCTCCTGAGAGGAGGTTAACAGGTTGTAATTCCTGGGAAGAGACAGGGGAAGATGGACTGCTAGAGACAGCAACAGGGGGTACCAAGGCTGTCTGGCCCAGTCTGGAGCAATCAGAATCACTTTGCCAGGTTGTGACCTTACCTTGACTAGAACCTTGAACAGTAGAGGAAAGGGAGGGAAGGCATACAGAAATTTCCCTTCCCAGTTCAAAATCAGAGTGTCCAGAGGGACTGAACCCAAGACTGGGGGTCTGCAACAAAACAGAGGAAGTTGGTGATCGTCTAGGGTTGCAAAGAGATCTATCTCTGGAGTGTCCCATCTTGAAAAAATCACTTTCAACACCAGGGGATCCAGGGACCATTCGTGATGGCCCTGGGAGATCCTGCTCAGTGCATCTGCTAGCACATTGTCCTTCCCTGGAAGGTGGACTGCTATTGGAGAGGTCTGCAGGGAATAAGCCATTGACCACAATTTCATGGCTTCCGTGCACAAGGCCGTAGACTGAGTGCCTCCCTGCTTGTTGATGTACCACATGGTGGTGGTGTTGCATGTTCTGACCTGAACCACCTTGTTCCGAACAGACTGAGAGAAAGCTTGCAGGGCCAGAAAAACTGCCCTGAGTTCCAGGAGATTGATATGAAGAAGGGACTCCTGAGGGGACTACAGTCCCTGGGCTGTGAGAGCCCCCAGATGAGCTCCCCACCCCAAAAGGGAAGCATCCGTGGTAAGGACCACCGAATGAGTCTGAGTGACAAATGGAACCCCTTGCCTTAAATTGTCCTGATCCTGCCACCATTGAAGAGCTTGGATCAGTGCCCAAGTCACTGGAATCAGTTTGGTAAGAGGATCCTTCCTTTGGGACCAAAAGGCCCTCAGATGGAACTGAATGTCCCTCATCTGAAATCCTGCCCCTTGGACCACTGCTGTAGAAGCTGCCATGTGGCCCAAAAGCTGAAGGAAGTGCCTTGCTGGTTGGGACACCTGAAGGTTGAAGGAAGAAGCCAGTTCTATAAGACCTCTTGCCCTTTACAGGGGAAGAAAGGCTCTTGCTTTGACAGTATCTGGCTCTGCCCCTATAAAGGTAAGAAGTTGCACTGGTTCAAGAACTGACTTGGGGAGGCTGAGAAGAAATCCCAGGGAAGTTAGCACTTGCTGGGTCACTTGCAGGTCTGACTTGACTTGGCCTGGAGACTGACCCACTCATGAGCCAGTCGTCCAGATATGGAAAAGTGGAAATCTTTTGCCTTCTTAAAAAGGCCACTACTACTGCCAGACACTTTGTGAAAACCCTTGGAGCTGATGTTAGGCCAAAGGGCATTGCTTTGAACTGGTAATGGCCTGATGGCAACTTGAACCTGAGGTACTTTCTGTGGGAGCACCTGATGGGGATGTGAAAGTAGGCATCTTTGAGGTCCAGGGAGGCTAGCCAGTCCCTTTGCCTTAGAGAGGGAAGAATTATTCCCAGAGTCACCATCTTGAACCTTGGTTTTAAAAGATGTTTGTTCAGGTATCTTAGATCTAGGATGGGTCACCACTCCCCTGTCTTTTTTGGGGTAAGGAAGTACCTGGAGTACAGACCTTTGCCCCAGTGTAGGGTAGGAACTCTCTCTATGGCTTCTAAGGCCAGAAAAGATGAAACCTCTGCCTCTAGGGCAAGGGTTTCGGAGAGACTTGCAGGTGGAAAAGAGCTGGCTGTCATCTTCGGAAATTTTTTGAAGCTGAGAACCAGTCCCTTGCTTACTACTTCCAGGACCCACTTGTCTGAAATAACAGACACCCAGTCCTGGACGAAGTAAGCCAGCCTGCCCCCTACAGGGATAGGAGAGTTGACCCTCGCAGGCACATCAGGGTGTCTGCTTGGCAGGGGCCTTAGGCTGAGGAGTGGATGCAGCCCTGCTCATCCCCCTTCTGCCTCTCTCTCTGAAGAACCCCCTCTGTGAAAAGGGAGAAGAGGCCTGTGCTTGGAAGAAAGGCCTATGAAAAGGCCTGCCCCTGCCGCTAGATTGCTGCCTTTGAGGAGTTGCCTGCCTCTCCTTGGTCTGTGCACTCCTATAAGTGGTCCTATATTCCTCCATCTTCTTCATGTAATTCTCTGCCTGCTCCCCAAACAGAGAATTACCTTCCACAGGGAAATCCATGGCCTTAGCCTTGGTGTCCTGTGAGAGGCTAGTACATCTGAGCCAAGCCATTCTCCGAAGAGCCACAGATGTAGCCATGACTCTTGATGACATATCATTGGAGTCCACAGCAGCATGAAACTGCCTAGATGTAGATGCCTCAATCCCATCCACAGCTACCTCCTCCAGCTCCTTGGCCAGCTGGAGGAAGGCCTGTTTAGCCAGTGCCGGTACAGTGTCCCACCTGGACTTCTGGTGCCTGGCTGCATAGGCCATATAATTAGCCTGCCTGAGTCCCAAAGAGGATGCCATGTATTGCTTCTTTGCCAAGGCATCCATCCTCCTGGAGTCTTTATCTGGGGGTGTGTGAAGCCAAGGGAACATTAGCCCTGTCACAGGCTGCAGCCTGCACGACCTCAACATGGCTGCATTGCTGGTAGAAAAACTCCCTGTCTGAGCCTGATAAAGTATACCTCTTGTCCATTCTTCTATCAACAGGAGGTACAGAATTAGGAGACTCATTTTTTGTGTCTGTTTCCCAAATGATTTGTGCAGGGGAACAGACAGCCTCCTGGACTGTGGGATGTCCATCATTTCAACAAAATCAGGCTCCTCTTGATCCTCTGTAGCTTCCTCCTTAGGAAGCTGGATAGTTTCAGCCACTTTCCTGTAGAACAGATAGTGGGGAGGGGACTCAGAGAGACTAGGAGGGGAAACACCAGAAGGTCTGTCTGGGGAGATGTCCGGTTCAACGGGCACATCCAGACTTTCTGCTCAGTCATAGTCATCATCTTGTTCATAATTCCCCTCCTCCTCAAATTCCGGTTCATAAAAATCTTCAGGGGCATAATCCTGAACTGGTGGAACCGACCGAACTGAGCCCCTAGCTAACGGAGACGGATCGGATGGAACCGGGCGAAGCGATTCAACAATCCAAATCGTTCAGGCAATCTCATCAGCGGTCAGAATATGAACCTCCGGATCCGAACCGGCTGACTTGTCTTTACGTTTTCTGTTCGTAGGAACCGATCCCTCAGGAGTGTATCGCCCTGGTCAGAGGGCACCTCCTTCTGGTTTGGTCGGAACCGAACCAGGCTGGCCATCCGGGTCAGCGGACTTCTCAGCCTCCTTTTCCCTAAGTCTACCTAATCTTTTCTCCAGGGTAGGCTTAGGAAAGTTTTTACAAATTTGGCAGTCTGTATTGAGGTGTTCAAACCCCAGACAATAAACACAGGTGGTGTGGGGATCGACCTTAGCAAAGACCTCCCCACACTCACTGCAGTTTTGAAACCCAGTGGGCCAGGTTTTTTTCTTGGGTTTCTTAGACATGGCCAACTTAACCAAACTTACCCTTTTTTCAGCAACCGCCAGGCAAGACTCCCTTATCAGTTCCTAACCGTGTCACGGGTATTGGAAAAAAACGTTTAAAACACTTTTTTTTTTTTTTTAAACCGATAAGGACCAGTAACCACACACTAAAGAAAAGCACAAGAAATCAAACTAATGGATCGGTTCAGCCGAACCGATCAAACAAGTCTTAAAATTTCCACAAAGTAAACAGAAAACTATCTAAGTACTCGTGGTACCGCAGACAGAGCCTGAACCGACAATGCGGAATTAATTTTGGATTTAAATTCGGAATGAACCAACAACTTTAACTGACTTTGAACCGAGCAGAAGGAGAAATCTCCGGAGCAACTGTTCAGTGAGGCGGAGTAAAGAATCTGATGGTTGGGTTTCAAAGTGCTGCAGACAAGAGACCTCAACCGAGCTCGAGCTCAACGTTCTATGCACTGCATAGAAAATTAACACTATACTCTCCGGGGCAGTTTAAAGGCTGGAGCTAACTGCAGATTGTCAGAATACATCAAGACTTCATGTTGTTTGAAGCAGCCTTTTTTTCCACAACAGCAGGAAACCGTATGGTGAAGACATTGGAACAAAGTAATTGATAAACCTCCATAGATGGTAATGAAATAGAGATGAAGTAGATTGTTTATATAGAAAATTGTTTAGATAACAGACAGCTTACAAATATTAACCATGGATGTTATAGAAGGAGAAATAAATGATTAATGGTTTAGACATTGTATATTGTAATGGACATACAGTGTTATACAGGGATGGAGGAGGGAGAATTACATGAATTAGATGTAAAATATTCTTACAAAACCTTTTAGTCTTAATAGAGGTATCTGGTGGCCAAATGGGAAGAAATACTTTTACTACAAGCACAGTTTTTTAGTTTCTATTATTTTGTCTAGTTCGGAATGTAGTAAGATGTCTTAGGTAAAGCCTTTGAATAAGGAATTTTATTTTATTTATTTTTTTATTTGGTAACCGGGTAAGGCCCACTAGGCACAAGTGCCTGTTTTCAGGGGTGACCTGGGAGTACTGGGTGGTTAAGTGACTTGCTCAGAGTCACACAGTATGCAAGTGGAGGTTGTGAGAATCAAACCCAGGTCTGGTCTGCTGGATGTACCAAGCTCATTCACAGCTCATTACTCTAACCTCTAGGCTATACAGCCAGCTTATGTTTACCCAAAGAGAATATGATAGGATAGTATTTATTCTGACAAGTATATGAAGGGTGGTTGAAGGAATTGGGGAAGTGTGCACATAAAGGGTGGGATTAGGTTAATAGGATACTGGAGAAAGGAACAGGAAGATGGCACAATGTGAATCTTACTGGAATATGGACTGTTTCTCCTCAAAAGTATTTGCAGGGTTAACTTGTATATACAGAGGGTATGAGAAAGGTACAGTCGTGGTGCACATAGAAACATAGACGTTGATAGCAGATAAGGACCACAAGGCCCATCCAGTCTGCCCATTTCTTTTTCTACCTTACGAATGTGCCATCGACCTTTGCTATGTTAATGACCTATCTATTCATTCTCATCTGTATTGCTCCCTTATGCCTAACCCATGCCTTTTTGAAGCCCTGCACTGTATTCATATCCACCACTTCCTGAGGTAGGCCGTTCCATGCATCCACCACCCTTTCTGTGAAAAAGAACTTCCTCACATTACCCCTTAATCAGCCTCCCTCTAATCTCATGCTGTGTCCTCTTGTCCTGCAATTTTTCTTATATTGAAACATGTTAGACTCTTTAACCTTGTTAATGCCCTTAAGGTGTTTGAATGTTTTGATCATATCACCTCTCTCCCTCCTTTGCTCTAGGGTATACATATTGAGCTCCGTTAATCTGTCCTTATATATTTTCTGATGCAGTCCCTGCACCATTTTGGTTGCCCTTCTCTGGACTGCCTCAATTTGGTTAATGTCCTTGTGAAGGTGTGGCCTCCAGTACTGCATGCAGTACTCCAGATGGGGCCTAACCAGTGTCTTATAGAGAGGGATTATTACCTCCCTCTTAAGACTTGTAATACCCCTACTAATACACCCCACTATCCCCCTAGTCTTACCTACTGCTTTAGTGGTCTGCTTGGATGATTTCAGGTCATCTGTGATAGTGATGCCCAAGACTCTTTCTTCCCTTGTGACTGCCAGCAACTCCCTCCCAACCTATAGGTGGCTTCAGGGTTTCTCTTCCCTATGTGCATGATCTTGCACTTCTTTCCATTAAACCCCAGTTGCCACTCTTTCGACCATTTTGCCAGTTTATCCTGATCTTTTCTCATTACGCTTACACCATCTGGATCTTCTACTCTATTGTAGATCTTGGTGCCATCTGCAAACAGACAAACCTTACCCTCCAGTCCATCTGCAATGTCACTGAAGATATTGAAGAGGACTGGCCCCAGCACTGATTCCTGAGGTACCCCTCTTGTGACTTGCATCTCTTCTGACAGTATACCGTTTACCACCACTCTCTGTTTTCTGCCAGTCACCCAGTTTGCCACCCAGTTGACCAACGTCTGACACACCCCAAGCCTACCCAGCTTATTAATCAATCGTCTATGTGGAACAGTATCGAGAGCTTTGCTGAAGTCAAGGTAGACAACATCAACTGCTTCCTCTTGGTCCACCACTCTGCTTACCCAGTCAAAGAAATCTATACTAACATACTAAAATGCCAGCAGAATAGGCCTAACGGTCTTTCGTGTCTGCTCGTTTGGTCAGTCCCCAACCTGGGTGCTGACCTTGCTGTCCCCCTCGCCTTCTCTGGCTTCTCCCTTCCCAGTTCCAGATATTCTTGCTGCATTGGATTTTGCTTCCAGAACCCTTCCCCTGTACCTGTCCCACCCTCTCTTGAACCCTCCACTGTCTCTGCCTCCACCAGCCCCCTAGGCAGTGCATTCCATGGCCCCACCACCCTCTCAGTGAAGTAGCACCTCCTCCTTTCTCCCTGAATCTTCCCCCTCAACTTCCAGCCATGCCTCTAGTGGCCCCTTCCTCCTTCCTTCAAGCACCCCAACTGTTCCTCCCTATTTACCCTCTTCATGTACCTAAAGACCTCTATCATGTCCCCCCGGTCCCTTCTCTCTTCCAATGTGTACATATTTAGCTCTTCGAGCCTCTCCTCATAGGTCCTGTCCCCCAAGCCCCAAATCATTTTGGTTGCCCTCCTCTGGACCCTCTCTCTAGGAGGTTAATGTCCCGCTTTAAGTGTGGCCTCCAAAACTGCACGCAGTACTCAAGGTGCGGCCTCACCAAGCAGTTATACAGAGGGAGTATCACTTCCCTCCTTCTGGAGGTGATCCCCCTAGCGATGCATCCCAGCATCCTGTTGGCCTTGGCTGCTGCCCTCCTACAAGTCTCAGAGTTGTTCATCTTGACATCCACCACCACCCCCAGGTCCCTCTCAGCAATCGAGACTTGTAGCATTTCCCCCAGGGTGTACACTTGACCTGGGTTTCTGGCCCCCAGGTGGAGTACCTTGCATTTCCCTGCATTGAACCTCAGCTTCCACTTTCTAGACCATCTTTCCAGAGCCTCCAGGTCCCCCTGAAGGGCCACCCTCCCCTCCTCCCCATCTACCACCGCCCCCAGTTTCGAGTCATCTGCAAAGAGACTCATCTCACTCCTGAATCCTGTCATTATGTCAGATACGTAGGCGTTGAACAGAAGGGGCCCAAGGACTGATCCCTGTGGGACCCCACTAATGACCCTCCTTGGGGATGAGGGTATCCCACCAACTACGACCCTCTGGGTCCGGTCCTGGAGCCAATTGCCTATCCATCTGATCATCTGGTTCCCCACCCCCATTTCTCCCAGCTTATCCAACAGGCCCACGTGAGGAACAGAGTCAAATGCCTTGCTGAAGTCCAGAAAGAGGACATCTACTGGTCTACCCAGGTCCAAGGCACTTGTCACCCAGTCATAGAACTCCACCAGGTTTGTCTGACACGATTTCCCCGGGATGAATCCATGCTGTCTATCGTCCAGGCACCCTGACTTATCCAGGTCCCCCCAGCCTCTCCTTGACAATGCCCTCCATCACCTTGCCCACCACTGAGGTCAGGCTGACAGGCCTGTAGTTCCCTGCCACCTCCCTTAATCCCCCCTTGTGGATAGGCACTATATGCGCCACCTTCCAGTCTTGGGGCACCCACCCTGTCCTCAGAGAGATGGTGAAAAGCTCTGCCAGGGGTTTTGACAGGACATCTGCAAGTTCCTTCAGCACTCTGGGATGTAATTTATCCGGCCTCGTGCTTTCTCCGTCTTAAGGGGCTGAGGGCTTCCCTCACCTCTCAGCTGTGATTTCCCTTCCGGTGCCCCTTCTCCTGCTTAGCCTCCCCCCACCTGCCAGTGATGCCTCCCTCTCCCCAGACCTGCCCGGTCGAGTGAGGGTCCCCCCCTCCTCAGTATCTCTGTCTCCTCCCATGTATGATGCAGCACCCCCATTTTCTCTGGTGGAAACTGAGGTGAAGTACTCATTTAATACCTCAGCCTGCTCCCCCGGGTCTTGTGCCCATCTCTCCCCTGATTTAATCCTGCTAATCTGCCCCTTCACCCTACGTTTTTCCCCAATGTATCTAAAGAACCCGTTGTTCCCTCTCCTAATTTCCCTGGCCAGGATCTGCTCCTTCCTTGCCTTAGCTGCCCTCACCACTCTAGTGGCCCTTCTAGCCATCAGCTCGTACTCCCTACGATCCCTTTCACTCCTTGAGCACTTGAATTGCTTATAGGCTGCTTTCTTTCCCCGCACCACCTCCTGGACCTCCCTGGTCCACCAACAGGGTTTTGGGCCCCACTGCATTTCGTCTTATTCTTGCACAGGTGCTGGTAGCATCCTGCACCCTCTCCTGATGATTTCCCACCTACTATCAGCATCCATGTCTGACCCAATCCCATCCAAATGCTCCTTAAGGATCCTTCCCATTTCCTTAAATCCGCCTCAAGTCGGTTACTTCCATCTTTGTGCAGCCTTCTACCCCTCCTAGGTCCAGGCAGAACCAGACCGTGGCATGGTCACTCCCCGCCAATGGATCCTTTACCTCCAGGCCCCCAATCTGGTCACTGTCTGCCAGGACCACATCCAGTACCCGTGCCTCCCTGGTCAGTTCCCTCACCTGCTGAGTTAGGAACGTGTCTTGAAAGACATCCAACAACCTCTGTTCCCTGGTCACAGAGAATGTCATAGTCTCCCAGTCTGTTCCTGGCATGTTTAAGTCTCAAGTCTATGAGATTAGTTTGACAGGACCTTCCGGCTGTAAACCCATGCTGTCTTGGATCCTGTGCTCCTATGGATTCCAGGTGTTGCACTATCCTTTCCTTAATGAGTGCTTCCATAATCTTGCCCACTACTGAGGTAAGACTGACTGGTCTGTAGTTCCCTACCTCCTCCCTGCCACCACCATTGTGGAGCGGGATCACATGTGCCCTTCTCCAGTCTTCTGGGACCTTTCCTGTGCTCAGAGACTCACTAAACAGTTCTGATAATGGCTCTGCTAGTTCCACCCTTAGCACCTTTAGTACCCTGGGATGTATGCCATCAGGTCCCATTGTCTTGTCCACCCTGAGCTTGTCGAACTCTTGTAGGACCCTTTTTTTTTTTTTTTTTTTTATCATGCTATGCTTTTTTCCTGCCGGCACCCCTAGCCCCATGAGCAGGCTCGCCCTGGGCTCTGCAACCCATACCCTCACCTGGATATGCCCCCCCCCCCGAGTGGGGCCGCTGAGGCGGAACTGAAGGTGGCTGGAGGGTGGGGCACCGAGCCCTGGCTCATACACGGGGGCCAGCAGAGTTTTTTCATGGAGTCCCCTTGGAGCTGGGAGCATGCGATGACGCTTAACGCCTAGGCAAGCGTCCGCCCCAGCTCCACCCATGTTCCGGTGTGGTGTCGAATCCCCCTGCCTCCGCCAGGGGGTGAGCGACACTGAGGCCAGCTCCCTTGCCCTCCCTTCTCCTACCCTGCTGATCCCCGGTGGCTCGTGTTCATTCCCGACTATGAGTCACCGGAGTGACACGAGGTGTGGCGTCCAGCACCTCAACCCTCAGCACCACCAGGCCGGGTAGTAAGAACCTTTCTTTTCTGAAAGGACTAGTGCACACCTTCCCCCCCCAACCCCGTGTCCATGGTGCTGAGCTGTGGGCCTTGCCCTACCTTCTCCTCAGTAAATACTGAGCAGAAGTATCTATTTAGAATAGATGCTTTTACATGGTCCTCCTCTTCACACGCCCCCTTATCCCCTTTGATCTTAGCAATACCCCCTCTGGACTTTCTCCTTTCACTAATGTATCTACAGAAAGTCTTGTCACCGTCTTTTACTGTTCATGCTAGTGTTACCTCGGTTTGGGCCTTTACCTGCCTTACTGACTTCCCTGCTTCCCTTAGGGAAGTTTGGTATGCCTCCCTATCTTCATCCTGCTGTGTTCCCTTATATATCCTGAAGGACAACCTTTTTGGCTCTGACCTTTTCTGCTACTGTTTTTGAAAATCAAAGTGGTTTCCTTCTTCTTTTGCACTTCCTTTTCTCTCTTACACAATGGGATATTCAGTTCAGTTCAAGTTTATTTATTCGACTTTTGTTAAAGCCATTAAAAATGTTAAACTAAAAAAATCACTAAAGCAATATCACATTAACACACTATATGTACAATGTACAACATGCCAAACCCATAAGCTTGTAATATCCTAAAAACATATTATATAGCTATTTTTCCTTTTATATTTATTTACAAACTCTAAATGATAAAAACTCATCAGAGCACTTCCAAATTTAAAAATATACAGCTATCTACATGATATCATTTCATATTACGTTTTTTGAAAACTATATTGCCTAACTGCTTAGCACTTGCTGCATAATATTGCTAATAAATCTCCTGCTCCAATAGCCACCACAATATCTACCTCAGTCTGTCCAAATGAAAACGTCATAATGAGCTCCTAGGAAATATACCCCAAAACGCCTGTATGCAGCAGGTATGAACAGATAGCATCTGTCCCCATACTACTTAGTGCAAAATCTCAATCCTTTTATTAGAGGGTTCAGAATATGCTTAGAGGGTTACTCTCCCATGTCTTGAAATATCCTGGATAGTGCGTACCAGTAAGACTCCCTACTAGGCCATCATGGGCAGACTTCCCAGAGAGACCTCATTTGGGTCCTTCATGGTCCTATAGCACCAACCAAGCAAAATCAGACAACGAGTTACCCAGGAACCATGGGTATGGGGCAGCTGGTGTTCCTTCCCAGGCTGCACAATTCACTTCAATTACAATGTCATGCTCCCGAATTTCTAGATTCAGCGTATCTCAGTTGGGAACTTTAATGACCATCAATTTCCCCCAACATGCCACAGGCGAAGTCAAGGCATATCCCCGGGTACATCAAAATTAGCATCCAAATAGCAAACTTACAGCAGCATATTGAAGTGACTTAATGGTTACATAAAGACCCATTATACATATATATATATATGTATATATATATATATATATATATGTATATATGTATATATATATATATACCCCTATTTTGTGATGCTAAAGTAAACTAGCGTTCTTCGCACAAATAAAACAAGTAAGTCTTAAAGAATCCTATAAAAGGCAATGGGCGTATAATATTAAATTAAATAACAAGGCAGTTCCGTATCCTGGCTATAGATTATTCAGGTTCCAGACTCATACAAATGAGCTGTTATCCCCATCCTTAGATACTGAAACAATACCTCCTACAAGAATGCCTCCCAGAACAACCTTACAACATCACAAGTTATCATGTTAACATCCCACCAGTGCCTGCAAAAGCAAAAGCCAGATCGCGAAAGGACTGCAGAAGTTATTTTTGAAGATGCAGTCTCAGATCTCAACTCCAGATTAAGGCATTAATATGCTGTCGGTTCAAAGGCCACAGCAATCCTCTATATAGAGCCCAGGGCCCAGATATTCAAACTGCGCCAGGCTGTGGCGCAAGCCTGTGCGCTGCTCAAATTTGTTGTGCAGGGGTGTGGCCAGGGCGATATTCAACGGAGTTGCGCTATGGCGCAACTGCTTTGAATATCGCACCTTGGCCACCCCCACTGTGCATGGCGCAGTGGAACTGCACCAGCGCAAGTGGTCAGAGTGGAGCACTGCAATGCGGTGGCGCAAGTGCCACTGCGCCATGCACAGCACCTGCGATATTTAAAGGGTGACATGCAAATGGGGCCATAATTTATGCAAGGCGCACAGGGGCCATTGCATCTGATTACGACCCCGTTGCATGCCAGTCTATGCAGGTGCACCCGATCCCTATGACTTGCACCTGGCGCCCTGCCAGGCAGCAGCCATCGGGGACCGATGCCCCCTGCAGCCCGATCGCGGGATGTCCCATAAGGGACAAAGAACGTCTCCTATCCCTGGTGGTCCAGTGGACCACGATTAGCCTGATCGCGGGCATCACTGTATTTCCCCGGTCAATATCCTGGTGGTCCAGTGGACGCTTGCAGACCCGATCGCGAGCGGCATTCCTCGCCCTCCCCAAGTCCGAAATCCTGGTGATCTGAGTGGACCCCCACCCGCCCACTGGGCCCCACCACCCGCTCCCCCATCAGCCAGCGGGCGGCAGCACTCCACCACCTGCCGCTTGCCAGCGGCAACTCGGTAGGGCTGCATGCCCGTGGTTCCAGGCAGAGCCAGTGGGCGTGCCATACCTGCTGCAAAGTCCAGATATGTGATATATCTGGACTGCTTAATGCTGTCGAGCTGTACGCCTTGGCTCATGCTCTGAACTCACTGGGCGCAGTCTTCACCAGCTGCCGGGGTCACGGGCGGCGGGCGGCAGACGGTGGGTGCTGCCGCCCGCCGGCTGACGGGGAGACAGGTGGTGGGGCCCAGTGGGCGGGTGGGTGGGGGTCCACTAGATCACCAGGATTTCGGACTTGGGGAGGGTGGAATGCCGCCGGGTCGAGGCTCGTGTGGTCACTGGACCACCAGGGATACTGGACTTTGGGGGTGACTGATGCCCACGATCGGGGTATGGGGGGGCGCCGCCAGGTGCAGCAGGGAACAGGTGATGGCAACCCACAGGCGGCAGCTGCTGTGTTGCACCCTGCAATGCGGCAGCTCACCTGTGGGTGGCCCCCGACTTGTTCCTTTTTTTTTAGGCGTAACTTTGTGCAGGCACAGGTAGGGGTTGCCTGCATAACTCTACATTGCCTGGGCTGAATATCGGGCTGTGAAGTTTATGCATGGGCACGCCCCCTACCTGTGCCTGCATACATTACTGATGCGCCCGGCGATCGGGATTCATTCAGACTTTTCCCTTTTAAATATCGCTGGCCAGATTAGTGGTTGTGCATGGTGAATAACTGAAACATGTACATGCATTCATTGCACCAAAACATATCTGCTAACTAAGCGCCAATTCTAAGGACTATCACCAGTTCTACATTTTAATGTTCGAAATACCAGTTCCATCAATCGATAACTAAAAGCAGAGAGGCTTCATTTAAGTTCAGGAGTCCATACAAACACTACAGTACCTTTCAAAAAATCGGCTTATCACCAGACAGTGTCTCTTGAAGGAGTTTAATAGAAAAAAAAAAAAAAACTTTTTCACACCATAGACTGCAACAAAAATGGCCTAACAGATATCCTCTTGTGTAACAAGAGGTCCAGTTTTGAAGGATAAAGCTGACACAGAGAAGATGCAACAACTCCCTTTGGTTTCTGCTTTCACTCTATCCTGTCTTCTTCTGCTTATTCTTATCTATCCTAATTTTCTTGTCAGGGTGGCAGCCTGGCAATTTTCTACTTTGCCTTTACTGTCACTTTTTTGCTCTGGTATTAAAAAAACTTGCATCTTGGTATAATATATGTAAAGAAGTAGCTGTGTCACTTAAAAGAAGCCCCAAAATGAGTAGAGGGATGGGTTGTGGGGAAAAAAAAAGCCTTCAGCTACAGTTCAATTAGTGAGTAAGGAAAGCCGAGACTGTAAAATTGCTGCAAACAGTGGAAAAACTGTTTAAAGTACAGGTTTGCAGGAAAGTGCTATAGAACCTGTACAATTACTATATGAGTTTAATACCCCTGTATTCAAACACTTAAGTTTAAAATTAGGAGGAAATTAAAGCAACTGTGTTTGATTGCTATGGTGCAGATTCTAATAAGCCCCAAAGCAATGAAACATTTACCCTTGTTTTTAAAACACTTGAAAATGGGCTAAAGTAAGAGAGTATAATTAAAACACTACAAGCAGATTAACTGGAGTTCTGTAAGAGTCAAAACAAATTCATTCAAAAGGGAGTTGTAATTATTGAAGTTAAGCCTTCTGTGTTTTAGAAGGCTGAGTTCCTCAGCAAGGCGTCAGCAGAAAGTGCAGCAGCCAGATAAGCTGTTTGAGAAAAATAACAAAAGGTTCTGGAAATATAAAACAAGGGATTTGGGAAGAAAATAATGCATGACCAAAGATTAGAGTACCATATTATATGAAACAAAATACAGATGCTACAGTGGTTCACTTATGTATGTTTTCCTTATATGAACGAAAAGACAAAACGCTATAACCTTATATGGAGGCTTAGATAGATAGGTTGGTCAGTAGGGTTCTGACCAAGGTGAGAGAAGGATCTCAGCAAGGAGGTAATGTGCAGGCTTTCACATTAACTGAGGAAGGAGAGAACCCAGGAATTTCTTTATAGCATCTGAAGCAAGAAATATTTCTTGATGTCTGACCTGATGTGAAGAAATATCATCATATTTTTCCTTTCTGTAAATACTGGATTATTTATTTTTGTTGTTGTTGGTTTTGTGTTTTTCTAAAATAAAATGATAAATGCAGAAGTATGCATTTTTTATGCATCAAAATCTGGTTGTACGATCTGTTTATTGAGACCCACGGCTTTACATCTTGCTTGAGCCAAAAGTTGAGGTATAACATATCACTATACAGAGCACATCCACGAAAGGAGGGAATTAAATAAGTACCTTTTAGGGCTAATTACCCCAATATTTGCTTCCAACAAAAGGCTCTTATCTAAAAACCAAGAGTTATAGGACGCTGTAGACAGTAACAAACTTTGACTCAGCTGCCCTTATCTGGGAGTTCATAGCGGCCATCAACATTCTGCGTGTCTTAAGCTCACAATTATTACATCCTTCAAGTTTCCTGCAGCCTTTCACTCCTCATGTCTCCACACTTTTCATTCGTTACTTCTCCATTCCATCAATTAGTTCTTTCTGTATTATCAATTAAAAAGGCGCTCCACGAAGTGCAGTAAAATACAACAAGCCAGCAACTGAATAATATGATGACCCCCCCAGGCAACCATAGCATACCTTTACTAAGGCTTTATGAGCCTATCAGCACAAATTATGCTGCCGTAATTGCAGGCATTTTTCCTCTGCAATGTTTCCTTCCTTGTCCTTATCCTTATCCTTATCTACGGTACTCTCGGAAATGATATCTTAATGCTCATCATATTTTAAGCAGTACTTATGCGTTTTCCTCGGCGCATTCCTCCACGCTGCAACTATGGTTCACCAAGGCGCTACCAATAAACAGCCGAGACCGAGTACAGAGTGTTTAGGTACCAAATATTTTAACTGTCAACAACAGTATCCAGCTTGTTTTTAAACAATTTTAAATAAAATAACTTCAGTTTCATTCATGAATCTTTGATAGAAAATCCTCAATTCGGTGTCTGGAGCACAAAGAGTGAGTTGCGGGGAGCGAGGCAGCAGTGCGGCCATCTTGCCCCCCACCGAGGAGTCCGACAGACAAACTCACTCCTAATGGGATGTTGCTTCAAGTACTGCATCCTTAATGCTTGCCCACTTTGCCTGTACCCACTCACCTGTATTTCCTCTTGCCAGGGCTAGCTTAACTCTGCTGGCCATCTTATCAAAGTCAGCTCCTCTGAAGTCCCATATGTTTGCCTTGGAATGGGATAATTTAGTTCTAGTGGCCAAAATGAACCATACCATATGATGGTCATTGGCCCCCAGGTGACCTTCGACCTGGAGATCTGTGATCCTTTCCCTGTTAGTCAGTACTAGATTTAGGATAGCCCTGTCTCTTGTGGGTTGTTGTACTAGCTGTTTGAAGTCCTCCCCCTGCAGGGAATCCACTATGTGTCTAGTTCTGGGAGGTGTTCCTGCTGGTATTGACCAATCTGTATCTGGCATGTTGAAGTCTCCCATTATCAGAACCTCCCCTTTAGCGGTCATGTTTTGTATATCTTCTAACAGTAATGTGTCTATATCTTCCCCCTGGTCTGGAGGCCTGTAGACAACCCCAGCTCGTATGGCTGCCCCATTTCCTGTTTCCAGGGTGACCCACAGTTCTTCTGGCTCCTTATGTGTATTCTGAATTTCTGTAGCTTTGATATTTTCATTGACATAAAGGGCCACTCCACCCCCCCTTTTGTACCTCGGTCTCTTCTGAACAATACATAGCACGGTACTGAAGTCTCTCAAGTGTGGTTACTGGTGAACCAGGCCTTGCTACTGGCTACTATGTCCAGTTTAGCCTCTGTCATTATTGTCTGCAGGTCTGGGATCTTGTTTCCCAGACTGCGAGCATTTGTGTATATGATTTTCCATTGGCCAGATTTCAGTGTGTTAGTTGTTGGGCGAGGTCTGGCGTTCCCCTGTGCGTCATATGGGGAGCCTGACCTTTCTCCTTACCTGGTGATACAAATGAACTGCAAACATGCTGAACTCCTGTTTGATCACTAGCTGAGGTGGGAGGGGTGTTCTTCCCATTCGACGTATCAGATGCTGCACCCCTCTCCCCATTTGCTAGTTTAAATATTCTGCAAAGACATCAAACTTCTGCCCCAATGCACTGACTCCCTCCTTCGTTAGATGCAGTCCATCGAATTTAAAGAACTTTCGCTCCCAAAACTGTTGCCAGTCACCTACAAATTTGTGTTATTTTTCTTGGCACCAGCCCTTGAGCCACAAGTTTAGCTCCCCTAGCTCCCCTTCTCTGACCTTCTGTCCATCTGCCCCCCTCTCCCAGACTGGCAGGATCTCAGAGAAGGAGATGCCGGACTAAATGGATGATAATTTGTCACCCATCCTGGTCAGGTGTTCCTTGGTCTCCACAACTGACCGGCTGGCGAGATCATTACTCCCTTTGTGTACCAGGATACCAATGTTTTCTCCTGCTTCCTGTACAATTTTAGCAATGCGGTCAGTGTCTCTCCATGCGGATGTACCTGGAAGACATCTGACTATTACCCCTGGCTGGAGATAGGTATCAACTCCCTGAATCATGGAGTCTCCTATGATCAGAAGTGTTTTGGATTTGCTCTTTGTTTTTTTGAGTTTTGGTTCCTGTTTTGGGTGAGTTTTGCTGTGCTAGCTCCTGTGCTACAGTGTCCTGCTCTGCAGTGTCCTCTGCCCCATTGTTTGATTTCGGAGACAGAGGCAGATACCTATGTGTAGTTTTTATATGGTTTGTGGAGGTGATACGTTGGAGCGCACCGAGTGACAGGGCACCTGATTTGCCCCTCCTAACCACCTGCCAACCTCCTGGACCAACTACTCTCTGTGGTCCAGGTGCTTCTGTTGGATGTTGGGGAAATGGTGGGCGGGTCTTATATTTCTCCTGAATATGCAATTTGAGACACCCAGTCTCTGCCCATGCTGCCTGGAGCAGAGCCCTTAGATCTCCAATGGCCCAGCATGTAGGACAGTGTCTCAAATCCTGTATAACTGCCCTTTGGAAAAAAGTGTCCCGCAGTACCTGCAGTTAATAATATCCATTCCAGATAAGTTGCTGGGTTTATAACCTGGTCAGAGTAATTAGAAGGAGGAAAATGAAAGCAAACGTTTGATTTTGTGTTTTGTTTGTTTTTGTATAACTTGTTATACAAGTTAAATTTCTTGTGCCCTGTAAATGAGGTCACTGTGTGGATACCCCTCTGATCTACCCCTTCTTGCTTTGCTACAGGAAATGTCACAACTGTGCTACCCTATAAAAGGAGTGTAGCGTGGGGTGATTGGGGATGGGGGTGGGTGGCTGGGCCTTCCCCTGCGGAAAAAGAAGAACCACGGATGAAAGAAACAAGGACGTAAGAGCAGAAACAATCAGCACCAGGTAACAGGGAATTGTATTAAAAAGAAAAGGGAGGAAAATATTTAGAGTGGGAAATGTAATTGTTTTCATGATAAAAATATGATCAAAGTATATGTACTGTATGGCTTCATTGATGTATGTGCAAATAAAAATTCCCCTACTCTTTTCGATATGTGCAATGGGATCTTTAACATTCACCTGAACTACCACCAATCCAGGCAGATGGGACCTCAGTTTAATGTCTCATCCAAAAGATGGCACCTCAGAAGTGCAGCACCCCCCTCATGCTGCACTACAGTGTCAGCACTGGGATATTAACCCAAGTGCCAGACGTGGGAACTGAACCCACAGCCCTCTGATCCCCTGGCCTCAGAGGAGAGTGTGCTACCTACTGAGCCACTGACACTGAGCATGTTTAACAATTCCCCTATTTTCCTAAAATCCACTCGCCTGAAGTCGAGAACCTTCATCTTGGTCTGGTTTAGGGTGGCCGACATGCGTACCATAAACCACACAGTGCTACGGTCACTTGTACTAAGGTTATCCCCCACCGATAAATTCCCTACCGTGTCCCCATGTGTTAGTACCACATCTTTCACCGCCCTGTTCCTAGTCGGTTCCTGGACCATCTGCCTAAGTAAGGCAACTTGAAGGAGTCCAGCATCACCCTGCTTCTAGGAGATGCTGCAGACAATGTGTCCCATGCCACGTCCAGCTGGTTGTGATCCTGCTTCATCAGCACCTCTCCCTTTGCTGACATTCGCAGAATTGCCTCCATCATCTGGTTGTCCACCCTTTCTTGCTGACCCGGTGGCCTGTAGACCACCCCTGCGTGGACCACCTCACCCCTCTCCGTGGTCAGCGAGACCCATACTGCCTCTGTGTCTCCCTACCTGCCCTGTAACTCCGTGGCCTGAATCCTATCCTTCATGTAAAGCACTACTCCCCCCCTCTCCCTATTCTGGCTCTCCTAAACAGCTTATACCCTGGTATACTTTTTTTTTCCCTCTTTTTCTCACCTGTCCTCCACTAACCTCTCTTCGGTGTATGCTCACGGTGCTGTGACTTCTTCTGTCTGCCTGACACTCTAACCGACCTTCTCCGGTGCGGGCACCCTCTATCCAGACTGCTAGTCCGTCCCCCGGCTCAGAGTCCCCCGGGGAGGGATGGCCTCATTCCTCAGGTGCACTGTCTATAGTGTTGTAGGCTGCAGTCATGAGGGGGACCGGATCAGGTGTCCTGATGCTCAGTGATGACCATGGGGTCATGACCTCTGGCCCCACCATTGCCTACCAATGGCGAGAGGTTTTTTTTCTTGATTTTTTGCCCCACCAATGTCCCCCTGGAGCCCAGGCATGCAATGATGTCCTCAGACATCCGCCGCGGCTCTGTACTCACTACTTCAACCCTTAAGCAGTGCAGTGCCTATGGCTTCCACCGGGGGCTGCAGCTGTGCCAGGCTGTCCCAGGACCCCTCCCCAAAGAGAAGAGTGCTGTCCTCCGGATGACTCAATCCTCTCTCTCCCCTGCTGACCCCTGGCGGCCCGGGCTAGTTCCAGAACCCGGATCACCGGCGTGGCGTGAGGTATGGCGTCCAGCACCTCAACCCTCAGCGCCATCAGGCCAGCTACCCTGGTATGCTTATGTTCTAGTCCTGCCCTACATGGTACCATGATTCCGTGATTCCCATCAGGTCTAATTCTGCTTCTGCCATGACTGCTGCCAGGTCTGGGACCTTATTTTCCATGCTTCTAGCATCTGTGCACATTGCCCTCCAATCTCTAGCCACCCTTGGGCCCTCACTTGTCCTAATTTTCCTCACTGTCCTAACTCCATCTCCTGTAGCCCCACTGGGTATCTCATATTTTGGAGGGGGCCCCCCCAAGTCAATTGTCCTATTCTTGGGTTTCACCTACAACCCACCCCGATTTAGTTTACAATGTAGTATCATTCAACAAACTCCTCAAGTTTCCACCTCAGCATGTCTTTTCCTTCCCTGTCTAGGTGTACCCTATCTGGGGAGAACAGACTTTCATCCTGCCAGGTGGGCCCCCATTCCCCCACCAGCCCAAAGCCTTTCCTATCACACCAATCAAATAGCCAGCTATTGAACTCAGTAATTCTCTGCTTCCTCTCTGAGCTAGCTCTTGGAACAGGCAGTACAGGCAGATAGATACTTTATTTCTAAAGTGCCCAATTCCAAAGACTCCAGATGCTGCACAATATGAAACAATGCAATTATTTAAAATCATACAAAAACAAAAGTACATATATAGGCTTCGATTGGGAGTACACAGTTTATCTATCTATCTATCTATCTATCTATCTATCCATCCCACTTAAGGCCACAAATGTAATTAATAAAAGCTTGCTGGAACAACTACATCTTCAAGCCTTTTTTAAAAGCTTCTACCAAGGGAGCTTCCTTTAAGTAACCAGGCAAGGAGTTCCACAGGGTAGGTGCGGCCACCGAGAATACCATGTCCCCGGAATGCTACACTCTAACCCTGGGAACTCCAAGGAGGCCTCCCCCGTAGAACGGAGTGCCCAGGGCCATCAGTAGGGGACAAGGAGATCTTGCAGATATACCAGTCCTCTGTCGTGCGGGTCTTATAGGTCAGGAGCCCTATCTTGAAGACAGTCTTCCACCTGACCGGCAGCCAGTGCAGTTCACGGAGGTCTGGGGTAATATGCTCACACCTTTTCGCCCCCATCAACAATCTTGCCGCCACATTCTGCTCCAGCTGATAACCCTAGGTACAGGGCATTACAGTAGTCCAACCTGGAAATGATGAAAGTGTGTACGAGTGTGGTCAGGTCTTCAGTCGGGATCAGGGCTCGGATTCAGGCAATATTCCTAAGATGGTAAAATCCACTTTTGACCATGACAGTTTTATACATGCAACCCAAACCTAGGGGAGGCAGCTCCATTTGTCCGGACCCAAGCTGTTCCCAGATTTTAGGCCAGGTGCAGCCACCCTCCCTCCTTGGCACCCCATGGAGCTACACAGGGCAAAGGAGGGGTTGGACCCAGTTTCATGGTGGCTACAGGGTGCAACTCAGAGAGGAGACAGTTTGGTTCCTAAATTCACAGGGTTCCTATGCCCTAGATGCATGATTTTGCACTTTTTGGCATTGAACCTCAATTGCATGCTCTTGACCACTCTTCAAGTTTTCCAAGATTCCTGCGCATTCTCCCCAGCTCAGCTGAAACCCCCCACAGGCACCTCTTGAGACCTTTCATATTTCCTCCTCTCCTTTTGTCAGAAAGCCCCTAGTGTTAAGTGATCATACAGGCGTAGTATAGTCTGAACAACTCTTACCCAGGCAGCACACACAAATGACAGACGTATGCTATGATCAAAAGAAGCATGCAGATAATACCATAAACTGTGCTTGTAAACTCAAAAACACACTATAAAACTGGTTTGAAATCCATGTCAGTGTTCAGTCCTGCAGGGTACACGGCATTTAAATGGTAAAACCATTCCGTTTTCTTTCTTTAAGAACATCCTCAGCCTACCTCCCCCCATTAGTAGGTACACAATCCCAAAACATCTGAATGAAAAAGAAGAGGTGGTGCACTCATGGCAGGCCCTGAAGTGGTCACCAGAAGCATTTTCAGAATTCCCCTGCAAAATAGCCCAGACATGCTCCTGAATTATGTCCTTAGCATTTCTGGTCATCCTTCCACATCGAGCATGGCACAGCTGCACTACACCACACAGACTACATGATTTGTACAACAGTTCACCCGGAACATCATGCTAAACTCCTCGCCAGTAACTGGATGTTTGAATGTAGGACCAGCTGCTGCATAAAACGACAGATATTGCAATGATGGCACATACAACGTAGTTCTAGCCACTGCTCTATTTTGATCAGGTCTAACAAAATGACTGCTAGTCAAATGATCTTTCTGGCTTTTCCCTTTTCTGTAAGAAATTCTTGGCACAATGCCCATCATTTTCCCTAATTCTGGATCTCCTGACAGAATTTGTTTATCTATCTCTAACAATTTCTGCAACTTCTGATGATCCAAGACGATAATTCAAGACAAAATTCCCTTTTGACTTGTCCTGTTTCCTATTTTTAGGGGTTCTATGTGATAATGGCGACTGCCGAACAGCGAGCCGCGTTATCGTGATGTCAAGGCGGCGAAAACAATTTAGCCACCCTGACATCCTCAGCGCAAGGAGGAATGGCGCCGGTGACTTGGTTATTTTGCTTTCTGTGGGGGGGGCTGCGTCCCTTCCCGCACCCTCCTACTAAAAGATTCTCAACTCCAGGGGGTGCATGTGGGTGGGGACAAAAGCAAAAAAACACAAGTTTTGGGCTGGGCACAACAAAAATGCAGTAGCGCCCAGACCCAGACCCCCTGCACCACAAGAGGAGGACAACCACTTACACCATGGCGCAGCTTGGCAGCCGACTGCAGCGACACCCCCTACATCCCTTCCGCCCTCTCCCAGCCCACGCTCACCATGCTCGCTCCCCCCTCCCCGTGCGTATGTACATATATCGACATCCTGTCGCTGCAGTCACCCACCCCACCACATCTGGTCTCCCTATTCCCCCGATCACTATTCGGGCTTTCGCCCACAACACATCACCATTTCGGATGGCGCCGTCTTTCAGGCGCCAACATCACGGGCTACCTTTTTAGGGATCAACACTGTGTGCCTGGGCACTGTTCCAGCCTCGTCTGCAGTTTTTTTTTTTTTAAGAACCTTAACTGAATAGCAGTTTTCCCTGAGCTGGGTCGAAAGTATCTGGGCTTCCCTCCTGTGAGTATCCACAAGGGACATATTCCTTTTTATCCTTAAGGAATGCCCATGGGGGATGTTGTTGACCAGGTTCCGAGGGTCTGCACTTTCGAACCTCAGCAAGCTGCTGCCAGCCACTAGCTCTCTGTAGGGTTTACATACAACACGCATATCTTCTCCAACCTTAAACATAATGTTTGGGGCTGGCAGTATAGCCTAAAGTAATGAGCTGTGAATGAGCTTGGTATATCCAACAGACATGGGTTTGATTCCCACAACTTCCACTTGCATACTATGGGACTCTGAGCAAGTCACTTAACCACCCAGTGCTCCCAGGTCGCCCCTGAAAACAGGCACTTGTGCTGAGTGAGCCTTACCTGGTTACCAAAGAATGCAATAAATGTCTAAGAACTCTATCTCAGTTCCGTGCTTGTTACATGTACAAAAAATATTCAAAAGGTTACTGCTGGAAAAGATCCAAGCTGAATTCGAGGCCTCGTGAAGAGCCATACAATCTGAAGAGGATTCGGAAGAAGAATCGGACCCCTGAAGTTTTTTTTCTTTTTTTTATTTGTTCTCTTTCTAATATCCTCCAGTTTGAATTGAGGGAAGTATAATCTTTCTATTAGGCTGAAGTTAACAGTTCTCAGTGCTACGACGTTGTTGTTCAATATACGGATACTCTTTAGTTTTTCCCTTTTACCAGAGAGTTCGGTTCAAATTATTGAAATGGTGCAACGATAGATTTGCACTGTAAAGGTTCGGGGTTACAGACAATAAAAAAAAATTAACAGCCTTTTATTTTTTAAGTTAATTGTTAATGAAGCTGTAGAGGAAATGCTTAACTTTTTGAGAATTGCATTGGTTGGAGGTTAAGGTCTAATTAACAGTGGCTGTCGAGCAGTACGTATTCGATTTTAATTTTCTATGTTGGACTGACCACATACTCTTGTTGAGTGCAGCCACTTTGGATTCTGATGTACATTAATTATTTATTTAATGGGATATCCCCCCATATCCATAACTAAAGTATTTAGACTGAGACGCCTTCTATCATTTGACGATATTTATAATGTAACTTACTGTGAGGTATGATACATGGAAATGAAACTGTATATTTATTTGATTTTTTTTAATAAACAGAAAGTTCAAAAACAAAAAGTTACTGCTGACCCAGCAGACAAATTCCTCCGCAGACTCTTCCCCCAACCCCAGACACATAAGATGTCATCAATAAAACAATGCCATGTGCATATATGTCTGAGGTGGGGGTTGGAGTCTGCAGAAACAACTCGATTCTCCCACCATGCCATGAAAATGCTGGCATATCAGAGAGCTAATGCCAACCCCATAGCAGTGCCTCTAAGTTGGAGATACACTTTTGATCACGTAACAAGTCACCATGGGTGAGTACAAACCCATGACAAATTTCTGTGGGGCATCTATACAGGTCTGATCAGCTGCCATAACATCTTTACATGTGCTAATATCATGATCATTTATTATATTAGTGTAGAGCAAGTTCACATAGACAGTAACCCAACACAAGTTTTCCTTCCATGGACAGCCTTCAGTTTTGTTAATTATATCCACTGAATCACTGACATAACTCGGTACCTTTTCACACCCTCTTAGAGACAGTGGTCCACACATCTGGAGGCACCCTCATTGAGTGACCCCAGATCAGAAAATTAAAATTACATACCTACTGTAATTCTGATCTTTCCGTGCATCTTCGCCATTAATCACTGTAGGTTACAGCCGGAGGATCAGGACCTCGAAGGAGCAATTTTGTTTTTTCTAGGGGGAGGAGCTGGCACCAGTACAGCACCACCCTCGAGGCAGACACACAGCGTGGCGCTCGAGAGATGGCCAGTAAGTGACACCGACTGTTCCCCCACCTTCTGCATACGTCGGAGAGTGAGAAATTATAGATAGAGAAAAGAAGAGGGTGGGGCAAGGGAGCCCAAGACACAGCCAAAGTAAAGGATATAAACAGAAATAAGATATATTGCTGAGCGAGAGGACAGGATTACCCTAGGGGTCTGGAACAGGGAGCCCCATTCTCTGGGCAAGCCAGCAAGGAGAAAGAAAATAGCAAAGAAAGAAGGAAAAGTAAAGGAGATAGATCATCTTAACTCCCCGAAGGAGGGTGCCAAGAGGCCAAGGAAAAAGGAACCCAGATTAGCCATATCCCCACAAGGATTCTGTCTCTCTCTCTCAACCAAGAATGTGACTCCCAAAAGGGGAGCACCATAACTTAAGAAAGTAGTATAACTGAGAGATTTGGAAAGGACCAAGTCGAGAACCTGGCTAGGTCCCCTCCCTTGACACCTGAAGGTTAATTGTGGGTCTCAATCTCCTGTTTCAGAGTGTTGCTAAGGTGGGATATAACCCACCCTGGGAGAGACTCTGCCTCTATCCATCAGTGCTCCTGAAGGGGAACCCCTACTTCCCCCCATTCCTTACTCTCCCCCCACTGGAAGGGGGGGGCTTGCCCAGAAAAAAAAGACCTGCTGGAGGCAGCAGTGGGGGAAAGGAACCTGAAGGAGAGAGAGAGAATCCCCAGAGCCATCAAATTCCTGCTAGTCAGAGGAAGACCTCACTATCCCACACATAGGGTGTGGGGAGAGATCCAGGACCTGGAGGACCCAGGCCTTGTGACAGGGTGGAATAGGACCCTGTTCCAGTTGTTATGAAAAGAGTTTGAATGCAGGGATCTGTTCTGTTCCCTCTTTTCCTGTCTCTTCTCTGTCTGGTTGCGCAACCATGTTTTCCTGTGAGACCTAGAATTTGATCACCCCAACAATCTTGCAATTATTTGCCTCTCACTATCGCTCAGTCTCCCTTGCTGTCTGTCTTTTCCTCCCTTGCATATCTGGCGATATAAAAATGTATGCAAATCATTGTATGGAAATGTAACTGATATTGAGATGCCCTTTGTTTAGAAATTACATAGTGTTACTATTGAAATATATATAATTATAGTTTTAAATGACTGCAAAAAAGTTATTGGAAAACTCAAGGGGTTACCCGAGTGCAAATTTTCGAGCCTTTTTGCAGAAGAGCTGTGGAAAAGGGGCCTCAGCTCAGGCACACTCTGTTCCTGCCGGCACCTGCCCGAAACATACAAGAACAGGATGCTTGTTGAGAATGGGGGTTGGGAAGACTTATAAGAGCTAAGCTGCAATTGCTAACAAGCATCTGTCAATGCTGAGTGTTTGCTTACTGGCATTAGCATTGGAAGTGCAGGAGTTAAACAGATGGAGAATAGGAATGGCAGTGAAATGTTGAACTGACAGCATCCCCACCCCCACCCTGCACAGATAAACAGACAATGGGGTGTACCTTTGGGTCGTCGCCCATAACACTCATATCATTTCACCTTACCCTACCCTGCAGACACCGGCAAGTGTTGCTTTGTGCCTTGGGGTGTTCAGGCTTTACACTCACCCCACTCCATAAAGATATACACTGAAATGGGTGCAGTATAGGAGAATGGGGTGAACTTTGGGGTCAAAGAGTCGAAGGCGCGCCTCAATGTCTGTCACAGGCTACAGGGTGGGGTGGAATGGCATGAACATTACTGTCGACAATCCCAACTCACACCCCTGACGCCTGTCAGTCCCTACAAGGAAGGGCGTTTTGGTCAGAAACCTTAATGCCCTGGGCATTTCTTGGTATTTTCACTCCAAGTGTTCAACATGGGCTTTGTGTGACCCCACCGCATGAACAGTGACACTATCAGTTCACTAGCCAAAAGGTGATTTTGCACAGCGACTGTACCATTTGACGCCACAGGTGCGAAAACACATTTCAGGCTGGATGTGAAAAATGACAGCTGTACTGTTCATGAGGAGGTGTAGAAAAAAACTGGTAATGTTTAAAATCTGGAGCGAAAATATAAAACAATTAGTGAAGACACAAGTGTGCACACCACACACCTGTAATGCAATTATTTGGGGGATTTTTTACACCATATTTTCAACAAAGGCATTTTGGGACCTCCATTGATGAACAGTGGCACTGTGATTTTCTTAATGTGTGAACGCAATTGCACATAGCAACCATGGCATTGTGCATCACATGTGCGAAAACACATTTTGGGCAGGATGTGAAAAATAACAGCTGTACTGTTCATAAGGAAGTGTGGAAAATGGCAATGTTAAAAATCTGGAGTGAAAATATTAAAAATTCTTGAAGTTATGCGCATACATGGGAACTGTGCAACGCACGGTCATAACACAGTCACCTTTGGAAATTTTTTCACCAAATTTGCAACATAGGCTTTTTGGGAGCCCACCTCATGAACAGTGACACTGTTGTTTTGTTAATCGGTCCTGGAAGGTGATTCCATGTAGTCACCTCGAAAACACCTTTCAGGACTGAATAATGAAATGATGATGACTGAGTTCATGAGGTAGGTTCTCAAGAACCCCATGTTTAAAATCTGGGGCCTAAAGTCACAAATATGGCAAAGATATCCACCTAAGTTGAAAACCCCCCATTTATGCCATTATACAGCTTACAGGCATTTCTTCAGTTCGCGGTCGGCTTTGAAGAGTGAAGACGTGCTCACGCTCCACCAAAGATCATTGCGCTGGACTAAAGAGGTACGTATGGGGTAAGGGGGGGGTGTGGGGAGCTGGAGTGCGTAGAGGGTGAGTGCAGGTTGGGGGAGGCGACCCAATGGCAAGGGACTATTTTCTGTGTTTCAGGTTACTAACATACTAAAATGCCAACAAAATAGGCCTAGTGATCTTTCGTGCCTGCTCGTTTGGTCAGCTCCCACCCTGGGAGCTGACCTTACTGCGCCCCCTGCCCTCTCAGGCTTCTCTCTTTCCGGTTCAGGGTATTCCCCCTACAATGAACTTTGCTTCCACAACCCTTCCCCTGTACCTGTCCAACCCCCTCTTGGATTCCTCCACACTCTCTGCTTGCACCAGCCCCCCCCAGGCAGTGCATTCCATGGTTCTACCACCCTCTCAGTGAAGTAGCACTTCCTCCTCCTTTCTCCCCCAAATCTCCCCCCTCCAGCTTCCACCCATGCCCTTTAGTTGCCCCCTCCTTCCTTCAGAGCATCCCAACTGAACCTCCCCTATTTACCCCCTTCATGTACCTGAAGACCTCAATCATGTCCCCCCCGGTCCCTTCTCTCTTCCAATGTGTACATATTTAGCTCTTCGAACCTCTCCCCATAGGTCCTTTCCTCCCAAACCACAGATCATTTTGGTTGCCCTCCTCTGGACCCTTTTCAGGAGTTCAATGTCCCTTTTTTAAGTGTGAGCTTCAAAACTGCACAGAGTACTCGAGGTGCGGTCTCACCAAGCAGTTATACAGAGGTAGTAGCACTTCCCTCCTTCTGGAGGTGATCCCCCTTGCGATGTATCCCAGCATCCTGTTGGCCTTGGCTGCTGCCCTCCTACAAGTCTCAGACTTGTTCATCTTGACACACACCACCTCCCCCAGTTCCCTCTCAGCCATCGAGACTTGTAGCATCCCTTCCCCCAAGGGTGTATACTTGGCATGGGTTTCTGATGCTCAGATGCAGTACCCTGCATTTCCCTACATTGAATCCCAGTCCCCACTTCCTTGACCACCTCTCCAGAGCATCTAAGTCCCCCTGTAGGGCCACCCTCCCCTCCTCCCCATCCACCACTGCTCCCACCTTTGAGTCGTCCACAAAGAGACTCGTTTCACTCCTGATGCTCTTCCATTTATCAGAGACATAGGCGTTGAACAGGAGGGGCCCAAGGATCGATCCCTGAGGAACCCCACTAATGACCCTCCTTGGAGATAAGACTATTCCTTCAACAACCACCCTCTGGGTCTGCCCCAAGAGGCAGTTCTTTATTCATCTGATCATCTGTTTCCCCACCTTATCCAACAGGCCCCGTGAGGAACTGTGAGGTCATAAAAATTAAAAATAAAAAACCACCACAGACTGTTTTTTTTTTTTTTTTTTTTTTACAGGTGTAAGAGTAGTTTGGGGATGGTCATGTTAACTGCACTGGGGTGGGCTCCCAGTGTAGCACACAATGGGGGTGGGTAGAGGCAGGAAAATGCTGATGCAATTGGTGGGAGGTTAAGCATGTTGACAGAAGGATTTGGTACCCCGTCAGCAAGCATGTCTGTGTTTGGGAGGGGTGATGCCGAGGGGGATAGGACACCCCTCAGCAAATTGGGAACAGGGAACTGAAGCCATCAGGGGGTTGGGCCCCCCATCAGCAAGCATGCCTGTGTTTTGGGGGGGTGATGCCAAGGGGGACTGGGCACCCCCCTAGGCAGACAAGAAAAAAATACTCACCTTAGTAATGTTGCTTCTTCTAATGGAGTCTTGCTGTATTCTGACATATACAGTGATGTCCAACATTTGAACTGCCCCAGAGAGGAAAGAGTTAACTTTCCATGCCAGGCATGGAACACTGAGCTCGAGCTCGGTTGAGACTCTGTCAGTTGCTGTTGAACTCAAACCGTCAGATCTTTATGAGCGATACTCACTGGGTGTCCTGTGTGGAAACTGTAAACTCACACTAGCCAACTGGCAACTTAAATTTAATAAAAGGTTTTTTGGTTCCAAAGCAAAGACTCAGGTCAGGAAACCCAAAAAACAAAACACAACACACACCCAAAAATAAGAGGATGAGAAAAAGGGGACCCCTCCCGAGTGCCAGCACTGTTGCTGCCCACCCACATCCTAAAAACCCAAGTTCTGAGAGGGAAGGCGGGGGGAGGTCAGAATACAGCAAGACTCCAGTAGAAGAAACAACATTACTAAGGTGAGTAATTTTTTCTTCAAACAACATGAAGTCTTGCTGTATTCTGACAAACTGCAGACTACCAAGCAGTACCTCCATGGAGGAGGGACAGAACCTACTTCGGGAATAGGTTCTGAAGCACTGCTGTGCCAAACCGAGCATCACTCCTAGCCTGGATATCCAGAGAGTAATGCTTGGTAAAAGTATGTACCGTTTTCCAGGTGGCTGCTTGACAAATCTCTAAGTTAGGAACATCCCTGACAGCAGCCACGGAAGCAGCTGTACCTCTGGTAGAGTGAGCCCTCAGGTCTGAGGGAGGGATCCTACCTAATTTTTCATAGCAAAATTGTATGCAAGAGACAATCCACCTGGCAATAGATCTCTTAGTGGCAGGTTTTCCCTTACCAACCTCACCATAAGTGAGGAACAGTTGAAGGGAGCCGAACCTGTGACCCTTGGTACACTCTATGTAGTAGCAAAGGGCCCTTTTCACATCCAAGCTATGCAGCCTCCTTTCCCCAGAGGAGGAATGGTCAGTGAAGAAAACAGTAAGAGACATAGACTGGTTAAGGTGGAAATCTGAAACCACCTTAGGCAAAAACTTCCTATTAGTCCTGAGGACCACCGTATCTCTATGGAAGGAGATAAAATCAGGCTCCACTGACAGGGCCTGTAACTCACTTGTGCGTCTGGCAGAAGTGATGGCCACCAAGAAAACAGTTTTCCAGGTCAAGCACTTAAGCTCAGCTGAGGACAAAGGCTCAAAAGGGGATTGCATAAGCTGAGCAATGCAAACATTAAGGTCCCAAGCAGGGGCAGGGTCCTTGAAGGGAGGACTGGTATGCAGCAATCCCTTGAAAAATTTACAGAATACAGGATGAGCTGAAAGGGAAGAATGCTCGCCTGCTGACAGGAAGGCAGAGACAGCTGCCAGATTCACTCTTAGTTTAGCTGGCCTGAGTCCCAAGCTACTGAGATGAACCATATAGTCGAGGACTGTGGGCAGGCTAGCAGACTCTGGAGAAATATGCTTCCCAGAGCACCATACAGTATGTCTTTTCCACTTGGAATTGTAAGTGTTTCTGGTGGAAGGCTTTCAAGAAGCCTTTAAAATATCCAGGACTCCTTGAGAGAGGTGCAAATCAGCAAACTCTAACTCTTCAAGAGCCAGGCCTTGAGATTGAGAGATTTGAGATTCGGATACTAAACCCTCCCCTGAGCACATGTTAACAGGTTGTAATTCCTGGGAAGAGACAGGGGAAGGTGGACTGCTAACGACAACAAGAGAGGGTACAAGGGCTGTCTGGCCCAGTCTGGAACAATCTGAATCACTTTGTAGGGTTGAGACCTGATTTTGACTAACAGCTTGAACAGGAGAGGGAAGGGGGGGAAAGCATACAGGAACTTCCCTTCCCAATTGAGAACTAGGGCATCCAAGGGGACTGAGTCCAACACTGGGGGCCTGCAGCAAAAGTGAGGAAGTTGGTGATTGTCTGGGGCTGCAAAAAGATCTATCTGTGGGGTGCCCCATCTGGAGAAGATCACCTTCAAAATCAGGGGATCCAGGGACCATTCGTGATGGCCCTGAGATATCCTGCTGACAGCATCTGCCAGGACATTGTCCTTCCTTGGGAGGTGCACTGCTGTAAGAGAGGTGTTCAGGAATAGGCCAGAGACCACAACTTCATTGCTCTGTGCACAAGGCGGTAGACCGAGTTCCTTACTTGTTGATGTACCACATTAGGTGGTATCGCCTGTCCTGGATCTGAACTACTTGTTCTGAACAGACTTGGAAAAGCTTGAAGTGCTAGAAACGCTGCTCTGAGTTCTAATAGATTGATGTGAAGCAGAGATTCCTGAGGTGATCACAACCCTTGGGTGGTCAGGTCCCCCAAGTGGGCTCCCCATCCCAAGAGGGAGGCATCTGTAGTAAGGATTAGAGAATAAGACTGAGTGACAAAGGGAACTCCTTGTCTTAGGTTGTCCTGATCCTGCCACTATTGCAAAGCCTGGATCAGGGTTCACGTCACTGGGATTAGTTTGGTCAGAGGATCCTTTTTCTGAGACCAGAAGGTTCTTAAGTGGAACTGAATGTCCCTCATCTGAAATCTTACTCCGTAGATCACTGCTGTAGAGGCAGCCATGTGGCCCATGAGCTGCAGAAAATGCCTTGCTGGTCGAGACACCTGAAGGATGAATGAAGAGGCCAGTGAAACAAGGGTCCTTGCCCTGTCCAGGGGAAGGAAGGCTCTTGCCTTTAATGTATCCAGCTCTGCCCCTATGAAGGTGAAGAGCTGCACAGGCTCTAGCACTGACTTTGAGAGATTCAGAAGGAAACCTACAGAAGTGAGCAGTTGCTAAGTTATGTGTAGGCGTGACTTGACTTGGTCTGGAGACTGACCTACTATGAGCCAGTCGTCCAGGTATGGGAAGATGGAGATCTTTTTTCTCCTTAGGAAAGCAACCACTACTGTCAGGCATTTTGTGAACACCCTTGGAGCTGAAGTTAGACCAAAGGGCATTGCTCTGAATTGATAATGGCCTGAGGGCAGCTCGAACCTGAGGTACTTTCTGTGGGAGCATCTGATGAGAATGTGGAAATAGACATCCTTGAGGTCCAGGGAGACTAGCCAGTTCCCTGGCCTTAGAGAGGGTAGAATTATTCCCAGAGTCACCATTTTGAACTTTGGCTTTAAAAGGTGTTTGTTTAAATATCTGAGATCCAGGATGGGCCGCCATTCTCCTCTCTTTTTGGGGGTTAGGAAGTACCTGGAGTACAATCCTTTTCTCTTGTGTAGGGGTGCAACGCTCTCTATGGCTCTCAGAGCCAAGAGTGAAGAGACCTTTGCCTCTAGGGCAAGTGCCTCTGAAGGATTTGCACGTAGAAAGGATCTGGTTCTCATCTTGGGAAATATTTTGAAGCTGAGAACCAGTCCCTAGCTCACTACTTCCAGGACCCATTTGTCTGATGTTAAAGACATCCAGTCCTGGGCAAAGTAAGCCAGCCTGTCCCCTACAGGTGGTGGAGAATCGGCCCAGGCAAACCCATCAGGGTGCCTGTTTGGCAGGGGTTTTAGGCTGAGGGGTGGAAGCAGGCCTGCTTGTACCCCGTCTGCCTCTCCCTCTGAAGAACCCCCTATGAGTAGAAGCAGAAGAGGAGGCCTGGACTTGGTAGAAAGGCCTATGAAAAAGCCTGCCTCTGCCCCTGGAATGCTGCCTCTGGGGAGTGGCTTGCCTTTCCTTGGCCTGAGCACTCCTACAGGTGGTCCTGTATTCATCCGTTTTCTTCATGTAGTTCTCTGTTTGCTCCCCAAACAGAGAATTACCCACAACAGGAAAATCCATGGCCTTAGTCTGGGTATCCTGAGACAGGCTAGTACATCTGAGCCAAGCCATCCTTCAAGGGCCACAGATGTAGCCATGACTCTAGATGAAACATCATTGGAGTCCACTGCAGCATGGAATTGCACCTTGGATGCCTCAATACCATCCGCAGCCACCTGCTCCAGCTCCTTGGCAAGCTGGCCAGGGACCTGTTTAGCCAGAGTCATTACAGTGTCCCATCTAGATTTCTGATCTCTAACTGTATAGGCCATATAATTAGCCTGCCTGAGACCCAAAGATGCTGTCATGTACTGTTTCTTTGCCATGGCATCAATCCTCCTGGAGTCCTTGTCTGGGGGGTGTGAAGTCAAGGGTATATTTGCCTTATCACAGGCAGCAGCCTGCACTACCCCGACATGGCTGCATTGCTGGGTAAGGAACTCCATATCTGAGCCTGAGAGAGTATACCTCTTGTCCATTCTCTTGTCCACAGGAGGTATAGAATTAGGAGTCTTTAAAATTGTTATTGTCTGTTTCCCAAAAGACTTATGAAGGGGAATAGACAGCCTCCTGGACTCTGGGATATCCATCATCTCAACATAGTAGGCTCCTCCTGATCATCTACAGCTTCTTCCATAGGAAGCTAAAGGATTTCAGCCACCTTTTTGTAAAACATAAACTGGGAAGGGGACTCAGAAAGCCTAGGAGGAGAAACCCCTGAAGGTCTGTCTGAGGAGATGTCCGGGTCAATGGGCACATCCAGACTTTCGTAATCACCATCACTATCCTCATACTCTCCTTCCTCCTCATCCGGTTCATAAAAATCTTCTAAATTATAATCTGGAACCGGGGGAACCGACCAAACCGAGCCCTAACCTGATGGTGCCGGTTCGGTCGGAACCGGGGATAGCGATTGAACAATCCTTATCGCTTTGGCTATTTCATCAGCAATCGGAGAAAGAACTTGTGGCTCCGCACCGGCTGATTTATCCCTTCTTTTTCTTTTAACCGGAACAGACTCCTCAGAGTCGGTTCTCCTTTTGCCAGAAGAAGTTTCACCCTGGTCAGAGGGCACTCCTTCTGGTTCGGTTTGAACTGAACCGGGCTGGCCATCCGGTTCAGCGGACTTTTTGGCCTCCCTTTCCCTGAGCCTACCAACTCTCTTTTCTAGGGTAGCTGCAGGAAAATTTTTACAAATCTGGCAGTCTGCATTGAGGTGGTCAAACCCCAGACAATAAACACAGGTGGTGTGGGGGTCAGCCTTAGCAAAGACTTCCCCACACACACTGCAGTGTTGAAACCCAGTAGGCCCGGTTTTCCTTTTGGGTTTCTCAGACATTGTGCTAGTCCTAACCAAACTTACCCTTTTAATGGCAATCCGCCAGGCAAGACCCTCTTATCGGTTCCTGACCATGTCACGGGTCATGGAAAAAAACGTAATAAAATCTGTTTTTTAGAACCGATAAGAACCAGTAACCACACTCTAAAAGTTCAAATAAAGATTTTTATCACTTGATCGGTTCAAACCGAACCGATGAACCGTTTACAAGTTCCACACAGAATAGAAAATAATATAAACCTATCTAGTACTCACAAATACCACAGACAGAGACTGAACCGACAGGTTACGGTTTAAATTTGGTTGAAAACCGAGAAAAGCGGTACTTTAACCGACAAATTGAACCGAGCAGAAGGAGAAATCTCCAGAGCGACTGTTCAGTGAGGCGGAGTAAAGAATCTGACGGTTTGAGTTTAAACAGCAACTGACAGAGTCTCAACCGAGCTCGAGCTCAGCATTCCATGCCTGGCATGGAAAGTTAACTCTTTCATTTCCGGAGCAGTTTGAAGGTTGGGACTCACTGCTACTGTCAGAATACAGCAAGACTTCATGTTGTTCGAACAATGGCTTCCCCACACACACTACAGTGTTGAAACCCAGTGGGCCCGGTTTTTCTTTTGGGTTTCTCAGACATGGCCAGTCCTAACCAAACTTACCCTTTTTTCGCAATCCACCAGGCAAGACACTCTTTATCGTTTCCTGACTGTGTTACAGGTCGTGGACAAAACGTAATGAAATCCGGTTTTTTTTAGAACTGATAAGGACCGGTTACCACACTCTAAAAGTATAACAAAACTTTTTGGAACAAACCTGATCGGTTCAAACTGAACCGATCCAATGTTTACAAGTTTCACACAGAAGAAACAAAAATAAACCTATCTAGAACTCACAATACCACAGACAGAGACTGAACAGACAGGCTAACGGATTAATTTCGGTCAAAACCGAGTAAAACGGCACTTTAACCGACTAAATTGAACCGAGCAAAGGAGAAATCTCCGGAGCGACTGTTCAGTGAGGTGGAATAAAGAATCTGACTGTTTGAGTTCAAACAGCAACAGACAGAGTCTCAACCGAGCTCGAGCTCAGCGTTCCATGCCTGGCACGGAAAGTTAACTCTTTCCTCTCCGGGGCAGTTCAAAGGTTGGACATCACTGCATATGTCAGAATACAGCAAGACTTCATGTTGTTTGACAACACAGTAAAGGGGCACATATGCCAATGGGGATTGGGCTCCCCCGTCAGCAAATGAACTGGGGCGGGGCCATGCCGACAGGGGGATTAAGCACCCTCAAAGTCGGCTTGCTGGGCACTGTGAGAGGTGGACAGTGACAGCCACCATATTTACTGGAATGTTAAACTAGGCAAGCATGCCCTGCAATGAGAGGGTGCTCCCTCATTGCAGCAGCAAAATCATTTCAAGTTGGTAGCATGCTTATAGAGTACTGTCATAGCCAGTGTGCTCCTTCGTTGGTGAGACACAGACGAGCCCCAAAAAGCAGTGGTGGCACTGGCCACAACACTGCCATACCTCCACAGCCTGCTTCTCCAGCAAGCTGCCACAAACAAACATAAAAAGGAAAGAAAAGATGGACACAGAGATTGAAGAAAAACTCAGATGGACTTTTTTTTTTTTTTGGCCTTTGTAAATAGTTATACTGAACGAGTTTATTTTTTTATGTTACTGTTAGTGTAAATAAATATTTTTGGTGAATTCTACAACTGCTCTTGGTTTTCCTATGCTTCCTGACCTGTGTCTTGATGACAGACCTCCTAGGGAGATCCTCACCAGGGTCCCAGGAAGCTCTCTCTCCTAAAGGGTAAGCAGCTCTGCTTGCCCCCCTCCACACCAAAAAGGATCCCTACCTCAGGAGAGGAAGATGTTCCCGTGGTACCAAACAAATATAGTCCACAATGACCTCAATTGGGGATAAACAATAAGGGGGGGAGGCACAGCCCAGAGTCAGAGATCCAAGAGGGGAAGGGTAGGAAGCAGTGATGAATGGTGAAGATACAAAGAAAGATCAAGAATTATGGTAGGTACGTAATTTTCATATCTTATCTGTGTCAGTCTTCACCATTCATCACTGATGGGTGATTACTAAGCCTGCCCCCGAAGGAGACCTGTACCTCCCTGAGGAGAACACCTCAGCTGCCTGTGTGGGAGACACAGGAGAAGGAGACCTCACAGGCCAAGTTATGCCTGTGACTGGTCAGGGTGAGGGGGCCTCCCATGCCTGGGAGATGAAGGCACCCTGAAGCCCCTGTCTCACCCTGCAGGAGAAAAGGTGGTCCTCTAGAAAGAGGAGGCAATCTGTGAAGAAGACAAGCCAACCTGTGTCACTGTGATGGTGGCAGGTGAGTCACCCTGACCTCAGCCCTCTGTGCCACTGGACTGGCTCAGGCCTCATGTGTGACAACACAGAGGAAGTGTGGCATTTAATGCCAAGAGGCAAATTTAAAACTCAAGATTGCCATTTTTCTTTCTTGGTTCTACTCAGAATTACAGAATGCCCTTCAGGGATTCGGCTCATGAACTCACTCACCACTGAGTAGCAACAGGGAGCTGCTAATTTTTTATTTTTGTTTTATTTTCTTAACAGGCTTCTCCCCTCACACCAGCCTGAATGAACATCAGCACCACACTGGGGTATGTACAAACTTTCATGAATTTATTTCAATAGGCTTAATTTGTTCAAACTTTGTATAGATAGATAAATCATTTATTAAGCGCTCATTTCCACAGACTCTGAACACTGTACAAACAGCAACAATAAAATAAACATATTAATAAAACCAAAATTCAATTACAGCAGTTCCAACAGTCCCATTCCGCAGTTAGTCATAAAGGCCAGCCAGAATAAATATATGTTTTGGGGCCCTTCTTAAAGGCTTCCACTGAGGGAGCCCTGCTCAAATTTTCAGGCAAAGAGTTCCACAGGGTGGCGCGGCAACCAAAAATGCCCATCTCCTGAGCACCGCAGCCTCACCCTGGGAACCTGTAGGAGGGCTCCCCCCCCCCGGCAGAATGAAATGCCCAGGAGGGACGATAAGGTACAAAGGAGATCTTGCAGATAGACAGGCTCAGGGTGTCAGCATGGCTCAGTTGGTAGCACATCCGCCTGACCAGAAGGTCGTGGGTTCTCATCCCACACCGGGATTTAACTTGCACCTAAAATGCTGCCATCTGAGTGCAGTACTGTGGGGGGGGTGCTGTACTGCTGGGATGTGCCGTCCTTCGGATGAGACGTTAAACGGAGGTCCCTTCTACCCATCCTAGTGTTGTCCTGGTGGGTGTCCAGGTGGAAGTAAAAGAACCCAGGGCACTCTTTGCAAAGAGCAGGGGACATTCCTGGTGTCCTGGCCAACATTCCCCTTCCCATAAACTGGTTCATGCAGTTGTCCTGGCTGTGTGTGGGTGATGATGTGCGATATGGCCGCCACTACACATTCAGTCGCTTCACTACCAGTCTAGCATTGCTTGTAAAGCACGTTGGGATACACTGTGTATGAAAAGTGCTATATAAATATGGATTCTTTTTCCTCCCCCTCATGTAGGGGTCTGGTCTGTAGGTCAGGAGCCCTACTTTAAAGACAATCCTCCACCTGACCAGCAGCCAGTGCAGTTCGCGGAGCACAGGAGTAATATGCTCAGATCTTGTTGCTCCCACTAATAATCTTGCTGCTGCATTCTGCACCAGCTGCAGTCTGTGGAGGTTGCTTCCAGATAACCCTAGGTACAGAGCATTACAGTAGTCCAATCAGGAGGTGACAAAGGCAAGTACTAGTGGGGCAGGTCCTCAGGGGGAATCAGGGATGGATTTGGGCAATATTCCGTAGATGATAAAAAACCACTCCTGATGACAGCCAACACCTGGACATCCATGGTCAGTCCGTCATCCAGGATCACACCCAAATCCCTCACCTGTCTGGAGGGGACAAGAAGAACACCTCTTAACATTAGGTCGGAGAGTGTCCCCGCACCCCCTCCTCCCCTCAATAACCCGGATCCACTACCGGCATTTCAGTCTTGTGTGGGTTTAGTCTGAGCCATTTCTGAGCCATCCACAACTGGATCTCCTCGAGGCAGTTGTTAAACATGGCAACCAAAACCTGGCTATCGGGTGCACAGGACAGATACAACTGGGTATCATCTGTGTTACAGTGAAAATCCAGTCTGTATCGCCTGATGATGTCCTCCAATGATAGTATATATGCTGTGAACAACAAGGACGACAAGATCGAACCTTGTGGAACTCCACAGCCAGAGGCTTTGGGCAGACGAGGCAAGCCCCATCATTACCCTTGCACTCTGCCGTCTAAGTATGACCTGAACCAGTAGATGACCTTGCCAGACAGGCCACACCAGTACCACAAGCGGTCAAGCAGCACCTCATGATCCATGGTATCAAATGCTGCAGAGAGGTCTAGGAGGACCAAGATTGTGCGATCTCTCCTATCCCTCACCATTAGAAGGTCATTCAACACCCTCTCCAGAGCAGTCTCTGTGCTATGCCTCACCCGGAAACCAGACTTGAAATGGCTCATAGGAAGAGGAAGAGGTGAGGTGTCTCTCAAGCTGATTGGCCACCACTTTTTCAATAACCTTCCCTAGAAATGGGAGGTTCTACACCGGCCTGTAGCTGCTGAGACAGTCTGGATCCAGAGAAGGTTTTTTCAAAAGGGGTCTAAACAAGGCCTCCTTCAAAGCCTGTGGAAAGATCCTACTCCTGAAAGAACTCCAGACAATCTCAGCAACCACAGGTCCCAATAGATCCAAACATCTGACCAAAAGCCAGGTTGGTCCCGGATCGAGATCACATTGGGTAGGTCGCAGCTTAGAGAGTACCCCTACCACCTCCTCCACCCCAACTACCCCAAACTTCTCCCAGACAGGAGAAGTGTCTCTGCACCTCTCAGATAGACCACCAACGCCCTTTTGAGAGACACTCAAGGAGACTTCAGCCCTGATGGAGGACACCTTGTTGGCAAAGAACAGAACCAGCTCCTCGCACCTAGCAACTGAACCTGCTCCCCCCACACAGACAGAAATTCCACCTTTCTCCGAGAGCTTGCCCACTGATAGTCAACATAATGTGACCTCTGGGCCACTCTGTCCCCCTCCAGTCAAGATCTCCTCAATTGCCTTTCTAACCCCTATCCCTTTGTCTTTAAAATACGAGATCTTCATCAAACCACAAGGGTCTGCAGTGTGTAGACAAAGGGCGGACACGAATAGGTGCGATGGAGTCGAAGGTGGCAGAGATGGTCCTATTATAGGCCGTCACCACCTCCTCCATCCCCACTGCACAAGCCCCTCTCACACTCAATAAGTCCAGCACTGCCACCAGTCCTATAGAGGAAACACCTCTCAAAGGGCTGTTCCGGACCATTTCCACAGGGGCAGGACCTTCTAGGAGCAGTACTCTGGTATATCCATGATTCATTTGATAAAAACTTTTTTGATTTTTATATAGCACCCACTAAGTAATAAACTGAAATTTCTTACAGTACACACAAATACTGTGCCGCTATAAAGTGGACACACTAAAGTTGTAGAGATAATCAATCCACCCAGAGAGTTAAGACCCAGGCGTAAATTACCATGATGGTGAAACTGATACAGTGGAACAAAATTAAGTATAAATTTCAAATTCACTAGGCGAAATTCACCTTCTGAATTGGAAAGTGGGAGCTTCAAAGTGGTAAAGTTCCATGAACAGCACCAATACCCAATTAAAATTACAAAGGCAGGTTAATACAAAAGTGCAGTAGTTGTAATGACATGAACTGACCACAGGGGAGACCATGGCAGTGGTAGAAAGGACACCAGGGACAGATCAAGTAGCGGGTTGACAGGAGCAGGAGGGGGTGGGAAGTTGCTTAGCTGATGTGTAAATATTTGGTGGAATACCCATAGTATAACTGCAAAACTTATAACTCCCGCAGTCCACTACATAATGGAAAGTACTTAATAGGAACGGTACTCTGGTATATCCATGGAACTTGGCATACATGCTATCTTAACCATGTACTGCCTTAACGTGATGCGATTATTAAGAATGTTGGCGATGTCAACCAAGCATACCATAACTCAGGGCACCTAAAGTATGAGCCTTGCTGGGAACATAGTAAACAGTTTATCCATATGAACATACGAATGTGCCAGCAGAAACAGACCACCCAGTCTATCTAAGTCTCCTCAAGTGTGTAGCTAGCACCCTAGCTTGCAGCTGCCCCAAACTATTTGATAGAAAATACATTATCATACCAGCCACAAATAGACTGCCACACATCATTACACTAATAAAACCATTTTGTTGATCTTACTTGTAAGTGCTAAAATGAGGTTGGAAGTATGTACATGAACAGAAAATGGTAAACCAGTCAATTACTGGTTGTGAAGTTGAGGATTTATCAACACTTTAGTGCCTAGTTCTTAAAGAGGACAGGAAATAATTTCTAATGGCGGCTGTTTATAAAGTTGTTGTTCTCAGAAATGATATGCATTCCCCTACATTATCCACATTCAACTGTAGCTGAATAAAAAGTGATGTGAAAAAAATGTATTTTGCATTGTTTTATTTTTATGGACAACATTATATTTCAGTTCTCTTCATGGAACTAGTCATTTGGAGTTTTACAGTTTGTGCACAGAACTCTAAGCATAGTTCTGATAGGCCAACAGCTCATAATTAGCATTCTGTGCATAAACCATCCCATGACATAGTTAAAACTCCAGATCACAAGTTCCATGAAGAGGACTGTAATAGAGTGCTGCCAATAAAACAGAGAATAATGGCTAGGCAAGTGTGTGTTATGAATATTTTTTTTTTTTTACACCCAAGGTGTGTGATGACTCACAAACCTCAAGAGCGAAGCTCAAGAGGTTTATGCAGTCATCACACATCAAGGGTGAGAAAAAAATATTCATAGGCACACACTTGCCTATCTTTTATTTTTTTATAATTGCTGGTGCAGAGTCTTATCCAGCGTTTATCTAATAGGAAAAAAAAAGATACCAGCAGTCCAAATGCAGAGTGAAGTATGTTGTAGACATTCGCTGGTGATTGCAGTTAAATAGTAGATGGGTGAAAGATTAATTAAGATTTTAGAGTGTTTTTGTAACGCTAGAAATTTAAAATATTGTGCTCGTTTTAAATTGTGCCGTTAGCAGTGCGCCAAGCAGGAAGTGTTGCGGTGGCCACAAAGATCTTCCGGTTGCTGCGGTGACCTACGAGAGAGAGTGTCTTTAAATTGCGGTATTTTGTTCCACATTGTTTTTCTGAGGGATTTTTAATTAACAACTCGAACGGAGGCAGTTGGTAAGCAGAAGCGCTTTAGCTGGGGAAAATCTGAGTTAGCGCCTGAGCTGTCTTGAGCGCAGAGTACAGCTCGAGAGTGACTCTGAGATTATGAAACGCTGTAATAACTCGATTTCGGGTTATTACGGCATTTCCACAGTGTCCGAATTCAGGTTGTTAAAGGCGTTTGCCAGTAATTATAACAAAACAATGGAAATACAATGTAAAATATTATTTTTTTGTATAACATTTTATTCAAGTACAGTTCCAAATGGATAATTTAGGGGATTGCATGTCACATCTGAGAATAAGAGCTTAATAAACAGCTGCCAATTAGAAATGATTCCCTGTCCTCTTTAAAGGCACTCTGAAAATCTAATTATCTGTACTGAACTGTGCTAGTCAGCATGCTAGAAATAACAGCTGATCAGCGTGGTCAGCCAATCAAGTTGTTACTACTAAAACGTCATCACCAAGTCATTCATACAATTGACAGGCTACAACCGAGGATGAACGGACAACATTCTGGAAAACTGCCTTAAAACCCTGTACGGCAGCAAAAAAAAGAGCCTTACACAATTTATAATTTTTCACAAATGGCACTATACCCCAGCTACGCTTCACAAACTCAAACGGACATCATCACCAAACTGCTGTTAGTGTGAAACAAAAGCTGGCACTCTCATGCATACCCTGGGATCATGCCCTGAGATGACATCACTGAATGTGGCAGAATTCCATAATTTATGCCGAAGATTCTACCTACGAAACAGACTAGGCTTTAATTCATCAGTGTAAATCTAGTCAGGACTATAAGAGTGGACATCACTCCTACCAAGGCCACTACGTGCTTTTGCCTGTAGTCTGTTTATAACTTCTTCTGGATTTTCCTGTTTGGTTTCTGACATTTAGCTACCCACACCGTGAGCCTGTGCACTTATTATTATCCTGTATGTGCCTTTCTCTTTAATTGTTTAATTTAATTGTTTAATTAGTATTTCGGAAAGACCTTTGAGCGTGAGCCTTTTACAAAGGTTCCACGTCAGGGTGGACAATAAGACAATACACATATTCGGTGGTTACAGAGACCTGATCATTAGGCATTAAAGAGCGATTACATGACAATTAGACAAATAGCAGAAAAAAAACTGAGCAGTTGTAATTGAATACTAAGCTATTTCTAATCGGTTGCCCTAGGTAGCACACCTCAGGAAACCTCCAAATCTGTTGATAGACTATGGCAGAGTAACCGCATAGGGTTTAACGCTATCCCAGATGGCGAGAGGTTGGGTGACAGTGAAACAAGGGGGATTGGGTTTGAAACCAACCACAGAGCGCGAGAGGTGGGGGGATAGTGAAACGGGGGGGGGGGGCTCCAGAGGGCTTTGTCGCATCTGACCTGTTGCTTGTTTAGCAATTCCAATAGTTCCACTCTGTATTCTGTTTTGTATCTTGGGACAGTTGTAATGGCCATCACCGTGCTATATTGTCAGTTACTGTACATTTCCCTGCTGCAACCTCCCAGGTTGTACCTGAAAATAGGCAAATGTTTCATTTGGTGCACTTACCTGGTGAATTAAAAACTAATAAATATTTTCAAATCTCCTAAATTATTACATGGCCTAATTTCATATATAAGACAAAGAACCTTAGCACACAAGCACTGAGGTAGTGGTTACCCAAAGGGCACTGGCCGGGAAGCCAAGTTTCAATGAAATACAAAATCACACATACCCTGATTATGCAAAGCATCATGGGCTGTATATGCAAATCAGCACAGAATATTATGCTGGTTCAACTTTAAGCATAAATGCATGGTGCCAAGACGCCTCTCACACAGGTCACTTAAGAATGAGAAAGCACCAGGGCTGGATAAATTACATCCCAGAGTGCTGAAGGAACTTGCGGCTCTCCTGGCGAAACCCCTGGCGGAGCTTTTCACCATCTCTCTGAGGACAGGGTGGGTGCCCCAGGACTAGAAGGTGGTGCATATAGTGCCTATCCACAAGGCGGGATCAAGGGAGGTGGCAGGGAACTACAGGCCTGTCAGCCTGACATCGGTGGTGGGCAAGGTGATGGAAGGCATTGTCAAGGAGAGGCTAGGGGACCTGGAAAAGTCAGGGTGCCTGGACGATAGACAGCATGGATTCATCCCAGGGAAATCGTGTCAGACAAACCTTGTGGAGTTCTATGACTGGGTGACGAGTGCCTTGGACCTGGGTAGACCACTGGACGCCCTCTTCTAGACTTCAGCAAGGTATTTGACTCTGTTCCTCACGAGGCCAGTTGGATAAGCTGGGAGAAATGGGGTGGGGAACCAGATGATCAGATGGATAGACAATTGGCTACAGGATCGGACCCAGAGGATCGTAGCTGGCGGGATAGTCTCATCCCTAAGGAGGGTCATAGTGGGGTCCCACAGGGATCAGTCCTTGGGCCCCTCCTGTTCAATGCCTACATCTCTGACATAAGGACAGGTATCAGGAGTGAGATGAGTCTCTTTGTGGATGACTCAAAACTGGGGGCGGTGGTGGATGGGGAGGAGAGGAGGGTGGCCCTACAGGGGGAACCAGAGGCTCTGGAAAGATGGTCTAGAAAGTGGAAGCTGAGGTTCAATGCAGGGAAATGCAAGGTACTGCACCTGGGGGCCAGAAAACCCGGCCAAGGCGCACTTTGGTGGGGGGAATGCTACAAGTCTCGATGGCTGACAGGGACCTGTGGGTGGTGGTGGATGTCAAGATGAACAACCTGGAGACTTGTAGAAGGGCAGCAGCCAAGGCCAACAGGATGCCGGGATGCATCGCTAGGGGATCACCTCCAGAAGGAGGGAAGTGATACCCTCTGTATAACTGCTTGGTGAGGCCACACCTTGAGTACTGCGGCAGTTTGGAGGCCACACTTAAAGAGGGACATTAAACCCTGAGGGGGTCCAGAGGAGGCAACCAAAATGATTTTGGGCTTGGGGACAGGACCTATGGGGAGAGGCTCAAGAGCTAAATATGTACACATTGGAAGACAGAAGGGACCGGGGGGACATGATAGAGGTCTTCAGGTACAAGATGGGGGTAAATAGGGGAGAAGCAGTCAGGGTGCTTCGAAGGAAGAAGGAGGGGGCAACTAGAGGGCATGGGTGGAAGCTGGAGTGGGGGAAGATTCAGGGGAGAAAGGAGGAGGTGCTACTTCACTGAGAGGGTGGTGGAGCCATGGAATGCACTACCTGGGGGCTGATGGAGGCATACATGGTGGAGGGGTTGAGGAGGGGGTGGGACAGGTACAGAGGAAGGGTTCTGGAAGCAAAATCAGTGCAGCGAGAATATCCAGAACTGGGAAGGGAGGCCAGAGAAGGCAGTGGGACAGCAAGGTCAGCTCCCAGGGTGGGGGCTGACCAAACAAGCAGACACGAAAGACCGTTAGGCCTATTCTGCTGGCATTTTAGTATGTGTGATTTTGTAGTTCTAATTTCATATAGATTTGTTCTATCATATGAACAGCATTTACAGCTATGTGCTGCCTTGCTCACACAAATGTAAGACACTTGAGAAAAACAGGTTGGCCAAGAGGATGGGTGCTCTGTCCCTTTAATGCCATCTGAAATGTTTGACCCATATTAATATTAACAAGCCTGTTTTTACAGATATTTGGTCCAGTCCCCTTTTTGTAATCTCCCTTTTGAAACTTTCCAACTTCAAACCCCCATACAAGAGCCATACTAGAGATGGTGATGATAACTGGTATCCGTTTTTTTCCCCACAGACAAAGCCACTTATAATTCACCGTTATAACCAGCTGGTTGTAACAGCTGAACCCACACTGCTTTGTCTATGGGAAAACTGCAAGCCACAGTTCTGCCTGTGCACACGTCTACTATTTCGCGCTAATCGCATGCTCCTCACAGTTGTTCTCACCCGAGTAGGCCAAGTCAGTTCATCAGACGGCCGCTCAACTCACTTCTGACTACTTCCAATATGTAAAAAACACACACTAAAATGGAAACACGGTAATCTTGGTCCCTAACTCGAATTAATGCCCGCTGTCTATTACCAAACTAAATTACCAAATTATCATTTTTTTTAGTTGCTATGGTGAAAAAAAACGGAGCCCAGCAATTATATAAAACAAAGCATGGTGAGGTGAATAAACTTAAAATTATACATCCACCCTCAGAGTGGTATGCAATTATATAAATCACAATGCAGTAAACAAAATGAATGTAAAGCTGGTCTAATCTGCTAACTGAATCAGTCAACCTAACTGTACACCATTTACATCTAAACCCCGCCTGAAAATCAGAACTTGTCACTCTAAATATTCTATGAAAATGCCTTTTACCCTGAATTGGTGAACTGTTCTGTGTTAACTGCTTTTGGCACTTGTACTGACTGTATGAATCTCCTCTGTATGTAATTGTTACCCCTGTCCCCAGGTCGCACCTGAAAATGAGCCTCCGCTCAGAGTGCTTTTCCCTGCCTGCCCACAGGCACAGTGGAAAGATTAACCACTGCAACACGAGTGACCCGGGTTCGTGAGTGAACTCGGGTTGCTCAAAGATCAGCTGCGGCAGAAGTGGACTGAGGGTTACTGCATGCTCTCCACCTCCACGACTCCAGTCCAGTAGTTCCCACTGTTACAGGCCAAGTCGGAGCATTAACTTGTGCCATCTGGGAGGGGCATGTCAGACACATGGTGTGCTTTTCCCAGGTACCAAAACTGAAATATATACATTAAAAAAAATCCCTCAAGCTTCCTTCTTGCGGTATATGTACCATCCCACACCTTTGGTGGGTTTAAAATCTTGTTATACACTTTTCTCTGTATTATTTTATACACACACACACACACACACGCACACACACACGTTTTTCAGGAATTCCTGAAAGTTGTTCTTAAAGTTAAGAACAACTTCTAGAGAATGTTAAATTAAGTGTAACCTCTAAGTGGCACTATCCCAAGGGCTACTACCCCTGCCTGCATGGCTAGTTGCAGGTTAAGGGGCCTGGGTACTGAAATGGGTGCCTCCACCTAGAGGTTGTTAGTGGTCAAGCTAACCTGGGCACAGCCCTCGAGGACACCGTAACCCCCCGCTTTCCCTTCTAGTGGCCTGAACAATATTCAATGATCCCTTACTCACCATGCAATTACCCACACTGTTTGCACTTACCACCAGGGCTGGTTCCTCTAGCTCGACCCTGGAGACCCCCTGTAAAACAAGGTTATAAACAGCAAATAGCAATAGTACAGTTCTTTTGGCACAAACTAGAACCACAGTCAGGTTAAATGCAAAAAGAGTTAGATCTGAGTTATTCAGGGGACTTGAACAGGGAAGGGACATAATCAGGTTGATTTGCTTAAAAGCTATGTCAATCAAACAGTTATGCATGCACTTCAGAGTCCTTACACAGTCACACACTCTGGGTACCTAGGTAGGAGGAAAGTGGGCTAGCCAGGATCGTTGCCCGGAGTAGGACGGTGTCGCAGATGGTTGGGGCCCTGGGATGGAAGAAAGCAACATGCACAACACACACTATTTGTAATCCGGAGCTGGAGGGCTCAGTTCATGACAGAAAAGACAACAAAGCAATCCGATGACAACACTTTAGATTTAGCTGTTGTTGCAGGGAGCTACCCTGATGTTTACTCACGATACCCAATATAGGACACAGGCAGGACAAAATCAAGACAGCAGGTGGTTGAACTGGAGTGCCAGGAGAAGCAGGGTCCACTCGAATCACCAAGGCGTCATTCCTGTTCAAAGCGTAGAGCAAGGGGCTGATCCCCAGGCAGGTCTCTCATCTATGGCTTTCTCTGTGCGGCAGGTAGTCTGGCTGGGCCAGTGTGGCAAGGCCCAGGCCAAATGGAGATGCACACAGATTCAGTCTGTGGAGCTGAAGGCAGCCTCCAGCAAGCAGAACACAGTTCGACACACAGTAGGGAACAAAATCACGACCCACTAACAGCACGCAGCACATTTACAGGTAAGAAATTCTACTGTACCAGGCAGATTGCTATACGGTCGCAATTATAGAGTCCCTGCACAAACCGGGAGTTCATAGGTGACTGGAAATCCTGACAGGCCAATCGCATTCAGCAAATCTTCGGTATTCTTCAGGTTAAAGCCTGGTCACAGTCCAGTTGTTTAAATCGTCCTCACAACTCGGATTCAGTCTGAATCAACTCTATTTTCCCTGTCAGGAACAGCAGTCAGACAGGCAGGCCAAAACCCAGCCCTTTTACAGTTCTCCCATGTGAATCCCCGCAAGACTGCTGCTCAACTATCTCGAGCTGTTACTCCTTTACTTCCCAACTCAGAACTGAAACTAGCTGCAAGCAGCCTGGGACTTTCCCCAGGATCCAAAAGGTTTGGTTGGCTGATTCCTCTGTCAATCACAACAAGGGCTCCCCCTCCAGGTTAATTTAGGTGCCAAACGTCCAAAACTACAATTCCTACAGAATTTTGCTCCTACAAGACCCCTGGGGAAAGGCTCCATTTTAAAGTCCCCAAATGTTCTGAATGGTCCATTTCAGCAGTTTAGGACCAAGATGGTGGGAAATAAACAGAACTGTCCATGCTGCTGCAAAGAAGGCAGGTTAGACAAACTACAATATCTTTACATTTTTAACATATAATCAGCAAAGAAGTACATCTTTTAACAGAGCTTCTGTGCAAATAGTGACGGCAGAATGGAGTGATTATCTGCAAGTCTGGGCGGGACTCGAGCATAGAAACATTCAGCCCCCTCCCAGATTAATTATAACCGCAATCTAGGCAGCTCTTAAAGAGAAAGTACACAGAGGCTATACAGGTACTCTCTGACAAAAACATTTAAATTGCTAAAATGCAGAACACCAGCCTAGCAGTGAGCATTTAGGCAAGCTCAAGGAAGATTTTTCGGGAACCCTCATTTCTAGGGGGGTTACATAAGAATGTAAGCTTTGCTGTGCTCATTAGCAGCAGTGCCCTCAGAAACAAACTGATTCACACAGTGTAGCACACAGAGTTTTATACTCCATTTACTAAACCCTTATCTGCACCACTGTGAGTGGTGCAGAGAGTTGCACTGGTGCAGATCAGGTCATGTAAACAACTAGCAAGCTGTCCAGGCTACTGCTGCTGCAGGGAACCATGATCTCCGCTTTGGTGGGATCGTATATGGGTCCAGGTGGTTTTGCAAGCATGAGAACACACTGCTCTACCTGCATTGGTGACGCCTTCTGAATCTACCATTGCTGACCTTAATGGTTTCAAAATTAGACTGGTATATGAGCTGCTGAGTTGAACTGCCAGTGCCACAAAAGGGTCCCACTGAAGCCATTTCCTGCACAAGACCCTCAGTCTTAAATCTTTCACCTGAAAGATTCAGTGATCAGATAAGGACTTGGATCATGAAGAGCAAGTCACCCCTGCCCCCAGAGGTTTAGCAAAATGCCGAAGGTCAGTAGCATGGATGTAGGGTCTTCTGTGTGAACGGGAGTTGTAGCGCTACAGCCTAAATGGAGCAGCCTGCACCACAACACATCCGCGAACAGGGTAGGTCATGTGAACACATCTATTGTTTGAACTTTCATTTCTAGTTGAACTGGACATCACAACACTGATGCACAGAAGTGTGTAACTAAAAAAAAAACAAAACAAAAAAAACACCAAAATGAAAAACTCATTGGGTCATAAACCTAAGTGGGTAGTTGAGCTTCACTCTTGTGCCCAACGAGTTCCAGAACCCCTAAGCGGTAAACCAGCTTGTTCTTCACAGTTTTGTGTTATTTATTTACCACGGAACAGATTCTGACATTCAATAGTTAATTACAATAATATTGCTAAACTTGGCAAAGAGAACAAAAACTTGGCACAGAGCAGAACTTCCAGAATTCTCCAGCTATTTTACATAGTTATAGTAGCTAGTTCTTCTTCCTGAAATTCGTACAAAAGACAAAACGAAAAATGTGTCTACAGCCCTGCCTGGGTTGAATTGCGGGGAGGCAGTATAACGCAGTGGTTTAAGGCTCTGAACTGCAAATCTGGAAACCTGGGTTTGAATCCCACGGCCCTTGTTCTACCAAACTTGAAAATGTGCAGTTTTCTTGTGCTGCTCTGTTAGATGATGTTTCTGGATGGTGTCAACTTTAAACTGGGGGCCTGTAATCCCTGCAATTAATGCCTCACTGAAGTTCCTCAGCCCACGTAGCTCATCTCTGTACTCACAGCACAATTTGCAAGTAACACGCACTGAACAGTCTCCCTCACTGCTAATCTGTAGCCAGTTCATATTTTTGGCGCCATCCCTCCGCAGTTGCTAATTTAGCTCCAGCCATGTCGGACTGTAATATTAAAAAGTTTGAAGTTAGCAAAACAAGGTGTGCAACTACTTAAAATTAACACATGATGAGGCTTTTCCTGAAAAAAAGAAAATGGCAGCGAGCAGATGTGTGACCCTCCCAGGCCCCCCCATACCTCTCAATTGTCATACATTACGAGGTACGTCACTCATTTTATCCCTCAGAAACCCTCTGTCCCACATTAATTCACTTATGCGTCTGGCAGAGGTGATGGCTACCAGAAGAAAAAATTACTCACCTTAGTAATGTTGTTTCTTCTAATGGAGTCTTGCTATATTCTGACATATGCAGTGAGTCCCAACCTTCGAACTGCCTCAGAGATGAAAGAGTTAAACTTTCCATGCCAGGCATGGAACGCTGAGCTCGAGCTCGGTTGAGACTCTGTCTGTTGTTCTTCAAACTCAAACTGTCAGATCTTTTCGAGCTAAACTCACTAAGGTCCTGTGTGGAAGCTGTAAACCTACACTAGCCAACTGGCTATAAGACACATTTTTGGTCCCAAAACAAAGACTCAAGTCAGGAGACCCAAAAATGAAAAACATAACACCAACTCACCCCAAGAAGAGAAGGGGTGAAAGCAACAAGGTGGACACCTACTAAGTGCCAACACTGCACTGCCCACCCACATCCCAAAAACAAAGGTTCTGAGATGAGGCAGGCAGGGGGGGAGGTCAGAATATAGCAAGACTCCATTAGAAGAAACAACATTACTAAGGTGAGTATTTTTTTCTTCAAACAACATGAAGTCTTGCTATATTCTGACGTATGCAGACTACAAAGCAGTACCTCCATGGATGAGGGACAGAACCTACTTAGGAAATAGGCTTTGAAGCACAGCTGTGCCAAACCGAGCATCACTCCTAGCCTGGATGTCCAGGGAGTAATGCTTGGTAAAAGTGAGAACTGTTTTCCAAGTAGCTGCTTGACATATCTCTAGAATAGGGATGTCCCTGGCAGCAGCCAGGGAAGCAGCTGTACCTCTGGTAGAGTGAGCCCTCAGGCCTGAGGGAGGAACCTTACCCAGTTTTTCAAAGCAAAATTGGATACAAGAGACAATCCACCTGGCAATGGATCTTTTAGTGGCAGGTTTCCCTTTACCAACCTCACCATAAGTGAGGAACAGTTGAAGGGAGTCAAACCTGTGACCCTTGGTACGCTCTATGTAGTAACTAAGGGCTCTTTTCACATCTAAACTGTGTAGCCTCCTCTCGCCAGAGGAGGAAAGGTCAGTGAAGTACACTGGAAGCGACATAGATTGATTAAGGTGGAAATCTGAAACCACCTTAGGCAAGAACTTCCTGTTAGTCCTGAGGACCACCTTATCTCTATGAAAGGAGATAAAATCAGGCTCCACTGACAAGGCTTATAATTCACTTATGCGTCTGGCAGAAGTGATGGCTACCAGAAACACAGTCTTCCAAGTCAAGTACTTAAGGTCTGCTGAAGACAAAGGCTCAAAAGGGGGTTGCATAAGCTGAGCAATGCAAACATTAAGGTCCCAGGCAGGGGCAGGGGCCCTGAATGGAGGGTTGGTGTGAAGCAATCCCTTGAAAAACTTAGAGAATATAGGGTGAGCTGAAAGAGAAGAGGGCTTACCTGCTGAAATAAAAGCAGACACAGCTGCCAGATGCACTTTCAGTGTAGCTGGTCTCAGCCCCAAGCTATTTAAGTGGACCATATAATCAAGGACTGTGGGTAGATCAGGAGATTCTGGGGGAATATGCATACCAGGGCACCATATGGAAAATCTTTTCCATTTGGAATGATAAGTAGCCCTGGTGGAAGGTTTTCTAGAAGCCTTCAGGATATCCATTACACCTTGGGAAAGGTGTAAATCAGCAAACTCTAACTCCTCCAGAGCCAGGCCTTGAGATTGAGAGATTTGAGGTTCGGGTACCAAACCCTCCCCTGAGCACAGGTTAACAGGTTGTAATTCCTGGGAAGACACAGGGGAAGATGGACTGCTAAGGACAGTAGGAGTAGATACCACGGCTGTCTGGCCCAGTCTGGAGCAATCAGGATCATCTTGCAGGGTTGAGATCTGATTTTGACTAGCACTCTGAACAGGAGAGGGAAGGGAGGGAAAAGCATAGAGAAACTTCCCTTCCCAACTGAGAACTAAGGCATCCAGGGGGACTGAGCCCAACACTGGGGGCCTGCAGCAAAAAAGGAGATGCTGGTGACTGTCTGGGGCTGCAAAAGGTTCTATCTGTGGGGTGCCCCATCTGGAAAATATCATCTCCAAGACCAGGGGGTCCAGTGACCATTCGTGATGGCCCTGGGAAATCCTGCTGAAAGCATCTGCCAGGACATTCTCCCTGCCTGGGAGGTGAACTGCCGTGAGGGAGGTGTTCAGGGAGTAAGCCAGAGACCACAACTTCATTGCTTGAGTGCACAAGGCCATAGACAGAGTGCCTCCTTGTTGTTGATGTACCACATTGTGGTGGTGTTGTCTGTTCTGACCTGTACAACTTTGTTCTGAACAGATTTGGAAAAGCTTGAAGTGCTAGAAACACTGCTCTGAGTTCCAACAGATTGATGTGGAGCAGGGATTCCTGAGGGGACCACAACCCCTGGGTGGTGAGGTCACCCATGTGAGCCCCCCATCCCAAGAGGGAGGCATCTGTAGTAAGGATTAAAGAGTGAGACTGAGTGACAAAGGGAACCCCTTGTCTCAGATTGTTTTGATCCTGCCACCACTGTAGGGCCTGGATCAGGGTTTGGGTTACTGGGATCAATTTGGTCAGAGGGTCCTTCCTTTGAGACCAAAAGGCTCTCAAATGGAACTGAATGTCCTTCATCTGAAATCTTGCTCCCTGCACTACTGCTGTAGAAGCAGCCATGTGCCCCAGGAGCTATAGAAAATGCCTTGCTGGTCGAGACACCTGCAGGGTGAAAGAGGAGGCCAGAGAGACCAGGGTCCTTGCCCTGTCCAGGGGAAGGAAGGCTCTGACCTTCTCTGTATCTAGCTCTGCGCCTATGAAGGTGAGGATCTGGACAGGCTCTAGAACTGACTTTGGAAGATTTAGAAGGAAACCCAAAGAAGTGAGCACTTGCTGAGTTATCTGTAAGTGTAACTTGACTTGGTCTGGTGACTGGCCTACTATGAGCCAGTCATCCAGGTAAGGGAAGATGGCAATTTTCTGCCTTCTTAGAGAAGCAACTACTACTGCTAGGGTATTTTGTGAATACCCTTGGAGCAGAGGTGAGGCCAAGGGCATTGCTCTGAACTGGTAATGGCCTGAGGGCAGCTCGCTAACCTGAGGTACTTTATGGGGAGCCTTGATGAGCATATAGAAGTAGGCATCCTTGGAGGTCCAGGGACACTAGCCAGTCCCCTGGCCTTGAGAGGGTAGAATAATTCCCAGAGTCACCATTTTGAATTTTGGTTTTAAAAGGTGCTTGTTTAAGTATCCGAGATCCAGGATGGGCCGCCATTCTCCTGTCTTTTTTGGGGTAAGGAAGTACCTGGATTACAATCCTTTGCCCTGGTGTAGTGGTGGAACCCTTTCCACAGCTCTGAGAGCTAGGAGGGAAGAGACCTCTGCTTCTAAGGCAAGTGCCTCTGATGGAGTTGCAGGTGGGAAGGATCTGGTTCTCATCTTTGGAAACTTTTTAGGCTGAGAACCAGTCCCTGGCTTACTACTTCCAGGACCCATTTGTCTGATGTCAGAGACTCCCAGTCCTGACAAAGTCAGCCAGCCTGCCCCCTCACAGGTAGCTGAGAATCGGCTCTGGCAACCCCATCAGGTGCCTGCTTGGCAGGCTTTGGGCTGAGGGGTGGGCAGGCCTGCTTGTACCCCGCCTGCCTCTCCCTCTAAAGAACCCCCTCTGGGCATAAGCAGAAGAGGAGGCCTGGCTTGGTAAAAGGCCTATGAAAAGGCCTGCCCTGCCCCTGGAAGCTGCCTTGAGGAGTGGCCTGCCTTCCTTGCCTGACCCTATAGGTGGTCCCATACTCATCCATTTTTTCATATAATTCTGTCTGCCTCAAACAGAGAATTACCCACAACAGGAAAAATCCATGGCCTTTAGTCTGGGTATCCCAGACAGGCTAGTACATCTGAGCCGCTCATTCTTCGAAGTGCCACAGATGTAGCCATGACTCTTGATGACACATCATTTGAGTCCACTGCAGCATGGAATTGCACCTTGATGCCTCACTATCAGCAGCCACCTGCTCCAGCTCCTTGACAAGCTGGCCAGGGACCTGTTTTGCTAAAGCCATGACAGTGTCCCATCTGGATTTCTGATATCTAGCCACATAAGCCATATAATTCGCCTGTCTGAGTCCCAAGGATGCTGCCATGTACTGTTTCTTTGCCATGGCATCAATCCTCCTGGAGTCCTTGTCTGGGGGGTATGAAGCCAAGGGAATATTTGCCTTGTCACAGGCTGCAGCCTGCACTACCCCAACATGGCTGCATTGTTGTGTAAGGAACTCCGTATCAGAGCCTGACAATGTGTACCTCTTGTCCATTCTCTTATCCACAGGCGGTATAGTGTTAGGAGCTTTTAGAATTTTAAAAGTCTGTTTCCCAAAGATTTATGCAAGGGAATAGACAGCCTCCTAGACTCTGGGACAAGGGAAGTCACAGAGTTTGGAACTGTTTGATTTTGAAAGCAGCACAGGGGAAGTCACAGAGTTTGGAATTCTGATTTTGAAAGCAGCACAAAGGAAATCACAGAGTTTGGAACTGTCTAATTTTGAAAGCAGCACAAGGGAAATCAGAGTTTGGAACGGTTTGATTTTGAAAGCAGCACATGGGAAGTCAAAGAGTTTGGAACTCTGATTTTAAAGTAGCATTAAGGAAATCACAGAGTTTGGAACTCAGTGCTTTGGCTTCTCAGAAGGAACTAGAAGGGGACAAGATCAGATCTACAGTACAGTAGCTTTTTGTTTTACATTGTTTCTTGAGGATTTACTTGGTAGAAGGTTATTTTTTTCTTTCTTACTACTAAGGGGCTAGCAGGGTATTGTTTGGGGCTGTTGGAATTTTGAAACCTGTTTTGGTAGCTATAAGTGGCTCATTTGTTTGATTCACTGTGTGGCAGGCTGCATTGTAGAGGCCTATTTCTTCTGTTTTAAAACATAATTGGTGTGATTTAACTGGGTCTGTTTCTTTGAATTGGAGACATATATCTTCTAATTCCAAGCCTATTTTGATGTGTGTTGGCAAGCTGTTTGAATTGGGGTCCTGTTTCTTTGGGTAGCAAACCTATTTGGGGGCTTTGAGTAGAATTGTGATTCATTGTTGCTGGCTTCACTAGCTGCAAAGTTTGAGTGCAGAGTGGGGAAGGGTGCTAATGCTCGACCAGAGGCCTCAGCTACCTGATTGTTTCCTCGAAGATTTGGGCTGGTCCCACCCTTGGTCCATTACTTCCTTTATACCAGGGGTTCTGACATAACTCTCAATCAGGTAAAGGATATGCACCCGTCACAGCAAAAGCAGACATCCAGGAAAGGAACAGCAGCAAGTGAAGAGGTGACTGCTCTTCAGTGGAAGGGAAGTAAATGCAAATCTAGGAGCTTTCATTATTACTTCGCATTGATATTGCCTTGGGGAAAGGAGGAGTAGAGTTTGAAGAAGGTTGTGCAATGGCTACTTAAAGTCTGTTTTGAGTGTGGATAGGAAGGATAGGAATATAAAAAGCAGTTGCTCAATATATCTAAACGCGTGCAACAAAGGAGGTAAGGGAAATAAAGAAAATGTTTTGTACTGATAGAGGAGGGAGAGGGAGACTTGAGGGAGTGTTTGGTATCCTGCATCTGAAGGGTGGGGTTGCTGGTGGGCAACGCAAGCAATGGGTAGGGTGGTAGGCTGCAACAATTGCGATGTGCACCAATCTTTCTAAAAATTGCCTGGGTAGTGGGAGGATGTTAGTGTGCAACCACATAGAAAAACTTAGGAAAGGAGATTGAGGGTCTGCAGGAAGAACTAAGACAGGCAAGACAGATTGGGGTGGGTTTAGCCCAATGCTGAGGGAGGAAGAAGGGAGATGAGGGAGGGTGATTTAAGCCAACAGTGGTGAGGAGAGGGCAGAAGAAGGGAAGTAGAGACAAAGGGCCCAGGCCAGGAAGAACAATTGCCGGGAAACCAGGTCAGGAGACAAAAGACAAATGGAACTAGAGATAGGGACTTGTGAGGGGAGGCGAAGAAGTGGCAAAAGTCATGGAGTGGAAAGGAGAGAACAGGTTACTATGAAGAGAGAGGGAGGGTATTTGTGAAGGGCCTCAGAAAATAGTTGTGCACTGCTAGAGAGGAAGAAGGTGAAGAGGGAAATGATGAAATTAGAGGAGTAATGATAAATGCCTGACCAAGTTGGAGTGGGGGAAGTTCTGCTGGGAGAACTGCAACAGGGGTAAAAGGGGGAAATAATTGCAGGAGGAAGAAGAGGAGCTGGAAATGAGAGAGGGAGATGAATGGAAGCAAGCAGGGAGTAAGAGTAGTGGAAACTTAGTGCTGGGGGACTCAATACTAAGAGGAGTTAGGTGGGGTAGCAAGGGGGAGAGGCATAGTCGCATTTGGGTGGAGGCCATGCCAGGAATGACAGCAGAAAGGGTGGGACAGTCTGTTCCGAAATATGCTAGAAGGGGTAGGGACAAGCCTCATTTAATTATACATCTTGGGACAAACTACCTGGCTGACAGGACAGTAGATACAGTCCAGGGGACTGCAATAGTTGAGGAACTAGCACAATTATGTGAGGGGGCAGGAAGATCAGTAACTTTTTCAAAGATACTTCCCGTGCCAAAGGCAAGCATAAAAAGAAAGCTGAGAATGGAGGAATTTAACGGATGGTTAAGAACCTGGTGTTGTGCTAAAGGGTATGGGCTGTTGGGGGGTTGAGGAGGGACCTGGGAGGACAGTAGTCTCTATGCCAAGGACAGACTACACTTGAGTGAGGAGGGAAAGAAAGTGTTGAAACAGAGGATGGAGGAGTACATAGAGGAAGTTGGGAATTTAAACTAGGAGTGGGGGGTGGCAGTTGGGGAAGAGAAATGCAGAGACCACAGGTTGGGAAACCATATGAGCTTACCCCCCATAACAGTGACAAAGGACAAAATGGCAAGTATGTTAGGATGCTAGGAAAGGAGGGCAGGATGGGAGGCGGGGAAGGGTGGAAGTGGTTACCCTTAATGCTAGGAGCCTTGGGAGAAAACTGCAGAGTTACATGTTCTCATGGCAGAGGGAGAGTGGACATTGCAGTCATCATGGAAACATGGGCCACCAGATATGAACATCTGAACATCGAAATTTGCCAGCAGATAAAGGCCTGAGGGTCTATCAAGTCTGCTCGAGATGTGCAGCTAGCACCCTATTCTGCAGCTGCCCTCCTTCCACCCTTCCCTTCATTAACCCTCCCCTTGTCCTGTCCCATCCTCGTTTGAAGCAGTCCACTGTTCTACTGCATACCACTTCAGCAGGTAACGATTCCACCCAGCCACCACCCTCTCTGTAAAAAGTGTCTCCTCATCTCCCTCCTGAACCTTCCTCGCTCCAGTCTCATATCATGGCCCCTGGTGGCCCTCCCCTCCCTTTCTTTGAACAGCCCCTCTGTACCCGTCTTGTTTATTCCTTTCATGTATTTAAAGGTTTCAATCATGTCACCCCTGTCTTTCCTCTCCTCCAGTGAGTACATGTTCAACTCCTTCAACCTCCTCTCGTATGATAAGTCCCCCAGCCCCTTGATCATCTTTGTCGCCCTGCGCTGCACCCCCTCCAGTATCTTAATGTCCCTCTTCAGATACGGATGCCAGTGCTGCATGCAGTACTCCAGGTGTGGTCTAACTAATGACCTATACAGTGTCAGAATCACCTCCTCCCTCCTCGAGGCTATACTCTTGCATACAACCCAGCATTTTGTTGGCCTTTGCAGCTGCCTTCCTACATTGTGCCGAGTTGTTTATTGACCCTGTAATGAGCACACCCAGATCCTTCTCCTCCTCTGTCTGGGTTAGCTGCACTCCCCTAGCTGGTAACTCCTCCTTGGTTCTTCATCCCAAAATGCAGCACCTTGCACTTTTTGGCATTAAAGCCCAGTTGCCAGGTGTCTGACCAGGTTTCAAGCTTTGCCAGATCATCCTGCAACCCCTGCCATCCCCCTAGGTCATCCACCACCGTCATCCACCAATACAATGACTGGGACCTGTCTGTACCAGGGTACAGGTTATTTCGTAGGGACAGGGTGATTGGGAAAGGAGGGGGGTGGCACTATATGTGATGGAAGGACTGAAATGTGTAAGGGAGGAAGGGGAGGAGGGTAGTACTGGAGTCACTTTGGATGCAATCCAGGATTCCAAGAATAGGATTCTTAGAATGGGAGTGGTGTACAGGCCACCATCTCAGATGGAGGAGTTAGACAGGGAACTAGCGGGACAGATCAGGAGGACCTGTGAGAAGGGTAGTGTGGTGATTGTGGGGACTTCAACATGCCAGGAGTGACTGGAGCACCCCAACAACCAGGAACAGAAGGGCAGGTACTGCTGGATGCCTTCCGGACAGTTTCCTGCTGCAAATGGTCAGTGAACCAACCAGGTTAGGAAATACCCTTGACCTTGTGCTGGCAAATGGGACTTTGAGAGAACTTACAGTGGAGGAACCACTGTCAGGAGTGACCACTGCTCAGTATGGCTCACATTGGATATGGGCAAGGAAGGAGGGAATCTGGCACAATAGTGCTGGACTTCAGGAGGGCCACTTTGGGAGGATGGGAGAAGTGGTAAAAGGGTACCTGGCCAGAATTCAATCTAGTATGGACACTAACCAGAGGTGGGAGGTCATAAAGCTGGGGATAGTGGAGGCAACCAAAACCTGCTGCAAAGCCCGGAGCAAGAAGGCTAGGGCTAAGAAACCGATCTGGTTGAGCAAGGAGGTCATGGAAAAGGTAAGGAGGAAAAGAGCTGCCTTTAGGAAGTACAAGAAAACAGGGAGGGGAGGACAGGGAGGAGTACTTGACAGAATTGAAGGAGATGACAAGGGCAGTAAGGGGAGCCAAAGCATCTACGGAACTCAGGCTGGCACAAGGCATTAAGAAGGGGAAGAAGGACTTCTTTAAGTACATCAGGGAGAAAAGGAGCTGTAAGGACCACATAGTAAGGATTAGGAAGGAGGGGGGTTGGGTGGAAGCAGGGAGCGATAAGGTGGAAGCACTAAATGAGTACTTCTGCTCAGTATTTACTAAAGACAAGAGGGGGGTGACACCCAAGGTGGGAGAAATGGCAGAAGCAGGGGGGGAAGTGGTGACAGATGGGGAAATCATGGAGAGCAGAGTTCAAGAGGGTTTGAAGGCACTGAGGGAGGACAAGTCACCAGGCCCAGATGGCATCCACCCCAGGGTACTGAAGGAGCTGGCAGAGGTCCTTGCAGGACCTTTGGCAGACCTATTTAATGCCTCACTACATTCGGGGTGTGTACCCCAGGACTGGTGGATGGCTCATGTGGTGCCCTCCACAAGAGTGGCCCCAAGGATGAACCGAAACTACAGACCAGTGAGCCTTACATCCATCATGGGTAAGCTAATGGAGACTATCCTGAAGGAGAGGCTGGTGGCCTCCCAGCGGCCAAAGGACTACAGACAGCAGACAGCATGGTTTACACGTGCAGATCCTGCCAAACCAACCTGGTCGAGTTCTATGACTGGGTAACCAGGCAACTGGACAGGGCCATGCAGTGGATGTCCTGTATCTGGACTTCAGTAAGGCATTCGACTCAGTGCCACATGGAAGGCTGGGAAGGAGTTAGTAGGCACAGGGGGCGGGTGCAAAGCTGGTGAGATGGGTGAAACTGGCTGCAGGGAAGGCAACAGAGAGTGATAGTGGGTGGGGGAGCTCACACCCAAGGGCAGTGATGAGCGGTGTTCCACAGGGCTCAGTGTTGGGACCAGTGTTGTTTGGGATATTCATTGCAGACATATCATGGGACATCAAGAGCAGGATCAGTCTGTTTGCTGATGACACCAAGGTAGGCGCAGTGGTGGATGACCTAGGAGGATGGCAGGGTTGCAGGATGATCTGGCAAAGCTTGAAACCTGGTCAGACACCTGGCAACTGGGCTTTAATGCCAAAAGTGCAAGGTGCTGCATTTTGGGATGAAGAACCCAAGGAGGAGTTACCAGCTAGGGGAGTGCAGCTGGCCCAGACAGAGGAGGAGAAGGATCTGGGTGTGCTCATTACAGGGTCAATGAACAACTCGGCACAATGTAGGAAGGCAGCTGCAAATGCCAATAAAATGCTGGGTTGTGTGCAAGGTATATCCTCGAGGAGGAGGAGGTGATTCTGCCACTGTATGGGTCATTGGTTAGACCACACCTGGAGTACTGCGTGCAGTACTGGCGTCTGTATCTGAAGAGGACATTAAGTTACTAGAGGGTGCAGCGCAGAGTGACAAAGATGATCAAGGGCTGGGGGACTTAATCATCACGAGAGGAGGTTGAAGGAGTTGAACATGTACTCACTGGAGGAGAGGAGAGACAGGGTGACATGATTGAAACCTTTAAATACATGAAAGGAATAAACAAGACGGGTACAGAGGGGCTGTTCAAAGTAAGGGAGGGAGGGCACCAGGGGCCATGATATGAGACTGGAGTGAGGAAGGTTCAGGAGGAGATGAGGAGACACTTTTTACAGAGAGGGTGGTGGCTGGGTGGAATCGTTACCTGCTGAGGTGGTATGCAGTAGAACAGTGGACTGCTTCAAGCGAGATGGGACATGACAAGGGGAGGGTTAATGAAGGGGAAGGGTGGAAGGGAGGGCAGCTGCAGAATAAGGTGCTCGAATGTGCAGCTAGCACGATTTGATAGACCTCTAGGCCTTTATCTGCTGGAAAATGTTGTATGTTCAGATATCCATCATTTCCACATAGTCAGGCTCCTCCTGGTCATCCACAGCTTCTTCCATAGGAAGCTGGAGGGTTTCAGCCACTTCTTATAAAACATGAATGGAGGGGACCCAGAAAGCCTAGGGGAGACACCCTGAAGGTCTGTCTGGGGAGATGTCCGGTCAATAGGCACATCCAGACTTTCAAAACCACATTCACTTTCCTCATACTCCCTCCTCCTCCGGTTCATAGTATTCCTCTAAATCATAATCTTGAACCAGTGGAACCGGCCGAACCGAGCGCCTCCCTGATGGTGCCGGTTCGGTCAGAACCGGGGAAAGCGACTGCACAATTTTTATCGCTTTGGCTGTTTCTTCAGTGGTTGGAGAAGAAAGTTTTGGATCCACACCAGCTGATTTTTCCTTTCTTGTTCTCTTAGCTGGAACCGACTCCTCAGAGTCGGCTCTCCTTTTGCCCGAAGAAGTCTCGCCCTGGTCAGAGGGCACTCCTTCTGGTTCGGTTTGAACTGAACCGGGCTGGCCATCTGGTTCAGCGGACTTTATGGCCTCCCTTTCCCTGAGCCTACCAACTCTCTTTTCTAGGGTAGCTGCAGGAAAATTTTTACAAATCTGGCAGTCTGCATTGAGGTGGTCAAACCCCAGACAATAAACACAGGTGGTGTGAGGGTCAGCCTTAGCAAAGACTTCCCCACACACACTGCAGTGTTGAAACCCAGCAGGCCCGTTTTTCCTTTTGGGTTTCTCAGACATTGTGCTAGTCCTAACCAAACTTACCCTTTTAATGGCAATCCGCCAGGCAAGACCCTCTTATCGGTTCCTGACCATGTCACGGGTCATGGAAAAAAACGTAATAAAATCTGGGTTTTTTAGAACCGATAAGAACCGGTAACCACACTCTAAAAGTTCAAATAAAGATTTTTTAACAACTTGATCGGTTTAAACCGAACCGATGAACCGTTTACAAGTTCCACACAGAATAGAAAATAATATAAACCTATCTAGTACTCACAAATACCACAGACAGAGACTGAACCGACAGGTTACGGTTTAAATTTGGTTGAAAACCGAGAAAAGCGGTACTTTAACCGACAAATTGAACCGAGCAGAAGGAGAAATCTCCAGAGCAACTGTTCAGTGAGGCGGAGTAAAGAATCTGACGGTTTGAGTTTAAACAGCAACAGACAGAGTCTCAACCGAGCTCGAGCTCAGCGTTCCATGCCTGGCATGGAAAGTTAACTCTTTCATCTCCGGGGCAGTTTGAAGACTGGGACTCACTGCTACTGTCAGAATACAGCAAGACTTCATGTTGTTTGAACAAAGGCTTCCCCACACACTACAGTGTTGAAACCCAGTGGCCCGGTTTTTCTTTTGGTTCTCAGACATGGCCAGTCCTAACAAACTTACCCCTTTTTTCGCAATCCACCAGGCAAGACATTCTTTATCGGTTTCCTGACTGTGTTACAGGTCGGGACAAAAACGTAATGAAATCCGCTTTTTAGAACCGATAAGGACCGTTATACACTCTAAAAGTATAACAAAACTTTTTGAATAAACCTGATCAGTTCAAACCGAACCGATCCAATGTTTACAAGTTCCACACAGAAGAAACAAAAATAAACCTATCTAGTACTCATGATACCACAGACAGAGACTGAACCTACAGGTTAACGGATTAATTTTGGTCGAAAACCGAGTAAAACGGCACTTTAACCGACTAAATTGAACCGAGCAAAGGAGAAATCTCCGGAGCGACTGTTCAGTGAGGTGGAATAAAGAATCTGACTTTTGAGTTCAAACAGCAACAGACAGAGTCTCAACCGAGCTCGAGCTCAGCGCTCCATGCCTGGCACGGAAAGTTAACTCTTCCTCTCCGGGCAGTTCAAAGGTTGGACATCACTGCATATGTCAGAATACAGCAAGACTTCATGTTGTTTGAAACACAGTAAAGGGCACATATGCCAATGGGGATTGGGCTCCCGCCGGCAAATGAACTGGGGTGAGGCCATGCCGACAGGGGATTGGGCACCTCAAAGTCGGCTTGTTGGGCGCCAGAGAGGCAGATAGTGACAGCCACCATATTTACTGGAATGTTAAACTAGGTGCAGACGCTCTGCAATGAGGGAGTGCTCTCATTGCAGAGGCAAATCATTTCAAGTTGGTAGCATGCTTATAGAGTACTGTCATAGCCAGTGTGCTCCTTCATTGGTGACACAGACGAGCCCCAAAAAGCAGTGGTGGCACTGGCCACAACACTGCCGCACCTCCACAACCTGCTTCTCCAGCAAGCTGCCACAAAATGTTTCATACACATGCTCACAAACAAACATAAAAAGGAAAGAGAAGATGGACACAGAGATTGAAGAAAAACTCAGATGGACTTTTTTTTTGGCCTTTGTAAATAGTTATACTGAACGAGTTTATTTTTTTATGTTACTGCTAGTGTAAATAAATATTTTTGGTGAATTCTACAACTGCTCTTGGTTTTCCTATGCTTCCTGACCTGTGTCTTGATGACAGACCTCCTAGGGAGATCCTCACCAGGGTCCCAGGAAGCTCTCTCTCTCCTAAAGGGTAAGCAACTCTGCTTGCCCCTCCACACCAAAAGGATCCCTACCTCAGGGAGGAAGATGTTCTCGTGGTACCAAACAAATATAGTCCACAATGACCTCAATTGGGGATAAACAATAAGGGGGGGGGAGGCATAGCCCAGAGTCAGAAGTCCAAGAGGGGAAGGTGGGTAGGAAGCAGTGATGAATGGTGAAGATACACAGAAAGATCAAGAATTATGGTAGGTACGTAATTTTCATATCTTATCTGTGTCAATCTTCACCATTCATCACTGATGGGTGATTACCAAGCCCCCCCCGAAGGAGACCTGGTACCTCCCTGAGGGAGAACACCCCTCAGCTGCCTGTGTGGGAGACACAGGAGGAGACCCTCACAGGCCAAGTTATGCCTGTGACTGGTCAGGGTGAGGTGGGGCCTCCCTATGCCTGGGAGATGGAAGGCACCCCTGAAACCCCTGTCTCACCCTGCAGGAGAAAAGGTGGGTCCTCTAGAAAGAGGAGGCACTGTGAAGAAGGCAAGCCAACCTGTGTCACTGTGATGGTGGCAGGTGAGTCACCCGACCTCAGCCCTCTGTGCCACTGGACTGGCTCAGGCCTCATGTGTGACAACACAGAGGAAGTGTGGCATTTAATGCCAAGACACAGGCAAATTCAAAAACTCAAGATTGCCATTTTTCTTTCTTGGTTCTACTCAGAATTGCAGAATGCCCTTCAGGGATTCGGCTCATGAACTCACTCACCACTGAGTAGCAACAGGGAGCTGCTAATTTTTTTTATTTTTTGTTTTTATTTTCTTAACGAGGCTTCTCCCCACTCACACCAGCCTGAATGAACATCAGCACCACACTGGGGTATGTACAAACTTTCATGAATTTATTTCAATAGGCTTAATTTGTTCAAACTTTGTATAGATAGATAAATCATTTATTAAGCGCTCATTTCCACAGACTCCGAACACTGTACAAAGAGCAGCAATAAAATAAACACATTAATAAAACCAAAATTCAATTACAGCAGTTCCAACAGTCCCATTCCGCAGTTAGTCATAAAGGCCAGCCAGAATAAATATATGTTTTGGGGCCCTTCTTAAAGGCTTCCACTGAGGGAGCCCTCATCAAATTTTCAGACAAAGAGTTCCACAGGGTGGCGCGTCAACCGAAAATGCTCATCTCCTGAGCACCGCAGCCTCACCCTGGGAACCTCTAGGAGGGCTCCCCCCTCCCCCGGCAGAATGAAATGCCCAGGAGGGTCGATAAGGTACAAAGGAGATCTTGCAGATAGACAGGCTCAGGGTGTCAGCATGGCTCAGTTGGTAGCACATCCGCCTCTGGACCAGAAGGTCGTGGGTTCTCATCCCACACCGGGATTTAACTTGCACCTAAAATGCTGCCATCTGAGTGCAGTACTGTGGGGGGGGTGCTGTACTGCTGGGATGTGCCGTCCTTCGGATGAGACGTTAAACGGAGGTCCCTTCTACCCATCCTAGTGTTGTCCTGGTGGGTGTCCAGGTGAAGTAAAAGAACCCAGGGCACTCTTGCAAAGAGTAGGAGACATTCCTGGTGTCCTGGCCAACATTCCCCTTCCCATAAACTGGTTCATGCAGTTGTCCTGGCTGTGTGTGGGTGATGATGTGCGATATGGCCGCCACTACACATTCAGTCGCTTCACTACCAGTCTAGCATTGCTTGTAAAGCACGTTGGGATACACTGTGTATGAAAAGTGCTATATAAATATGGATTCTTTTTCCTCCCCCTCATGTAGGGGTCTGGTCTGTAGGTCAGGAGCCCTACTTTAAAGACAATCCTCCACCTGACCAGCAGCCAGTGCAGTTCGCGGAGCACAGGAGTAATATGCTCAGATCTTGTTGCTCCCACTAATAATCTTGCTGCTGCATTCTGCACCAGCTGCAGTCTGTGGAGGTTGCCTCCAGATAACCCTAGGTACAGAGCATTACAGTAGTCCAATCAGGAGGTGACAAAGGCAAGTACTAGTGGGGCAGGTCCTCAGGGGGAATCAGGGATGGATTTGGGCAATATTCCGTAGATGATAAAACCACCCTGATGACAGCCAACACCTGACATCCATGGTCAGTCCGTCATCCAGGATCACACCCAAATCCCTCACCTGTCTGGAGGGGACAAGAAGAACACCTCAACATCAGGTCGGAGAGTGTCCCGCACCTCTCCTCCCTCAATAACCCGGATCCACTACCGCACTTCAGTCTTGTGGGTTTAGTCTGAGCCATTTCTGAGCCATCCACAACTGGATCTCCTCGAGGCAGTTGTTAAACATGGCAACCAAAACCTGGCTATCGGGTGCACAGGACAGATACAACTGGGTATCATCTGTGTTACAGTGAAAATCCAGTCTGTATCGCCTGATGATGTCCTCCAATGATAGTATATATGCTGTGAACAACAAGGACGACAAGATCGAACCTTGTGGAACTCCACAGCACAGAGGCTTTGGGGCAGACGAGGCAAGCCCCATCATTACCCTTTGCACTCTGCCCGTTAAGTATGACCTGAACCAGTAGATGACCTTGCCAGACAGGCCACACCAGTACCACAAGCGGTCAAGCAGCACCTCATGATCCATGGTATCAAATGCTGCAGAGAGGTCTAGGAGGACCAAGATTGTGCGATCTCTCCTATCCCTCACCATTAGAAGGTCATTCAACACCCTCTCCAGAGCAGTCTCTGTGCTATGCCTCACCCGGAAACCAGACTTGAAATGGCTCATAGGAAGAGGAAGAGGTGAGGTGTCTCTCGCTGATTGGCCACCACTTTTTCAATAACCTTCCTAGAAATGGGAGGTTCTACACCGCCTGTAGCTGCTGAGACAGTCTGGATCCAGAGAAGGTTTTTCAAAAGGGTCTAAACAAGGCCTCCTTCAAAGCCTGTGGAAAGATCCTACTCCTGAAAGAACTCCAGACAATCTCAGCAACCACAGGTCCCAATAGATCCAAACATCTGACCAAAAGCCAGGTTGGTCCCGGATCGAGATCACATTGGTAGGTCGCAGCTAGAGAGTACCCCTACCACCTCCTCCACCCTAACTACCCCAAACTTCTCCCAGACAGGAGAAGTGTCTCTGCACCTCTCAGATAGACCACCAACGCCCTTTGAGAGACACTCAAGGAGACTTCAGCCCTGATGGAGGACACCTTGTTGGCAAAGAACAGAACCAGCTCCTCGCACCTAGCAACTGAACCTGCTCCCCACACAGACAGAAATTCCACCTTCTCCGAGAGCTTGCCCACTGATAGTCAACATAATGTGACCTCTGGGCCACTCTGTCCCCCTCCAGTCAAGATCTCCTCAATTGCCTTTCTAACCCCTATCCCTTTGTCTTTAAAATACGAGATCTTCATCAAACCACAAGGGTCTGCAGTGTGTAGACAAAGGCGGACACGAATAGGTGCGATGGAGTCGAAGGTGGCAGAGATGGTCCTATTATAGGCCGTCACCACCTCCTCCATCCCCACTGCACAAGCCCCTCTCACACTCAATAAGTCCAGCACTGCCACCAGTCCTATAGAGGAAACACCTCTCAAAGGGCTGTTCCGGACCATTTCCACAGGGGCAGGACCTTCTAGGAGCAGTACTCTGGTATATCCATGATTCATTTGATAAAAACTTTTTGATTTTTATATAGCACCCACTAAGTAATAAACTGAAATTTCTTACAGTACACACAAATACTGTGCCGCTATAAAGTGGACACACTAAAGTTGTAGAGATAATCAATCCACCCAGAGAGTTAAGACCCAGGCGAAATTCGCCTATGATGGTGAAACTGATACAGTGGAACAAAATTAAGTATAAATTTCAAATTCACTAGGCGAAATTCACCTTCTGAATTGGAAAGTGGGAGCTTCAAAGTGGTAAAGTTCCATGAACAGCACCAATACCCAATTAAAATTACAAAGGCAGGTTAATACAAAAGTGCAGTAGTTGTAATGACATGAACTGACCACAGGGGGAGACCATGGCAGTGGTAGAAAGGACACCAGGGACAGATCAAGTAGCGGGTTGACAGGAGCAGAAGGGGGTGGGAAGTTGCTTAGCTGATGTGTAAATATTTGGTGGAATACCCATAGTATAACTGCAAGACTTATAACTCCCACGGTCCACTACATAATGGAAAGTACTTAATAGGAACGGTACTCTGGTATATCCATGGAACTTGGCATACATGCTATCTTAACCATGTACTGCCTTAACGTGATGCGATTATTAAGAATGTTGGCGATGTCAACCAAGCATACCATAACTCAGGGCACCTAAAGTATGAGCCTTGCTGGGAACATAGTAAACAGTTTATCCATATGAACATACGAATGTGCCAGCAGAAACAGACCACCCAGTCTATCTAAGTCTCCTCAAGTGTGTAGCTAGCACCCTAGCTTGCAGCTGCCCCAAACTATTTGATAGAAAATACATTATCATACCAGCCACAAATAGACTGCCACACATCATTACACTAATAAAACCATTTTGTTGATCTTACTTGTAAGTGCTAAAATGAGGTTGGAAGTATGTACATGAACAGAAAATGGTAAACCAGTCAATTACTGGTTGTGAAGTTGAGGATTTATCAACACTTTAGTGCCTAGTTCTTAAAGAGGACAGGAAATAATTTCTAATGGCGGCTGTTTATAAAGTTGTTGTTCTCAGAAATGATATGCATTCCCCTACATTATCCACATTCAACTGTAGCTGAATAAAAAGTGATGTGAAAAAAATGTATTTTGCATTGTTTTATTTTATGGACAACATTATATTTCAGTTCTCTTCATGGAACTAGTCATTTGGAGTTTTACAGTTTGTGCACAGAACTCTAAGCATAGTTCTGATAGGCCAACAGCTCATAATTAGCATTCTGTGCATAAACCATCCCATGACATAGTTAAAACTCCAGATCACAAGTTCCATGAAGAGGACTGTAATAAGTGCTGCCAATAAAACAGAGAATAATGGCTAGGCAAGTGTGTGTTATGAATAGTTTTTTTTTTTTTACACCCAAGGTGTGTGATGACCACAAACGAGAGCTGAAGCTCAAGAGGTTTATGCAGTCATCACACATCAAGGGTGAGAAAAATATTCATAGGCACACACTTGCCTATCTTTTTTTTTTTATAATTGCTGGTGCAGAGTCTTATCCAGCGCTTATCTAATAGGAAAAAAAGATACCAGAGTCCAAATGCAGAGTGAAGTATGTTGTAGACATTCGCTGGTGATTGCAGTTAAATAGTAGATGGGTGAAAGATTAATTAAGATTTTAGAGTGTTTTTGTAACGCTAGAAATTTAAAATATTGTGCTCGTTTTAAATTGTGCCGTTAGCAGTACGCCAAGCAGGAAGTGTTGCGGTGGCCACAAAGATCTTCCGGTTGCTGCGGTGACCTACGAGAGAGAGTGTCTTTAAATTGCGGTATTTTGTTCCACATTGTTTTTCTGAGGGATTTTTAATTAACAACTCGAACGGAGGCAGTTGGTAAGCAAGCGCTTTAGCTGAGGGAAAATCTGAGTTAGCGCCTGAGCTGTCTTGAGCGCAGAGTACAGCTCGAAAGACTTCTGAGATGTAAACGCTGTATTAACTCGATTGGTTATTACGGCATTTCCACAGTGTCCAATTCAGGTTGTTAAAGGCTTGCCAGTAATTATAACAAAACAATGGAAATACAATGTAAAATATTATTTTTTTGTATAACATTTTATTCAAGTACAGTTCCAAATGGATAATTTAGGGGATTGCATGTCACATCTGAGAATAAGAGCTTAATAAACAGCTGCCAATTAGAAATGATTCCCTGTCCTCTTTAAAGGCACTCTGAAAATCTAATTATCTGTACTGAACTGTGCTAGTCAGCATGCTAGAAATAACAGCTGATCAGCGTGGTCAGCCAATCAAGTTGTTACTACTAAACGCTCATCACCAAGTCATTCATACAATTGACAGGCTACAACCGAGGATGAGACGGACAACATTCTGGAAAACTGCCTTAAAACCCTATGCGGCAGCAAAAAAGAGCCTTACACAATTTAAATTTTACACAAATGGCACTATACCCCAGCTACGCTTCACAAACTCAAACGGACATCATCACCAAACTGCTGTTAGTGTGAAACAAAAGCTGGCACTCTCATGCATACCCTGGGATCATGCCCTGAGATGACATCACTGAATGTGGCAGAATTCCATAATTTATGCCGAAGATTCTACCCACGAAACAGACTAGGCTTTAATTCATCAGTGTAAATCTAGTCAGGACTATAAGAGTGGACATCACTCCTACCAAGGCCACTACGTGCTTTTGCCTGTAGTCTGTTTATAACTTCTTCTGGATTTTCCTGTTTGGTTTCTGACATTTAGCTACCCACACGCGAGCCTGTGCACTTATTATTATCCTGTATGTGCCTTTCTCTTTAATTGTTTAATTTAATTGTTTAATTAGTATTTCGGAAAGACCTTTGAGCGTGAGCCTTTTACAAAGGTTCCACGTCAGGGTGGACAATAAGACAATACACATATTCGGTGGTTACAGAGACCTGATCATTAGGCATTAAAGAGCGATTACATGACAATTAGACAAATAGCAGATAAAAAACTGAGCAGTTGTAATTGAATACTAAGCTATTTCTAATCGGTTGCCCTAGGTAGCACACCTCAGGAAACCTCAAATCTGTTGATAGACTATGGCAGAGTAACACGATAGGGTTTAACGCTATCCCAGATGGCAGAGGTTGGTGACAGTGAAACAAGGGGATTGGGTTTGAAACCAACCACAGAGCCGAGAGGTGGGGGATAGTGAACGGGGGCTCCAGAGGGCTTTGTCGCATCTGACCTGTTGCTTGTTTAGCAATTCCAATAGTTCCACTCTGTATTCTGTTTTGTATCTTGGGACAGTTGTAATGGCCATCACCGTGCTATATTGTCAGTTACTGTACATTTTCCCCTGCTGCAACCTCCCAGGTTGTACCTGAAAATAGGCAAATGTTTCATTTGGTGCACTTACCTGGTGAATTAAAAACTAATAAATATTTTCAAATCTCCTAAATTATTACATGGCCTAATTTCATATATAAGACAAAGAACCTTAGCACACAAGCACTGAGGTAGTGGTTACCCAAAGGGCACTGGCCGGGAAGCCAAGTTTCAATGAAATACAAAATCACACATACCCTGATTATGCAAAGCATCATGGGCTGTATATGCAAATCAGCACAGAATATTATGCTGGTTCAACTTTAAGCATAAATGCATGGTGCCAGAGCCTCTCACACAGGTCACTTAGAATGAGAAAGCACCAGGGCTGGATAAATTACATCCCAGAGTGCTGAAGGAACTTAGGCTCTCCTGGCGAAACCCTGGCGGAGCTTTTCACCATCTCTCTGAGGACAGGGTGGGTGCCCCAGGACTAGAAGGTGGTGCATATAGCCATCCACAAGGGGATCAAGGAGGTGGCAGGGAACTACAGGCCTGTCAGCCTGACATCGTGGTGGGCAAGGTGATGGAAGGCATTGTCAAGGAGAGGCTAGGGGGACCTGGAAAAGTCAGGGTGCCTGGACGATAGACAGCATGGATTCATCCCAGGAAATCGTGTCAGACAAACCTTGTGGAGTTCTATGACTGGGTGACGAGTGCCTTGGACCTGGGTAGACCACTGGACGTCCTCTTTCTAGACTTCAGCAAGGTATTTGACTCTGTTCCTCACGAGGGCCAGTTGGATAAGCTGGGAGAAATGGGGGTGGGGAACCAGATGATCAGATGGATAGACAATTGGCTACAGGATCGGACCCAGAGGATCGTAGCTGGCGGGATAGTCTCATCCCTAAGGAGGGTCATAAGTGGGGTCCCACAGGGATCAGTCCTTGGGCCCCTCCTGTTCAATGCCTACATCTCTGACATAAGGACAGGTATCAGGAGTGAGATGAGTCTCTTTGTGGATGACTCAAAACTGGGGGCGGTGGTGGATGGGGAGGAGGGGAGGGTGGCCCTACAGGGGGAACCAGAGGCTCTGGAAAGATGGTCTAGAAAGTGGAAGCTGAGGTTCAATGCAGGGAAATGCAAGGTACTGCACCTGGGGGCCAGAAACCCGGGCCAAGTGCGCACCTTGGTGGGGGGAATGCTACAAGTCTCGATGGCTGACAGGGACCTGTGGGTGGTGGTGGATGTCAAGATGAACAACTCGGAGACTTGTAGAAGGGCAGCAGCCAAGGCCAACAGGATGCCGGGATGCATCGCTAGGGGGATCACCTCCAGAAGGAGGGAAGTGATACTCCCTCTGTATAACTGCTTGGTGAGGCCACACCTTGAGTACTGCGTGCAGTTTTGGAGGCCACACTTAAAGAGGGACATTAAACTCCTGAAGGGGGTCCAGAGGAGGGCAACCAAAATGATTTTGGGCTTGGGGGACAGGACCTATGGGGAGAGGCTCGAAGAGCTAAATATGTACACATTGGAAGACAGAAGGGACCGGGGGGACATGATAGAGGTCTTCAGGTACAAGATGGGGGTAAATAGGGGAGAAGCAGTCAGGGTGCTTCGAAGGAAGAAGGAGGGGGCAACTAGAGGGCATGGGTGGAAGCTGGAGTGGGGGAAGATTCAGGGGAGAAAGGAGGAGGTGCTACTTCACTGAGAGGGTGGTGGAGCCATGGAATGCACTACCTGGGGGCTGGTGGAGGCATAGATGGTGGAGGGGTTGAGGAGGGGGTGGGACAGGTACAGAGGAAGGGTTCTGGAAGCAAAATCAGTGCAGCGAGAATATCCAGAACTGGGAAGGGAGAAGCCAGAGAAGGCAAGGGGGACAGCAAGGTCAGCTCCCAGGGTGGGGGCTGACCAAACGAGCAGACACGAAAGACCGTTAGGCCTATTCTGCTGGCATTTTAGTATGTGTGATTTTGTAGTTCTAATTTCATATAGATTTGTTCTATCATATGAACAGCATTTACAGCTATGTGCTGCCTTGCTCACACAAATGTAAGACACTTGAGAAAAACAGGTTGGCCAAGAGGATGGGTGCTCTGTCCCTTTAATGCCATCTGAAATGTTTGACCCATATTAATATTAACAAGCCTGTTTTTACAGATATTTGGTCCAGTCCCCTTTTTGTAATCTCCCTTTTGAAACTTTCCAACTTCAAACCCCCATACAAGAGCCATACTAGAGATGGTGATGATAACTGGTATCCGTTTTTTTCCCCACAGACAAAGCCACTTATAATTCACCGTTATAACCAGCTGGTTGTAACAGCTGAACCCACACTGCTTTGTCTATGGAAAACTGCAAGCCACAGTTCTGCCTGTGCACACGTCTACTATTTCGCTAATCGCATGCTCCTCACAGTTGTTCTCACCGAGTAGGCCAAGTCAGTTCATCAGACGGCCGCTCAACTCACTTCTGACTACTTCCAATATGTAAAAAACACACACTAAAATGGAAACACGGTAATCTTGGTCCCTAACTCGAATTAATGCCCGCTGTCTATTACCAAACTAAATTACCAAATTATCATTTTTTTTAGTTGCTATGGTGAAAAAAAACGGAGCCCAGCAATTATATAAAACAAAGCATGGTGAGGTGAATAAACTTAAAATTATACATCCACCCTCAGAGTGGTATGCAATTATATAAATCACAATGCAGTAAACAAAATGAATGTAAAGCTGGTCTAATCTGCTAACTGAATCAGTCAACCTAACTGTACACCATTTACATCTAAACCCCGTCTGAAAATCAGAACTTGTCACTCTAAATATTCTATGAAAATGCCTTTTACCCTGAATTGGTGAACTGTTCTGTGTTAACTGCTTTTGGCACTTGTACTGACTGTATGAATCTCCTCTGTATGTAATTGTTACCCCTGTCCCCAGGTCGCACCTGAAAATGAGCCTCCGCTCAGAGTGCTTTTCCCTGCCTGCCCACAGGCACAGTGGAAAGATTAACCACTGCAACACGAGTGACCCGGGTTCGCGAGTGAACTCGGGTTGCTCAAAGATCAGCTGCGGCAGAAGTGGACTGAGGGTTACTGCATGCTCTCCACCTCCACGACTCCAGTCCAGTAGTTCCCACTGTTACAGGCCAAGTCGGAGCATTAACTTGTGCCATCTGGGAGGGCATGTCAGACACATGGTGTGCTTTTCCCAGGTACCAAAACTGAAATATATACAATAAAAAATATCCCTCAAGCTTCCTTCTTGCGGTATATGTACCATCCCACACCTTTGGTGGGTTTAAAATCTTGTTATACACTTTTCTCTGTATTATTTTATACATACACACACACACACACACACACGCACACACACACGTTTTTCAGAAATTCCTGAAAGTTGTTCTTAAAGTTAAGAACAACTTCTAGAGAATGTTAAATTAAGTGTAACCTCTAAGTGGCACTATCCCAAGGGCTACTACCCCTGCCTGCATGGCTAGTTGCAGGTTAAGGGGCCTGGGTACTGAAATGGGTGCCTCCACCTAGAGGTTGTTAGTGGTCAAGCTAACCTGGGCACAGCCCTCGAGGACACCGTAACCCCCCGCTTTCCCTTCTAGTGGCCTGAACAATATTCAATGATCCCTTACTCACCATGCAATTACCCACACTGTTTGCACTTACCACCAGGGCTGGTTCCTCTAGCTCGACCCTGGAGACCCCCTGTAAAACAAGGTTATAAACAGCAAATAGCAATAGTACAGTTCTTTTGGCACAAACTAGAACCACAGTCAGGTTAAATGCAAAAAGAGTTAGATCTGAGTTATTCAGGGGACTTGAACAGGGGAGGGACATAATCAGGTTGATTTGCTTAAAAGCTATGTCAATCAAACAGTTATGCATGCACTTCAGAGTCCTTACACAGTCACACACTCTGGGTACCTAGGTAGGAGGAAGGTGGGCTAGCCAGGATCGTTGCCCGGAGTAGGCCGGTGTCGCAGATGGTTGGGGCCCTGGGATGAAAGAAAGCAACATGCACAACACACACTATTTGTAATCCGAGCTGGAGGGCTCAGTTCATGACAGAAAAACAACAAAGCAATCCGACGACAACACTTTAGATTTAGCTGTTGTTGCGGGAGCTACCCTGATGTTTACTCACGATACCCAATATAGGACACAGGCAGGACAAAATCAAGACAGCAGGTGGTTGAACTGGAGTGCCAGGAGAAGCAGGGTCCACACGAATCACCAAGGCGTCATTCCTGTTCAAAGCGTAGAGCAAGGGGCTGATCCCCAGGCAGGTCTCTCATCTATGGCTTTCTCTGTGCGGCAGGTAGTCTGGCTGGGCCAGTGTGGCAAGGCCCAGGCCAAATGGAGATGCAAACAGATTCAGTCTGTGGAGCTGAATGCAGCCTCCAGCAAGCAGAACACAGTTCGACACACAGTGGGAACAAAATCACGACCCACTAACAGCACGCAGCATTTACAGGTAAGAAATTCTACTGTACCAGGCAGATTGCTATCTGGTCATAATTATAGAGTCCTGCACAAACCGGGAGTTCATAGGTGACTGGAAATCCTGACAGGCCAATCGCATTCAGCAAATCTTCGGTATTCTTCAGGTTAAAGCCTGGTCACAGTCCAGTTGTTTAAATCGTCCTCACAACTCGGATTCAGTCTGAATCAACTCTATTTTCCCTGTCAGGAACAGCAGTCAGACAGGCAGGCCAAAACCCAGCCCTTTTACAGTTCTCCCATGTGAATCCCCGCAAGACTGCTGCTCAACTATCTCGAGCTGTTACTCCTTTACTTCCCAACTCAGAACTGAAACTAGCTACAAGCAGCCTGGGACTTTCCCCAGGATCCAAAAGGTTTGGTTGGCTGATTCCTCTGTCAATCACAACAAGGGCTCCCCCTCCAGGTTAATTTAGGTGCCAAACGTCCAAAACTACAATTCCTACAGAATTTTGCTCCTACAAGACCTCTGGGGAAAGGCTCCATTTTAAAGTCCCCAAATGTTCTGAATGGTCCATTTCAGCAGTTTAGGACCAAGATGGTGGGAAATAAACAGAACTGTCCATGCTGCTGCAAAGAAGGCAGGTTAGACAAACTACAATATCTTTCATTTTAACACATAATCAGCAAAGAAGTACATCTTTTAACAGAGCTTCTGTGCAAATAGTGATGACAGAATGGAGTGATTATCTGGCAGTCTGGGTGGGACTCGAGCATAGAAACATTCAGCCCCTCCCAGATTAATTATAACCGCAATCTAGGCAGCTCTTAAAGAGAAAGTACACAGAGGCTATACAGGTACTCTGACAAAAACATTTAAATTGCTAAAATGCAGAACACCAGCCTAGCAGTGAGCATTTAGGCAAGCTCAAGGAAGATTTTTCGGGAACCCTCATTTCTAGGGGGGTTACATAAGAATGTAAGCTTTGCTGTGCTCATTAGCAGCAGTGCCCTCAGAAACAAACTGATTCACACAGTGTAGCACACAGAGTTTTATACTCCATTTACACAACCCTTATCTGCACCACTGTGAGTGGTGCAGAGGAGTTGCACTGGTGCAGATCAGGTCATGTAAACAACTAGCGAAGCGTTGTACAGCGCTCTGCTGCAGGGAACCATGATCTCCGTTTTGGTGGGATCGTATATGGGTCCAGGTGGTTTTGCAAGCATGAGAACACACTGCTCTACCTGCATTGGTGACGCCTTCTGAATCTACCATTGCTGACCTTAATGGTTTCAAAATTAGACTGGTATATGAGCTGCTGAGTTGAACTGCCAGTGCCACAAAAGGGTCCCACTGAAGCCATTTCCTGCACAAGACCCTCAGTCTTAAATCTCACCTGAAAGATTCAGTGATCAGATAAGGACTTGGATCATGAAGAGCAAGTCACCCCTACCCCAGAGGTTTAGCAAAATGCGGAAGGTCAGTAGCATGGATGTAGGGTCTTCTGTGTGAACGGGAGTTGTAGCGCTACAGCTTGAATGGAGCAGCCTGCACCACAACACATCCGCGAACAGGGTAGGTCATGTGAACACATCTATTGTTTGAACTTTCATTTCTTGTTGAACTGGACATCACAACACTGATGCACAGAAGTGTGTAACTAAAAAAAAAACAAAACAAAAAAAACACCAAAATGAAAAACTCATTGGGTCATAAACCTAAGTGGGTAGTTGAGCTTCACTCTTGTGCCCAACGAAGTTCCAGAACCCCCTAAGCGGGTAAACCAGCTTGTTCTTCACAGTTTTGTGTTATTTATTTACCACGGAACAGATTCTGACATTCAATAGTTAATTACAATAATATTGCTAAACTTGGCAAAGAGAACAAAAACTTGGCACAGAGCAGAACTTCCAGAATTCTCCAGCTATTTTACATAGTTATAGTAGCTAGTTCTTCTTCCTGAAATTCGTACAAAAGACAAAACGAAAAATGTGTCTACAGCCCTGCCTGGGTTGAATTTCGGGGAGGCAGTATAACGCAGTGGTTTAAGGCTCTGAACTGCAAATCTGGAAACCTGGGTTTGAATCCCACGGCCCTTGTTCTACCAAACTTGAAAATGTGCAGTTTTCTTGTGCTGCTCTGTTAGATGATGTTTCTGGATGGTGTCAACTTTTAAACTGGGGCCTGTAATCCCTGCAATTAATGCCTCACTGAAGTTCCTCAGCTCCACGTAGCTCATCTCTGTACTCACAGCACAATTTGCAAGTAACACGCACTGAACAGTCTCCCTCACTGCTAATCTGTAGCCAGTTCATATTTTTGGCGCCATCCCTCCGCAGTTGCTAATTTAGCTCCAGCCATGTCGGACTGTAATATTAAAAAGTTTGAAGTTAGCAAAACAAGGTGTGCAACTACTTAAAATTAACACATGATGAGGCTTTTCCTGAAAAAAAGAAAATGGCAGCGAGCAGATGTGTGACCCTCCCAGGCCCCCCCATACCTCTCAATTGTCATACATTACGAGGTACGTCACTCATTTTATCCCTCAGAAACCCTCTGTCCCACATTAATTCACTTATGCGTCTGGCAGAGGTGATGGCTACCAGAAGAAAAAATTACTCACCTTAGTAATGTTGTTTCTTCTAATGGAGTCTTGCTATATTCTGACATATGCAGTGAGTCCCAACCTTCGAACTGCCTCAGAGATGAAAGAGTTAAACTTTCCATGCCAGGCATGGAACGCTGAGCTCGAGCTCGGTTGAGACTCTGTCTGTTGTTCTTCAAACTCAAACTGTCAGATCTTTACGAGCTAAACTCACTAAGGTCCTGTGTGGAAGCTGTAAACCTACACTAGCCAACTGGCTATAAGACACATTTTTGGTCCCAAAACAAAGACTCAAGTCAGGAGACCCAAAAATGAAAAACATAACACCAACTCACCCCAAGAAGAGAAGGGGTGAAAGCAACAAGGTGGACACCTACTAAGTGCCAACACTGCACTGCCCACCCACATCCCAAAAACAAAGGTTCTGAGATGGGGCAGGCAGGGGGGGAGGTCAGAATATAGCAAGACTCCATTAGAAGAAACAACATTACTAAGGTGAGTATTTTTTTCTTCAAACAACATGAAGTCTTGCTATATTCTAACATGTCAGACTTAAAAAGCAGTACCTCCATGGATGAGGGACAGAACCTACTTAGGAAATAGGCTTTGAAGCACAGTTGTGCCAAACCGAGCATCACTCCTAGCCTGGATGTCCAGGGAGTAATGCTTGGTAAAAGTGAGAACTGTTTTCCAAGTAGCTGCTTGACATATCTCTAGAATAGGGATGTCCCTGGCAGCAGCCAGGAAGCAGCTGTACCTCTGGTAGAGTGAGCCTCAGGCCTGAGGAGGAACCTTACCCAGTTTTTCAAAGCAAAATTGGATACAAGAGACAATCCACCTGGCAATGGATCTTTTAGTGGCAGGTTTCCTTTACCAACCTCACCATAAGTGAGGAACAGTTGAGGAGTCAAACCTGTGACCCTTGGTACGCTCTGTGTAGTAACTAAGGGCTCTTTCACATCTAAATCTGGTAGCCTCCTCGCCAGAGGAGGAAAGGCCAGTGAAGCACACTGAAGCGACATAGATTGATTAAGGTGGAAATCTGAAACCACCTTAGGCAAGAACTTCCTGTTAGTCCTGAGGACCACCTTATCTCTATGAAAGGAGATAAAATCAGGCTCCACTGACAAGGCTTATAATTCACTTATCGTCTGGCAGAAGTGATGGCTACCAAACACAGTCTTCCAAGTCAAGTACTTAAGGTCTGCTGAAGACAAAGGCTCAAAAGGGGGTTGCATAAGCTGAGCAATGCAAACATTAAGGTCCCAGGCAGGGGCAGGGGCCCTGAATGGAGGGTTGGTGTGAAGCAATCCCTTGAAAAACTTAGAGAATATAGGGTGAGCTGAAAGAGAAGAGGGCTTACCTGCTGAAATAAAAGCAGACACAGCTGCCAGATGCACTTTCAGTGTAGCTGGTCTCAGCCCCAAGCTATTTAAGTGGACCATATAATCAAGGACTGTGGGTAGATCAGGAGATTCTGGGGAATATGCATGCCAGGGCACCATATGGAAATTATCTTTCCATTTGGAATGATAAGTAGCCCTGGTGGAAGGTTTTCTAGAAGCCTTCAGGATATCCATTACACCTGGGAAAGGTGTAAATCAGCAAACTCTAACTCCTCCAGAGCCAGGCCTTGAGATTGAGAGATTTGAGGTTGGTACCAAACCCTCCCCTGAGCACAGGTTAACAGGTTGTAATTCCTGGGAAGACACAGGGGAAGATGGACTGCTAAGGACAGTAGGAGTAGATACCACGGCTGTCTGGCCCAGTCTGGAGCAATCAGGATCATCTTGCAGGGTTGAGATCTGATTTTGACTAGCACTCTGAACAGGAGAGGGAAGGAGGGAAAAGCATAGAGAAACTTCCCTTCCCAACTGAGAACTAAGGCATCCAGGGGGACTGAGCCCAACACTGGGGGCCTGCAGCAAAAAAGGAGATGCTGGTGACTGTCTGGGGCTGCAAAAGGTTCTATCTGTGGGGTGCCCCATCTGGAAAATATCATCTCCAAGACCAGGGGGTCCAGTGACCATTCGTGATGGCCCTGGGAAATCCTGCTGAAAGCATCTGCCAGGACATTCTCCCTGCCTGGGAGGTGAACTGCCGTGAGGGAGGTGTTCAGGGAGTAAGCCAGAGACCACAACTTCATTGCTTCGGTGCACAAGGCCATAGACAGAGTGCCTCCTTGCTTGTTGATGTACCACATTGTGGTGGTGTTGTCTGTTCTGACCTGTACAACTTTGTTCTGAACAGATTTGGAAAAAGCTTGAAGTGCTAGAAACACTGCTCTGAGTTCCAACAGATTGATGTGGAGCAGGGATTCCTGAGGGGACCACAACCCCTGGGTGGTGAGGTCACCCATGTGAGCCCCATCCCAAGAGGGAGGCATCTGTAGTAAGGATTAAAGAGGTGAGACTGGTGACAAGGGAACCCTTGTCTCAGATTGTTTTGATCCTGCCACCACTGTAGGCCTGGATCAGGGTTTGGGTTACTGGGATCAATTTGGTCAGAGGGTCCTTCCTTTGAGACCAAAAGGCTCTCAAATGGAACTGAATGTCCTTCATCTGAAATCTTGCTCCCTGCACTACTGCTGTAGAAGCAGCCATGTGCCCCAGGAGCTATAGAAAATGCCTTGCTGGTCGAGACACCTGCAGGGTGAAAGAGGAGGCCAGAGAGACCAGGGTCCTTGCCCTGTCCAGGGGAAGGAAGGCTCTGACCTTCTCTGTATCTAGCTCTGCGCCTATGAAGGTGAGGATCTGGACAGGCTCTAGAACTGACTTTGGAAGATTTAGAAGGAAACCCAAAGAAGTGAGCACTTGCTGAGTTATCTGTAAGTGTAACTAGACTTGGTCTGGTGACTGGCCTACTATGAGCCAGTCATCCAGGTAAGGGAAGATGGCAATTTTCTGCCTTCTTAGAGAAGCAACTACTACTGCCAGGCATTTTGTGAATACCCTTGGAGCAGAGGTGAGGCCAAAGGGCATTGCTCTGAACTGGTAATGGCCTGAGGGCAGCTCGAACCTGAGGTACTTTCGATGGGAGCTTCTGATGAGAATATAGAAGTAGGCATCCTTGAGGTCCAGGGACACTAGCCAGTCCCCTGGCCTGAGAAGGTAGAATAATTCCCAGAGTCACCATTTTGAATTTTGGTTTTAAAAGGTGCTTGTTTAAGTATCCGAGATCCAGGATGGGCCGCCATTCTCCTGTCTTTTTTGGGGTAAGGAAGTACCTGGATTACAATCCTTTGCCCTGGTGTAGTGGTGGAACCCTTTCCACAGCTCTGAGAGCTAGGAGGGAAGAGACCTCTGCTTCTAAGGCAAGTGCCTCTGATGGAGTTGCAGGTGGGAAGGATCTGGTTCTCATCTTTGGAAACTTTTTGAAGCTGAGAACCAGTCCCTGGCTTACTACTTCCAGGACCCATTTGTCTGATGTCAGAGACTCCCAGTCCTGGACAAAGTCAGCCAGCCTGCCCCCTACAGGTAGCTGAGAATCGGCTCTGGCAACCCCATCAGGGTGCCTGCTTGGCAGGGGCTTTGGGCTGAGGGGTGGAAGCAGGCCTGCTTGTACCCCGTCTGCCTCTCCCTCTAAAGAACCCCCTCTGGGCATAAGCAGAAGAGGAGGCCTGGGCTTGGTAAAAAGGCCTATGAAAAGGCCTGCCCCTGCCCCTGGAAGCTGCCTTTGAGGAGTGGCCTGCCTTTCCTTGGCCTGTGCACTCCTATAGGTGGTCCTATACTCATCCATTTTCTTCATATAATTCTCTGTCTGCTCCCCAAACAGAGAATTACCCACAACAGGAAAATCCATGGCCTTAGTCTGGGTATCCTGTGACAGGCTAGTACATCTGAGCCAAGCCATTCTTCGAAGTGCCACAGATGTAGCCATGACTCTTGATGACACATCATTTGAGTCCACTGCAGCATGGAATTGCACCTTGGATGCCTCAATACCATCAGCAGCCACCTGCTCCAGCTCCTTGACAAGCTGGCCAGGGACCTGTTTTGCTAAAGCCATGACAGTGTCCCATCTGGATTTCTGATATCTAGCCACATAAGCCATATAATTCGCCTGTCTGAGTCCCAAGGATGCTGCCATGTACTGTTTCTTTGCCATGGCATCAATCCTCCTGGAGTCCTTGTCTGGGGGGTGTGAAGCCAAGGGAATATTTGCCTTGTCACAGGCTGCAGCCTGCACTACCCCAACATGGCTGCATTGTTGTGTAAGGAACTCCGTATCAGAGCCTGACAATGTGTACCTCTTGTCCATTCTCTTATCCACAGGCGGTATAGTGTTAGGAGCTTTTAGAATTTTAAAAGTCTGTTTCCCAAAGATTTATGCAAGGGAATAGACAGCCTCCTAGACTCTGGGACAAGGGAAGTCACAGAGTTTGGAACTGTTTGATTTTGAAAGCAGCACAGGGGAAGTCCCAGAGTTTGGAATTCTGATTTTGAAAGCAGCACAAAGGAAATCACAGAGTTTGGAACTGTCTAATTTTGAAAGCAGCACAAGGGAAATCAGAGTTTGGAACGGTTTGATTTTGAAAGCAGCACATGGGAAGTCAAAGAGTTTGGAACTCTGATTTTGAAAGCAACACAAAGAAATCACAGGTTTGGAACTCAGTGCTTTGGCTTCTCAGAAGGAACTAGAAGGGGACAAGATCAGATCTACAGTACAGTAGCTTCTTGTTTTACATTGTTTCTTGTGGATTCTACTTGGTAGAAGGTTATTTTTTCTTTCTTACTACTAAGGGGCTAGCAGGGTATTGTTTGGGGCTGTTGGAATTTTGAAACCTGTTTTGGTAGCTATAAGTGGGCTCATTTGTTTGATTCACTGTGTGGCAGGCTGCATTTGTAGAGGCCTATTTCTTCTGTTTTAAAACATAATTGGTGTGATTTAACTGGGTCTGTTTCTTTGAATTGGAGACATATATCTTCTAATTCCAAGCCTATTTTGATGTGTTGGTGAAGCTGTTTGAATTGGGGTCCTGTTTCTTTGGGTAGCAAACCTATTTTGGGGGCTTTGAGTAGAATTGTGATTCATTGTTGCTGGCTTCACTAGCTGCAAAGTTTGAGTGCAGAGTGGGGGAAGGGTGCTAATGCTCTGACCAGAGGCCTCAGCTACCTGATTGTTTCCGGAAGATTTGGGCTGGTCCCACCCTTGGTCCATTACTTCCTTTATACCAGGGGTTCTGACATCACTTCCTCAATCAGGCAAAGGATATGCACCCGTCACAGCAAAAGCAGACATCCAGGAAAGGAACAGCAGCAAGTGAAGAGGTGACTGCTCTCTCAGTGGAAGGAAGTAAATGCAAATCTAGGAGCTTTCATTATTACTTCTTCAGCATTGATATTGCCTTGGGGAAAGGAGGAGTAGGAGTTTGAAGAAGGTTGTGCAATGGCTACTTAAAGTCTGTTTTTGAGTGTGGATAGGAAGGATAGGAATATAAAAAGCAGTTGCTCAATATATCTAAGCGTGTGCAACAAGGAGGTAAGGAAATAAAGAAAATGTTTTGTACTGATAGAGGAGGGAGAGGGGAGACTTGGGGGAGTGTTTGGTATCCTGCATCTGGAAGGGTGGGGGGTTGCTGGTGGGCAACGACAGCAATGGGTAGGGTGGTAGGCTGCAACAATTGCGGTGCACCAATCTTTCTAAAAATTGCCTGGAGTGTGGGAGGATGTTTAGTGTGCAACCACATAGAAAAACTTAGAAAGGAGATTGAGGGTCTGCAGGAGGAACTAAGACAGGCAAGGCAGATTGGGGGTGGGTTTAGCCCAATGCTGGAGGGAGGAAGAAGGGGAGATGAGGGAGGGTGATTTAAGCCAACAGTGGTGAGAGAGGTCAGAAGAAGGAACAGAGACAAAGGGCCCAGGCCAGGAAGAACAATTGCCGGAAACCAGGTCAGGAGACAAAAGACAAATGGAAGGAGGAGATAGGGACTTGTGAGGGGAGGCGAAGAAGTGGCAAAAGTCATGGAGTGGAAAGGAGAGAACAGGTTACTATGAAGAGAGAGGGAGCGGGCATTTGTGAAGGGCCTTCAGAAAATAGTTGTGCACTGCTAGAGTGGAAGAAGGTGGAAGAGGGAAATGATGAAATTAGAGGAGTAATTGATAAATGCCTGGACCAAACTGGAGTGGGGGGAAGTTCTGCTCGGAGAATTGCAACAGGGGTAAAAGGGGGAAATAATGTGCAGGAGGAAGAAGAGGAGCTGGAAATGAGAGAGGGAGATGAATGGAAGCAAGCAGGGAGTAAGAGGGGTGGAATCTTAGTGCTGGGGGACTCAATACTAAGAGGAGTTAGGTGGGGTAGCAAGGGGGAGAGGCATAGTCGCATTTGGGTGGAGGCCATGCCAGGAATGACAGCAGAAAGGGTGGGACAGTCTGTTCTGAAATATGCTAGAAGGGGTAGGGACAAGCCTCATTTAATTATACATCTTGGGACAAACTACCTGGCTGACAGGACAGTAGATACAGTCCAGAGGAGGTTTGAGGAACTAGCACAATTATGTGAGGGGGCAGGAAGATCAGTAACTTTTTCAAAGATACTTCCCGTGCCAAAGGCAAGCATAAAAAGAAAGCTGAGAATGGAGGAATTTAACGGATGGTTAAGAACCTGGTGTTGTGCTAAAGGGTATGGGCTGTTGGGGGGTTGAGGAGGGACCTGGGAGGACAGTAGTCTCTATGCCAAGGACAGACTACACTGAGTGAGGAGGAAGAAAGTGTTGAAACAGAGGATGGAGGAGTACATAGAGGAAGTTGGGAATTTAAACTAGGAGTGGGGGTGGCAGTTGGGAAGAGAAATGCAGAGACCACAGGTTGGGAAACCATATGAGCTTACCCCCATAACAGTGACAAAGGACAAATGGCAAGTACTGTTGGTGATGCTAGGAAAGGAGGGCAGGATGGAAGGGGAAAGGGTGGAAGGTGGTTACCCTTAATGCTAGGAGCCTTGGGAGGAAAACTGCAGAGTTACATGAGATACATAGATACATAGACAGTGTCGGCAGATGAGGGCCTATGGCCCACCTAGTCTCCCATTTGAACTTGTAAGTTCAGTTTGTTTTCCTCAAGTCTATTTCCTTACCCCTGACCTCTAGAATTCCTTTATGTCTATCCCATGCATTCTTAAATCCCGTGATTGTTTCAGCCCACCACTTCCTCTGGCAGGGTGTTCCACTTGTCCACCACCCGCTCTGTGAAGAAATTCTTTCTCATGTTTCCTCTGAATCGTCCTCCTCCAACTTCATCCCATGCCCTCTAGTCCTGAAACATCTTTTTCACTTAAAAATAGTGTTTTCCTGCACCTGTTCCTCCTGTAAGATACTTGTATGTCTCTATCATATCCCTCTCCCTCCTCTCCCTCCAGGAGTACATATTCAGTTCCTTCAACCTGTCTTCATAGGACTTGTGATGCAACCCATGCACCATCTTTGTTGCCCTCCTCTGAACCTTCTCTACCTTGTCTATGTCCTCACGTGGTATGGTCTCCAGAACTGTACACTGTACTCCAGGTGGGGCCTCACTAGTGTCTTGTATAGCGGAATTATGACCTCCCTTTTCCTGCTGGTGATGCCCTGCTATACATCCCAGCATCCTATTTGCTTTACCTGATGCCTTGTCACAGTGTTTCCCTACCTTGAGGTCATCAGAGATGACAACCCAAGATCCTTTCCTGCTTGGTGCATGCTATATCCTCACCCCCAACTGATATATTGTGCCAGGGTTTTTGTGCCATATGCATTATCTTGCACTTCTTTGCATTGAATTTCAACTGCCAAACCCTTGACCATTCTTCAAGTTTCTGCAGGTCCCTTCTCATTCTGTCTACACCCTCTGGTGTGTCTACTCTATTACAGAGCTTTGTGTCATCAGCGAACAGTGAAATTCTGCCTTCTATATCCTGTGCAATGTCACTGATGAAGATGTTGAATAGGACCGGTCCCAGCACTGATCCCTGTGGTACCCACTGGTCACTCTTCCTCTGTGGGTGACAGCCATTACCACCACCTCTGTGTCCTGCCACCCAGCCAGTTACCTACCCACCACACTACTGTCCTGCCCACCCATATTCCCCAGTTTGTGTAATAGTCTTCTATGTGGCACAGTGTCAAAGGCCTTGCTGAAGTCCAGATAGAGCCATGTCCACTGCCCTCCCTGATCCACCTCCCTAGTCACCCAGTCAAAAATTCAATGAGGTTGGTCTGACATGACCTCCCCTGGTGAAACCATGCTGCCTTGGGTCCTGTAGTCCATTGACAACCAGATGTTCCACCAATCTCTCCTTCAGTAGTGCTTCCATGATCTCTTTCCCACTACCGAGGTGAGGCTGACTGGTCTGTAGTTCCTGCTTCCTCTTTGTTCCACTTTTGTATAGGGGACTACATCTGCTGTCCTCAAGTCTTTGGGTACCTCCCTGTTTCCAGTGATTGGCTGAACAGGATAGCCAGAGGTTCAGCCACCACCTCTCTTAGTTCTTTAAGGACCCTGGGGTGCACCCCATCTGCCATTGCTTTATCAGCTCTTATTACTTCCAGTTCCTTCAGGACCCTTTCTCGTAAAGGGACTTGTGTCCATTTCTGCACCATTCTCACCCTTGTACTCCTTCAGACCCATTACCCCTCTTCCTTAGTAAAGACTGAGCAGAAATACCTGTTCAATATGTCAGCTTTACTGTTGTCATCCTCACGTGGCTCCCATCCTCCCCTTCAGTCTCACTATCCTCCTTTGTCCTTCTTTTCACTTATGTACCTGTAAAAGGTTTTGTCCCCTTTAACCACTGATTTTGCAATGTGTTCTTCTGTCTGAGCTTTGGCTTCCTTACTGACTTCCCTGCCTCCTTTGTTTCTCCTGGTACTTCTCCCTATCCCTTATGCCTGTGTCTTTTGTATTGCCTGAATGCAATCTTTTGGCTTTCACTTTCTTTGCTACCTCTTTGGAAAACCATAATGGTCTCCTCTTTCTTTTCCTCTTGCTAACCTGCTTAATGCATAATTCTGTTGTTCTTATAATCCCCATTTTAAATACTGCCCACTGTTCCTCAATCCTGATTCCTGTCCCATTCCCTAATGCCTCTTTCAAGTATCTCCCCATTTTCCCAAAGTCTGCCCCTAAAATCCAGGATACGTGTTTTGTGTGGTTTGGTTCTGCTCTTTCTGTGATTTCAAACCACAATGACTGGTGGTCACTGTTACCCAGGTGCTCCCCACTGTTACCCCTCATCACACTGTCCCTGTTTGTGAGCACAAGGTCCAGTATTGCCTTCTGCCGAGTTGGTTCCATGACCAGTTGCTTGAGGAAGGCACCTGAAGGAGTCCAGGATAAATCTGCTCCTAGTTGATGCTGCTGCTGGGATGCTCCAGTCCCGTCTGGTATATTGAAGTCTCCAACCAGTACTACCTCACCCTTGTCTGCCATCCTTTGGATGGCTAGCATCAACTCCTATCTGTTTCTTCCTCCTGGGCTGGTGGTCTATAGACCACACCTGTTCGGATGGCTGGCCCCATTTTCCTTTCCAGCTTAACCCACAGTATCTCTCCCCATTTTGTTCCTCCTGGATCTCTGTGGCCCTTATGTCATTTTTCACATACGGTGCCACTCCTCCTCTCTTCCTGCCTGCTCTGTCTCTTCTGAATATGTTGTAGCCAGGTATGACCATCTCCCAGTCATGGTTATCATTACACCAGGTTTCAGTGATGGCCACAATGTCCAGGTCTGACTGTACCATGACAGCCTCCAGATCTTCCATCTTGTTGCTAAGGCTCCTGGCATTTGCACACATGGCTTTCCATGATCTCATGGCAGAGGGAGAGGTGGACATTGCAGTCATCATGGAAACATGGGCCACCAGATATGAACATACGAACATACGAAATTTGCCAGCAGATAAAGGCCTAGAGGTCTATCAAGTCTGCTCGAATGTGCAGCTAGCACCCCTTATTCTGCAGCTGCCCCTCCCTTCCACCCTTCCCTCTATTAACCCTCCCCTTGTCCTGTCCCATCCTCGTTTGAAGCAGTCCACTGTTCTACTGCATACCACTTCAGCAGGTAGCATTCCACCCAGCCACCACCCTCTCTGTAAAAAGTGTCTCCTCATCTCCTCCTGAACCTTCCTCGCTCCAGTCTCATATCATGGCCCTGGTGGCCCTCCCTCCCTTTCTTTGAACAGCCCTCTGTACCCGTCTTGTTTATTCCTTTCATGTATTTAAAGGTTTTCAATCATGTCACCCCTGTCTTTCCTCTCCTCCAGTGAGTACATGTTCAACTCCTTCAACCTCCTCTCGTATGATAAGTCCCCAGCCCCTTGATCATCTTTATGCCCTCGTTGCACCCCTCCAGTATCTTAATGTCCCTCTTCGAATCTACGGATGCCAGTGCTGCATGCAGTACTCCAGGTGTGGTCTAACAATGACCTATACAGTGGAGAATCACCTCCTCCCTCCCCGAGGCTATCCCTTGCACACAACCCCAGCATTTTGTTGGCCTTGCAGCTGCCTTCCTACATTGTGCCGAGTGTTCATTGACCCTGTAATGAGCACACCCAGATCCTTCTCCTCCTCTGTCTGGGTTAGCTGCACTCCCCCTAGCTGGTAACTCCTCCTTGGGTTCTTCATCCCAAAATGCAGCACCTTGCACTTTTTGGCATTAAACCCCAGTTGCCAGGTGTCTGACCAGGTTTCAAGCTTTGCCAGATCATCCTGCAACCCCTGCCATCCCCCTAGGTCATCCACCACCGTCATCCACCAATACAATGACTGGGACCTGTCTGTACCAGGGTACAGGTTATTTCGTAGGGACAGGGTGATTGGGAAAGGAGGGGGGTGGCACTATATGTGATGGAAGGACTGAAATGTGTAAGGGAGGAAGGGGAGGAGGGTAGTACGGAGTCACTTTGGATGCAAATCCAGGATTCCAAGAATAGGATTCTTAGAATGGGAGTGGTGTACAGGCCACCATCTCAGATGGAGGAGTTAGACAGGGAACTAAGCGGGACAGATCAGGAGGACCTGTGAGAAGGGTAGTGTGGTGATTGTGGGGACTTCAACATGCCAGGAGTGGACTGGGCACCCAACAACCAGGAACAGAAGGGCAGGTACTGCTGGATGCCTTCCAGGACAGTTTCCTGCTGCAAATGGTCAGTGAACCAACCAGGTTAGGAAATACCCTTGACCTTGTGCTGGCAAATGGGGACTTTGTGAGAACTTACAGTGGAGGAACCACTGTCAGGAGTGACCACTGCTCAGTATGGCTCACATTGGATATGGGCAAGGAAGGAGTGGAATCTGGCACAATAGTGCTGGACTTCAGGAGGGCCGACTTTGGGAGGATGGGAGAAGTGGTAAAAGGGTACCTGGCCAGAATTCAATCTAGTATGGACACTAACCAGAGGTGGGAGGTCATAAAGCTGGGGATAGTGGAGGCAACCAAAACCTGCTGCAAAGCCCGGAGCAAGAAGGCTAGGGCTAAGAAACCGATCTGGTTGAGCAAGGAGGTCATGGAAAAGGTAAGGAGGAAAAGAGCTGCCTTTAGGAAGTACAAGAAAACAGGGAGGGGAGGACAGGAGGAGTACTTGACAGAATCGAAGGAGATGACAAGGGCAGTAAGGGGCAAAGCATCTCCCCGGAACTCAGGCTGGCACAAGGCATTAAGAAGGAAGAGGACTTCTTCAAAGTACATCAGGGAGAAAAGGAGCTGTAAGGACCACATAGTAAGATTAGGAAGGAGGGGTTGGGTGGAAGCAGGGGCGATAAGGTGGAAGCACTAAATGAGTACTTCTGCTCAGTATTTACTAAAGACAAGAGGGTGACACCCAAGGTGGGAGAAATGGCAGAAGCGGGGAAGTGGTGACAGATGGGAAATCATGGAGAGCAGAGTTCAAGAGGGTTTGAAGGGCACTGAGGGAGGACAAGTCACCAGGCCCAGATGGCATCCACCCCAGGGTACTGAAGGAGCTGGCAGAGGTCCTTGCAGGACCTTTGGCAGACCTATTTAATGCCTCACTACATTCGGGGTGTGTACCTCAGGACTGGTGGATGGCTCATGTGGTGCCCCTCCACAAGAGTGGCCCCAAGGATGAACCGGGAAACTACAGACCAGTGAGCCTACATCCATCATGGGTAAGCTAATGGAGACTATCCTGAAGGAGAGGCTGGTGGCCCTCCTAGAGGCCAAAGGACTACAGGACAGCAGACAGCATGGCTTCATACGTGGCAGATCCTGCCAAACCAACCTGGTCGAGTTCTATGACTGGGTAACTAGGCAACTGGACAGGGGCCATGCAGTGGATGTCCTGTATCTGGACTTCAGTAAGGCATTCGACTCAGTGCCACATGGAAGGCTGGGAAGGAAGTTAGTAGGCACAGGGCGGGTGCAAAGCTGGTGAGATGGGTAGGAAACTGGCTGCAGGGAAGGCAACAGAGAGTGATAGTGGGTGGGGAGCTCTCACACCCAAGGGCAGTGATGAGCGGTGTTCCACAGGGCTCAGTGTTGGGACCAGTGTTGTTTGGGATATTCATTGCAGACATATCATGGGACATCAAGAGCAAGATCAGTCTGTTTGCTGATGACACCAAGGTAGGCGCAGTGGTGGATGACCTAGGAGGATGGCAGGGGTTGCAGGATGATCTGGCAAAGCTTGAAACCTGGTCAGACACCTGGCAACTGGGCTTTAATGCCAAAAAGTGCAAGGTGCTGCATTTTGGGATGAAGAACCCAAGGAGGAGTTACCAGCTAGGGGGAGTGCAGCTGGCCCAGACAGAGGAGGAGAAGGATCTGGGTGTGCTCATTACAGGGTCAATGAACAACTCGGCACAATGTAGGAAGGCAGCTGCAAATGCCAATAAAATGCTGGGTTGTATTGCAAGGGGTATATCCTCGAGGAGGGAGGAGGTGATTCTGCCACTGTATAGGTCATTAGTTAGACCACACCTGGAGTACTGCGTGCAGTACTGGCGTCTCGTATCTGAAGAGGACATTAAGTTACTTAGAGGGGCAGCGCAGAGTGACAAAGATGATCAAGGGCTGGGGACTTAATCATACGAGAGGAGGTTGAAGGAGTTGAACATGTACTCACTGGAGAGAGGAGAGACAGGGTGACATGATTGAAACCTTTAAATACATGAAAGGAATAAACAAGGCGGGTACAGAGGGCTGTTCAAAAGTAAGGAGGGAGGCCACCAGGGGCCATGATATGAGACTGGAGTGAGGAAGGTTCAGGAGGGAGATGAGGAGACACTTTTTTACAGAGAGGGTGGTGGCTGGGTGGAATGCGTTACCTGCTGAAGTGGTATGCAGTAGAACAGTGGACTGCTTCAAACGAGGATGGGACATGACAAGGGGTAGGGTTAATGAAGGGGAAGGGTGGAAGGGAGGGGCAGCTGCAGAATAAGGGTGCTCGAATGTGCAGCTAGCACGACTTGATAGACCTCTAGGCCTTTATCTGCTGGAAAATGTTGTATGTTCGTATATCCATCATTTCCACATAGTCAGGCTCCTCCTGGTCATCCACAGCTTCTTCCATAGGAAGCTGGAGGGTTTCAGCCACTTTCTTATAAAACATGAAATGGGAGGGGGACTCAGAAAGCCTAGGGGGAGACACTCCTGAAGGTCTGTCTGGGGAGATGTCCGGGTCAATAGGCACATCCAGACTTTCAAAACCACATTCACTTTCCTCATACTCCTCTTCCTCCTCCTCCGGTTCATAGTATTCCTCTAAATCATAATCTTGAACCAGTGGAACCGGCCGAACCGAGCGCCTCCCTGATGGTGCCGGTTCGGTCAGAACGGGGGAAAGCGACTGCACAATTTTATCGCTTTGGCTGTTTCTTCAGTGGTTGGAGAAGAAAGTTTTGGATCCCACCAGCTGATTTTTCCTTTCTTGTTCTCTTAGCTGGAACCGACTCCTCAGGTCGGCTCTCCTTTTGCCCGAAGAAGTCTCGCCCTGGTCAGAGGGCACTCCTTCTGGTTCGGTTTGAACCGAACCGGGCTGGCCATCCGGTTCAGCGGACTTTTTGGCCTCCCTTTCCCTGAGCCTACCAACTCTCTTTTCTAGGGTAGCTGCAGGAAAATTTTTTACAAATCTGGCAGTCTGCATTGAGGTGGTCAAACCCCAGACAATAAACACAGGTGGTGTGAGGGTCAGCCTTAGCAAAGACTTCCCCACACACACTGCAGTGTTGAAACCCAGCAGGCCCGTTTTTTCTTTTGGGTTTCTCAGACATTGTGCTAGTCCTAACCAAACTTACCCTTTTAATGGCAATCCGCCAGGCAAGACCCTCTTATCGGTTCCTGACCGTGTCACGGGTCATGGAAAAAAACGTAATAAAATCTGGGTTTTTTAGAACCGATAAGAACCGGGTAACCACACTCTAAAAGTTCAAATAAAGATTTTTTAACAACTTGATCGGTTTAAACCGAACCGATGAACCGTTTACAAGTTCCACACAGAATAGAAAATAATATAAACCTATCTAGTACTCACAAATACCACAGACAGAGACTGAACCGACAGGTTACGGTTTAAATTTGGTTGAAAACCGAGAAAAGCGGTACTTTAACCGACAAATTGAACCGAGCAGAAGGAGAAATCTCCAGAGCAACTGTTCAGTGAGGCGGAGTAAAGAATCTGACGGTTTGAGTTTAAACAGCAACAGACAGAGTCTCAACCGAGCTCGAGCTCAGCGTTCCGTGCCTGGCATGGAAAGTTAACTCTTTCATCTCCGGGGCAGTTTGAAGACTGGGACTCACTGCTACTGTCAGAATACAGCAAGACTTCATGTTGTTTGAACAAAGGCTTCCCCACACACACTACAGTGTTGAAACCCAGTGGGCCCGGTTTTTCTTTTGGGTTTCTCAGACATGGCCAGTCCTAACCAAACTTACCCTTTTTTCGGCAATCCACCAGGCAAGACACCCTTATCGGTTTCTGACTGTGTTACAGGTCGTGGACAAAAACGTAATGAAATCCGTTTTTTTTAGAACCGATAAGGACCGGTTACGACACTCTAAAAGTATAACAAAACTTTTTTGAACAAACCTGATCAGTTCAAACCGAACCGATCCAATGTTTACAAGTTCCACACAGAAGAAACAAAAATAAACCTATCTAGTACTCATGATACCACAGACAGAGACTGAACCTACAGGTTAACGGATTAATTTTGGTCGAAAACCGAGTAAAACGGCACTTTAACCGACTAAATTGAACCGAGCAAAGGAGAAATTTCCGGAGCGACTGTTCAGTGAGGTGGAATAAAGAATCTGACTTTTTGAGTTCAAACAGCAACAGACAGAGTCTCAACCGAGCTCGAGCTCAGCGTTCCATGCCTGGCACGGAAAGTTAACTCTTTCCTCTCCGGGGCAGTTCAAAGGTTGGACATCACTGCATATGTCAGAATACAGCAAGACTTCATGTTGTTTGAAAACACAGTAAAGGGGCACATATGCCAATGGGGATTGGGCTCCCCGTCGGCAAATGAACTGGGGTGGGGCCATGCCGACAGGGGGATTGGGCACCCTCAAAGTCGGCTTGCTGGGCGCTGTGAGAGGCAGATAGTGACAGCCACCATATTTACTGGAATGTTAAACTAGGCAAGGCACGCCCTGCAATGAGGGAGTGCTCCCTCATTGCAGCGGCAAAATCATTTCAAGTTGGTAGCATGCTTATAGAGTACTGTCATAGCCAGTGTGCTCCTTCATTGGTGACACACAGACGAGCCCCAAAAAGCAGTGGTGGCACTGGCCACAACACTGCCGCACCTCCACAACCTGCTTCTCCAGCAAGCTGCCACAAAATGTTTCATACACATGCGCACAAACAAACATAAAAAGGAAAGAGAAGATGGACACAGAGATTGAAGAAAAACTCAGATGGACTTTTTTTTTGGCCTTTGTAAATAGTTATACTGAACGAGTTTATGTTTTTATGTTACTGCTAGTGTAAATAAATATTTTTGGTGAATTCTACAACTGCTCTTGGTTTTCCTATGCTTCCTGACCTGTGTCTTGATGACAGACCTCCTAGGGAGATCCTCACCAGGGTCCCAGGAAGCTCTCTCTCCTAAAGGGTAAGCAACTCTGCTTGCCCCCCTCCACACCAAAAAGGATCCCTACCTCAGGAGAGGAAGATGTTCCCGCGGTACCAAACAAATATAGTCCACAATGACCTCAATTGGGGATAAACAATAAGAGGGGGGGGAGGCATAGCCCAGAGTCAGAGGTCCAAGAGGGGAAGGTGGGTAGGAAGCAGTGATGAATGGTGAAGATACACAGAAAGATCAAGAATTATGGTAGGTACGTAATTTTCATATCTTATCTGTGTCAATCTTCACCATTCATCACTGATGGGTGATTACCAAGCCCCCCCCGAAGGAGACCTGGTACCTCCCTGAGGGAGAACACCCCTCAGCTGCCTGTGTGGGAGACACAGGAGGAGACCCTCACAGGCCAAGTTATGCCTGTGACTGGTCAGGGTGAGGTGGGGCCTCCCTATGCCTGGGAGATGGAAGGCACCCCTGAAACCCCTGTCTCACCCTGCAGGAGAAAAGGTGGGTCCTCTAGAAAGAGGAGGCAATCTGTGAAGAAGGCAAGCCAACCTGTGTCACTGTGATGGTGGCAGGTGAGTCACCCTGGACCTCAGCCCTCTGTGCCACTGGACTGGCTCAGGCCTCATGTGTGACAACACAGAGGAAGTGTGGCATTTAATGCCAAGACACAGGCAAATTCAAAAACTCAAGATTGCCATTTTTCTTTCTTGGTTCTACTCAGAATTGCAGAATGCCCTTCAGGGATTCGGCTCATGAACTCACTCACCACTGAGTAGCAACAGGGAGCTGCTAATTTTTTTTATTTTTTGTTTTTATTTTCTTACCGAGGCTTCTCCCCACTCACACCAGCCTGAATGAACATCAGCACCACACTGGGGTATGTACAAACTTTCATGAATTTATTTCAATAGGCTTAATTTGTTCAAACTTTGTATAGATAGATAAATCATTTATTAAGCGCTCATTTCCACAGACTCCGAACACTGTACAAACAGCAGCAATAAAATAAACACATTAATAAAACCAAAATTCAATTACAGCAGTTCCAACAGTCCCATTCCGCAGTTAGTCATAAAGGCCAGCCAGAATAAATATATGTTTTGGGGCCCTTCTTAAAGGCTTCCACTGAGGGAGCCCTCCTCAAATTTTCAGACAAAGAGTTCCACAGGGTGGCACGTCAACCGAAAATGCTCATCTCCTGAGCACCGCAGCCTCACCCTGGGAACCTCTAGGAGGGCTCCCCCCTCCCCCGGCAGAATGAAATGCCCAGGAGGGGCGATAAGGTACAAAGGAGATCTTGCAGATAGACAGGCTCAGGGTGTCAGCATGGCTCAGTTGGTAGCACATCCGCCTCTGGACCAGAAGGTCGTGGGTTCTCATCCCACACCAGGATTTAACTTGCACCTAAAATGCTGGCATCTGAGTGCAGTACTGGGGGGTGCTGTACTGCTGGGATGTGCCGTCCTTCGGATGAGACGTTAAACCGAGGTCCCATCTACTCATCCTAGTGTTGTCCTGGTGGGTGTCCAGGTGGAAGTAAAAGAACCCAGGGCACTCTTTGCAAAGAGCAGGGGACATTCCTGGTGTCCTGGCCAACATTCCCCTTCCCATAAACTGGTTCATGCAGTTGTCCTGGCTGTGTGTGGGTGATGATGTGCGATATGGCCGCCACTACACATTCAGTCGCTTCACTACCAGTCTAGCATTGCTTGTAAAGCACGTTGGGATACACTGTGTATGAAAAGTGCTATATAAATACGGATTCTTTTTCCTCCCCCTCATGTAGGGATCTGGTCTGTAGGTCAGGAGCCCTACTTTAAAGACAATCCTCCACCTGACCAGCAGCCAGTGCAGTTCGCGGAGCACAGGAGTAATATGCTCAGATTTTGTTGCTCCCACTAATAATCTTGCTGCTGCATTCTGCACCAGCTGCAGTCTGTGGAGGTTGCCTCCAGATAACCCTAGGTACAGAGCATTACAGTAGTCCAATCAGGAGGTGACAAAGGCAAGTACTAGTGGGGCAGGTCCTCAGGGGGGAATCAGGGATGGATTTGGGCAATATTCCGTAGATGATAAAAAACCACTCCTGATGACAGCCAACACCTGGACATCCATGGTCAGTCCGTCATCCAGGATCACACCCAAATCCCTCACCTGTCTGGAGGGGACAAGAAGAACACCTCTTAACATCAGGTCGGAGAGTGTCCCCGCACCCCCTCCTCCCCTCAATAACCCGGATCCACTACCCGGCACTTCAGTCTTGTGTGGGTTTAGTCTGAGCCATTTCTGAGCCATCCACAACTGGATCTCCTCGAGGCAGTTGTTAAACATGGCAACCAAAACCTGGCTATCGGGTGCACAGGACAGATACAACTGGGTATCATCTGTGTTACAGTGAAAAGTAAACCCAGTCTGTATCGCCTGATGATGTCCTCCAATGGTAGCATATATGCTGTGAACAACAAGGACGACAAGATCGAACCTTGTGGAACTCCACAGCACAGAGGCTTTGGGGCAGACGAGGCAAGCCCCATCATTACCCTGTGCACTCTGCCCGTTAAGTATGACCTGAACCAGCAGATGACCTTGCCAGACAGGCCACACCAGTACCACAAGCGGTCAAGCAGCACCTCATGATCCATGGTATCAAATGCTGCAAAGAGGTCTAGGAGGACTAAGATTGTACGATCTCTCCTATCTCTCACCATCAGAAGGTCATTCAGCACCTTCTCCAGAGCAGCCTCTGTGCTATGCCTCACCCAGAAACCAGACTTGAAATGGCTCATAGGAAGAGGAAGAGGTGAGGTGTCTCTCAAGCTGATTGGCCACCACTTTTTCAATAACCTTCCCTAGAAATGGGAGGTTCTACACCGGCCTGTAGCTGCTGAGACAGTCTGGATCCAGAGAAGGTTGTTTCAAAAGGGGTCTAAACAAGGCCTCCTTCAAAGCCTGTGGAAAGATCCTACTCCTCAAGGAACTCCAGACAATCTCAGCAACCACAGGTCCCAATAGATCCAAACATCTGACCAAAAGCCAGGTTGGTCCTGGATCGAGATCACATTGGGTAGGTCGCAGCTTAGAGAGTATCCCTACCACCTCCTCCACCCCAACTACCCCAAACTTCTCCCAGACAGGAGAAGTGTCTCTGCACCTCTCAGATAGACCACCAACGCCCTTTTGAGAGACACTCAAGGAGACTTCAGCCCTGATGGAGGACACCTTGTTGGCAAAGAACAGAACCAGCTCCTCGCACCTAGCAACTGAACCTGCTCCCCCACACAGACAGAAATTCCACCTTTCTCCGAGAGCTTGCCCACTGATAGTCAACATAATGTGACCTCTGGGCCAATCTGTCCCCCTCCAGTCAAGATCTCCTCCATTGCCTTTCTAACCCCTATCCCTTTGTCTTTAAGATACGCAGATCTTCATCAAACCGCAAGGGTCTGCAGTGTGTAGACAAAGGCTGGACACGAATAGGTGTCATGGAGTCGAAGGTGGCAGAGATGGTCCTATTATAGGCCGTCACCACCTCCTCCATCCCCACTGCACAAGCCCCTCTCACACTCAATAAGTCCAGCACTGCCGCCAGTCCTATGGAGGAAACACCCCTCAAAGGGCTGTTCCGGACCATCTCCACAGTGGCAGGACCTTCTAGGAGCAGTACTCTGGTATATCCATGATTCATTTGATAAAACCTTTTTGATTTTTATATAGCACCCACTAAGTAATAAACTGAAATTTCTTATACAAACATACGAAATTTGCCAGCAGATAAAGGCCTAGAGGTCTATCAAGTCTGCTCGAATGTGCAGCTAGCACCCCTTATTCTGCAGCTGCCTCCTTCCACCCTTCCCCTTCATTAACCCTCCCCTTGTACATGTCCCATCCTCGTTTGAAGCAGTCCTGTTCTCTGCATACCACTTCAGCAGGTAGCATTCCACCCAGCCACCACTCTCTCTGAAAAAAGTGTCTCCTCATCTCCCTCCTGAACCTTCCTCGCTCCAGTCTCATATCATGGCCCTGGTGGCCCTCCCTCCTTACTTTGAACAGCCCCTCTGTACCCGTCTTGTTTATTCCTTTCATGTATTTAAAGGTTTCAATCATGTCACCGTCTCTCCTCTCTCCAGTGAGTACATGTTCAACTCCTTCAACCTCTCTCGTGTAGATAAGTCCCCCAGCCCCTTGATCATCTTTGTCACTCTGCACTGCACCCCTCTAGTAACTTAATGTCCCTCTTCGAATCTGGACAGCAGTGCTGCACGCAGTACTCCAGGTGTGGTCTAACTAATGACCTATACAGTGGCAGAATCACCTCCTCCCTCCTCGAGGATATACCCCTTGCAATACAACCCAGCATTTTGTTGGCCTTTGCAGCTGACTTCCTACATTGTGCCGAGTTGTTCATTGACCCTGTAATGAGCACGCCCAGATTACAGTACACACAAATACTGTGCCGCTATAAAGTGGACACACTAAAGTTGTAGAGATAATCAATCCACCCAGAGACTTAAGACCCAGGTGAAATTCGCCTATGATGGTGAAACTGATACACTGGAGCAAAATTAAGTATAAATTTCGAATTCACTAGGCGAAATTCACCTTCTGAATTGGAAAGTGGGAGCTTCAAAGTGGTAACGTTCCATGAACAGCACCAATGCCCAATTAAAATTACAAAAGCAGGTTAATACAAAAGTGCAGTAGTTGTACTGACATGAACTGACCACAGGGGGAGACCATGGCAGTGGTAGAAAGGACACCAGGGACAGGTCAAGTAGCGGGTTGACAGGAGCAGGAGGGGGTGGGAAGGAGCTTAGCTGATGTGTAAATATTTGGTGGAATATCCATGGTATAACTGCAAGACTTATAACTCCCTCGGTCCACTACATAATGGAAAGTACTTAATAGGAACGGTACTCAGGTATATCCATGGAAATTGGCATACATGCTATCTTAACCGTGTACTGCCTTAACGTGATGCGATTATTAAGAATGTTGGCGATGTCAGCCAAGCATACCATAACTCAGGGCACCTAAAGTATGAGCCTTGCTGGGAACATAGTAAATAGTTTATCCATATGAACATACGAATATGCCAGCAGAAACAGACCACCCAGTCTATCTAAGTCTCCTCAAGTGCGTAGCTAGCACCCCTAGCTTGCAGCTGCCCCAAACTATTGGATAGAAAATACATTATCATACCAGCCACAAATAGATTACCACACATCATTACACTAATAAAACCATTTTGTTGATCTTACTTGTAACTGCTAAAATGAAGTTGGAAGTATGTACATGAACAGAAAGAAAAAATAACTCACCTTAGTAATGTTGTTTCTTCTAATAGAGTCTTGCTATATTATGACAGTAGCAGTTTGTCCCACCACTAGAACTGCTCCGGAGGTGAAATGGTTAATACCATTCCAAAATAGAACTTTGAGCCGAGCTCTAAGAAGCAGCTCTATCTGTGTAATTTCAAACCTGAACTGTCAGATCTTCTACGAGCAAAAACTCACTAAGGTCTGTGTGAAGCTGTAACCTACACTAGCCAAATGGCTACCTAAATATTAACAACCATTGCTGGTCCCAACACCCAAGACTCAAGTCAGGGGACCAGAACTACTAACACAATTCTAACAACATGAGAATAAAACAACAGTATAATAAAACACACACACCCCAAACTCCCAAAAGGGAGAAAGCTAAAAGGGCATAAAATAGTGCCCACACTAAGTTGCCGCACCCCACCCAAGTAAGTTCTGAGAGGGCAGGCTGGGGAGGTCATAATATAGCAAGACTCCATTAGAAGAAACAACATTACTAAGGTGAGTAATTTTTCTTCAAACAACATGAAGTCTTGCTATATTATGACAGTAACAAACACAACAGTACCTCCATGGAGGAGGGCAGAACCTACTTAGAGAATAGGCTCTGAAGAACAGCTGTGCCAAACCGAGCATCTCTCTGGCCTGGACATCCAGGGAGTAATGCTTGGTAAAGGAGTGTACCGTTTTCAAGTAGCAGCCTGGCATATCTCTAATATAGGATGTCTCTGGCAGCAGCTAGAGGCATAACTGTACCCTGGTAGAATGAGCCCTCAAGCCAGAGGGGGATCTCTGCCCAGTTTCTGATAACAAAATTGGATACAAGAGACAATCCACCTGGCAACTGATCTCTTAGTGGCAGGTTTGCCTTTCCCAACTTCACCATAGGTAAGGAAAGTTTGGAGGATTCGAGACCTGTGACCTTTGAGTGCGCTCTATATAGTAACTAAGAGCTCTCTTAACATCCAGGCTGTGCAACCTCCTCTCACCAGAAGAGGAGTGATTAGTGAAAAATACTGGAAGGAGATAGATTGGTTAAGATGGAAATCTGAAACCACCTTAGGTAAAAACTTCCTATTAGTCCTAAGGACTACCTTATCCTAATGGAAAGAAATAAGTCAGTTTCCACTGACAAGGCTTACAACTCACTTATCGTCTAGCAGAGTGATAGCCTGAGAAAACAGTTTTCAAGTTAGATACTTAAGCTCTGCAGAAAACAGAGGTTCAAAGGGGTTGCATTAACTGGGCAATACAAACATAAGGTCCCAGGCAGGGCGGTTCCGAAAGGGTAGATTAGTATGGAGTAATCCCTTAAAAAACTTGGAAAACACAGGGTGAGTGGAAAGAGGGGATGACTTTCCTGCTGACATAAAAGCAGATACAGCTGCCAAATGGACTCTCAGGGTAGCTGGTCTGAGACCCAAGGAATTAAGATGGACCATGTAATCTAATACAATGGGCAAATCAGCAGATTCTGGGGAAATATTTTTCCCAGCACACCAAATGGAAAACCTTTTCCATTTAGAACTATAAGTAGCCCTAGTGGAAGGCTTTCTGGAAGCCTTTAGGTTTCAAGAACACCTTGAGAGGTGTAAATCAGCAAACTCTAACTCCTTAAGAGCCAGGCCTTGAGGTTGAGGGATTTGAGGTCGGATACCAAACCCTTCCCTGGCCACAAGTTAACAGGTTGTGAATCCTGGGAGGCAAAGGGAAGATGGATTGTCAGTGACAGAAGGAGTGGGTACCAGGGCTGCCTGGCCCAATCGGGGCAATCAGAATCACCCTGCAAGGCTGAGATCTGATTTTGACTAATACTTTGAATAGGAGAGGAAAGGAGGAAAGCATAAAGAAACTTCCTCCCAATCCAGGAGAAGGGCATCCAGGGGACTGAGCCCAACACTGGAGGCCTGCAACAGAACAGAGGAAGTTTGTGATTGTCTGGGGCTGCAAAAGATCTATCTGAGGGGTGCCCCATCTGGCAAAGACTATCCCAGCACTTGAGGATCCAGGGACCATTGCCAGATGGCCCTGGGAAATCCTACTGAGGCATCCGCTAGGACATTGTCCTTCCCTGGAAGATGAACTGCTATGAGGAAGTGTTCAGGGATAGGCCAGAAACCACAACTTCATTGCCTCGGTGCACAAGGCCGAAGACTGAGTGCCCCTGTTTGTTGATGTACCACATTGTTGTGGTGTTGTCTGTTCTGACTTGTATCACCTTGTTGTGGACAGATGCAGAAAATGCTTGAAGAGCTAAAAGACAGTTCTGAGTTCCAGCAAATTGATGTGGAGCAGAGATTCCCGGGGACCACACTCCCTGAGTGGAAAGGTCGCCCATGTGGGCTCCCAACCCAGAGGGAAGCATCTGTAGTGAGAGTCAAATTGTGAGCAGGGGAATGAAGGGACCCCAATCTTAAATTGCTCTGATCCTGCCACCACTGGAGGGCCTGGATCAAGGTTGAGTCACTGGGACCAACTTGGAAAGGGTCTCTTCTCTGAGACCAATAGGTTCTCAAGTGAAACTGAATGTCTCTCATCTGAAATCTTGCTCCCTGCACAACAGCTGTGGATGCAGCCATGTGTCCCAGGAGCTGCAGAAAGTGTCTTGTTGGTCGAGAGACCTGCAGGGTGAAGGAGGAGCCAGAGTCACTAAATTTGTCACCCTTTCTAAGGGAAGAAAAGCTCTGGCTAGCTTTGTGTCCAACTCTGCCCTATAAGGTGAGTACCTGGACTGGTTCCAGAACCGACTTTAGTAGATTGTGAAAGCCCAGGGAGGTGAGAAGCTGCTGGGTAACTTGCAGGTGAGATTTTACCTGTTCTGGGGACTGGCCTACAATGAGCCAATCGTCTAGATAGGAAAAAACAGCAATCCTTTGCCTCCTTAAGTGAGCCACTGCCACTGCTAGACACTTTGTGAATACCCTTGGGGCAGAGGTAAGGCCGAAGGGCATTGCTCTGAACTGGTAATGACCTGAGGTAGTTTGAATCTGAGTGTACTTTTGATGGGAGCTTCTGATTAGGACGGAAATAGGCATCCTTGAGGTCCAGGAGGCTAACCAGTCCCTGGACTTAGGGAGGTAAAATCATTGCCAGAGTTACCATTTTGAACTTTGGTTTCAAAAGATGCTTGTTCAGATATCTGAGGTCTAATATGGGCCGCCATTCTCCTGTCTTTTTTGGGGTAAGGAAGTATCTGGAATACAGACCCCTTCCCTGGTGCAGGGGAGGAACCCTTTCCACTGCTCTGAGAGCCAACAGGGTTGAGACCTCTGCTTCCAGAGCAAGGGTCTCAGAAGCACTTGCAGGTAGAAAAAGTCTGGTTCCCAACTTGGAAAACTTTTTGAAGCTGAGAACCAGACCCTGGCTTACTACTTCCAGAACCCACTTGTCTGAGGTTAAAGAAGCCCAGTTCTGACTGAAGTAAGCCAGCCTGCCCCCTACCGGTAAAGGAGAATCGGCCCTGGGCACCCCATCAGGGTGCCTGCTTAGCAGGAGCTTTAGGCTGAGGGGTGGGAGCAGGCCTGCCCACACCCCGTCTGCCTCTGCCTCTGAAGAAGCCCCTCTGAGCATAAGCAGAGGCCTGAGTCTGATAAAGGCCTGTGAAAGGCCTACCCCTACCCTGGGGTATGCCTCTGGGGAGTGGCTTGCAGCTCCTAGCTTGAGCACTTTTGTAAGTGGTCCTATATTCATCCATCTTTTCATGTAATTCTCTGTCTGCTCCCCAAACAGAGAATTTCCCACCACAGGAAAATCCATAGCCTTAGTTTGGGTATCCTGTGACAGGCTGATACACCTGAGCCAGGCCAACCTATGACTACAGGTGTGGCCATGACTCTAGAAACATCATTAACATCCACAACAGCATGAAACTGCACCTTAGAAACCTCAATGCCATCGGCAACCACCTGTTCTAGTTAGCTAACCAGCTGGCCATGGGCTTGTTTGGCTAATTCCATAACAGTATCCCATCTAGATTTCTGATACCTTGCTACATAAGCCATATAATTTGCTTGCCTGAGTCCCAAGGAGGCTGCCATGTACTGTTCTTTTGCCATGCCATCAATCTTCCTGGAATCCTTGTCAGGAGGATGTGAAGCCAGGGGGATATTAGCTTTATCACAGGCTGCAGCCTGAACTACTCCAACATGACTGCATTGTTGAGAAAGGAATTCTGTATCAGGACCTGACAATGTGTACCTTCTGTCCATCTTTTTATCTACAGGAGGCACAGAATTAGGAGCTTTTAAAATGTTTATTGTTTGCTTCCTAAAAGACTTATGCAAAGGAATAGACAATCTCTAGACTCTGGAATATCCATCATTTCTACAAAATCAGGCTCCTCTTGCTCATCACAGCTTCTTCCAAGGGAAGCTGGAGGATTTCAGCAACTTTTTTGTAAAACATAAAATAAGATGGGGACTCAGATAGCATAGGGGGAGATTCTAGAGGTCTGTCTGGGGAAATGTCCGGTTCAATGGGCACACCCAGACCTTCCCAGCCACATTCATACTGTTCATAATCATCCTCCCCCCTCCTCTGGTTCATAAAATTCCTCAACATCATATTCCTGAACCACTGGAACCGGATGAACCGACCTTTTGCCAGATAGTGGCGGTTCGGATGGAACCTGTGACAGTGACTGGACAATTTGTATGGCTTTTGCTATCTCTGCAGCAGTTGGAGAAGGGATTTTGGACTCCAAACCTGCTGACTTTCTTGTTTTCTTTACTGGAATTGGTTCCTCAGAACCAGCTTTTCTTTTGCCCGAGGAAGTCTCGCCCTGGTCAGAGGGCACTCCCTCCGGTTCGGTTGGCACCGAACCGGGCTGGCCATCCAGGTCAGCGGACTTTTTGGCCTCTCGTTCCCTGAGCATGCCCAATCTCTTTTCCAGGGTGGCTGCAGGGAAATTCTTACATATCTGGCAGTCTGACTGGAGGTGGTCAAACCCCAGACAATAAACACATGTGGTGTGTGGGTCAGCTTTGGCAAAGACTTCCCCACAGACATCACAGTGTTGAAACCCAGTGGGCCCGGTTTTTCTTTTGGGTTTCTCAGACATAATGCCAGCCTAACCAGAAAAACTTGCCCTTTAAACGGCAGTGCCAGGCAAGACACCCTTATCGGTTCCTAACCGTGTCACGGGTATTGGAAAAAACCGTAATAAAATCCGTTTTTTTTAGAACCGATAAGAACCGGGGAACCGCACTCTAAAATGTTAAACTTTAAAGTTAATAAGTTTTAAACCCAGTTCAAAACCGAACCGATAAACTTACAAGTTCCACACAGACAAAACCTTTAATTTACTTACGATTACCACAGACAGAGCTTGAACGAGCGGTTTTGCGGTTAAAATAAAACTATTCTCGGTTGGATCGAACGAGAAAACACTGTTTAAACCGAGAAATGAACCGAGCAGTAGGAGAAATCTCCGGAGCGACTGTTCACTGAGGCGGAGTAAAGAATCTGACAGTTCAGGTTTGAAATTACACAGATAGAGCTGCTTCTTAGAGCTCATGCTCAAAGTTCTATTTTGGAATGGTATTAACCATTTCACCTCCAGAGCAGTTCTAGTGGTGAGACAAACTGCTACTGTCATAATATAGCAAGACTTCATGTTGTTTGAAATGGTAAACCAGTCAATTACTGGTAGTGAAGTTGAGGATTTATCAACACTTTAGGGCCTAGTTCTTAAAGAGGACAGGGAATCATTTCTAATGGCGGCTGTTTATAAAGTGGTTATTCTCAGAAATGATATGCATTCCCCTACATTATCCACATTCAACTGTAGCTAAAAAGTGATGTGAAAAAATTGTATTTTTCATTGTTTTATTTTTATGGACAACATTCTATTTCAGTTCTCTTCATGGAACTAGTCATTTGGAGTTTTACAGTTTGTGCACAGAACTCTAAGCATGGTTCTGATAGGCCAACAGCTCATAATTAGCATTCTGTGCATAAACCATCCCATGACATAGTTAAAACTCCAGATCACAAGTTCCATGAAGAGTGCTTCCAATAAAATAGAGAATAATGGCTAGGAAAGTGTGTGTTATGAATAGTTCTTTTTTTTTTTTTTACTCAAGGTGTGTGATGACCCACAAACCTCGAGAGCGAAGCTCAAGAGGTTTATGCAGTCATCACACATCGAGGGTGTGAAAAAAATATTCATAAGCACACACTTGCCTATCTTATTTTTTTATAATTGCTGGTGCAGAGTCTTATCCAGCGTTTATCTAATAGGAAAAAAAAAGATACCAGTAGTCCAAATGTAGAGTGAAGTGCTTTGTAGACATTCGCTGGTGATTGCAGTTAAATAGTAGATGGGTGAAAGATTAATTAAGATTTTAGAGTGTTTTTGTAACGCTAGAAATTTAAAATATTGTGCTTGTTTTAAATTGTGCCGTTAGCAGTGCGCCAAGCAGGAAGTGTTGTGGTGGCCACGAAGATCTTCCGGTTGCTGTGGTGACCTACGAGAGAGAGTGTCTTTAAATTGCGGTATTTTGTTCCACATCGTTTTTTGGAGGGATTTTTAAGTAACAACTCGAACGGAGGCAGTTGGTAAGCAGGAGCGCTTTAGCTGGGAAAAATCTGAGTTAGCGCCTGAGCTGTCTCGAGCGCAGAGTACAGCTCGAGAGTGACTGAGATTGTGAAGCGCGTTATTACGGCGTTTTCACAGTGTCTGAATTCAGGTTGTTAAAGGGGCTTGCCAGTAATTATAACAAAACAATGGAAATACAATGTCAAATATTATTTTTTTGTATAACTTTTTATTCAAGTACAGTTCCAAATGGATAATTTAGGGGAATGCATATCACGTCTGAGAATAAGAGCTTAATAAACAGCTGCCAATTAGAAATTATTCCCTATCCTCTTTAAAGGCATTCTGAAAATCTAATTATCTATAATGAACTGTGCTAGTCAGCATGCTAGAAGTAACAGCTGATCAGTGTGGTCAGCCAATCAAGTTGTTACTACTAAAATGTCATCACCAAGTCATTCATACAATTGACAGGCTACAACCGAGGATGAACGAACAACATGCTGGAAAACTGCCTTAAAACCCTGTAGGGCAGCAAAAAGAGCCTTACACAATGTAGAGTTTTACACAAATGGCACTATACAGTACCCCAGCTACGCTTCTCAAACTCAAACGGACATCATCACCAAACTGCTGTTAGTGTGAAACAAGAGCTGGCACTCTCATGCATACCCTGGGATCATGCCCTGAGATGACATCACTGAATGTGGCAGAATTCCACAATTTATACCCAAGATTCTATCTACGGAACAGACTACGCTTTAATTCATCAGTGTAAATCTAGTCAGGACTATAAGAGTGGACACCACTACTACCAAGGCCACTACGTGCTTTTGCCTGCAGTCTGTTTATAACTTCTTCTGGATTTTCCTGTTTGGTTTCTGACATTTAGCTACCCACATCGCGAGCCTGTGCACTTATTATTACTCTGTATGTACCTCTCTCTTTAATTGTTTAATTTAGTTGTTTAATTAGTATTTCGGAAAGACCTTTGAGCGTGACCTCTTTTACAAAGGTTCCACGTCAGGGTGGACAATAAGACAATACCCATATTCAGTGGTTACAGAGGCCTGATCATTAGGCATTAAGGAGTGATTACATGACAATTAGACAAATAGGAGAAAAAAAACTGAGCAGTTGTAATTGAATACTAAGCTATTTCTAATTGGTTGCCCTAGGTAGCACACCCCTGGTAACTTCCAAATCCGTTGATAGACTATGGCAGAGTAACTGCATAGGGTTTAATGCTATCCCAGATGGCGAGAGGCTGGGTGACAGTGAAACAAGCGGGATTGGGTTTGAAACCAACCACAGACAGCGAGAGGTGGGGGGATAGTGAAACGGGGAGGGGGTGCTGTGATGGGGGGAGCAGCTCCAGAGGGCTTTGTCACCTCTGACCTGTTGCTTGTTTAGCAATTCCAATATTTCCACTCCTTATTCTGTTTTGTATCTTGGGACAGTTGTAACGGCCATCGCCATGCTATATTGTCAGTTACTGTACATTTTTCCCCTGCTGCAACCTCCCAGGTTGTACCTGAAATAGGCAAATGTTTCATTTGGTGCACCTACCTGGTGAATTAAAAACTAAGAAATATTTCCAAATCTCCTAAATTATTACTTGGCCTAATTTCATATATAAGACAAAGAACCTTAGCACATAAGCACTGAGGTAGTGGTTACCCAAAGGGCACTGGCCGGAAAGCCAAGTTTCAATGAAATACAAAATCACACATACCCCGATTATGCAAAGCATCATGGGCTGTATATGCAAATCAGCACAGAATATTATGCTGGTTCAACTTTAAGCATAAATGCATGGTGCCAAGATGCCTCTCACACAAGCTGCAAAGGGTGCCAACAGAAGACACATACACGTGTTTCGTCCTACCAGGACTCATCAGTGTGCTCGTCTATGTGACACCCCAGTGGAATGAACCAGCTACCCTAAGACTGAGGTGTCACACAGACAAGGCACACCGATGAGTCCTGGTGGGATGAAACATGTGTATGTTTCTTCTGTTGGCACCCTTTGCAGATTGTGTGATAGTCCTTTTGACACCATGCACTTATGCTTAAAGTTGAACCAGCGTAATATACTGTGGTGATTTGCATATACAGCCCATGATGCTTTGCATAATGGGGGTATGTGTGATTTTGTATTTCTAATTTCATATAGATTTGTTCTATCATATGAACAGCATTTACAGCTATGTGCTGCCTTGCTAACAGCAAATGTAAGTCACTTGAGAAAAACAGGTTGGCCAAGAGGATGGGTGCTCTGTCCCTTTTATGCCATCTGAAATGTTTGACGCACATTAATACAAACAAGACAGCTTTTACAAATATTTGGTCCAGTCCCCTTTTTGTAATCTCTCTTTTGAAACTTTCCAACTTCAAACCCACATACGAGAGCCATACTAGAGATGGTGATGATAACTGGTGTCCGTTTTTTTTCCCCACAGACAAAGCCACTTATAATTCGCTGTTATAAGCAGCTGGTTGTAACAGCTGAACACACACTGCTTTGTCTATGGGAAAACTGCAAGCCACAGTTCTGCCTGTGCACACTTCTACTATTTCGCGCTAATCGCATGCTCCTCACAATTGTTCTCACCCGAGTAGGCCAAGTCAGTTCATCAGACAGCCGCTCAATTCACTTCTGACTACTTTCAATATGTAAAAACACACACAAAAATGGAAACACTGTAATCTTGGTCCCTAACTCGAATTAATGTCCGCTGTCCATTACCAAACTAAATTACCAAATTATCATTTTTTTTTTTTAGTTGCTATGGTGAAAAAAAACGGAGCCCAGCAATTATATAAAACAAAGCATGGTGAGGTGACTAAAATTAAAATTTTACATCCACCCTTGGAGTGGTATGCAATCATATAAATCACAATGCAGTAAACAAAATGAATGTAAAGCTGGTCTAATCTGCTAACTGAATCAGTCAACCTAACTGTATACCATTTACATCTAAAAGCAGAACTTGTCACTCTAAATATTCTATGAAAATGCCTTTTACCCGGAATTGGTTAACTGTTCTGTGTTAACTGCTTTTGGCACTTGTACTGACTGTATGAATCTCCTCTGTATGTAATTGTTACCCCTGTCCCGAGGTTGCACCTGAAAATGAGCCTCCGCTCAGAGTGCTTTTCCCTGCCTGCCCACAGGCACAGTGGAAAGATTAACCACTGCAACACGAGTGACCCGGGTTCGCGAGTGAACTCGGGTTGATCAAAGATCATCTGCGGCAGAGGTGGACTGAGGGTTACTGCATGCTCTCCACCTCCACGACTCCAGTCCGGTAGTTCCCACTGTTACAGGCCAAGTCGGAGCATTAACTTGTGCCATCTGGGAGGGCATGTCAGACACATGGTGTGCTTTTCCCAGGTACCAAAATTGAAATATATAAAATAAAAAAAATCCCTCAAGCTTCCTTCTTGGGGTATATGTACCATCCCACACCTTTGGTGGGTTTAAAATCTTGTTATACACTTTTCTCTGTATTATTTTATACACACACACACACACACACGTTTTTCAGAGATTCCTGAAAGTTGTTCTTAAAGTTAAGAACAACTTCTAGAGAATGTTACATTAAGTGTAACCCCTAAGTGGCGCTATCCCAAGGGCTACTACCCCTGCCTGCATGGCTAGTTGCAGGTTAAGGGGCCTGGGTACTGAAATGGGTGCCTCCACCTAGAGGTCAGGGTTGTTAGTGGTCAAGCTAACCTGGGCACAGCCCTCCAGGACACTGTAACCCCTCTCTTTCCCTTCTAGTGGCCTGAACAATATACAATGATCCCTTACTCACCATGCAATTACCCACACTGTTTGCACTTACCACCAGGGCTGGTTCCTCCAGCTCGACCCTGGAGACCCCCTGTAAAACAAGGTTATGCGCAGCAAATAGCAATAGTACAGTTCTTTTGGCACCAACTAGAACCACAGTCAGGTTAAATGCAAAAAGAGTTAGATCTGATTTATTCAGGGGACTTGAACAGGGAAGGGACATAATCAGGTTGATCTGCTTAAAAGCTATGTCAATCAAACAGTTATGCATGCACGTCAGAGTCCTTACACAGTCACACACTCTGGGTACTCAGGTAGGAGGAAGGTGGGCTAGCCAGGATCGTTGCCCGGAGTAGGCCGGTGTCGCAGATGGTTGGGGCCCTGGGATGGAAGAAAGCAACATGCACAACACACACTGGCCCGGATATTCAAAAGGGTTGCGCCATGCGCAAGTCAAAAAATGCGCCATTTTGCGATATTCAAAAGGAGGCAGTTGCGCCACCGAAAACATGCTGAGCAACAGCGCAATGAAAATGAAGGCATGCGCAACCGAAGGGGGTGGATCTATGCATAAAGAGCGCAATGCTATATTCAAAGACTTGCGCAATGCGCAATAGTGGCACAGCCGGAAATTGCGCACTAGCGGAAATGAGCCAAAATAAAAAGGCTCAAGGAAGCGGCGCAAGAACGCTACAAGGCTGCCAAGTGGGAGAGAGAGAGACAGACAGACAGACAGAGACAGGCTAGGGCAGGCAAGGCAAGCATGGGCCATAGGCTGTAGAGGCCAGCGGGGGGTGCCCGGTGCAGTGGAAGTAGCAGTGAGGACAGCGGGGGTAACACAGCAACACCAGCCGGGGGGAGAAGCCAGGAGATGGACAGTGCCAGCTTCCACATGGAACCTGTAATGAGGGGTGAGAATGCATGCTGCAGGGGCGTGGCTGTGGAAGGGCCCGTCGGTATGCCCCCAACAGGCAGTACCGTTGCCGCATCAGCTTTGAGCTGTACACAGATGAGAGTCGTGGGCGGTACCGCTCGAACAGGGCAATACTGAGACGGCTCTGTGAGCTGTGCAGTGATGTGATGCAGGCACCCTCACGACGGAGTCACGCCTGTCGGTGGAGACCAAGGTGACAGCCTGCATGTGCCTGCTCACACACGGGCACCTTCCAGAGGCCAACAGGACACCACAGGCATCACACAGTCGCCACGTCACGCATCCTCACCCAATTCCTCAGCGCACTGCTGCCACATGCTGCAGGTACATCCATTTCCCCAGCACGCGGCAGAGCGTACAGCAAACATGCAGGAGTTCCACAGGGTAGCCACGTATGCCTGGCGTGCTGGGGCCATAAGACTGCACCCATGTGGCCATTCGCCGCCACCTGGCCCCGATGGGGCTGCATATAGGAACAGAAGGGCTTCTCCAGTGTCAACTGCCAGGTGGTGTGTGATGCCACTGGGCGCATAATCAATGTCTGTGCCACACACCCTGGTGGAGCACATGATGCCTTCATATGGTATCAGTCCGCACTGTGCCGTGCCATCGATTCGAGAGTGGGGACATCCTCACAGGCCATCTAGTGGGTGAGTACACATGTATGGAATGCAAACTCGGGGCAAGGGTGGGAATGCCACAGGTGCCATGGTAGTGGCACACAGGGATATGGGCAATATGGACCTGAACATGAGACTGATCTCCATTATTTCCACACAGGTGACAGCGGATACCCACTCCGACCCTGGCTGCTCACACCGTACCGGCGCCCCATGACCCCATCGCAGCAACGCTATAATGAGGCACATGTTTCCACACGCAACATCATAGAGCGGGTGTTTGGGATGCTCAAGGCACGCTTCCGATGCCTAGACACCTCCGGCGGTGCCCTACAGTACAGCTCCCAAAAAGCCTGTGGGATATTCCTGGCCTGTTGCATCCTGCACAACATGGCCAAAGACCATGGATAGCCATACAGGTTGAAGAGAGGGACAGCGATGGGGCGCCAGTGGCACCGGTGTTGATGGTGATGAGCAGCCCCCTAGACGGCGGGACCCCCGACTGATCCAGCAGGCCCAGCTGCACCAGGACACCATCACAGAGGAGCACTATGCAGAACACAGGTAAGTCAAGGGGACATGTGCAACCAACACTGTCCATGTGCAAACCACAGGCACACAGGGCAACACACCAGGGGTGCATGACGGCCAGGGGAGTGGAAGGGTCCAGGCATGCAAACATACCATCAGGGAGGGGTAAAGATTCATATGGACACACACACACCAGGCACAGAGCGTACATGGGCAGATGCACAGCACAGCAGAACCGACATTGCTAACACACAGAACCACCGACCACCCCACCACCTGTACTGTCAATACGTGTGTCAGATGCTGGGCACCCTTGCACCTTGGTGTACAGTACAATGCAGGCATCATCATGCACACGCACCTGTGGACAGCAGTTGGGAGGTGTGCAGGTGGTCCGTGTGTCAGCGTGGTGAGCAGAGCACCCAGCAGTGCACTGCCCACCATGACACACATTGCACACAGGGCAGCACCAGACAGGGCCCGCACTGGGAGACAGGTCAGTCATGTAGCACTGTCCCACGGCCACCGCGGATGCGTGGGCGGCCCCGCCGTGACCCAACAGCACTGGCAGGCTGAGCAGGGGCCACATGGGGTGGCACTGTTGGACCACCAGGGGTCCCACTGCGTGAACGCGACCTTGCCCGCACAGGGGTCTGCAGCATGCTGAACAAACCTGCACCAGGGGTGCTCGGGATGGCCACAGCAGAACCAGCGTCGACAGGCCTGGTGTCGCACGACGCCGGGAGTGGAGAGTGAACTGTGTGGGGTGTGCGGTACAGGGGCACCTGACTGTGTGCCCAATGCGTCCACGACAGAGACCACTGCCTGGGTCAGCCTATCAATGGCGGTGGTCACATCCGTCCGCAAACGAACCAGCTCTGCACGGTCCAGAGCACACTCCCTACTGTGCCACTCCACAGCCACAGACAGTGCCTCCACGGACATTGCAACCCGCCTCTGCAGCTGTACTGATTCCCGCAGCAGGCGGGTGTGCTCGTCCAATGGGTACTGTGCCCCAACGGCATTCTGTCCCCCAGGGTGTGGAAAGTCCTGATGCACAACACCCCTTGAGGGTGGGCGCTGTTCGCCAGGACCAGGAATGGGTGGATCAAAGGGCGGCGGACATGTGCCACCGCTTGACACTGTATCCCCAGACCTGGTGGGTGACTGCTGCTGCTGCCCCTCCAACCGATGTGCCCCAGGGTCCACTCGTTCCACCACTGTGGCAGCAACAGTGCCAGACACCTGCAGAGCCACCGGTGCTGCCCCACCGGTGCTGACAGGCACAGCCTGGGACTGTGCCAACATGCTGGTACACAAAGTTGGAACCAGAAAGGCCCAGGGGCCGTGCTGGCCTGCTGTGTGTCCGTCATGGGACACACACCTATCACTGCCCATTGCAGTCCTTGCATCATCAATGGTGCAGAGTACGTCTACAGCCATAGTCACAGTGTGGCATGCTTGCATGCCAGACTGCTGAGACACAGGCTGTACACCCCCGCACCGAATCACCGACACCAGAGTTGGCGGCCCAGCGTGCATGCTGCTGCAGTACATGCTGGCTGGTGACGAAGGTGGATGGACCCTCCTCCATGTCCAGCAGGTCATCATCACTGCCTGGACCCACCACCACCATCTCCTGAAGACAGAACAGGATCTGTAACAGAAAGAGAGTACATGTGAGTGCATGTGAACAACCTTCCCCCCACCCCCCAACACCACCACCATGTCATACCGTGCAGTGATGGGCTTCCACCTGTCTGGAATCCACCTCCTGGTACGCCCTCAATAGCGCTCCGCTGCATTGATGCAACCAGTGTCTCCTCAGCCGGGGTCAGCTCCACCACGCTGGCTGGCCCCGCCAGTGCCAGCACGTGCCGCCCTGAAGGCTGCCACCTTCTCCTTCAACCTCCTGCGGTCTGTCCCCATCTTCTTCTTGCATTCCTGCACGGAGCGCTGGTGGCTTCCGTGCAGGTTCACGGCCCGAGCTACCCCCTCCCATGCAGCCGCACGGGACTGAGGGGTGCCCCTCCGTCCACTCAGTAGTGGCTCCTCATCCAGGTAGGCCTGGAAGAGGGCCTCTGTCTCTGCTGGGGTAAAGTTGGGCCTCCTCCTACACCCACCATCCTCACCCTCACCTTGGCTCTGCTCGGTCATGGCGATCTGTATGGGGGGAAGTGGACACCTGTCACTGTGCAGTCTACAGCATTTTCCCATGACCATTGTCCAGAACATCACACAGCATGCAACTCACCTCTCACCTGCAGTACCCGAATCTGGCCAGCGCAGCCCAATGTCACACATTTATAGCGCAATGCATGCAAATTAGGTGTGGAGCAACTATAATGACATGCAAATCGCGCCACTGCGCCTTTGAATGGCTGATCAGATGATTTGCATGTGTCTGCTGAATATCGCGAATTTGCGCTTTGCGCACTACGGTCGAGTCGGCTGAGCCAATGGCGTAGATCTGTGACTGTGTGGTACACTGCATTGCGCATGCCCAGATAGCTTACGCAGGCGTCTGCCGCGCTGCTGACGTGCTGTGTGCGTCGCAATTCAGGCCATGGCCACCATTGTGCCAGTGGCGCTACAGCACTGGGCACTATATGCGCTGTGGCACTATCTCGTCAATAGTCCACTGTGGCACTGTGCGTAGCTGGTCGGCGCGCAGGATGCGTATCGTCCAGATGGCGCTGTGCGTGGCCTGCGTCAGTGCCCATGACCTGGTGTCCGACCTTTGCCCCTGGCCCTGTTCGGCTGCCATGTGTATGGCCCTATTAAGCTGTCTGGTGACAGCGCTATGTGAAATAGACGGCTGTTCGAACAGTGCGATTGGAACCTGTGGTGGTCTATTGCAACATCTCCACGTGGGGTTCTGGCGCGGTGGGCGCCATGTGCCTGCTGTAAAGTTGGTACCATGGCTCATGAAGAGCAGTGCAGTGGAGCCCTGTAGAAGTGGCCAACTTGGTGGCCCTAGTGGAGCCCCACTATGGGGCACCGTATGGTGAGGTGATCCTCACCATTGCTAGGACGCAGGTCTGGCAGCAAGTGGCCAGTGACCTGGTGGGGGTCACTGGACGGTGCCGGTCAGCTGAGCAGTGCCGGCACCGGTACGGTGACCTCCGCCAGAGGGATCCTCAACTTCTGGATCGGCTGCGGTCACGTGCCAGGAGGGGCGTGGTGCCTAGGCCAGGTGGGTGTACCATCTATGCACCTGTATTCTCTGTAGGGGTGTGAGTGTGTTTTGGTGGCTGTGCATAGGTGATGGCTCTGCCATGTTTGGCTGTGTCAGTGTGGGCAGGTGTGAGATGCATGGGTCTGGCTGTGTGGGCAGGCACTCTCCACTGGGGCAGGGGCAGTCTGCTTTGAGTCACACTGATGTTTTTCTCAACATATGTCTCCCACAGGCGGGATGTGAGGATGCAGGCACAGGGTGAGGAGGGCCGTGCCAGGGCCCCGGTGCAGTGGGTGTGCGCCCCAGCAGCAGCAGCAGCAGCAGCGGCAGACCCAGCTGCTTGAGGAGTGTGAGTATCATTACGTCATGGATGCTATTGCATGCTGGGGGGCAAGACCACCAGCCATGCACAACACAACCATGCAGGAAAAGGGAGGTCATAATTCCACTATGCAAGACACGAGTGAGGCCCCACCTGGAGTACAGTGTACAGTTCTGGAGACCATACCTACGTAAGGACATAGACTGGGTAGAGAAGGTTCAGAGGAGGGCAACAAAGATGGTGCATGGATTGCATCACAAGTCCTATGAAGACAGGTTGAAGGAACTGAACATGTACTCCCTGGAGGAGAGGAGGGAGAGAGGGGATATGATAGAGACATACAAGTATCTTACAGGGAGGAACAGGGTGCAGGAAGAAAAAATTACTCACCTTAGTAATGTTGTTTCTTCTAATGGAGTCTTGCTATATTATGACAATTGCAGTTTGTCCCACCATTAGAACTGCTCCGGAGGTGAAATAGTTAACTCCATTCCATGAATGAAACTTTGAGCACGAGCTCTAAAATAGAAGCTCTGTCTGTGGAGATTCAAACCTGAACTGTCAGATCTTTCTGAGCAAAACTCACTAAGGTCTGTGTGGAAGCTGTAACCCACACTAGCCAACTGGCTACCTAAATAATAACACCCATTGCTGGTCCCAACACCCAATACTCAAGTCAGGGGACCAGAATTACTAATACAATTTTAACAAAATGAGAATAAAACAAGAGAATAATAAAACACCACCCCCAAACCCCAAAAGGGTGGAACGCTTAAAAAGGGCATAAATAGTGCCCACACTAGGCTGCCCACACCCTACCCAAGTAGAGGTTCTGAGAGGGGCAGGCTGGGAGATCATAATATAGCAAGACTCATTAGAAGAAACAACATTACTAAGGTGAGTAATTTTTCTTCAAACAACATGAAGTCTTGCTATATTATGACAATGCAGACTACACAGCAGTACCTCCATGGAGGAGGGCAGAACCTACTTAGGAATAGGCTCTGAAGAACAGCTGTGCCAAACCGAGCATCTCTCTCAGCCTGGACATCCAGGGAGTAATGCTTGGTGAAAGTGTGTAACCGTTTTCCCAGTAGCAGCCTGGCATATCTCCAATATAGGGATGTCTCTGGCAGCAGAGACGACTGTACCTCTGGTAGAATGAGCCCTCAAGCCAGAGGGGGATCTGCCCAGTTTCTGATAACAAAATTGGATACAAGAGACAATCCACCTGGCAATTGATCTCTTAGTGGCAGGTTTCCCTTTCCCAACCTCACCAAAAGTGAGGAAAAGTTGGAGGGATTCGAACCTGTGACCCTTGGTACGTTCTATATAGTAACTAAGAGCCCTCTTAACATCCAGGCTGTGCAATCTCCTCTCACCAGAAGAGGGTGTTCAGAAAAAATACTGGAAGGGAGACAGATTGGTTAAGATGGAAATCTGAAACCACCTTAGGCAAAAACTTCCTGTTAGTCCTGAGGACTACCTTATCCCTGTGGAAAGAAATAAAGTCAGTTTCTACTGACAAGGCTTGCAACACACCTATGCGTCCAGCAGAAGTGATAGCCACTAGGAAAACAGATTTCCCAAGTTAGATACTTCAGCTCTGCAGAAAACAGAGGTTCAAAAGGGGGTTGCATTAACTGGGCAATGCAAACATTAAGGTCCCAGGCAGGGGCCCGATCCCGAAAAAGTGGATTAGTATGGAGTAATCCCTTAAAAAACTTGGAAAACACAGGGTGAGTGGAAAGAGGATGACTTTCCTGCTGAAACAAAAGCAGAAACAGCTGCCAAATGAACTCTCAGGGTAGCTGGTCTGAGGCCCAAGGTATTAAGATGGACCATGTAATCTAACACAATGGGCAAATCAGCAGATTCTGGAAATATGCTTCCCAGCACACCAAATGGAAAACCTTTTCCATTTAGAATTATAGAACCCCTAGGAAGGCTTCCTAGAAGCCTTTAGGATTTAAAGGACACCCTGAGAGAAGTGTAAGTCAGCAAATCTAACTCCTCAAGAGCCAGGCCTTGAGGTTGAGGGATTTGAGGTTCGGATACCAAACTCTCCCCTGAGCACAGGTTAATAGGTTGTGATTCCTGGAGAGAAAGGGAAGATGGACTGTCAGGGACAGAAGGAGTGGGTACCAGGGCTGCCTGGCCCAATCCAGGGCAATCAGGATCATCCTGCAAGGCTGAGATCTGATTTGACTAACACTTTGAATAGGAGAGGAAGGGGAAAAGCATAAAGAACTTCCTTCCCAATCCAGGAGAAAGGGCGTCCAGGGGACTGAACCCAACACTGGAGGCCTGCAACAGAACAGTGGAAGTTGGTGATTGTCTGGGGCTGCAAAAGATCTATCTGAGGGTGCCCCAACTGGCAAAGACTATCCCAATACTTGAGGATCCAGGGACCATTCGTGATGGCCCTGGGAAATCCTGCTGAGAGCATCTGCTAGGACATTGTCCTTTCCTGGAAGGTGAACTGCTATGAGGGAAGTGTTCAGGGAATAGGCCAGAGACCACAACTTCATTGCCTCGGAGCACGAGGCCGAAGACCGAGTGCCCCCGCTTGTTGATGTACCACATTGTTGTGGTGTTGTCTGTTCTGACTTGTACCACTTTGTTCTGAACAGATGCAGAAAACGCTTGAAGAGCTAAAAAGACAGCTCTGAGCTCCAGCAAATTGATGTGGAGCAGAGATTCTTGGGGGGACCACACTCCCTGAGTGGAGAGGTCGCCCATGTGGGCTCCCCACCCCAGAAGGGAGACATCTGTAGTGAGAGTCAAAGTGTGAGCAGGGGGAATGAAGGGGACCCCCAATCTCAAATTGCTCTGATCCTGCCACCACTGGAGGGCCTGGATCAAGGTTCGAGTCACTGGGACCAACTTGGAAAGGGGGTCTCTTCTCTGAGACCAATAGGCTCTCAAGTGAAACTGAATGTCTCTCATCTGAAATCTTGCTCCCTGCACAACAGCTGTGGATGCAGCCATGTGCCCCAGGAGCTGCAGAAAGTGTCTTGCTGGTCGAGACCTGCAGAGTGAAGGAGGAGGCCGAGCCACTAAATTCCTTACCCTTTCTAAGGGAAGAAAGCTCTGGCTAGGTTTGTGTCCAATTCTGCCCCTATAAAGGTGAGTACCTGGACTGGTTCCAGAACCGACTTTGGTAGATTTAGCAGAAAGCCTAGGAGGTGAGAAGCTGCTGGGTGACTTGCAGGTGAGATTTTACCTGTTCTGGGGACTGGCCTACAATGAGCCAGTCGTCTAGATAAGGAAAAACAGCAATCCTTTGCCTCCTTAAGTGAGCCACTGCTACTGCCAGACATTTTGTGAATACCCTTGGGGCAGAGGTAAGGCCGAAGGGCATTGCTCTGAACTGGTAATGACCTGAGGGCAGTTTGAATCTGAGGTACTTTCGATGGGAGCTTCTGATTAGGACGTGAAAATAGGTATCCTTGAGGTCCAGGGAAGCTAACCAGTCCCCTGGCCTTAGAGAGGGTAAAATCATTGCCAGAGTTACCATTTTGAACTTTAGTTTCAAAAGATGCTTGTTCAGATATCTGAGGTCTAAGATGGGCCACCATTCTCCTGTCTTTTGGGGTAAGGAAGTATCTGGAATACAGACCCCTGCCCTGGTGCAGGGGAGGAACCCTTTCTACTGCTCTGAGAGCCAACAGGGTTGAGACCTCTGCTTCTAGAGCAAGGGTCTCTGAAGAACTTGCAGGTAGAAAAAACCTGGTTCTCACCTTGGGAAACTTTTTGAAGCTGAGAACCAGACCCTGGCTTACTAGTTCCAGAACCCACTTGTCTGAGGTTAAAGACGTCCAGTTCTGACTGAAGTAAGCCAACCTGCCCCCTACTGGTAAAGGAGAATCGGCCCTGGGCACCCCATCAGGGTGCCTGCTTATGCAGTGCTTTAGGCTGAGGGGTGGAGCAGGCCTGCCCACCTCTGCCTCTGCCTCTCCTCTGAAGAAGCCCCTCTGAGCATAAGCAGAGGAGGCCTGAGTCTGATAAAAAGGCCTGTGAAAAGGCCTACCCCTACCCCTGGGGGTATGCCTCTGGGGAGTGGCTTGCCGCTCCTTAGCTTGGGCACTTTTGTAAGTGGTCCTATATTCATCCATCTTTTTCATGTAATTCTCTGTCTGCTCCCCAAACAGAGAATTTCCCACCACAGGAAAATCCATAGCCTTAGTTTGGGTATCCTGTGACAGGCTAGTACACCTGAGCCAGGCCAACCTACGAAAAGCTACAGATGTGGCCATGACTAGAGAAAACATCATTAACATCCACAGCAGCATGAAACTGCACCTTAGAAACCTCAATGCCATCGGCAAGCCACCTGTTCTAGTTAAGCTAACCAGCTGGCCATGGGCTTGTTTGGCTAATTCCATAACAGTATCCCATCTAGTTTTCTGATACCTTGCTACATAAGCCATATAATTTGCTTGCCTGAGTCCCAAGGAGGCTGCCATGTACTGTTCTTTTGCCATGGCATCAATCTTCCTGGAATCCTTGTCAGGAGGATGTGAAGCCAGGGGAATATTAGCTTTATCACAGGCTGCAGCCTGAACCACCTCAACATGACTGCATTGCTGTGAAAGGAATTCTGTATCAGGACCTGACAATATGTACCTTCTGTCCATCTTTTATCTACAGGAGGCACAGAATTAGGAGTTTTTAAAATTTTATTGTTTGTTTCCTAAAAGACTTATGCAAAGGAATAGACAATCTCTAGACTCTGGTATATCCATAATTTCTACAAAATCAGGTTCCTCTTGCTCATCCACAGCTTCTCCCATGGGAGCTGGAGGATTCAGCAACCCTTTTATAAAACAGAAAAGAGAAGGGACTCAGAAAGCATAGGGGATTGTAAGGGTCAGTCTGGGGAGATGTCCGGTTCAGTGGGCACACCCAGACTCTCTCAGTCACATTCACACTGATCATCATCATGCCCCCCATGCTCTTGGTTCATAAAAATCTCCAATATCATATTCCTGAACCGGTGGAACCGGCCGAACCAACCTTTTACCAGACAGTGGCGGTTCGGACGGAACCGGAGAAAGTGACTGTACAATTTGTATAGCTATTGCTAGTTCTGCAGCAGTTGGAGAAGGAATTTTGGACTCCATACCTGCTGATTTTCTCTTTTTTTTTTTAGTTTACTTTTGCCCGAGGAAGTCTCGCCCTGGTCAGAGGGCACTCCCTCCGGTTCGGTTGGCACCGAACCGGGCTGGCCATCCGGGTCAGCGGACTTTTTGGCCTCTCGTTCCCTGAGCCTGCCCACTCTCTTATCCAGGGTGGCTGCAGGGAATTTTTTACAAATCTGGCAGTCTGAAATGAGGTGGTCAACCCCAGACAATAAACACATGTAGTGTGTGGGTCAGCCTTGGCAAAGGCTTCCCCACAGACACTACAGTGTTGAAACCCAGTGGGCCCGGTTTTTCCTTTTGGGTTTCTCAGACATGATGCCAGCCTAACCAAGAAACTTGCCCTTTTAACGGCAGTGCCAGGCAAGACACCCTTATCGGTTCCCAACCGTGTCACGGATCATGGAAAAAACCGTAATGAAATCCGTTTTTTAGAACCGATAAGAACCGGGAACCGCACTCTAAAAGCTTTAAAATGCTTACTCTTTAAGGTTTTAATCAACCTGATCGGTTCGAACCGAACCGATAAACATTTACAAGTTCCACACAGAATAAAACCTGTCTATTACTTACAATACCACAGACAGAGCTTGAACCGATCGGTTTGCGGTTAAAATAATTATACTCGTGGTTTAATTTAACCGAGAAAATACTGTTTAAACCGAGAAATGAACAAAGCAGTAGGAGAAATCTCCGGAGCGACTGTTCAGTGAGGCGGAGTAAAGAATCTGACAGTTCAGGTTTGAATCTCCACAGACAGAGCTTCTATTTTAGAGCTCGTGCTGAAAGTTCCATTCATGGAATGGAGTTAACTATTTCACCTCCGGAGCAGTTCTAATGGTGGGACAAACTGCAATTGTCATAATATAGCAAGAATTCATGTTGTTTGAAAACACTATTTTTAAGCGAAAAAGATGTTCCAGGACTAGAGGGCATGGGATGAAGTTGGAGGGAGGACGATTCAGAGGAAACATGAGAAAGAATTTCTTCACAGAACGGGTGGTGGACAAGTGGAACACCCTGCCAGAGGAAGTGGTGGGGGCTGAAACAATCACGGGATTTAAGAATGCACGGGATAGACATAAAGGAATTCTGGAGGTCAGGGGTAAGGTGCAACAGACTTCTAGGAAAACAAACTGAACTTACAAGCTCAAATGGGCAGACTGGGTGGGCCATAGGCCCTTATCTGCCAACACTGTCTATGTATCTATGTATGTATGCACGCACGACACAGGTGACATGCATCACTGTCCAGTGTCACAGCACGTCTGTGTATGCATCTCTGGTGGTCCATGCATGCACTGGGCACATAGCTGTGTAACTGGCATCGCACCACGTTGCCACGTCACTTGACAGCCTTGTTTGTGCTGTGATGGACATGGGGCAGTGTGTGTGTGCAGTGGTGCACATAGCTGGTGCCGCCTGTTTGTGATGGCCATGTGCATGTTCACTGTGGGTGGGTGCATGCCATCACAGGTGCGGGACATTGGGCTATATGGCTTGCAGGTTGGGTGGTGTTCAGGGTTGTGGTCAGTCACAGCCATTGACTGTGTTCCCATTTTCCTAGGCCTCACAGTTCTCAGGAGGATCCATCGGGACATACGTGGCCTAACACAAGTGTCCCTAGATAACCAGGCCATCCTGAATGACATCCGGAGACATGGCCTGCGGAGGAGGCATCACAGAGAACAGCGGCACCGGGCAGAGGACGACCAGCCTGCTGGGCCTTAGGCCACATTACCCTTCCCACTTCACCCATCCCTACCACCCTGCCTTCCCTCTCCAAGTTGTTCATCCCTACCCCTTGCCCACCCCTACCTTGTACCCGTCCCCGTAAATAGTTCTGGTTTATTGTTTTGTACTTTACATATTTTGAGAATACATTTATATTTTGATATGAATACTGTGTTGTTCTCTGACTTGCAGCTGGCTATGGTTGCTCAGTTGCAGTGGTGTACATGCCATCTGGGGTGGTATGGTCCTGGGTGTGTGTGTGTTTGTGCATGGGAAGGTATCTCCAGCATGGCAGTGACTTTCTGTTGTTCTTGCCGTCTGCTGCCACCCACTGCTGGGTGCACAGGGTGTGTCTGGCTTGTATGCTTCTCTGCTGCACGGGGTTGACTTGTGCTGGGGGGATGCATGGTTTCCTGCAGTGCCAGTCACTGCACATGGGTGGTGTCTTGGGGTCACGGTGCAGGGTGTGCTGTGTGTACGGGGGGCTGATGTGCACTGTGGTTGTCAACCCCCTGTGTGTGGCACTCTCAGCCTGCCAGTGGTTGTGCTGGGGTGTCATGGCTCTGATGTGCTTTGTTGGCTTGTCCCCATGGGCCAGTAGATCATCCATCCCACCCCCAGTGATGCTGTGCTTGGGGTGTGCAGGTGTCTTGTTGGTTCTGCAGTGTGTTCCTGTGCCCATGTGTGGCATGGCTGGCGGTGGGCCCCAGCCTGCCTCCCTGGATGTGCAGTTCCATTGCTCGGGGGGGGGGCTCTGCTTGCGCTATGGCACCTCTGGACTGCTCAGCTGGGCTTCCCTGGTTGCGCTATAGCGCAACCTTTCTGCTCAGCTTCTCCTTCCTGGTTGCGCCATGGCGCAGTATGTGCGATATTCAGACGCTGGCTGCTTGCGCAATTTGTTCTGCTCCATGTTTGAATATCGCACCTGTTGTGTATATGCGCAATTGGTTTGTGCTTGCTCCTGCTGTTGCGCACATTTTGGGCGCAGTTTGAATATCTGGGCCACTATTTGTAATCCGGAGCTGGAGGGCTCAGTTCATGACAGAAAAAACAACAAAGCAATCCGACGACAACACTTTAGATTTAGCTGTTGTTGCAGGGAGCTACCCTGATGTTTACTCACGATACCCAATATAGGACACAGGCAGGACAAAATCAAATCAGCAGGTGGTTGAACTGGAGTGCCAGGAGAAGCAGGGTCCACACTAATCACCAAGGCGTCATTCCTGTTCAAAGCGTAGAGCAAGGGGCTGATCCCCAGGCAGGTCTCTCATCTGTGGCTTTCTCTGTGCAGCAGGTAGTCTGGCTGGGCCAGTGCGGCAAGGCCCAGGCCAAATGGAGATGCAAACAGATTCAGCCTGTGGAGCTGAATGCAGCCTCCAGCAAGCAGAACACAGTTCGACACACAGTGGGGAACAAAATCACGACCCACTAACAGCACACAGCACATTTACAGGTAAGAAATTCTACTGTACCAGACAGATTGCTATCCGGTCACAATTATAGAGTCTCTGCACAAACCGGGAGTTCACAGGTGGCTGGAAATCCTGACAGCCCAATCGCATTCAGCAAATCTTCGGTATTCTTCAGGTTAAAGCCTGGTCACAGTCCAATTGTTTAAATCGTCCTTACAACTCGGATTCATTCTGAATCAACTCAACTTTCCCTGTCAGGAACAGCAGTCAGACAGGCAGGCCAAAACCCAGCCCTTTTACAGTTCTCCCATGTGAATCCCCGCAAGACTGCTGCTCAACTATCTCGAGCTGTTACTCCTTCACTTCCCAACTCAGAACTGAAACTAGCTACAAGCAGCCTGGGACTTTCCCCAGGATCCAAAAGGTTTGGTTGGCTGATTCCTCTGTCAATCACAACAAGGGCTCCCCCTCCAGGCTAATTTAGGTGCCAAACGTCCAAAACTACAATTCCTACAGAATTTTGCTCCTACAAGACCTCTGGGGAAAGGCTCCATTTTAAAGTCCCCAAAGGTTCTGAATGGTCCATTTCAGCAGTTTAGGACCAAGATGGTGGGAAATAAACAGAACTGTCCATGCTGCAAAGAAGGCAGGTTAGACAAACTACAATATCTTTACATTTTTAACACATAATCAGCAAAGAAGTACATCTTTTAACAGAGCTTCTTCTGTGCAAATAGTGACGGCAGAATGGAGTGATTATCTGGCAGTCTGGGTGGGACTCGAGCATAGAAACACTCAGCCCCTTCCCAGATTAATTATAAGCGCAATCTAGGCAGCTCTTAAAGAGAAAGTACACAGAGGCTATACAGGTACTCTCTGGCAATAACATTTAAACTGCTAAAATGCAGAACACCAGCCTAGCAGTGAGCATTTAGGCAAGCTCAAGGAAGATTTTTCGGGAACCCTCATTTCTAGGGGGGGTTACATAAGAATGTAAGCTTTGTTGTGCTCATTAGCAGCAGTGCCCTCAGAAACAAACTGATTCACTCAGTGTGGCACACAAGAGTTTTATACTCCATTTACACAACCCTTATCTGCACCACTGTGAGTGGTGCAGAGGAGTTGCACTGGTGCAGATCAGGTCATGTAAACAACTAGCAAAGCGCTGTACAGCGCTCTGCTGCAGGGAACCATGATCCCCGTTTTGGTGGGATCGTATATGGGTCCAGGTGGTTTTGCAAGCATGAGAACACAGTGCTCTACCTGTACTGGTGACGCCTTCTGAATCTACCATTGCTGATCTTAATGATTTCAAAATTAGACTGGTATATGAGCTTCTGAGTTGAACTGCAAGTGCCACAAAAAGGTCCCACTGAAGCCATTTCCTGCACAAGACCCTGCAGTCTTAAATCTTTCACCTGAAAGATTCAGTGATCAGATAAGGACTTGGATCATGAAGAGCAAGTCACCCCCCCCCTCCCCCCAGAAGTTTAGCAAAAATGCCGGAAGGTCAGTAGCATGCATGTAGGGTCTTCTGTGTGAACGGGAGTTGTAGCGCTACAGCTTGAATGGAGCAGCCTGCACCACAACACATCCTCGAACAGGGTAGGTCATGTGAACACATCTATTGTTTGAACTTTCATTTCTTGTTGAACTGGACATCACAACACTGATGCACAGAAGTGTGTAACTAAAAAAAAAAAACAAAAAAAAAAACACCAAAATGAAAAACTCATTGGGTCATAAACCTAAGTGGGTAGTTGAGCTTCACTCTTGTGCCCAACGATGTTCCAGAACCCCCTAAGTGGGTAAACCAGCTTGTTCTTCACAGTTTTGTGTTATTTATTCACCACAGAACAGATGCTGACATTCAATAGTTAATTACAATAATATTGCTAAGCTTGGCAAAGAGAACAAAAACTTGGCACAGAGCAGAACTTCCAGAATTCTCCAGTTATTTTACATAGTTATAGTAGCTAGTTCTGCTTCCTGAAATTCGTACAAAAGACAAAACAAAAAATGTGTCTACAGCCTTGCCTGGGTTGAAGTGCGGGGAGGCAGTATAATGCAGTAGTTTAAGGCTCTGAGCTGCAAATATAGAAACCTGGGTTTGAATCCCACAGCCCTTGTTCTACCAAATTTGAAAATGTTAACAGCTTTCTTGTGCTGTTCTGTCAGAAGATGTTTCCAGATGGTGTCAATTTTAAACTGGGGGCCTGTAATCCCTGCAATTAATGCCTCACTGAAGTTCCTCAATCCACGTAGCTCATCTCTGTACTCACAGCACAATTTTCAACTAACACGCACTGAACAGTCTCCCTCACGGCTAATCTGTAGCCAGTTCATATTTTTGGCACCATCCCTCTGCAGTTACTAATTTAACTCCAGCCATGTCGGACTGTAATATTAAAAAGTTTGAAGTTAGCAAAACAAGGTGTGCAACTACTTAAAATTAACACATGGTGAGGCTTTTCCTGAAAAAAAGAAAATGGCAGCGAGCAGATGTGTGACCCCCAGCCCCTGCCCCCCTCCCCAGTTAATGGCACTTCTCAGACCAACCCCTGTTCCTAACTAACTGGGGTAATCCCTCCCATTGTGACTCAGTCAGGGTACAAGTCTTTTTTTTTTTTTTTTTTTTTTAGTTCCCTCATGGATCTCTGCAAAGGGCAGGCACATAGTCATTCTGTGTGTTCCCAAGTTCACTGCAAAGAGTAGGGCACAACACTTAGCAGGGCACATTTTCTGGTCCCCTTGGATTCCCTGAAAAACTGCAGGGCATTACTTAGTCTTTTCTGTTCCCAAGTTGTTCACTGCAGTGCTAGGGTATATGTCATTAACAAAATAAGCTGGCACATAATTCTTAGAAGTGCCTGATTCCCCTCATCTCTGCAAAGCAAGTCTTTTTCCCAAACGTTCACTGCAGATGTACTCAGAGGGTGGTGGTTGGGGGGCTAGCCTCATCTCCAAGAAGGGTTACTAGTGGGGTTCCCCAGGGGTCGGTGCTGGGACCACTCCTGTTTAATGTCTGTGTCTCAGACATAAGGAAGGGTATCAGGAGTGAAATGAGTCTCTTTGCAGATGGCTCGAAGCTGGGTGCAGTGGTGGATGAGGAGAAGGGGAGAGTAGCCCTGCAGGAGGACCTAGAGGCTCTGGAAAGGTGGTCAAGAAAATGGAAACTGAAGTTCAATGCAGGGGAAATGCAGGGTTCTACACCTGGGAGTCAGAAATCCAGGCCAAGGGTACACCCTGGGGAGAGACAAAATACAAGTCTTAAAGGGTGAGAGGGACATGGGGGTGGTGGTAGATGTCAAAATGAACAACTCTGAGACCTGTAGGAGGGCAGCAGCAAAAGCAAATAGGATGCTGGGATGCATCGCTAGGGGATTACCTCCAGAAAGGCAGAAGTGACCCTTCCTCTGTATAACTGCTTGGTTAGGCCTCACCTCAAGTATTGTGTGCGGTTTTGGAGACCACACTTAAAGAGGGATGTTGCAGTCCTGGACCGGGTCCAAAGGAGGACCACCAAAATGATTTGGGGCCAGTGGGAGAGGACCTACAAGGAGAGGCTCAAGGAGCTCAACATGTACACCCTGGAGGAGAGGAGGGATGGGGGGACATGATGGAGATCTTCAGGTACACAAAAGGGATTAGTAAGGGGAGGCCCAGTCGGGGTGCTCCTAAGGAAGGAGATGGGGACAACGAAAGGACACGAGTATAAGCTGGAAGGGGGCAGACTCAGGGCAGAGGAGTAAGTGTTATTTTACTGAGAGGGTGGTGGAACCATGGACTGTGCTGCCCAGGGGGCTGGCGGAGACTGTGGAGGGGTTTAAGAGGGGATGGGACAGGAAGGTGAAACTGACATGGTCTGATAAAGGGGGAACATCTGGGACTGGGGACAGTGTAACCCAAGGGGAAGGGGGGACAGCGAAATCGGCCCCCAGTGCGGGTGCTGACAATCCAGCAGACTCGAAAGACCATTAGGCCTCCTCTGCTGGCATTTTAGTATGTTAGTAAAATTGATCAATTGTTTTCTTATACGGTAACACCCACAGCCAAGCCCCTGGAACCCATCTGACCTGTATCCGATTTGGTTAAATCTGATATGTAATTATGTAGCAAAAGAACCTATGAATGTTTCTGAATCTCTGTGAATGTCAAGAGTTTCAGTGTATGCATGAAACCTGTAACAGAAAGATGTCGCTGAGGAGAACAAGCGCATTATTCACATAGTATATGCCCGCACTAGGTCTAGCACCTCTGCAGCTGCTGCTACTCTACACTGATAAGCCAGGGCAGAACTAGTAAGAACATTAATATAGTAGATTCAAAAAAGGAATGCATGACATTAAGAGCTGCCACCTTCTGCTACAGTTCAACAGCAACACACATCGCACTATCTTCTCCCTGAATGTCCAGTGCAGCAGCAAAAAAGCCCTGCAGCTCCAGTATGGAGAACAGCATGGTGTCAGCATGGCTCAGTCAGTAGCACATCCGCCTCTTACCCGGAAGGTTGTGGGTTCTAGTCCTACATTGGGACTGCACTAAACAATGAACACTAGTCCGTATGTGCAGTACTAAGAGGATGCTGTACTGTTGGGATGTACTGTCCTTAGGAGGAAACATTAAACTGAGGTCCCATGTGCCTCTTCTGGTGGATGTTTAACATCCCACAGCACTTCTCAAAAAGAGGACTGGAATTTCCCAAGTGTCATGGCCAAATTCTCCACATTCACTACAACTACTATGCCACCAAGGGCTTATCTTTCCTTTTCTAGTCAACAAAATTATATAAAAATAAAATCCCTTTTCAAGTGCGTGATAAATAATTATGTTTAATAGACAAGCTGAGCCCATACAAAAAGGCCCTTCGCTCCTGACTCTCATTCAATAATGACTGTAACTGCTCACATCCACCTTAGGTCGCCAATGACATACCATATCTTCGACTTACTCCTCACCCACAATACCTTGCTCACCCTTACACTACTATGCCATACCCCAATTATCCTGTCCACCGGTGAAGCGATATTAACAAAAACCCCTCTGGCTGCAAATTATAACTACACCCTCCCCTAGTAATCCTCTCTTACCTCAGTACCCTGACTTGCTCTTAATAAACTGCACAAACCTGCCTTAAGAATCCGCACTACTCTAGTGCCACTTCTTTTCTTAGCAACTGTAACCTGAAATGCCTAATATTTGTATGCAATGTCGATGAATTGTCTCTTACCTCAATTGATGTATTTGTTTATATCAAACCTTTCCCTATCACGTAATCATATGTAACACACGTGTTTTTGTCACATTTATAATGTTACCAGGAGTATTGACTGTGTAATGTCATGCCTTTTTTGTTCGACTTGGAGCCTTTTGAAAAAGAACTAAATAAATAAATGTTCCAAGTTCGTCCAGAGCAAACACACTCCTGCCATTGTACTCAAGGGGGCACTACTACGAAACACAAAGAAAGCATACAGAGCAGCTAATGAGCACAACTGGTTCCACTCACATCTGCAGCGACCACACCCCAAACTTGCTCACTCATCTACAGTGTAATGGACCCTGCTTTACCACACCAGCACTCCATACCCCTGATCATTTCGGTGGCTTCTGTCAGGTAGCCACTAAGACTACAAACCAAAAATCTAACTGGCCAAAACCACACTCCAGCTAGACAAAAAGAAAACTTTTATTAATAAATTCATTTTCAGTGCATTTTCAAAACATTGTTCATTTCTGGATAGTCAAATTGGACACATTGAAATATAAGCAATCCACACAGAAATGCTGCTGAGTTTAACCACCATTTAAATGGCCTTACAGATCTTTGTTTAACGTTTAAACTAAATCTGCAGAAGCTCTGAGCAGATAGCAATGTTGCAGGGACAAAGAAATTCAACCAGGAAACAGACTCATCACTAAGACAGGCAATTCCCTACATATTACAACCAACAATAACAGCCCACCCAAATGTGCAAGGGCAGAATTCTCTATAGCAAAAACCTTTGTGTACAGTGAGAATGAGCAGCAAACCTACGGTAGCTATATTCTGGTCAGCAACACTCTCAATAAGCAAAAGTAACCTAGCAGTGACTATAATATTTCACTTTAGTTGCTTCTTACCAGATTAATGGTTTTAGGAATAACTGGATACCACAAGTAACTTCTAACAGCTCTGAGGTTTATTCAACAAACATACATTAGCTAGATCAGTGCAGTTTCTAAAACCCAGTCTCCGCCCCAAGATATACCATTAGCCCAAAACTGCAGGGGGATGTGGACTAAATCATTCTACACTGCTACTAGGGTAAGTTACCATATACTACATCTCCCCTTCCAGTAAAAGAAAGCGATTACCTTGATTTTGGTTTGCATATCATTGAAAATAATTACCAAGCAATATTAACATAATGGTTGAGTCTTACTTTGTGATGAGTTAGGCCGCATAGGTGCTGGAACCGGTGGGGGGGGAGGCGAAAGGGGCGGTAGCCACTCCACTTTTTATTTCTGTATGGCAAAAACTAGTACAGAAAAAGTGTCCTATGTACCCTCATAAGTGCCCTTTTCATTCTCAGTCCCCCTCAGCTTTTACCATCTTCCGGCACCCTTGAGTTAGGGTCTAAAGTCACTGGTACTGAGCTCTGTTGAAATAAATCTTTACCACTGACTTAAAGCTGCACTGTCAGCGTTTGTCCACCGTTTTCTGAAGGACACTGTATCTTTTCAGCAATTAACGTTTCAGTATGTTCAGCACATCCCTTACCTTAACATATGTTCTTTCTGTTTGCTCAGTTCCTAATTTTCGTAATTTCACCCCATTTGTGTATTCCCTCGGTCCGCATGCCATATCTTTCTTCACCCCCTACCAGGCTGGTTTCAGAAAAAAACACTCCACCACCACCTCCCTCCTTCGCCTCACCAACGCCATCCTCACGGGTATGGACAAAGGGGAAATAACAGCTGCCATATTTATTGATCTGGCGAAAGCCTTCGACTTAGTCTCCCATCCCCTGCTGCTGGCTAAACTCGCTCAAACAGGACTGTCGGAAAATGCTAATAACTGATTCCACTCATACCTGACAGGTAGGTCCCAATCAGTCCGCATTGGCTCGGCTCGATCCACCTCACTCCCTGTCACCAGTGGAGTCCCCCAAGGGTCTGTACCCGGCCCGCTGCTGTTCTCTGTTTTTCTAAATGACCTGTCTGCAGCCTGCCCACAAACGGCTATCCATATGTATGCAGACGATATGGTGCTGTTTGCCTCTGGCCTATCCACTAGTGCCGTGACAGCCTGCCTACAGAAGGACTTCGACTCCATCCAACGTTGGTTCACCTCAAACCAACTTTTCCTAAACCCCAAAAAACAGTCTCCCTCACCTTCGGCTCTCGGTCCAAAATAACTCGGCTCACTGCACCACCAACGTTCTATACTCTGGATAACTCCCCACTAGAGACCTGCACCGCTTATCGCTATCTTGGGGTCTGGCTAGACCAACATCTTGACTTTTCAGCGCATATTGATGCTCTATACAAAAAATTGCACCCCATGTTGGGAGCCCTCTACCGGACAAATTGCATTCCTTTACCAACCAGACAAGCAATAGTGCAAAAAATGATCCTACCTATTATTGATTATGGCGATGTTGTCTACTATGCCACCCCCCAAACCTCCCTAGCTAGGCTTGATCCCCTTTTTAACTCTTTCTGCCGTTTCTCGCTGAACTGTCCTCCCAACACCCACCACTGTGTCCTCTACCAATCCTTGGACCTACCATCTCTACACAACAGAAGATTGCTTCACTGCGCTAAAACCTCTGCCAAGTTCTGGTCGCATACTCTCCCTTCCTACCTGTCATCCTCCTTAACCGCCCTCTCCCCACCCACCCATGCTCTCCGAAATATCGACGCTAGGCTCCTGCACATTCCTGACAGATCCACCCAGTCCGGCCAGGCTGCTTTCAGCTTCAGGTTGCCCAAACTATGGAATTCCCTGGCAGCCGATATTAGACTTTCCTCAAGTACTCCTCAACGCAATGCCCTTCTTAAATCGTACTTCTCTACCAACTGCACCTGTAACCCCCCCCTTAGCACCCCCATACTCCCAAACCCTACAGCTGTTAGCACCAGTCTGGTTCTACCTTGTCGGTATGTACCTTATGCATGACATAAAATATGGATTTGTACCTACACAACTGTACAAATAACTGTTTCACCCACTGCTTGTCTTAAAACATTATGTATGTTCTTTTTCTGCTGTATTTTAACTTTACCTTTGTAACTCCCTACCTCCAGGGCGCATCTGGAATCGAGCAGTACTCTGCTCAGCATGCCTTCCTGGTAAATCTCTTAAATAAATAAATAAATAAAATGTAAACCTCCCTGACTAAGATCTTTAACCTTTCCCTAAGATTGGGTCAATTCCCATCATTCTGGAAACAAGCAACTATCACACCAGTGTTCAAAAATGGAGACAAGACGCTACACACAAACTACAGGCCCATCTCCATCCCCCCATCAAAAGCGCTCGAACGTATAGCCTCTGATCAACTTGTGGACTTCCTGGATAAGTATGAAATCCATTGCCCTGAACAACATGGTTTCTGGAAAGGGCACAGCACCACCATGGCACTACTTGAGTTTACCAGTTTCCTCCATGACACCATCGACCAAGGCATGTGTGGTGGGGCAGTATTCATTGATCTAACGAAGGCCTTTGACACCGTTAACCACCCACTATTTCTCGAACAACTGTCCGCCCTTGGCCTCTCCAAACATGCAGTGAGCTGGTTTGCTAGCTACATAGAAACATAGAAACATAGAAGTTGACGGCAGATAAGGACCGCAAGGCCCATCCAGTCTGCCCATTTCTTTTTCTATCTTATAAATGTGCCATCGGCCTTTGCTCTGTCAGTGACCTATCTATTCATAGTCATTTGTATTGCTCCCTTATGCCTATCCCATGCCTGTTTGAAGCCCTGCACTGTATTTATAGCCACCACTTCTTGTGGTAAGCCATTCCATGCATCTACCACCCTTTCTGTGAAAAGAATTTCCTCACATTCCCCTTAATCGGCCTCCTCTAATCTCATGCTGTGTCCTCTTGTCCTGCTATTTTTCTTATATTTAAACATGTTAGACTCTTTCACCTTGTTTATGCCCTATAAGGTGTTTGAATGTCTCGATCATATCACCTCTCTCCCTCCTTTGCTCAAGGGTATACATATTGAGCTCGCTAATCTGTCCTCATATGTCTTCTGATGCAGTCCCTGCACCATTTTGGTTGCCCTTCTCTGGACTGCCTCAATTTAGTTAATGTCCTTGTGAAGGTGTGCCTCCAATACTGCATGCAGTACTCCAGATGGGGCTAACCAATGTCTTGTACAGAGGGATTATACCTCCCTCTTACGACTTGTGATACCCCTACTATCACACCCTAACACCCCTAGCCTTACCTACTGCTTTAGAGGTCTGCTTGGATGATTTTCAGGTCATCAGTGATGATGATGCCCAAGTCTCTTTCTTCCTTTGTGACTGCTAGCAACTCCCTCCCAGCCTATAAGTGGCTTCAGGTTTCTCTTCCCTATGTGCATGATTTTGCACTTCTTTGCATTAAATCCCAGTTGCCACTCTTCTGACCATTCTGCTAGTTTATCCAGATCTCTTCTCATTCTGCCCACCCCATCTGGATCATCTACTCTGTTGCAGATCTTGGTGTCATCTGCAAACAGACAAGCCTTACCCTCTAGTCCATCTGCTAGGTCACTAATGAAGATGTTGAATAGGACTGGCTCCAGGACTGATCCCTGAGGTACCCCACTTGTGACTTGCATCTCTTCTGACTGTATACCATTTACCACCACTCTCTGTTTTCTGCCCGTCAACCAGTTTGCCACCCAGTTGACCAACTTCTACCCACGAGCCTACCTAGCTTATTTATCAATCTTCTATGTGGAACAGTGTCAAAAGCTTTGCTGAAGTCAAGGTAGGCGACATCAACTGTCCCCTGGTCCACCACCTGGCTTACCCAGTCAAAGAAATCTATGAGATTAGTTTGACAGGACCTTCCTTTGTAAACCCATGTGTCTTGGATCCTGTGCCCCTATGGATTCCAGGTGTTGAACTATCCTTTCTTAAGGAGTGCTTCCATAATCTTGCCCACTACTGAGGTGTAAGACTGACCGGTCTGTAGTTCCCCGCCTCCTCCCTGCTACCACTCTTGTGGAGTGGGATCACATGAGCCCTTCTCCAGTCTTCTGGGACCTCTCCTGTGCTCAGAGACTCACTAAACAATTCTGCTAATGGCTCTGCTAGTTCCTCCTTTAGCTCCTTAAGTACCCTGGGATGTATGCCATCAGGTCCCATTGCCTTATCCACCCTGAGCTTAGCAAGCTCTTGTAGGACCCTTTCTTTTGTGAAGGAGTAGTGCTCACCTCCTCCCCCTGTGTCCATGATGCTGAGCTGTGGGCCCTGCCCTACCTTCTCTTCAGTGAATACTGAGCAAAAGTATCTATTTAGGATAGATGCCTTTACAGGGTCCTCCTCCTCACATGCTCCCTTTTCTCCATTAAACTTGCAATGCCCCTCTGGACTTTCTCCTTTCACTAATGTATCTATAGAAAGTCTTGTCACCTTCTTTTACTGTTTGTGCTAGTGTTTCCTCAGTTTGGGACTTTGCCTGCCTTACTGCCTTACCTGCTTCCCTTAGGGCAGTTTGGTATGCCCCCTATCTTCATCCCGCTGTGTTCCCTTATATTTTCTGAAGGCCAGCCTTTTGGCTCTGACCTTTTCTGCTACTGTATTTGAGAACCAAAGTGGTTTCTTCTTCTTTGCACTTCCTTTTCTGTCTAACACAATGGGATGTTGCTTCAAGTATTGTGTCCTTAATGCTTGCCCACTTTGCCTGTACCTCCTCACCTGTGTTTCTTTTGCCAGGGCTAGCTTAACTCTGTTGGCCATCTTATCAAAGTCAGCTCCTCTGAAGTCCCATATTTTGCCTTGGAATGGGATGATTTAGATGTAGTAGCCAAATTGAACCATACCATGTGATGGTCACTGGCCCCAGGTGACCTTCTACCTGGAGATCTGTGATCCTTCTTTGTTAGTCAGTACTAGATCTAGGATAGCCCTGTCTCTTGTGGGTTGCTGTACCAGTTGTTTGAGGCCCTCCCCCTGCAGGGAATCCACTATGAGTCTAGTTCTGGCAGATGTTCCTGCTGGTATTGACCAATCTGTATCTGGCATGTTGAAGTCTCCCATTATCAGAACCTCCCCTTTAGCTGTCATGTTTTGTATATCTTCTAACAGTAATGTCTATGTCCTCCCTCTGGTCTGGGGGCCTGTAGACAACCCCAGTTCTTATGGCTGTCCCATTTCCTGTTTCCAGGGTGACCCACAGTTCTTCTGGCTCCTTATGTGTATTCTGAATTTCTGTAGCTTTGATATTTTCATTAACATACTGGGCCACTCCTCCCCCCCTTTTTGCACCTCGGTCTCTTCTGAACAATACATAGCCAGGTACTGAAGTCTCCTAAGTGTGGTTACTGGTAAAACCACGCCTCACTAATTGCTACTATGTCCAGTTTAGCCTCTGACATTATTGCCTGCAGGTCTGGGATCTTATTTCCCAGGCTGTGAGCATTTGTGTACATGATTTTCCATTGGCCAGATTTTGGTGTATTAGTTGTTGGGTGAGGTTTGGCATTACCCTGTGCATCGTATGGGAGACAAACCTTTTTCTACTCTGGTGATGCAAATGAATGGCAAACACACTGAATTCCAGTTTGACCACTAGCTGAGGGGAGGTGTTCTTCCCATTCAACGTATGGGGTGCTGCACCCTCTCCCCATTTGCTAGTTTAAATATTCTGCAAAGACGGCCAAACTTCTGCCCCAATGCACTGACTCCTCTTTAGTCAGATGCAGTCCATCAAATTTAAAGAACTTTCGCTCCCAGAACTGTTGCCAGTTCCTACAAATCTGTGTCCTTTTCCTGGCACCAGTCCTTGAGCCACGTGTTTAGCTCCCTATCTCCCTTCTCTGACCTTCCGTCCATCTGCTCCCTTCTCCCAGACTGGCAGGATCTCAGAGAAGGAGATGCCGGATGAAATAGATGATAGTTTGTCACCCAGCCTAGTCAGGTGTTCCTTGGTCTCCACAACTGACCGGCTGGCTAGATCATTAGTCCCTATGTGTACTAGGACATCAATGTTTTCTCCTGCTTTGTGAACAATTTTAGCAATGCGGTCAGTGTCTCTCCATGCTGATGTACCTGGGAGACATCTGACCATCACCCCCTGGCTGGAGATGGGTATCAACTCCCCGAATCATGGAGTCTCCTATGATCAGAAGTTTTTTGGATTTCCTTTGTGCTAGTTTAGTTTTGGTTCCTGATTTGGGTGAGTATTGTTGTGCTAGCTCCTGTGCCGCAGTGTCCTGCTCTGCAGTGTCTTCTGCCTCTTTATTTGATTTCAGAGATAGAGGCAGATACCTGTTTGTAGTGTTTATATGGTTTTTGGAGGTAATGTGTTGGAGAGCAGAGAGTGATGGGGCAGGGGCCAATGTGTCAGGATCGCAGGAGTCACCTCAGATGAAAAGCCAGTCCTCTCAGGTGTCCCCCAAGGGTCAATATTAGGACCACTACTCTTTTCTCTCTCTTTCTTAATGGTCTCCCTAGCGTCTGCCAACCAAGAATATTACTTTATGCAGATGACGCAGTACTATTTCCAAGGAACCATGAGACTAGCCTGCTAGAGAGTCATCTTCAAAACGACTTCAGGTGCATCGAAGATTGGTTCCACTCACATAAATTGGTTCTGAACTTTAGCAAAACTAAGACTATGACATTCTACAACCCACGGAGCAAGTACACAACTCAGCTCCTCAACATCAAGAACCATGCAGGGGCCTCACTTGAGCACGTTCCTGAGTTCAGATACCTTGGCATCGCCCTGGACTGCTCACTTTCATACTCTCATCATATAGGTAATGTAGCAAGAGCTGCCAATATACGCATTAGCCTGCTCCACAAGCACAAGCATTGTCTGACCCCTGAAGCCCTTAGGCTGGCTGTCTATAGCTCTGTCACCTCCATCATTGACTATGGCCTTGCCATCTATTGCTCTGCCTCCCCCTACGGCTCTCCAGAGGATATCTGTGACTCTCAACAAAGCCTGTAGGCTCCTTACATCTGCCCACCACCTAACTCAACCCTCTGACCTATATGCCCAGGCTGGATGGCTACTCCTCCAGAGCCGACTACAGTACCAGACCTGTCTACTCACAAAAAAAATTCTCCCTGGGCACATGCCGCCTGGAGTTGCAAAACTCCTCACTGCCTACAGCAGCACCCAATCTACACGAAGGGCTCTGCAACAGACGTTCCAGGTCCCAAGGTGCCAGACCACCATGGGGCAGAGATCATTCTCACACAGGGGCACCTCAGTACTACAATACCTTTAACAAAGAAGCACTTACAACTACGACTCTTGGACACTTTAAAAGGGAACTATGACGCTCCATTGCCTCAACCACACAGTGTGACTGCCTCTCCTAAAACATGGTCTTCACATAGTATCGGTGACAGTGGTTCCTGCATTCTGTGCCTCCTTTGACACCCACCCCTCCACTCCTCCCTTCACCCAACCCTCCCCTCTCAGCTGACACTAGACCTTAGCCACCATGACCAATCTCATGCCACCCTCCACTTCTACCTGGCACTAGCGTTGACTGCTCTTTCCTTTCTACTACTCTCCACTCGAAATGCAGTTCACTATCAAAACTTACTCATACTAGCTGTTGCTGTCTTTCTTTGCAAACCACTGTGCATGCCATGCTTAATTCAACTTTGAAATGTAATATATATATATAAATTGCTTCCTTTGTATTGTTGTTCCCCTACATCCCTTGACGTGGAACCTTTGTAAATGAACAGTCCCTGCTCAAACGTACTTGTAATCCTAGAGTTTACTAAAATAAAAAAATAAATAAAAAAAGTAAATAAATTCCGTAGTTACAGCTTCTACGCAGTGGTGTCACGCTGCCATGCTTTGATTGACACATAAATTCTTCTCACACCTGTCCCCAAGCGTTTCCAGCTCCTTTAGGCTGCTAGCGTTGAAGCAATCACTGTACCTCTCGGTTCCTGCCTGATAGTGTGGAAGGTGAGTTCCTACCAATGCAGTCATTTATTGCTGCCGTTTTCTCCAGGTAATCTCTGTAACATTGGAAACCTGAACAAGGCATTCTGTACATCCTGCACTAGAGCTATGCATTTGTAATGGAAACAAATATTATTTGTAAAGGGGTCCTGTCCTTCCACCTCATAGAATCATTTTACACATTTTGAAACTTATATGGCAGTATGACGACAGTTCCTTCCATAAAGCCTGCAGCTGTAAATCGGGACAAAATATTTCCGGGGGCTGGGATCCAGGTTCCATCTAAATGTTCATGCTGATGGTCATTTTTTCCCTTTACGCCCTAACATCCCACCATGTCATTGGCAACTATAGCAGCACCCGTCCCCTGCCTGAGAGGGTGGGCTAAGCAACAGCCTGCTCTGCTGATACGAGTTCTGCTAGCAGTAGCAAACTTTTATTGATATGGTGCTCATCTCCCCCCCCCCGGCTCTTGATGCCTTTTATTTGACAAGTCAGTAAATAACACAATACACTGAAAAATACATGTATGATGAATACAACATCATTTCCTCAAGAGAGCAAGGTGCATATCACTGTCATATCCTCTCTAGCACACTGCACTGACAATATAAGCATACACATTATATAAATACATATATTTCTATATAACACACCAATCACACACACACACAAAAAAAAACTAAACACGGTAGACAGACATGTGGGGAGTAGTACAATGTAATGGCTGTGAGGCAGCAGTCTTCCGGGAGTCTTTCTGGAGGCTGAGATGCTGCCCTGTTTGCAGACAACTATCTGCCCTGAGGGGAGGAAGTTGCCCATCTTCAGCCCACACTGGACAGTAGCAACGGAACCTCCCCCATCCAGGGATCACCAGAGCCACCACCACTACCTCAGAGGTTGAGAAGAAAGCATAGCAGTTGGACCACAGTGGGCTCAGAGAGGGTAAGGATGATGGAACAGAGGCACACCCAGTCAGTTGTTCCACTACACAAGCCATACACCATTCTGGGGGAGCATAGTTCCCCTATGGATGCACCCGCAGAGGAGACTCAGGAAGGTGCAGACAACTATTACAAGGGAGGCCCTCAGGAAGGAGGCAGAGGGCACCACAGGGAAAGGAAGCAGCTCTGGTGGGGGACTCAATTATTAGGGGGATAGAACTGGGGGGAGCAGGGGAAAACTGAAGTAAGGTGCCTGCCTGGTGCCATGGCTTGGAGGGACAGGAAGCGCATCCATAGGATCATGAGAACAGTTGCACGGGAGTTTGAGCTGGATGTCATTGTCCACCTAGGGACAAATGACTTGGCTCATCATGAGATTAGAGCAGTGCAGAAGGACTTTGTAGAGTTGGGGAGGGGCTTAAGACAAGTAGCACACACAGTATCCTTCTCAGAGGTGCTGCCTGTCAGTGGCATGGGTGAGGCGAGGGTACTTTGCACCATGCAGTTTAATGAATGGTTGAAAAAATGGTGTGGAGCACAGGGGTTTGGCTTCATTGAGGACTGGGGTTCTACCTGGAGGGACACCAGCCTATACTGGCAGGATGGTCTGCATCTGTCCAGGAAGGGAACAAGTCTTTTGGGCAATTGGTTTAAATGCTTCATTGGCAAGCTTTAAACTAGTCAAGGTGGAGGCACTGATAAGCAGCAGAAAATCCCAGCCTCCCCCTACAAAACAGGGTACTAAATGAGAAAAAGACCAAGGTAGAAAGGTCAGTGGGGGTTGCTGCTACAGAAGGTAAAGCCATCAAAAAATGGAGAGCAATGAGTACCAATGCCCATAGTCTGGGTAACAAGCTTCCTGAATTAGTGGCCTTGATGGAAGAGGAACATCTGGATATCGTGGCAGTCACAGAAACATGGTACACACAGAACCATGACAATTACTCACCTTAGTAATGTTGTTTTTTCAATGGAGTCTTGCTATATTATGACATATGCAGTGAGTCCCAACCTTTGAACTGCTCCGGAGGTGAAAGAGTTAACTTTCCATGCCAGGTATGGAACGCTGAGCTCGAGCTCGGTTGAAACTCTTGTCTGTTCTTCAAACTCAAACCGTCAGATCTTTACAAGCTAAACTCACTGAGGTTCTATGTGGAAGCTGTAAACCTACACTAGCCAACTGGCTACTAAACATAAGAACACATTCTTTGGTCCCAAAACAAATACTCAAGTCAGGAGACCCAAAAAATGAAAACACAACACCCAGTCACCCCAAAAAAGGAGGGGTGAAAACAACAAGGTGGGCATCTACTAAGTGCCAACACTGCACTGCCCACCCACATACCAAAAAACAGAGGTTCTGAGAGGGGCAGGCAGGGGGAGGTCATAATATAGCAAGACTCCATTAGAAGAAACAACATTACTAAGGTGAGTAATTTTTTCTTCAAACAACATGAAGTCTTGCTATATTATGACATATGCAGACTACATAGCAGTACCTCCATGGAGGAGGGACAGAACCTACTTAGGAAATAGGCTCTGAAACACAGCTGTGCGAAACTGAGCATCACTCCTAGCCTGGATGTCCAGGGAGTAATGCTTGGTAAAAGTGTGAACTGTTTTCCAGTTAGCTGCTTGACATATCTCTAGAATAGGGATGTCCCCGGCAGCAGCCAGGGAAGCAGCTGTACCTCTGGTAGAGTGAGCCCTCAGGCATGAGGGGGGAACTTTACCCAACTTTTCGTAGCAGAATTGGATACAAGAGACAATCCACCTGGCAATGGATCTTTTAGTGGCAGGTTTCCCTTTACCAACCTCACCATAAGTGAGGAACAGTTGGAGGGAGTCAAACCTGTGACCCTTGGTACGCTTCTATGTAGTAACTAAGGGCTCTTTGACATCTAAATCGTGCAGTCTCCTCTCGCCAGAGGAGGAATGGTCAGTGAAGTACATTGAAGAGATATAGATTGATTAAGGTGGAAATCTGAAACCACCTTAGGCAAGAACTTCCTGTTAGTCCTGAGGACCACCTTATCTCTATGAAAGGAGATAAATCAGGCTCCACTGACAAAGCTTGAAATTCACTTATGCATCTGGCAGAAGTGATGGCTACCAGAAACACAGTTTTCCAAGTCAAGTACTTAAGCTCTGCTGAAGACAAAGGCTCAAAGGGGGGTTGCATAAGCTGAGCAATGCAAGCATTAAGATCCCAGGCAGGGGCAGGGTCCCTGAATGGAGGGTTGGTGTGAAGCAATCCCTTGAAAAACTTGGAGAATACAGGATGAGCTGAGAGAGAAGAGGGTTTACCTCCTGATAAAAAAGCAGACACAGCTGCCAGATGCACTTTTAGGGTAGCTGGTCTCAGCCCCAAGGTATTTAAGTGGACCATATAATCCAGGACTGTGGGTAAGTCAGCAGATTCTGGGGAAATATGCTTTCCAGAGCACCATGGAAAACCTCTTCCATTTGGAATTATATGTAGCTCTGGTGGAAGGCTTCCTAGAAGCCTTCAGGATATCCATTACACCTTGGGAGAGGTGTAGATCAGCAAACTCTAACTCTTCAAGAGCCAGGCCTTGAGATTGAGAGATTTGAGGTTCGGGTACCAAACTCTCCACTGAGCACAGGTTAACAGGTTGTGATTCCAGGGAAGACACAGGGGAAGGTGGACTGCTAAGGACAGTAGGAGTGGGTACCAAGGCTGTCTGGCCCAGTCCGGAGCAACCAGGATCATCCTGCAGGGTTGAGATCTGATTTTGACTAACACTTTGAACAGGAGAGGGAAGGGGGAAGCATAGAGAAACTTCCCTTCCCAATTGAGAAGTAAGGTATCCAGTGGGACTGAGCCCAACACTAGGGGCCTGCAGCAAAAAAGGGGAAGTTGGTGATTGTCTGGGGCTACAAAAAGATCTATCTGCAGGGTGCCCCATCTGGAAAATTCCACCTCCAAGACCAGAGGGTCCAGTGACCATTCGTGATGGCCCTGGGAAATCCTGCTGAGAGCATCTGCTAGGACATTGTCCTTGCCTGGGAGGTGAACTGCCATAAGGTAGGTGTTCAGGGAGTAAGCCAGAGACCACAACTTCATTGCTTCGGTGCACAAGGTCAGAGACCGAAAGTGCCCCTGCTTGTTGATGTACCACATTGTGGTGGTGTTGTCTGTTCTGACCTGTACAACTTTGTTCTGAACAGATTTGGAAAAAACTTGAAGTGCTAGAAAAACTGCTCTGAGTTCCAACAGATTGATGTGAAGCAAAGATTCCTGAGGGGACCACAATCCCTGGGTAGTGAGGTCGCCCATGTGAGCTCCCCACCCCAAGAGGGATGCATCTGTAGTAAGGATTAAGGAGTGAGACTGAGGGGCAAAAGGAACCCCTTGTCTCAGATTGCTCTGGTCCTGCCACCACTGTAGGGCCTGGATCAGGGTTCAGTCACTGGGATCAATTTGGTTAGAGGGTCTTCCTTGAGACCAAAAGGCTCTCAAATGGAACTGGATGTCCCTCATCTGAAATCTTGCTCCTGCACTACTGCTGTAGATGCAGCCATGTGCCCCAGGAGCTGTAGAAAGTGCCTTGCTGGTCGAGAGACCTGCAAGGTGAATGAGAAGGCCAGAGAGACCAGGGTCCTTGCCCTGTCCAAAGAAAGGAAGGCTCTGGCCTTCTCTGTGTTCAGCTCTGCACCTATAAAGGTGAGGAGCTGGACAGGCTCTAGAACTGACTTTGAAAGATTCAGAAGGAAACCTAGAGAGGTGAGCAATTGTTGAGTTATGTGTAGATGTAATTTGACTTAGTCTGGAGACTGGCCTACTATGAGCCAGTCGTCCAGGTAAGGGAAGATGGCAATTTTTTTGCCTTCTTAGGTGGGCAACTGCTACTGCCAGGCATTTTGTGAAAACCCTTGGAGCAGAGGTGAGGCCAAAGGGCATTGCTCTGAACTGGTAGTGGCCTGAGGGCAGCTCAAACCTGAGGTACTTTCGATGGGAGCTTCTGATGAGAATATGGAAGTAGGCATCCTTGAGGTCCAGGGATGCTAGCCAGTCCCCGGGCCTTAGAGAGGGTAGAATAATTCCCAGAGTCACCATTTTGAATTTTGGGTTTAAAAGGTGCTTGTTTAAATATCTGAGATCCAGGATGGGCTGCCATTCTCCTGTCTTTTTTGGGGTAAGGAAGTACCTGGAGTACAAGCCTTTGCACTGGTGTAGGAGTGGAACCCTTTTCCACAGCTCTGAGAGCTAGGAGGGAAGAGACCTCTGCCTCTAAGGCAAGAGCCTCTGGTGGATTTGCAGGTGGAAAGGATCTGGTTCTCATCTTTGGAAATTTTTTGAAGCTGAGAACCAGTCCCTGGCTTACTACTTCCAGGACCCACTTGTCTGATGTCAGAGACTTCCAGTCCTGGACAAAGTAAGCCAGCCTGCCCCTACAGGTAGCTGAGAACTGGCCTGGCAACCCATCAGGGTGCCTGTCTGGCAGGGCTTTGGGCTGGGTGGAAGAGGCCTGCTTGTACCTCTGCCTGCCTCTCCCTCTAAAGAACCCCTCTGGGCATAGGCAGAAGAGGAGGTCTGGGCTTGGAAAAAGGTCTATGAAAAGGCCTGCCCCTGCCCCGGCAAGCTGCCTCTTGAGGAGTGGCCTGCCTTTCTTGGCCTGTGCACTCCTATAGGTGGTCCTATACTCATCCATTTTTTCATGTAATTCTCTGTCTGCTCCCCGAAACAGAGAATTACCCACAACAGGAAAATCCATGGCCTTAGTCTGGGTATCCTAGACAGGCTAGTACATCTGAGCCAAGCCATTCTGCGAAGTGCCACAGATGTAGCCATGACTCTTGATGACACATCATTAGAGTCCACTGCAGTGTGGAATTGCACCTTGGATGCCTCAATACCATCAGCAGCCACCTGCTCCAGCTCCTTGGCAAGCTGGCCAGGGACCTGTTTTGCTACAGCCATAACAGTATCCCATCTGGATTTCTGGTATCTGGCAACATAAGCCATATAACTTGCCTGTCTGAGTCCCAAGGATGCTGCCATGTACTGTTTTTTGCCATGGCATCAATCCTCCTGGAGTCCTTATCCGGGGGGTGTGAAGCCAAGGGAATATTAGCCTTGTCACAGGCTGCAGCCTGCACTACCCCAACATGGCTGCATTGTTGTGTGAGGAACTCCGTATCAGAGCCTGACAAAGTGTACCTTTTGTCCATTCTCTTATCAACAGGAGGTATAATGTGAGGAGCTTTTAAAATTCTGTTTCCCAAAAGATTTATGCAAGGGAATAGACAGTCTCCTAGACTCTGGGATATCCATCATTTCCACATAGTCAGGCTCCTCTTGATCATCCACAGCTTCCTCCATAGGGAGCTGGAGGGTTTCAGCCACTTTTTTATTAAAAATAAAATGAGAAGGGGACTCAGAAAGCCTAGGAGGAGACACTCCTGAAGGTCTGTCTGGGGAGATGTCCGGGTCAATGGGCACATCCAGACTTTCAAATCCACATTCACTCTCTACTCCTCTTCCTCCTCCTCCGGTTCATAAACTACCTCTAAATCATACTCTTGAACTAGGAACCGCCGAACCGGCGCTTACTAGATGGTGCCGGTTCGGTCGGAACCAGGAAAGCGACTGGACAATTTTAATCGCTTTGTTATTTCTTCAGCGGTTGGAGAGGAAAGTTTTGGCTCCACACCAGCTGATTTTCTAGTCCTTTGCTGGACCCGCCCTCAGAGTCGGAACTCCTTTGCCCTTGGAAGTCTCGCCTGGTCAGAGGGCACTCTCCGTTTGGTTGAACTGAACCGGCTGGCCATCCGGTTCAGCGGACTTTTGGCCTCCCTTTCCCTGAGCCTACCAACTCTTTTCCAGGGTAGCTGCAGGAAAACTTTTACAAATCTGGCAGTCTGCATTGAGGTGGTCAAACCCCAGACAATAACATTCAGTGTGGGATCAGCCTTGGCAAAGACTTCCCACACACACTGCAGTGTTGAAACCCAGTGGACCCGGTTTTTCTTTGGGTTTCTCAGACATAGTGCCAGCCTAACCAAACGTATTCGCTATGGCAATCTCGTAAGACCCCTTATCGATTCCCAACCGTGTCACGGGTCGTGGAAAACTGTAATAAAATCCGGTTTTTTTAGAACCGATAAGAACTGGTAACCACACTCTAAAAGACAGATTAATATTTTTAAAGCAACTTGATCAGTTCAAACCGAACCGATAACCGTTTACAAGTTCCACACAGAATAGAAATAAATGTAAAACCTATCTAGTACTCACAAATACCACAGACAGAGTCTGAACCGACCGGTTGCAGTTTAAATTCAGTCGACAACTGAGAAAAACAACACTTTAACCGACAAAATGAACCAAGCAGAAGGAGAAATCTCTGGAGCGACTGTTCAGTGAGGCGGAGTAAAGAATCTGACGGTTTGAGTTTGAAGAACAACAGACAGAGTTTCAACCGAGCTCGAGCTCAGCATTCCATACCTGGCATGGAAAGTTAACTCTTTCACCTCCAGAGCAGTTCGAAGGTTGGGACTCACTGCATATGTCATAATATAGCAAGACTTCATGTTGTTTGAACATACCAGGATACTCTATCTACAGGAGGAACAGGGAGGGTAAAAGAGGAGGAGGAGTAGCTCTCTACATAAGAGAAGGAATCAAAGCAACAGAACAAAAGGGTAAACAGAGAGGAGAAGAAGCACTGTTGGTCAATTTGGAGGCAGGCAATGGCACCACAATCCACACAGGGGTTGTATACAGACCCCCCTCTCAGGGGGAGGAAATGGACAAGGAAATGATAGAAAGTATACTTAGAATGGCAGATAAAGGGGAGATATTGCTGATGGGTGATCTGAATATGCCAGATGTTAACTGGAGTGCAGTTGCAGCAGCCACTTCTAAGAGTGGGGTTATTCTAGATGCCCCTACAGGGGCATGCCTTAGACAACTAGTATTGGAACCCACCGAGAGGGAGCAATCTTAGACCTGGTCCTCTCAAATGGAGATGGAGAGAGGATCACAGATGTAGAAGTGGGTAGCCATCTGGGAACCAGCGACCATCGAACAGTATGGTTCACAATAAACACAGCAATAGAGTCAAGCCACAAAGGCAAAAGTACTGGACTTCACGAGGGCTGACTTTGCAAAATGGGTGAGTGCCTAAGGAATGCACTAGCAAATGGGCAGGAAGGAGGGGTGGAAGAACAATGGGGAATAATAAAAACTGCCATCACAGAGGTAACAAGCCTTTGTGTGAAGCAACTAAACAAAACTAAACGATGTAAGAAACCACTATGATTCTCAAAGGAGGTGGCATTGAAGGTTCAAGAGAAAAATAAAACATTCAGAAAGTACAAGGAATCACAGAAGGGGCAGGACAGAGAATTGTATCAGTTAAAGCAAAAGGAAGCTGAGAAGGCAGTCAGAACAGCAAAGGCCCGAACTGAGGAAAAGATAGCCAACTCAGTTAAGAAGGGGGATAAAACCTTTTTTAGGTACATCAGGGAGCGAAGGAAGAATAAGGGAGGGATAGTGAGGCTTAATAAAGGGAGGGGTGGGCAGAGGGTGACTGTGAAAAGGCAGAGATACTAAACAAATATTTTTGCTCAGTATTTACAAATGAAGAGGGGGAGGTACCTAAAACAAACAATAGAAACACTCTGGATACAGAAGTTGATACCAGCCCATTTACAGAAGAAAGGGTTCTGAAAGAACTCTTAAAACTGAAGGTGGACAAAGCAATGGGGCCTGATGGGAGTCATCACAGAATTCTAAAAGAACTAAGGGTAGAACTAGTGACACCACTGACTACCCTCTTTAACAAATCATGGGAGGATGGGGTGGTACCTGAGGACTGGAGGAAGGCCATTGTGATTCCCCTTCACAAAAGTGGGAGCAGGGTAGAAGCGGGAAACTACAGACCGGTTAGATTAACCTCAGTGATAGGGAAAATGATGGAATCACTTCTGAAGGAAAGAACTGTTGAGTACTTAGAGGGCAGAGGGGCACAGGACCCAAGGCAGCATGGATTCACAGCAGGAAGGTCATGCCAGACGAATCTAATAGATTTCTTTGACTGGGTGACCAAAGTAGTAGATCAGGGAGGGGCTGTGGACATGGCCTACCTAGACTTTAGCAAGGCATTTGACTCAGTCCCACACAAAAGGTTAATATACAAGTTAGCCAGCCTTGGAATGGGTCCCAAGATGATAGCCTGGGTAAAGAATTGGCTGGAGAATAGGACACAGAGAGTAATAGTAAATGGAGTCCACTCTGAAGAAGGGGGTTACTAGTTGGGTGCTGCAGGGTTCAATATTAGATCGGTCTCTCAATGTCTTTGTGTTTACATTGCAGAGGGATTGGAAGAAAAGATGTCTCTTTGCAGATGACACAAAGATCTGCAACAGAGTTGATGCACAAGGTGGGGTGGAAAGGATGAGAAGGACTTGGCAAGGTTAGAGGAAATGGTCAAATGTATGGCAGCTGATTTAATGCTAACAAGTGTATAATGCACCTGGGAAACAAAAACCCAGGGAAGAGTACACAATGGGGGTGAGATACTAACAACAACAAAAATGGAAAGGAACTGGGGTAGTCATATAAGATGACTTAAAGGTGGGCAAGAAATGTGAGGGGCAGTGAGAAGGGCTGGGGGGATACTGGAATGCATAGGGAGAGGCATCACCAGTAGAAAACAGGAAGTTGTTATCCCTCTGTACAGACAGCTGGTGAGACCCCTTCTGGAGTACTGTGTGCAGTTCTGGAGACCCAATCTCCGCAAGGACATAGACAGGATGGAAGCTGTCCAGAGGAGGGCAACTAAAATGGTGCATGGTCTGCACCGGAAGACATATGAAGAGAGACTAAAGGAGCTTAACATGTATAGCCTCGAGGAAAGGAGGGAGAGGGGGGACATGATAGAAACGTTCAAGTACCTCAAGAGAATCTACAAAGTCCAAGAAGGCAGCATCTTTCAAAAAAAGAGGTGTGCAAGAACAAGTGGGCACAATTTGAAGATGGGGGGGTGACTCAGAGGTAATGTAAGGAAGTATTTTTTCACAGAGAGGGTTGTGGATGAATGGAATGGCCTTCCGGAGGAGGTTGTGGAGTCAAAAACTGTGATTGAATTCAAGCATGCATGGGACAGCCATAAGGCAATTCTAGGGGTTGGGGGTAGAAAGAAGTAGGCTGCTGGTTAATTAGGATCTGCAGCTTATCCATTAGGTAGAGAAATGGGCAGACTGGGTGGGCCAAGCGGTCCTTATCTGCCGTCAAATTCTATGTTTCTTTGTAACATAAAATAGTTAGGCAACAGTAAATTAATGCTTCAGTTAATCAGGAAAGGCCAGGAGAATGAGATGACTTTTTTTTAGCAGAGATTTTTTTCACTTTTACCAGTGGGCAGTCAATGTGCGAGACACCACAAAATAAAAAAAAAAAAACACAGTGCATGCACTGAAATTGCTATGAATTATTTAATAACTTAGCATTACAGCTTGACAACCACTCATCAGCAGTGCTTAGTTTCTGTTCTCTTGGTGTGCGGTTGTTGAGCTGTAATGATATGTTATTAAAATATTAATGTTATGTGCGCCATTTTCTGTGACTTTTTTTTTGGTGTCTGTTCCCATTCCAGGACCTGGTTCAGCAGGTGTGTCCTGGCAGGGAATTAGATGGCAACACCTTTTGCTGCATGAGTGTGCGGTTTTCTGGCCTTCTCCAGTGTGCAGGATGCCATATCTTCCTTCCCTCCCTCCCTGATAGAGAAGAGTGGTCTTTGGGATCCTTGATCCTCCCTTAACCTGTTCAGCTCCCAAGCCACTCAAGTCCATTCCCGAAACCCAGGTCACCAGGGTAGTGAGTGGTTGCATTGCTGCTGTGCTACCTAGGGGACTGAAAATACGTTCTTACTGGCTCAATGAACCAGTGGAGGCTTTGGAATCCTAGGAACTGGAATCTGGGCTCTCATGAAAAGGGGAAATAATTGTTATTATTTTTTTTAGTCTGAGAGATTAATAGAGATTAATTTTTGTATACTTTAAACTTAGGTTTAATCAGAGTGGACCCAGGAAAGTATTCTCATGGCCAGGTAGTCTTTTCAAGTGCTAGTTTTGCAGTAGAAGAAACCTGTTCAATCTTTGTTTATTCCTAATAGGAAGTTTTTGTTTTTGAGATGTGGCACAGTGGCCCTCATTATGATTTTGGGGGGGGGGGGTGGCATACCAAACATAGAAACACAAGCTTAGATCACTGTGGAAACTAGTATGCTAATTTATGCAAAATGTAATCATAGTTCAGCAAATTAGAATATTATAAATGTCTCTTTACAATTCTAAGTTTACACAATCTACTCTGTGGGCATCAGCTTTCCCATGTGGGGTGAGTTTGGAACAGAGCAATTTTGAGTAAGAAAATGGAGGGCTGTCCCTCATAGTGAGGGACAGCTGCGAGGTATATAAGGCTCTCAAAGTAACCAGGGTTGTATGTGAAAGGTTATTCTAGTCAAAAATAGAGCTTGAAAGGTTATGTTTTGCAGCCAGATGGTTCGTGACCAGCTGCTGCCACGTTTCCAATATGCCAACAGTAACATTCGCTGAACACACATGTTAGGGCAAGAGACGAGAGAGAAGAATTCCACAACTGCCGGGAAAGGTTTTGTAGAGCAGTTGAAAACAGTGCACTAGAACATCCACACTGAACTGTATGTGTAGCTGTTCTGACAATTGAAAATGGAATTTGAAATGGCTTCAGGCAAAAGTGTGCAGTGGCTTCCAGATCATCCAGAACAAGCGTGTAATTGTGTGAAATGGGAGCTGTGTAGGCCAGCATTTTGAACACATAACTGAACCCAGAACTGCCGGTTCAAATCACTCTAGAGCCACTGAGTCCGTGTGTGACCTTGATGGAAGTCATGTAACTTCCCAGCGCTTCGGTCCTCCCAGATGTAACATTGTATGGAGGCAAGACATGTATAAATGAGATACTGCATTTCAGCTGGGCTTTTTGAAGGGGGGGGGTTGGTTTTTCTGTCAGTGCTATGAACCTGAGGAACTCGACACATAGGGCAACTAATCAATTTCTTCTGCAAATGTATTCCTCAGTTGAATTCATCCCTCAGCCCTGCCTGCAGCTGCTGCATGAAAGATTGAAAACTGCAGCTGCACTTTCCTATTACCACTCATGCTGTGCTGATGCATCTCTAAAATGTGCATCCCCAAGGGCCACTGCGGCTCTGCCATGCCCAGGAATGCCCGATCCACAGACACATAAGCAACCCATTACCATTCAGTGGCGAGCCCATCCTTGCACATGTACAAGAACGATCACGCTTGATAAACGCATAAGTGATTTGACAGACATCACTGCAGAGACACGTATGGAAGCCTTTAGATTATTATGTGATGGCCTGGTTGTTATTGGCACCAGTTACTTTTCCTCATCATGTTCATTCCTGTACATGTGCGGGATGGGCTCAGCACTGAACAAAAGCTAACCACCTATAGGGGCACGGACCAGGTGCTTCCGGGAATGGCAGGACCATCTCAGGCACTGGGAGACGCACTCTGCCATGCTGATTCAGTACAGTATCAATACTTATGGGAAAAATGGCTGACGTTTTCCATGCTTCATGGTAATGATAAATCACACAGCAGCTACCAACAAGGCGCTTTTTATTTTGTTTCATTGCCACAGGTATCGGGAGTAAGTGAGAGAGAGAGAGAGAGAGAGAGACCATGCCTTTTTTGTCATGAAACTGAGTGGCTTCCTCTTCACTACTCCTCATTGGTAAAAGGGTGCATTTTCTTCACTTTATTGTTTATTTTAAAGCTTCCTTTGGTTACTAAAAATGTTCGGGTACTTTTCTTCAGCACGGTCAGGAGAGAGAGAGAGAGAGACTGCGCTTTCCTCTAGTCTCTTTCAGTGGTTCTCTCTCCTCTGTTACACCCAGTGGCATACAGCAGCTCTACAAACAGTTTTAGCAGCCAGTAAGTTGGGGAAAGCTGAAATGATGTATTTATGTGCCCACAATCATGGCTCTACTTTCATTTATCTATGGTGATAGATAGGGAAAATGGGCAGACTGGGTGGTACAGATCAAGCAGTACCATCTGGTACAACATGCCACAAGAGACAGGGTTATCCTAGATATAGCACTGACTTATGGGGAAAGGAACACAGATCTCCAGGTAGAAGGTCATCTTGTGACCAGTGACCATCACATGGTATGGTTTAGTTTGAAAAATAGAACTAATTCATGCCGTTCCAAACGGTAGCATGCAAATATATATCTCTGTACTCTCCTTACTACAACTAAGTATTGCATTAGGAACTAGGTCATTGGGCACTGCTCCCATACTGGTGTCATTGGATTTAGGACACTGTCCTACATGCTGGGCCTTTGGAGATCTTAGGTCTCAGCTCCAGGCAGCATGGGCAGAGATTGCACGCCTCAAATTTCATATTGAAGAGGAAATACATTATAAGAACCACCCGCCATTTCCCCAGCATCCAATAGAAAAACCTCGACCGCAGAGGGTAGTTGGTCCAGGAGGTTGGCAGGTGGTTAGGAGGAGCAAATCAGGTGCCCCATCACCTCTGCTCTCCAACACATTACCTCCAAAACCATATAAACACTATAAACAGGTATCTGCCTCTATCTCTGAAATCAAATAAAGAGGCAGAAGACACTGCAGAGCAGGACACTGCGGCACAGGAGCTAGCACAACAATACTCACCCAAATCAGGAACCAAAACTAAACAAGCACAAAGGAAATCCAAAAACTACAGTCATAGGAGACTCCATGATTGGGAGTTGATACCCATCTCCAGCCAGGGGTGATGGTCAGATGTCTCCCAGGTACATCAGCATGGAGAGACACTGACCGCATTGCTAAAATTGTTCACAAAGCAGAAGAAAACATTGATGTCCTAGTACACATAGGGACTAATGATCTCGCCAGCCGGTCAGTTGTGGAGACCAAGGAACACCTGACTAGGCTGGGTGACAAACTATCATCTATTTCGTCCGGCATCTCCTTCTCTGAGATCCTGCCAGTCTGGGAGAGGGGAGCAGATGGACGGAAGGTCAGAGAAGGGGAGATAAGGGAGCTAAACACGTGGCTCAAGGACTGGTGCCAGGAAAAAGGACACAGATTTGTAGGGAACTGGCAACAGTTCTGGGAGCGAAAGTTCTTTAAATTTGATGGACTGCATCTGACTAAAGAGAGAGTCAGTGCATTGGGGCAGAAGTTTGATGTCTTTGCTGAATATTTAAACTAGCAAATGGGGAGAGGGGTGCAGCACCCCATACGTTGAATGGGAAGAACACCCTTCCCCCCTCAGCTAGTGGTCAAACAGGAATTCAGCGTGTTTGCCGTTCATTTGCATCACCAGGTAAGAAAAAAGGTTTGTCTCCATCGATGCAGGGGTAATGCCAAACTTCACCCAACAACTAACACACCAAAATCTGGCCAATGGAAAATCATGTAACAAATGCTCACAGCCTGGGAAATAAGATCCCAGACCTGCAGGCAATAATGTCAGAGGCTAAACTGGACATAGTAGCAATTAGTGAGACGTGGTTTACCAGTAACCACACTTGGGAGACTTCAGTACCTGGCTATGTATTGTTCAGAAGAGACCGAGGTGCAAAAGGGGGGGAGGAGGGCCCTGTATGTTAATGAAAATATCAAAGCCAGAAATTCAGAATACACATAAGGAGCCAGAAGAACTGTGGGTCACCCTGGAAACAGGGAATGGGACAGCCATAAGAACTGGGGTTGTCTACAGGCCCCAGACCAGAGGGAGGACATAGACACATTACTGTTAGAAGATATACAAAACATGACAGCTAAAGGAGGTTCTGATAATGGGAGACCTCAACATGCCAGATACAGATTGGTCATACCAACAGGAACATCTGCCAGAACTAGACTCATAGTGGATTCCCTGCAGGGGAGGGCCTCAAACAACTGGTACAGCAACCCACAAGAGACAGGGCTATCCTAGATCTAGTACTGACTAACAAAGAAGGGATCACAGATCTCCAGGTAGAAGGTCACCTAGGGCCAGTGACCATCACATGGTATGGTTCAATTTGGCTACTACATCTAAATCATCCCATTCCAAGGCAAAATATGGGACTTCAGAGAGCTGACTTTGATAAGATGGCCAACAGAGTTAAGCTAGCCCTGGCAAAAAGAAACACAGGTGAGGGGGTACAGGCAAAGTGGGCAAGCATTAAGGATGCAATACTTGAAGCAACATCCCATTGTGTTAGACAGAAAAGGAAGTGCAAAAGAAGAAGGAAAACACTTTGGTTCTCAAATACAGTAGCAGAAAAGGTCAGAGCCAAAAGGCTGGCCTTCAGGAAATATAAGGGAACACAGCGGGATGAAGATAGGGAGGCATACCAAACTGCCCTAAGGGAAGCAGGGAAGGCAGTAAGGCAGACAAAGTCCCGAACTGAGGAAACACTAGCAAGAACAGTAAAAGAAGGTGACAAGACTTTCTATAGATACATTAGTGAAAGGAGAAAGTCCAGAGGGGGTATTGCTAAGCTTAATGGAGAAAAGGGAGCATGTGAGGAGGAGGACCCTGTAAAGGCATCTATCCTAAACAGATACTTTTGCTCAGTATTTACTGAAGAGAAGGTAGGCAGGGCCCACAGCTCAGCATCATGGACACGGGGAGGGAGGTGAGCACTACTCCCTTCACAAAAGAAAGGGTCCTACAAGAGCTGAGCTCAGGGTGGATAAGGCAATGGGACCTGATGGCATACATCCCAGGGTACTTAAGGAGCTAAAGGAGGAACTAGCAGAGCCATTAGCAGAATTGTTTAGTGAGTCTCTGAGCACAGGAGAGGTCCCAGAAGACTAGAGAAGGGTTCATGTGATCCCGCCCACAAGAGTGGTAGCAGGAGGAGACGGGGAACTACAGACCGGTCAGTCTTACCTCAGTAGTGGGCAAGATTATGGAGGCACCTTAAGGAAAGGATAGTGCAACACCTGGAATCCATAGGGCACAGGATCCAAGACAGCATGGGTTTACAAAGGAAGGTCCTGTCAAACTAATCTCATAGATTTCTTTGACTGGGTAACCAGAGTGGTGGACCAAGGGGAGCAGTTGATGTCGCCTACCTTGACTTCAGCAAAGCTTTTGACACTGTTCCACATAGAAGATTGATAAATAAGCTGGGTAGGCTCGGGTGGGTCAGAAGTTGGTCAACTGGGTGGCAAACTGGTTGACGGGCAGAAACAGAGAGTGGTGGTAAATGGTATACAGTCAGAAGAGATGCAAGTCACAAGTGGGTACCTCAGGGATCAGTCCTGGGGCCAGTCCTCTTCAACATCTTCATTAGTGATCTTGCAGATGGACTAGAGGGTAAGGCTTGTCTGTTTGCAGATGACACCAAGATCTGCAACAGAGTAGATGATCCAGATGGGGTGGGCAGAATGAGAAGAGATCTGGATAAACTAGCAGAATGGTCAGAAGAGTGGCAACTGGATTTAATGCAAACAAGTGCAAAATCATGCACATAGGAAGAGAAACCCTGAAGCCACCTATAGGCTGGGAGGGAGTTGCTAGCAGTCACAAAGGAAGAAAGAGACTTGGGCATCATCATCACTGATGACCTAAATCATCCAAGCAGACCTCTAAAGCAGTAGGTAAGGCTAGGGGGTGTTAGGTGTATTAGGTAGGGTATCACAAGTCGAAGAGGGAGGTAATAATCCCCAGAAGACACTGTTAGCCCCATCTGAGTACTGCGCAGTATTGAGGCCACACCTTCACAAGGACATTAACCAAATTGAGGCAGTCCAGAGAAGGGCAACCAAAATGGTGCAGGGACCGTACAGAAGACATATGAGGACAGATTAACGGAGCTCAATATGTATACCCTTGAGCAAAGGAGGGAGAGAGGTGATATGATCGAGGCATTCAAACACCTTAATGGTATAAACAAGGTGAAAGAGTCTAACATGTTTAAATATAAGAAAAATAGCAGGACAAGAGGACACAGCATGAGATTAGAGGAGGCCAATTAAGGGGAATGTGAGGAAATTCTTTTCACAGAAAGGGTGGTGGATGCATGGAATGGCTTACCACAAGAAGTGGTGGCTATGAATACAGTGCAGGGCTTCAAACAGGCATGGGATAGGCATAAGGGAGCAAAACAAATGACTATGAATAGATAGGTCACTGACAGAGCAAAGGCCGATGGCACATTTATAAGGTAGAAAAAGAAATGGGCAGACTGGATGGGCCTTGCGGTCCTTATCTGCCGTCAACTTCTATGTTTCTAGGTTCTGGGGTCCTGCTGTTGTCCTTATTTCGGTAAGAGACCTCTTCCACACTTTTGAAAATTTTCTAAATAAATTTGCATTCTTTACATTCCATTTCATGTATGGCATCATGCCAGAATTTTTTTGACAGGGCAGGGGTTTGCTGTAGGAGGGATGCAACTACAGTGCCTGAACAGGGCACAAAACGTGGGACACACTTTTTTGGGGATGGCGTCGATATGTCCGGAGAAGTTTAGGTGTTGGTCCAGCCAAGCACCCAAGTACCTGAAGGAGGATGTGTCCTCAAGTAGATTACCATCAATGTTGAGGAAAGTGGGCAGGGAAGCAAGCCTACAGAGTCTCTGCATTGTGCCAAAGGTCATGGTCATAGTCTTCCTGGCATAAAGAAAAAGTTGAAGGTTAGTAAACCAGAGGTGAACTTTGTCAAAGTCATGCTGCAAGTTGGATGGAACCTTGACAGGGTTGAGACAGATGTATAAGAACTGTATCAGCAGCATACATGTGTATGGTGGAGGGTGAGCAGATGGACGGAAGGTCATTTAGAAAGATGGAGAATAATAAGGGCACTAACACTGAGCCCTGCGAGACACCAGTTCTAAATGGGATGGGAGGGGAAATGGCATCAGTGTAAGTCCAGCCCTCCCACCACCACCACCAACCCTCTCACATTATTGAACATGAAGACATAGACAGTGGCAGTACATACGCTGTTTTCTGTTGGAGTCTGCAAACTCAAACGATCCTCTTGACTTTACATTTTCTTTTTTTTTTTCCGCCCTGTGCTCACTGGTCCTCCACTCCTTCAGGCTCTGCCAAGTTCCCCCTGACCTCTCCTGTCCTTGCCCGGCCCTCCTCTAGTCCCCAGATTGCAGCCGACCCCCAGGATATCCCAGTGTATCCTTTCACCAGGTGGGTCCCTCTCCTCCGAGGGGGAAGGCACCGGGGGGGAGGCACCGGGGGGAGGATAGCCCCAGCACATCCTTCTAGGGCCCGGAGATGCTGCTGGGGAACAGGAGGCACCAGAAAGGTGCTGGAAGCCCTTAGGAACAGAGAGCCATAATCCGGTGGGCCAGCGAGCGATTTTCCTGGCTTTCTGTTGGGGGCAGCGTAGTGACATCACGGCATACACCGACGTCCGCTCCTCCCCCAGTTAGTATTGGGCCGTGCATCCTGTGATACTCCCAGCCTCCGCTAGGAGCCAGCAGATGCTGGACCAGTCCCCTACCCTCCCCCTGAAGAAGGAGAGCTGTCCCTGGGATGCTCAATCCTTCTCCCCCTGGCCAGCCCTGCAGTGACCGGGCTCATTCCGAACCTGGGTCGCAGCCATCGCAAATGGAAATCCAACCGTTGCACCGGCGGGCCAGCACATTTTCTTTTGAATGTGATTATATGCTTATAACAATAGTAAATGTACTGTTTATTGTGTCAGCCTGTATACTTTATATGATGTATATGCAGTGTTAAATTTTTTTTATATTTTTTTACTACTTTCCGTGCTGCCCTGAAGTAACCGCTTTGATAGTAGTCACTGTCCATTCTGTCATCTAAATGAAATGTGCTTCAGCACTGCCTGTCAGCTGTAAGGCACAACAAGGGCGATGTAGGGTACTGGTGTAGTGTCAAGTCATCCCTTCATATATTTATCAGGTGTGCTGATGTTAATAAAAATCTTGCACTGACAGTAATACTTCTCCAGTCACAGTCACATCAAACATCTGTGTCAGGAGACATATACAAAATAAAGTAAATGCATGCCAAATCATTTTGAACTACATTGAACAGTGCCAGCCTGATTTATCTGTCACCTGTTACATTATTTTGACGGGGTTTTTTTTAGGTTTGAAATTCTAATTGGTACATTTTTAGACTCATACTTGGATCGGATGTAGCTAGGATCTGGTTGTGCCCAACCTCCCCAAACTTTTGAAATGAAAACACATAATGTTAGAAGGCACCAACAGAGAAACATTTGATCTAACCCCTTCGCATTATAATGCATGCTATTCGGTATAATTTATTCATGTTATTTCTCATGTTATAGAATGTTATTATTCATGTTCTATACATTTCCATTCTACATAGTATGTGCTGTGGTGGTGTTGTGTGTGTGTGTGTGGGGGGGGTATATTCGAACATTTTGACATTGTGGCTTACACGATTCTTCTACCGCAATGGACATGTAACATTGTAAAGTTCACCCCTATAGTTTCTGCAGGAAGGAAAGATGTTATGGAATTCAAGCTTCATTCACATATGTTGCATGGAATCGGATAGTTCCAGAGTGTGCCACCCTCCCGGCTGAATTATGATGGAACAAAACAAAATATTGAAACTTGAATTAGGACCAATGACAACTACACCAAACTTGTATTTTAGCATAAAGGTGTCAGCTGACAGAAAGAAGCATTTGGTGAAATTCTAGTCTTCTAATTTTGAAATGATGATACATCTTTTACCCAGAGCCAGCTTTTTATTTTGGTTGGCATTGCCAGCTTGATATTGTTTAGCGAAAGTGCGACTTTTACTGGAAGAGATGGCACTGAATAATTAATCTGTAGGGTACAGGTCTGAGGTTACACCTCTCAAAAGTAATCTTCAAACAGTAAGTGTACAACTGACAAACAGAGCTACTTATCAGATTAGGGCAGGCCTCACAGATGCTGCTCTGTGTAGCATTTTTTCCTTCATTTTCTTTTAGGAATCAAGCATATAATGTAATTGGAGTACCTTGGCGTACACTGGAGTAAATTGGAGTAAACAAACTGGATATTGAACTAGACATCATCTTTCAGTCTCTTTAACATCTTTCTTTCACTTTGTGCCACTTTCAGAATCCATCATTGTGTGTGTGTGTGTGTGTGTGTGTGTGTGTGGTGGTGGTGGTGGGTGTTTTAGCCTTGCCAACCCTAAAGTTTACCTCGCCTTCCCCTCCTCCCAACAATGTTTCCCTCCCCCACCAACTCCTGGCTATGCTCTGGGATGCCCCCTCCCCTATACCTATCTCAGTCTCTCTTGTACCCCTCCACATTTGCAACAGTCACCAGCTCCATGGTCACTTGATTCTATACATTTTGTATTTGTCTTCTGAAGTTTGTTTTGTGTGTGGTATGTGGCTTTACAGTGCATTAGCGCATTGTGTGTATTCCTGTTTTTTGCCCACCGATTCAGTTGATGGCCTATGTCCACTGTGTAGGAGTTACTAAAAGTTGGTCTTTTATGTACACAAGTACATTAAAAGCTGTGTGACTGCACGATGGTGACATTTTCCGGACTGAAAATATAGAAACATACTGTAGAATTTGACGGCAGATAAGGACTGCAAGTCCCATCCAGTCTGCCCATTTTTTTTTCTACCTTATAAATGTGCCATCGGCCTTTACTCTGTCAGTGGCCTATCTATTCATACTCATCTGTATTGCTCTCTTATGCCTATCCCATGCCTGTTTGAAGCCATGCACTGTATTCATAGCCACCACTTCCATAAGGTAGGCCGTTCCATGCATCCACCACCCTTTCTGTGATAAAGAACTACCTCACATTGCCCCTTAAACGGCCTTCGTCTAATCTCATGTTGTGTCCTCTTGTTCTGCTATTTTTCTTATATTGAAACATGTTAGACTCTTTCACCCTGTTAATGCCCTTCAGGTGTTTGAATGTTTCAATCATATTACCTCTCTCCCTTCTTTGCGCTAGAGTATACATATTGAGCTCCGTTAATCTGTCCTCTGATGTTTTCTGATGCAGTACCTGCACCATTTTGGTAGCCCTTCCCTGGACTGTCTCCATTTGGTTAATGTCCTTGTGAAGCTGTGGGGAATTCTGGCACCCAATTTTCAACATGTGGTTATTGTGACCCCTACTCATGAATTCAGCCACTATCATGGCATTATTTGTTCCCGAAAGGTGCTTTTGCGTTCACTGAGCGGAATCACCTTTCAGGACTGATTAATGAAATAACATTGCCAGTGTTCATGCAGTGGGCTCTCAAAAAGACTATGTTGCACATTTGGTGGAAAAATTAAAAACAATGACTATTTTACGAGCGTGTGTTGAACAGTTGCTAAGCACACTCAGAACTTTGCGAATTTGCAATATTGTCACTCAGGTTTTCCAACACTGACATTTTTCCACACCTCCTTATGAACACTACAGCTGTCATTTTTCACATTTGGGCCAAAATGTGTTTTTGCGCTTGTGGCGCACAATAGCACGGTCGTTGTGGGAAATCAGTGTTTGTGACACATTAAGAAAATCATAGTGACACTGTTCATGCGCAGAGGTCCTAAAATGTTTATGTTGAAAATTTTGTGATAAAAGTCTATAAAATGACTGTGTTACAAGTGTATGTTTCGCAGTTTCTATGCACCCTTGTAACTTTGCAAATTATGAATATTTTCAAGCCATATTTTCAACACTGTCATTTTTTCACACCTCCATATGAACAGTACAGCTGTCACTTTTCACATCCTGGTCAAAATGTGTTTTTACACTTCCTGTGTAGAATTGCGCGTTTGCTTTGGGGAGCGTAGATGAATATGGTAGGCATCCAGGCTGGTGGGGGGGCATAGGGGATGGCAAAGAAGGATGGACAAAGAATAACTAGGGAGTGAACCTGACCCCAGTATCAGTGGCACTAACAAAAAAGAGAAGAGAAGGGAGTGGGTGCCCGAGGTGAAGGGGGGCCTCCTGATGGGGGAGGAAGAGACCACAGGGAGTACCAGGTGAGAGAGCAGATGGCTGTGGGTAGGGAGTGACCAGGGGTGGCATACAAGGGAACAAGTAGGAGGGGGGAACCAATAGGGGAAGAGATGTAAGAGGGATATCAACTAGGAATAGATTTGAACCTCTACCTCTGCTGTGGGAGAGAGAGAGGGGGAGCAGGAACATATTGAAGGGGGGTACAACTAGCGGGGCATGAGAGCGATGGCAACAGTTATGGGAATAGATAGTGCGGACGAAAGTGTATAAGGAGGCTAGTAAGGAAGGAGGGGTGGTGACTGGAGGAGAGAAGGCTATGGGAATGGGGAAGGATAGGAGGGGCATCACTATGGGTGTAGAAAAAAACTCCTCAGGCTCCTCCCCTCTCCTCACTGCCAATGATGCTCCATGGGACCCGCCCCTACTCAGGCCTAATCATACACTCTGAGGCCCCAAGCATCTAATCAAGGAAACCATTGGTTTAATAGGTGTCCAACCTCCATGAAACAGAACTTTTCATATTAAATAGGCAGCTCAAATTTTGACTTCATGGGTTCATTTTAGGTATATTGATGCATGAAAGGCCTAACCCTGGGAAGGTAGGAATTATTAGGTGTTTCATGTTTTATTTTTTGATAGCTGGTGATTTTATCTGTGTATCAGGATTCTAGATTTGACTATTCCAGTACAACCCCAATATGCAAGAGACTGCAGTTGTCCCTACATACAGTTTTTTTTTTACCCGTGTTACAGTTTATTTACACGTGCTTATTCAACTATATGGTACAATAATTTTCCACTGAGGTTCTGCTCCTTTTGTTCTTAACCACTGGACAGTCATACATCGCAACGGATATGAAATTTCTGGTTAAATCCTTAACGCTAATGGACAGTCTTGATACCCCATTCCTTCATTAGCCACTGACTCATTGTGCGAGTAGTAAGTCATACAACCTATCTATGCCTCAGTCATCTCACCTGTCAAACAGAACATAAATATGACGGAATTCTCTAGTGTATTCATGGTCTAATAATCCTGTATTTGACAACAAATCACAAACGCTTCCACTCACATGTTTTTTGAATTAGCCTTTCATGTTGTCTTTTCTCAACCTGCATTGACAAACAAAAACATGCCTATCCAGTCTCAATTTTGCAGTTTTAATTTGGTATCATCGATGTTTTTCACACCTGGCTTCCTATCACGTGTGTGTGTGTGTGTGTGTGTGGTGTTAGTTGGACTTTCAAATCTGTGTATCAAATGGTGTTGTAAATGTCTAATTTGTGTACTTTACACCTCAAATGCCATCACTAAGGAATAATCATACCTCATGGTGTCAAACATTCCATTTGCAATGTAATCTGGAGTTCATGTTAACAGTAATTGCATTCACGTGTTGATAACCAGTGTTAACACTGTTCCACTTCGTGGGTTTCAGAATTGTGACATTCACGAGGATGGCTGAGGTACAGTTTGCTACAAATAATGTTGCACCAGCAGTGAAATGTGGTAGGCCACGCACCCTCACCGATTCTGCCAGAGAACGGCATAAGAGAGCACTGGATGCAGAGTGCGCAAAAAGCCATATATCAATCGGCAATCAAATGGCACGTTGGCTAATGATCAAGAAACAGAAGAATTTATCATCCCATTCTGATATTGCTGGCTTTCTACTAGACTGGTTAGTTAAATTTTTTTTTGCTGATCTATTTCTCCTCCTATCTGGCTCCCAGTTGGCATTCTTGTCCTCACATACTTAATCTGGTTGCTATCTGTCTATCCACAGCTCCTTATAGGACACTTCCATATAACCCCATTGGCTTGCCCCACATTGTTTTGTGGGAAGGGAGCCCTCTTCTCCCCACCACATTTGGAGCTAGTTGTCTTTGATGGCCCCAAAGCCTGGCCGACACATTAGTACGGCAATCAAATTGACGCAACAGGGAAGCCATTTTCCTCCTCATATTTTTTCCCCCATAATGAGCAGGGCATGCAATGATGCCAATTTTGTGAGCACACACACACCTGCACTCACTCCTCATGCTGTCTTCCCCGGCTTAGTCCTCTTGGTGTTCGTCATTGGCACACCGGCCCCAGACACAGCTACGGTCCAGCAATGTAGTGACAGCTGAAGTCACCACTCCACGTAGATGGAATGTGGTCCCTCAGAAGCTCGATCCCTCTCCTCCCCTACCAACCTCCAAAGGACCCGAGTCAACTCCGGAGCCGTTGTCACCGGTGTTGCGCGAGGTGTGGCGTCCAGCGCTTAACCCTCACTTAACCGGAATGGCTTTATTTAGGCAAATTTTGTAGGTTTCACATGACTATATTTTGACTATGTTTTTCAAATTTATTTCCATTGATTGCCAAACTGTTATGGTTTGCATTCATTTTCCACAGGTACGATACCACAGTCCATGCTCCAAACACTGGTATGCCATCATCGCCCATAGTGCATTCCACTCTGCAGCATTCACAGAAACGTTATGGCACATCATCTGCACTACCATAGTGCATTCTACTCCGCAGCATTCACAGAAATGTTACGGCACATCATCCGCACTATCATAGTGCATTCCACTCCGCAGCATTCACAGAAACGTTACGGCACATCATCCGCACTACCATAGTGCATTCCACTCCGCAGCATTCACAGAAACGTTACGGTACATCATCCGCACTACCATAGTGCATTCCACTCCGCAGCATTCACAGAAACATTACGGCACATCATCTGCACTGCCATAGTGCATTCCACTCCACAGCAGACACAGAAACGTTACTGCACATCATCTGCACTATCCAATGCTGACATGAAGATGGCGGATCAGCAGCCAGATCTGCAAGACCATATGTCCAACACTAGGTAAGTGGAAGCATTACCTCATTCACACCACAACAGCTCTTTGATATTTCCACCACTTGTGCCCTGTATGCTCTTATCACTGCATCTCGGGCCTTTCTAAGCAAAATAAAGCCATTATCTGCATGCCTCAAACAAATGTGAATACCTCTTGAACAGTTAATGCGATACATAAAGTATGATTGTAAAATTTTTTAGCACTACATTAACTTTCCAGTGCTGCTATGCAATTAATTGTAATTAGTTTGTTGTTTATTTTATACTGGTTCAAAATCTCAGTTGTTTACGTGGTGCTTTGGTGAGGCTGGTGCGACTAATGTCATCCATGCCACTCCTAAAGTATACATGGGAAACACAAAGTATCAGTGGCAACATTGTTCAGAAGTAAAAATTACCCTTCTAACGACACTGTGCAATCAATTGTCATCCATTTTGTTTTTATTTTATACTAGCTGACATACCAAACAACTTTTTTTTTATAATATTAATTTCATGGTGCTTAGGTGAGTCTTGACAGACAGATGTCAGCCATGCACACCATGCCTTTATTAAAACTGAATAACTCCTCAAGTATATGTGATCGACCAAAATTATCAGCAGTGAAATAGTTCAGCATGAAATTATCTTTCTAACTGTGCTAGTTAATCAATTCTAAGCAATTTGCTTTGCTTTCTATTTAGGTAAAAAGAGCTGACTTCATCAGGCATTATTCGCCTGAGTGGCTGTGCTTTCAGGTGCCACCTACAGGCATATCTCTGCCTGAATGAGTTAAATGTTATTTGGCATACATGAGAACAATTGTTGGTAGTGATTAAGTGCCTTTTCCTTTTTTTTTTTTGCAGCAGTCATGCACACTCTGAGGTTACAGAGGGATTGGGATGCAACGATCATCTGCCCGGCACATTGGCATCGTACGATGGTTACACAGAGACACGTTGTAACAGTAAAGGTTTCCTCTACATGCCCATCTCTCAGGCACGTGAACAATACTGTTATGGATTTATTAATTTTTTTTTATTTATTAGGAATTTGGTAAATACCTTTAGCACATGCTCGCTTTCCTGAAAAGTTCAACTTGACCAACATACATAAGACAGGATTAACATCATGAGGTCAGACGAAGTATAAAACAGTAGGGTTACAGTGATACAGTTTCATGGCTTATAGCTACAGTATTACACAATCATAGCTAGCACCAGGCTTAGTACAGCATCAGGACAGAGGTATTTGGGAGGTGATGCTCACAATTTTGGGGGGTGAGGGAGAGGGATGGGGGAGTGTAAACTCAAGGGGCTAGGCAGGAGACAGCTGAGAAGTCACCATGTAGTCTTTGACAAGAGGTAGAATAATGGTATTTTTGAGTTATGTTAGCAGCAGAAAAGGGCTGGAGGGAGAGGTGGATGTGGTGTAAAACTCAAGGGGCTACTGCAGGGGAGGTCCGCACTATAGAACAACCAGACCATGGTTGATGGTCGATATAGCATGGAGCTGGAGACCCCAAGGCGAAGTGCCTCATGTGTTAGGTAAATGCTATGCCTGTAGAGGACACCCAGTTTTGAGTTAACTGTATTGACTATCGAGTCAATAGGGTCAGTGAAGGAGATGGTATCATCAAGTGTTACTCCCAGTCACTTAAAGTGGTCACTTTATCCAGTGTTGCATTGACTTACCTTTTTTTTATGATTTTTTTTTTTTTGTTAGTTAATTTGTTTATCCTACTGGTACCTGATGGAAGTTCTTACATAGAAACAGAATTTGACAGCAGATAAGGACCGCTTGATCCACCCAGTCTGCCCATTTCCCTACCTACTGGATAAGCTGCAGATCCTAGTTAACCGGCAGTCTACTTCTTCCTACCCCCACCCCCTAGAATGGCCTTATGACTGTCCCATGCATGCTTGAATTCCACCACTGTTTTTGACCTCCACAACCTCCTCCAGAAGACCATTCCATGCATCCACAACCTCTCTGTGAAAAAATATTTTTAAATTACTCCTGAGCTGCTCTTCCCATCTTCAAATTGTGCCTTCTTGTTCTTGTAGTAACCTCTTTTTGAAAGATGCTGCCCTCTTGGACTTTGTTGATTCCTTGAGGTACTTGAACGCTTCTATCATATCCCCTCTCCCTGCTTTCCTCGAGGCTATACATATTAAGCTCCTTCGCTCTCTTCATATGTCTTCCGTGCAGACCCTGCACCATTTTAGTTGCCCTCCTCTGGACAGCTTTCATCTTGTCTATGTCTCGTGATGAGGATTGGGTCTCCAGAACTGCATGCAGTACCAGATTGGGTCTCACTCAGCTGTCTGTACAGAGGGATAATAACTTCCTGTTTCTACTGGTGATGCCTCCTATGCATCCCAGTATCTCCATCTCCTCCTGCTGCCCTCTCACATTGCTTGCCCACCTTTAGGTCATCTGATATGACACCCCAGGTCCCTTTCCATTTTTGTTGTTGTTAGTATCTCACCCCCACTGTGTACTCTTCCCCTGGGTTTTGTTTCCCAGGAGCATTACCTTGCACTTCTTAGCATTAAATCTAAGCTGTCATACATTTGACCATTCCTCTAACCTGCCAAGTCCCTTCTCATCCTTTCCACCCCACCTTGTGCATCGAACTCTGTTGCAGATGTTTGTGCATCTGCAAAGAGACATACTTTTTCTTCCAGTCCCTCTGCAATGTCGCTTATAAAGACATTGAAGAGGACCGGTCCTAATACTGAACCCCGTGGTACCCCACTAGTAACCCTTCTTCTGAGTGGACTCCATTTACTATTACTCTCTGTGTCCTTTCTCCAGCCAATTCTTTACCCAGGCTGTCATCTTGGGACCCACCCCAGGCTGGCTAACTTGTATATTAATCTTTGTGTGGGATCTGTCTAATGCCTTGCTAAAGTCTAGGTAGGCTGCGTCCACAGCCCCTCCCTGATCTACTACTTTGGTCACCCAGTCAAAGAAATCTATCAGATTCGTCTGGCATGACCTTCCTGATGTGAATCCATGCTGCCTTGGGTCCTGTGCCCTCTGGCCTCTGGGGATACTTGACAATTCTTTCCTTCAGAAGTGATTCCATCATTTTCCCTATCACTGAGGTTAAACTAACAGGTCTGTAGTTTCCTGCTTCTGCCTTGCTTCACTTTGTGAAGGGGAATCACATCTGTCCTCCTCCAGTCCTCGGTACCACCCCATCCTCCCATGATTTGTTAAAAGGGTAGTCAGTGGTGTCACTAGTTCTACCCTTAGTTCTTTTAGAATTCTGGGATGAATCTTGTCGGCCCCATTGCTTTGTTCTTCAGTTTTAAGAGTTCTTTCAGAACCTTTCTTCTGTAAATGGGCTGGTATCAACTTCTGTATCCAGAGTGTTTCTACTGTTTGTTTAGGGGTACCTCCCTCTTCATTTGTAAATACTGGAGCAAAAATATTTGTTTAGTATCTCTGCCCTTTTCACAGTCTCCTCTGCCCACCCTCCCTCCCCTTATTGCTTCCACTATCCTCCCTTGGTCTTCCTTTCGCCCCTGATGTACCCTATAAAAGGTTTTATCCCCTTCTTAACTAAGTTGGCTATCTTTTCCTCAGTTTGGGCCTTTTGCTGTTCTGACTGCCTTCCCAGCCTCCTTTTGCTTTAACTGTTACAGTTCTCTGTCCTGCTCCTTCATGGTATTCCTTGTACTTCCTGAATGCTTTCTTTCTCTTGAACCTCAGGTGCCACTTCTTTGAGAACCATAGTGGTTTCTTACATCATTTTGTTTTTATTTGCTTCACACAAATCAGTTACCTCTGTGATGGCAGGTTTTATTATTCCCATTGTTCTTCCACCCTCCTTCCTGCCCATTTGCTAGTGCATTCTTGGGCACTCACCCATTTTGGCAAAGTCAGCCCGCCTTAAAGTCCAGTACTTTTGCCTTGTATGGCTTTGACTCTATTGCTGTGTTTATTATGAACTATACTGTTCGATGGTCTCTAGTTCCCAGATGGCTACCTGCTTCTACATCTGTGATCCTCTCTCCATCTCCATTTGAGAGAACCTGGTCTAAGATTGTTCCTCTCTAGTGGGCTCCAATACTAGTTGTCTCAAGGCATGCCCTGTAAGGCAGCTAGAATAACCCCACCTATAGTGGTGGCTGCAACTGCACTCCAGTTAACATCTGGCATATTCAGATCACCCATCAGCAATATCTCCTTTTCTGCCATTCTAAGTATACTTTCTATCATTTCCTTGTCCATTTCCTCCCCTGAGAGAGGTCTGTATCCCCAACCACCTATTAGATCGTGTAGTGCCATTGCCCTGTCTCAAATTTACTCCACAGTGTTTCTTTTTTCCCTTTCTTTTTGTTCTGTTGCTTTTATTCCTTTCCTTATGTAAAGAGCTACCCTCCTCCTCTTTTACCCTCCCTGTCCCTCCCAGATAGTGTGATCCTGATATGTTTACGTCCGCAGTCATGGTTTTGTTTGTACCCTGTTTCTGTGACGTCATTATATCCAGATGTTCCTCCTCCATCAAGGCCACTAATTCAGGAAACTTATTACTCAGACTACGGGCATTGGTACTCATTGTTTCCATTTTTGATGGCTTTACCTTCTGTTGCAGCATCCCCACTGACCTTTCTACTCGTCTTTTTCTCATTTAGTGTCCTGTTATGTAGGGAGGCTGGGATTTCCTGCTGCTTATCAGTGCCTCCCTGACTAGTTTAATAGCTTGCCAATGAAGTATTTAAACCGATTGCTCAAAGACTTGTTCCTTTACTGGACAGATACAGACCATCCTGCCAGTATAGGCCAATTGTCCTCAGGTGAACCCCAGTTCCCCAATGAAGCTAAACCCCTGTGTTCGCACCATTTTTTCAACCATTCATTAAACTGCATGGTGCCAATTGTGCCCTCGCCTCCCATGCCATTGACAGGCCGCACCTCTGGATCCCCATCCCTGTCCCCTACTCAGCTCCTCCGGAGGAGGTCAGGGAGTCAAAACAGTGGTGGAATTAAGCATGCATGGGACAGTCATAAGGCAATTCTTAGGGTGGGGTAGGAAGAAGTAGGCTGCTGGTTAACTAGGATCTGCAGCTTATCCAGTAGGCAGGAAATGGGCAGACTGGGTGGGCCAAGCAATCCTCATCTGCATCAAATTCTATGTTTCTATGTTTCTACAAGAGCAAATAAATAAAGTAAATAAATTCCCTATCCCATGCCCTTTTGAAGCTGTTCACAGATTTACATGATGCCACCCATTCTGGTAGGGCATTCCATTTTGCTACCACCCTCTCTGTGAAATAATGTCTCCTCATTTCCTTTCTAAATCTCCCCTCCTCTATTCTTAGCCCGTGCCCCCTGGTGACCCTCCCCCTCCTTAACTTAAAGACCCGTCTGCCCCATCCTTATTGATTCCCCTCAGATACTTGAATGTCTCTGTCATGTCCCCCTGTCCCTTCTATCCTCCAGGGTGTACATATTCAGGTCTCCCAGCCTGCTGTCATAGTCTCTCCCTCCATTCGCATATCATCTTTATTGCCCTCCTCTGCACCCCTCCAGTAGCCTGATATCACGCTTTAGGTATGGCCTCCAAAACTGCACACAATACTCTAAGTCAACGGGTTCTTAGATTTTGTCACAGTGAGCCTCCCAAATCCATGGAAAAGATTTTGAGCCTCCCCAAAAACTGAAATATTCTTGGACCTCCCAAGGAAAAATAACATGCTATACTTTGTGCAGTACACCATGAATAAATTGAAACCCTTTGAGTACTTGGCTCACATTCAGTTCTTTGTCTTATACTGATGTGGAACCTTTAAAAAGAGTTATTGTGCTCAAAGGTGTTATCTGAATAACAAATAAATAAAATATACAAATTTTATTATTCAGTTTATTATAACCCCCGGTCAGCATACTTGCTCTATTTTCATTCTTGAACCATTGTTACCCCTTGTTGCAGAACCTTCATGGGTCAGACTACTTTCTCTGTTTCCTCTCTATATGAAATAACCTTCCTGCATACTTTGCCTCTCCCCCTCTTTCCCTGCTCCTAGGCAACTTCTCTGGGATTACTTTGCTCCTTCCTGCTACTGCTCTTTGAACTTATATGCTCAATCATTGTATTTGGGCTGTTCTGCCATCACCTACTACTATCCTCTTTCAGTTTGCTTCATCTCTTCACACAAAATACATAAAACTCAAAATTTAAATACTGTACTTTTGAGACTTGCTTGAGCCTCCCCTGGAAGAGGTTGGAGCCTCCCCAGGGAGGCTGGCCTCACCATTTGAGAACCCCTGCTCTAAGTGCATCCTTACCAGCGACCTGTAGAGGGGCAAGATCACCTCTCTTTGCCTGGATGAAAAAAACGTCGCTATGCACCCCCGCATTTTGTTCACTTTTGCAGCTGCTCTCTGCACTGGGCAGTGTTTTTCATGGTCCCTGTTATCATTACCCCTAGGTCCTTCTCCTCCTCAGCGATCCCAAGCTTAACCCCATCCCAGCCAGTATTCACTCCTTGGGTTCTTCACCCCAAAGTGCATAACCTTACACTTCTTTGCATCGAACCCCAGCTGCTACCTCTCTGACCACTCCTCTAGCTTGCTTAGGTGCCCCTGCAGCTGCTTCCATCCCTCCTCTCCATCCACCACTGCTCCGATTTTGGTGTAATCAGCAAACAGACTTACCTTGCTCACCACCCCGTGTGTAATGTCTGATATGAAGAGCCCAAATAATACTGGCCACAACACAGAGCCCTGTGGCACCCCACTCGTCACCGGCCTTGGAGTTGAGAGCTCCCCTGTCACCACCACCCGTTGCAGCTTTCCACTCATCCAGCTTGTAATCCAGTTCCATCATTTTTGCCCCTACCCCTACACCAGTTAGCTTCACCCCAAGCCACCCATGAGGCACCAAAATGAAGGCCTTGCTGAAGTCCAAGTAAAGAACATCCACCGCATGACCCTTATCCAGCTCACCTGTCATCCAGTCATAATATTGTATCAGGTTGGTTTGACAAGACTCCCCTGAAACTAACTCATGCTGCCTCACATCCTGGAGGCCACTGTCCTCAGGTATGACGCAATCTTTTTCTTTAGTATCGTTTTTATGAGTTTGCACTTTGGAGGTGAGACTTACGGTTGATAATTACCGGTTCAACCCCTGTCCTGCTCATGTGTGGCACTACATGTGCCATCCTCCAATCCAGTAGCACACATCCCAACTCCAGTGAGGTGCTGTACAGATCCGCCAGCAGCTCTGCCAACACCTTCGCCATCTCCCTCAATACCCTGGGGTGGATACCAACTGGTCCTGGTGCCTTGTCTACCTTCAGTGCCCTCTGTCCCTCTAGGATTCTACTTGCCTCAGTTCTTCCATCTGTCACCTCCTCTCGCCTGTCCCCACCCTCCCAGCCCATGCTGGATGGTCCCCCTTTCTTCCATGAACACTGAGCAAAAGTATTCATTCAGTGCTTCTGCCTGCTCCTCCCCTTTTCCGTCCACTCCCCACCTTTTTATCCTCACTATTGTCTCCTTGCACTTCCTTTTCTCCTGATATATCTGAAAAAGCCTTCCTCCCCATTAAGTCCCTGTGCTAATCTCAGTTCCCTCTGGGTCTTGGCTTCCCTCACTTTTCTAGTCACCTCCCTGGACCTTCTTGCATATTCCTCCCTGTTCACTTCCTTCCCTATCCTCCTAAACCTCTGATGCCACTCGTTTGCCCTCACCACCTCCACAACCTTGCTGTTCAACCAGCATGGTTTTCTTCTCTGCTTCTCTTACTCTGTACCTTAGTGCAGGCTTCTGTTGCCTCTGTAATCCCCGTTAATAATATCCCATTTCTGCTCCATGTCCATCTCCTGCCTTATGCCCTCCAGTTTCCTTTTAAGTACTTTCTTCATCCTTCCATATTCCACCCCCTGAAGTTTACCACTCGAGTAACTGATTTCAGTGGCTCCCTGCACATCGTGATATTAAACCACCCTTTGGTTATCACTGTCGGCTAGTGGGTCCTCTACCTTTATTTCCCTCACTGCCTTCCCATTCGACAATACCAGATCTAAAGTGTTCTTTAGCCTAGTAGGTACATTAACCAACTGTGTCAGGAGATCCTCCTGGATCACGTCCAGGAGCACCTGCTCCCTAGCACTGGAGGTGACCAGAATGCTCCAGTCAACCCCAGGCAAATTGAAATCCCCCACAATGACCATCTTCCTTTTTCTACATACCTTTTTGATTTGTCCCACTAACTCCCTGTCAAGCTCCTCCAGACTGGGACAGCGGCCTGTATACCACCCCAAACCTCACTTTCCTCCCCTCAGTCTAGGGCTGCAGCCAGATTGCCTCTGTTCTCCTTTCTTCTCCCTAGTCCCTTGTGCATTTGATCCCGTCCCTCACATAGACTGGCACCCTACCCCCCACCCTCCTTATGGTCCTTCCTGTATAATTTGTAACCTGAATTGTCAGATCCCAGTCCTGGTGCTCAGTTGCCCACGTTTCTGTGACAGCTGCAATATCCACCCTCCACACTAAGAGTGCCTGTAGCTCAGCGGATTTGTTTCCTAGGCTTCTTGTATTCAATGAGACCACCCTCCCTTCTGCCCCCTTCCCTTCACTAGACTTCATCTCCTCCCTTCTACTCCCTCCTTTTTTGGCTGCCCCGAGTCCTTCCCTACTAGCCTTGGGGGTTAGACTGTGACTCCACTCTATCAGATACCCACCTACTTGCTGTCCACTTGCCCCCCTCCATCTAGTTTAAATCCACCCTTGTCGCAATATACCTCCCCAGTCCTTGCTTTAATACCTCCTTCCCCTCCCCACTCAGGTGCAGCCTATCTATTGCAAACAGGTTGTTATTATCCCAGGTACTGCTCCAACTGCCCACAACCCCATACCCCTTAGTTTGACACCATTCTACCAACCATGTGTTCAATTCTCTAATCCTCTCCTTTCTCACTGTGCTTGTGCAGGGTACTGGGAGCACTTCAGAGAAGGCCAGACTCCCCAGTCTCCTCGCACAACCTTCCCACATCCTCAGTCCTCTCCCTTGTTACCTCGATCGTTTCCCCCGATAGGTCATTTGTCCCCACATGTACCACAATGTGTGGTTCTAGGGACGTGGATATGTTGTTCAATCCACACTTATTGGCAGGTTCCTTTATTTATTTAGCTTTTGTTTACCAGATAAGTACACTAGACAAGTATTATGCCTATTTTCAGGAGCGACCGGGAGAGTACAACATGAGGAACAACAGTCAAGGAGACATGGCAAAGAGTACAGTTTTGCCGTGTCACTTAAACTTGCGGAAGGTCTTCAAGCTGGATCCTCCCACCCACCCGAGTGGTAAAACTCTTGGCTCTGCCCCATGACGCCAGATCTTCCTTACCGCTTGGAAGCGCAGGTTTTGCACTCTGCGTTTTAGGCCTGGATCCAAACTCTTCGGTTAATCCGAAAGTTATTTTAAGATTTACAAGACCTCGGTCTGTATCTTCCCTCGCGGCTGCGATGGACAAATCGACTCCCGGATTTCGTAGGTGCCCCTGTGGGCAGAAGATGTCCCAGATCGATCCGCACACCATGTGCGTTTATTGCCTTGGACTCAGCCATGACTCACAGGCTTGTGAGTTGCGCAAATCCTTTTTGGCTTCGGTCTTGGAGGACCACGCTGCCCGGTTACTGCTGGGACGACCCAAAAAATGTTATCCTCTGGTTAAATCTAAGGGGCTCGTTGGACGGTGTCCGCGGCTGCAGGCTCGGCGGAACAGCTGGAGCAGATGATCGCCCTCGAGGAGGAGGCGGCCCAGGCTGCATCATCATTATCTTCAGTTGCGGCATTTATCCCCCTCTCCTTGGAATCCTCCTACACAGCTTCTTTCAAGGAGCTTTGCCAGTCCCTCTCCACCAAGGGAGAAGGCCCTTCGGGACATTCCTCTCGGTCCAAAAAGAAGGACCCCAAGGATAAGTCCCACTGTAGATGTTCATGGGAGTGGAAAGGTCCCTTCCCAGAGAGTCAACACTCTCGACCGGTCGCGAGGTTGCGGCTAAGGCCACTGGCTTCACAGTGTCCCCCTCAGGTCAGCCGGCTGAGACACCCGTCGATGCAGGTCAAGATTCTTCTCGAACCGTCGCATGGTCTGACTGGAGAAGCTGACAACCCTTCTTCACCAGTTCCCCCGGTGGAAACCGAGGACTTGCTTGTGCCTCCTATGCCGGAGTCCCCAGTTAAGGTCCCTGAACCGAGGGAGAAGCGTGTTTCCCCTGCTCCCTCACAGACCCACCCTCGGAAACACTGAAGGTCTTGGTCTTGGTCTTGGTCTTGGACCTCTTCTCGGTCCGGCCGATCCGCCAACATTGGCGGTCTGAGTCTCGGCACCATGGAAGCGGCGCGCGCTCATTCTTATCTTCATCCTCTTCGGAGATAGGCTCCAGCGCAAATTGCGTCAGTGCTATGAGGAGCTAATGTGGCAGCAGCTCCTTTAGACTGGGAATAGGCCAACTCGTCATCTTCCCGGCCATTAAGTGGCTGTCACCGGCGCGGCTGAAACAACCCCTCATAGTGGGCGGAGCTGAAGTCGGCACCAGTTGTTCAGCTGAAACCGGCTGCGCCACCCATTGTGGTGGAACCCCCGCCTCCACAACCAACATTTGAGGCCCCGACCAATGATTCTCGGTTGGGTCAGGGCTTGCCCCATCGGTTGTTGGTCACCTTCACTCCCGATCGACCTTAGCAGGTGGAGGGTGGCTCAGGTGCTTGGCAGCTGTTCGCAGACTCCTCAAAGTCTGATGATGACTCCCCCTTGTTCTCCAGGCCTCTTGACTTGGAGTCCACTGGGGGTCAGTCAGTGGACAAGAGCCCATTCTTGTTTTGGGAATGCTTTGGCTCATCTCAGAGTCCACTGGGATGAAGCTCGAACCCATTTCAAAACAGGCCAAGTATCCCATCATGGAGATACTGGACCGAGGGGATTCCCCCATGGAAGCCTTCGCAGTGGCTGAAGCCATTGTTGGCCCAGCCCTGGAGCTATGGCAGTGGCCAGCTTCTTGTCCAGCACCTTCGGCCAGGATGGCTCGGAAGTATGCTGTCCCCACTGGTTCACTCTCCGGTTTCCCGGAGCACCCCTCTGCGGAGGGGCTTGTGGCCGATAGCGTTTTACGGCGTTCCGGGAATGCTCGGGATGTGGACAAGCCTCTCGACAAGGAGTCCAAGAAGTTGGACTACTCCGGGAGGAAAGTTTACGCTGCTTCCTCCCTAGGCCTTCATCAGACCAGCTCAGCCGTCCTGATGGCACACTTTTCACACACCTTTTGTGCTCCCTGGATGAGGTGATTCCTCATCTCCCAGCTGACCTTCAAACTACGGTCAAGCAGGTGCGAGATCAGGGAAGGGCGGTGGCCAAGCAGCAGCTCCAGACCTCCCTGGACATTACTGATTTGTGTGCCCAGTCAGTAGCGGCCGCAATGGCCATGCGCCGCAGAGCTTGGCTGCGGATCTCCACTTTCACGGCAGATACCCAGCACAAGCTGGCAGACGTTCCCTTCCTTGGTACCGACTTGTTCGGTCCCGGGGTTGAGGGGCATCTTCAACGGATTGAGAAGTCCAATGCCACCTTGGACTCTGTCACGCCTGCCCAGAAGGACAAAGGCAGTCAGCAGCAGCGTAAGCCCTTTCTTCCTTCAGCCCCTGCGGCATGTCCGGCCCAGCAACACCAGCATCAGGGCCAGCAGGCTTGCACTTGGCACCCCAAAGCCAAGCCTGCTACTTCCTCCAACAGGAAGCCAGGAGGGAAAGGTCCAGGAGGCTCCTTGGCCGGTCCTTCCTTCAAGCCTGCCCAGTGATGGGTTGAGGGGTGTCGCCCCCAACCTCATCACTCCTCCCCGGGTTCCCCCCCGAGGGGGGTCAGCTCCACCACTTAATTTCCACCTGGTCCGATATCACCACGGACCGCTGGGTGTTGGAAGTGGCAGGAGAGGGTCTGCCATTGGAATTCGAGCAGTTCCCACCCTATCGAGCCGTTGCCCCATGGGGGCTACGGGGTCTGCAGCCTCTCTTGTCAGCCCATCGAGCCAACGTTGCCCTGCTCCTCCAGAAGGAGGTGATCAGGGAAGTGGCGGATTCTTCTTCAGACCCAGGGTTTGTCTCTAGGTACTTTCTGGTCTCAAAATGGACGGGGTCTGGCGCCCCATTCTAGAACCTCCATGACCTGGAACAAATTCCTAAGGTCTCGAACCTTCAGGATGGTCACTCTGGCTCAGATCATCCCACCCTTGGAACCAAGTGTGTGGTTCGTGCCTCTGGACCTTTAGGACACGTTCTTTCATGTCCCAATCCGTCCGTCCCACCAGCGATTACTCCACTTCAGAGTGGAGGGATCCCTTTACGAGTTCCGGGCCATGCCCTTCGGCCTCTCTCCAGCTCCCAGGGTCTTCACCAAATGCATGGCAGTGGTGACAGCATTCCTGCAGTGCTGAAGGGTCCGGGTGTACCCGTACCTGGACGACTGGCTGATTGCAGCCTCCTCCAAGTTGGAGGTGGAGCGGTCCAGGGATCTGGCCCTCCAGGTCTGCTCTCAGATTGGCCTCCTCATCAATGAGGCCAAATCAGTACTCATGCCAATGCAGGTGATTCAGTTAATCGGGGCAGAGCTCGATTCTCTTCGAGCCAAAGCACGGCTCCCGGGGGACAGGGCCGAGGCTCTTTCCTCCTTTGCCCAATCATTTCTGGTTGGGCAGTTGCGCCCTGCCTGGGACTTCCTGTGTCTTCTGGGCCTCATGGCAGCCTGCACCAGTGTGGTTCTTTGGGCCCGCTGGCACATGCGTCCCCTGCAGTGGGGACTGGCCCGCCAGTGGTCACAGCACTCCAGTCCTCTGGACCAGCCAGTGATAGTGACCCAGGAGTTGAGGAACGCTCTCCAGTGGTGGATCATTCCCACTCATCTGCAGGAGGGTATCCCGTTTGTCCGCCCAGAGCCGATGGTCACTCTAACGACCGACGCCTCTCTGATGGGTTGGGGTGTCTATCTGGGGGAGCTCAGAGCGCACGGCCTCTGGTCCCCCCAGGAGTCTTGATGCCACATCAACCTGCTGGAGCTTTGAGCGGTCCGACTAGCCCTCACTACCTTCACTCTGTTTGTATGGGGTAAAGTGGTCCAGGTCCAGACGGACAACACCACGACCATGTACTACCTAAACCGCCAGGGCGAGACTCGCTCCTTGCCTCTGTGCAAGGAAGCTCTCAGCACTTGGTCTCTCATGGGCAGACTGGAGGCAGATCTCCCAGCCATTCATGTGGTGGGAGCCTCCAACACTCTGGCCAATGCCCTAAGCCGGATAGGTGCTTCATCTCACGAGTAGTCTCTCCTGCCGGAGGTAGTACACGATCTGTTCTCCCACTGGGGCACACCTCAGGTGGACCTGTTTGCCTCCAGGGAGAATGCGAAGCTGAGGCTGTTTCATGCCTGCCCCCTTGAGCAGGGCTCGCTGCAGGGGGATGCCTTCTTGAGGTCGTGGACCCCGGGTCTCTTCTACACCTTTCCCCATTTCCCTTGATCCACAAGGTGCTTTTCAAGGTGAAGAGGGACAAGGCGCAGGTGATTCTGGCAGCCGCAGACTGGCCCCGTCAGTTCTGGTATCCAGATCTCCTCAGCCTCAGCTCCAGGCTCCCGAGACGGCTTCCAGCCCACCTGGACCTGATCTCAGTCAACCAGGGGAAGGTATTCCACCTGGACCTTCAATCCCTCGCCTGTGGCCTGGTTTCTGGCGACTAAAGTTCCAGGCCTTGGGTCTTTCAACGAGGTCCTCAACATTGTTGAGGCATCCTGTAAGTCGACCAGAAAATGCTGTGCCTTCAAATGGAAGAGATTCTCCATTTGGTGTCAGGATAAGGGGTTGGGCCCTTTCTCCTGTTCCTTGGTCAGCATTCTGGACTACCTATAGTCAGGGCCCCTAATTGTTCTGCGGCAGAATTTTCTGATTTCTGCGGCAGAATTTTCTGATTTCTGCGGCAGAATTTTCTGATTTCTGCGGTATGATTTATTCATTTCTCTGGCAGAATGCAGTCCTGTCATTGGCTAAATATGATGTGATGTCATCGATGATATCATATGCTGAGCATAGAAGCGGGGCTTCAGGATAAACGAGGTGGGAAAGAAATCCTGACACTATGGAAAAACAGTATATTTATATGAAAATTCACCAAAAACAATGAATTCTGCGGCACTATATATATTCTGCGGCATGATGCAAATTCTGCGGCAAATTCCGCAACCACAGAACCGCAGAATTCCAGGGGCCTTGCCTATGGTCCCTTTCTCAGCTGTGGCTTCAGTCGACGACCCTCAAGGTGCACCTGGCAGCCATCTCTGCTTACCGGGTGTGGGCGGAGAAAGCAGTCGGTGGCGAGGAAAAGGTGGTCAGGCACTTTTTCAAAGGCCTTGATCACACATCCCTCCGTGTGAGAACCTCCACCTCCGTGGGATCTACTGCTGGTATTGGCTAAGCTCATGGGCAAGCCATTCGAACCGATGCACAGGTGTGACATCTCTCACCTGTCATGGAAGACCACCTTCTTGGTGGCTATCACGTCAGCCAAAAGGATGGGAGAGCTCCAGGCGCTTTCCATTGAGTGCTTATCTGGTCTTGGTTGTCCTGTGCCCCACCCAATTCCTTTCAAAGGTGATGTCAGAGTTTCACCTTAACCAGGTGTTGACTTCTGGGTGTTCTACCCCAATCACACCTCGTGAGGCTGAATATAGGCTCCATACTGTGGACCCTAGAAGAGCTGTCTTATTATAAGGAGCGACGGCTGAAGTTCTGGGAGAGGTTAGCCAGCTGTTTGTCACCTACACTGAAGCCGCACCTAGCAGACCTGCAGCCAAGCGAGCGATAGGCAGGTGGGTCACCTCCTGCATAGATCACTGCTATAGGTTGGCAGGCATGGAGCCTCCCAAAGGGGTAAGGCTCATTCTACTCGCCATACAGCTGCTTGGTGGCTGCCTTACAGGGATGTCCCTATCTAGGAAATCTGCAGGGCTGCTACCTGGAAGTCAGCACACACCTTCATTACTCACTACCACATTGACCTTGAGTCACGCCGGGATGCTGGTTTTGGGACCTCGGTTCTCCAGTCCTTATTCCCTAAGTAGGGGGTGCACGCCTTGCCTCCCTCCTCCCGGAGAACTGCTAGGAGTCTGCCAATAAGTGTGAATTGAACAACATATCCACGTCCCTAGAAATACAGGTTACTCACCTGTAACAGGAGTTCTAGGAGTGGTATATGTTGTTCATCCACACAACCCACCCGACCTCCGGCTTGACGCACAGCCTGGCTTCCAATCGTTCAGATCTGGCGTCATGGGGCGAAGCCGAGTTTTACCACCCGGATGGGTGGGAGGAGCCAGCTTGAAGACCTTCCGGACAAGATTTAAAGCGGCAAGGAACCTGCCAATAGGTGTGGATGAACAACATATACCACTCTTAGAACTCCTGTTACAGGTGGGTAACCTGTATTTTCCTCTTACCCCTCTTTACGCACCTTAGGATTGCCTGTCCTGCCGTGACAACTTTTAATCTTGGTATGGACTCCACAAATATCCGACATTCTCCCGAGTCCTGCTTAACCAGGTTAGTCCTTCAAATATGCTCGGAACCCCATGCTGTGTTCCAGCTGTAGAGAGGGTTATCATTTGGGGAATAGTAACTAATCAGGAGGTTAAAATAGTACCTCGCCCCCAGTTTTCCATTTACCTACCTCCCTCTACATTTTTCTGCTATATACCACTTTTTTCTTAACCCGTTACCCTACCTCCAGTTACCTAACGATGGCCTCACTTGACTGAAAGCTCCACCTCTCTCCCACCTCAGACGATGCCACCTCCAGCTGAACCCCACCCCACCCCCTCTTATCTAATCAGTCTATCTGGTAATGTGTACTAATTTGATGTGTATAAGTTCACATTTTACTGTTACAGCCTGTGCATATGCTTCTTGGTTTTTCCTTTTTTGTCTTGTCAATAAACATTGTATTTTGGTAATGTTTGTTCAACACTGACGTGGAACCTTTAAAAAAAGGGCCTTGACTCAAAGGTATTAATCCCAAACTGAAATAAATAAATCTAATGAAAGATGTCCCAGCCAAGAAGAGGGTGGTATTCTGTTGAGGAGAGGCATATCTTGGAGATGGATGGTGTTCTGGTAATAGGGTGAGTTGTTGGATGGGGGTCTGGTCCTGGTCTTGGTGTGATCCAGCAGCTGATATGGCATTTGGCTTGGGAATGTTGTTTGGGAGGCTAGGGGGCCAGCTGCATAGAGGTTGGCCTGCTTGGGGAGGCTTGTCTTGGTGCTTGCAGGGTGATCCAGCTGCAGAGAGGCTGCTTGGCATGGGGTTGGAGACTGGTACAGATGCAGGGAGAGTAGTCAGCTGGTTGTGAAAGGCTGGGTCTGGAAGGCAGCACAGGTACATGGACAATTGTTAGCTGGGGAGGAAAGCCTGGTCCAGGGACTGGAACGGTGATCAATAGTCATGAAGGATGGTTTGCCATATGGGGTGACTTATCTAGGTAGTGGTGGTGGGGTGACACAACTATGCAGTGTGACTTAATTGAAGACATTTTTCCTACAGTATCTCTGAAATGAAAGCAGTGGCAAAACCACAGTGACCAACAATGTTGTTTACTGCATTCTTATCTGGAAAGGAGGTGAATGGTAACAAACCTCTGCTGGTTGGCACTGCTGACAGTGTGGGGTGACACTGCTGTCTCCCTCTGTGTGGGGAGGTGTTAGTGTGGGGAGGGGGTAGAGAAGCATAATCCAATGACAACTACCACAACAAACTCTGCATCTGTTCTACAGGTTGAGTGGACAATGGGAGAGACCAAAAGACGATAGCATGCATTAGTACTGCCGCCAAGACTTTTCTTATGATTGCACCAGGCACAGCTTTATAATATCCTGAGATGCTAACATGTCTGAAAAGGCATGGGTGGTGCATTTTAAATGTCTGGTTTATATTAGTTTATGGCTTCATATTGTTATAAAGTTAATTGGTGTTATATCTTGTCAGAACTAACATCAATGAACTTAGTGAAATATACTGTACATAACTCAGAAAGATAGAATGTACTGTAACTCAAACTATCCCACCAGTGTCTCAGGATGTAAATCAATTGTGTTTGTGCCACTTTCGCACAGGAAGAAAACAAAACTCCTAAATGCAAGGTAATAGTTCTGTGATATCATTGTTACAAAAACTGTCCAAACTAACCCATGAAAGCTGAAAACTATCACTGTGTAGCTGACCCAAACTCAGTGAGCAGTGTTGAGAGGCAGGCCTGTCCATGTTATCTCCCATGTGGCTGTGCCACGTACATGGCCAACACTGTAATGTGATACCTGCACTACACTGTGCCAGTGCACCACCATTGCTTCACTGTGCCACTATTTATTTATTTATTGGACAATCAGAAGAATTACAATCTTTGAGCCAAAAGCTTGTGTACAAAGGATCCTCTGCAAACAAAGGGAGGGGAACAAACAAGTACAAGTATAGTGGGGAAAACAGTGGCAACAAGAAAAAATGACTCACCTTAGTAATGTTGTTTCTTCTAATGGAGTCTTGCTATATTATGACATATGCAGTGAGTCCCAACCTTCGAACTGCTCCGGCGGTGAAAGAGTTAACTTTCCATGCCAGGCATGGAGCGCTGAGCTCGAGCTCGGTTGAAACTCTGTCTGTTGTTCTTCAAACTCAAACCGTCAGATCTTTACAAGCTAAACTCACTGAGGTCCTGTGTGGAAGCTGTAAACCTACACTAACCAACTGGCTACTAAAATAAGAACACATTTTGGTCCCAAAACAAAGACTCAAGTCAGGAGACCCAAAATGAAAAACACAACACCAAGTCACCTCAAAAAGGAAGAGTGAAACAACAAGGTGGCATCTACTAAGTGCCAACACTGCACTGCCACCACATCCCAAAAACAAGGTTCTGAGAGGGCAGGTGGGGGAGATAATAATAGCAAGACTCCATTAGAAGAAACAACATTACTAAGGTGAGTAATTTTTTCTTCAAACAACATAATCTTACTATATTATGACATATGCAAACTACACAGCAGTACCTCCATGGAGGAGGGACAGAATCTACTAGGAAATAGGCTCTGAAGCACAGCTGTGCCAAACCGACATCACTCCTAGCCTGGATGTCAGGAGTAATGCTTGGTAAAAGTGTGAACTGTTTTCCAGGTAGCTGCTTGACATATCTCTAGGATAGGGATGTCCTGGCAGCAGCCAGGGAAGCAGCTGTACCTCTGGTAGAGTGAGCCCTCAGGCCTGAGGAGGAACCTTACCCAGTTTTTCATAACAAAATTGGATACAAGAGACAATCCACCTGGCAATGGATCTTTTAGTGGCAGGTTTCCCTTTGCCAGCCTCACCATAAGTGAGAAAAAGTTGGAGGGAGTCAAACCTGTGACCCTTGGTATGCTCTATGTAGTAGCTAAGGGCTCTCTTCAGATCTAAGCTGTGCAGTCTCCTCTCGCCAGAGGAGGAATGGTCAGTGAAGTACACTGGAAGAGACACAGATTGATTAAGGTGGAAATCTGAAACCACCTTAGGCAAGAACTTCCTGTTAGTCCTGAGGACCACCTTATCTCTATGAAAGGAGATAAAATCAGGCTCCACTGACAAAGCTTGTAGTTCACTTATGTGTCTGGCAGAAGTGATGGCTACCAGAAACACAGTCTTCCAAGTCAAGTACTTAAGCTCTGCTGAAGACAAAGGCTCAAAGGGGGGTTGCATAAGCTGAGCAATGCAAATATTAAGATCCCAGGAAGGGGCAGGGTTCCTGAATGGAGAGTTGGTGTGAAGCAATCCCTTAAAAAACTTGGAGAATACAGGATGAGCTGAAAGAGAAGAGGGTTTACCTGCTGAAATAAAAGCAGACACAGCTGCCAAATGTACTTTTAGGGTAGCTGGTTTCAGCCCCAAGGTATTTAAATGGACCATATAATCCAGGACTGTGGGTAAATCGGCAGATTCTGGGGAAATATGCTTCCCAGAGCACCATATGGAAAACCTTTTCCATTTGGAATTATAAGTAGCCCTGGTGGAAGGCTTCCTAGAAGCCTTCAGGATATCCATTACACCTTGGGAGAGGTGTAGGTCAGCAAACTCTAACTCTTCAAGAGCCAGGCCTTGAGATTGAGAGATTTGAGGTTTGGGTACCAAACTCTCCCATGAGCACAGGTTAACAGGTTGTGATTCGTGGGAAGACACAGGGGAAGGTGGACTGCTAAGGACAGTAGGAGTGGGTACCAAGGCTGTCTGGCCCAGTCTGGAGCAATCAGGATCACCTTGCAGGGTTGAGATCTGATTTTGACTAGCACTTTGAATAGGAGAGGAAGGGGAAGCATAGAAACTTCCCTTCCCAACTGAGAAGGAAGGCATCCAGAGGGACTGAGCCCAACACTGGGGGCCTGCAGCAAAAAAGGGAAAGTTGGCGATTGTCTGGGGCTGCAAAAAGATCTATCTGCGGGGTGCCCCATCTGGCAAATACCACCTCCAGGACTAGGGGGTCCAGTGACCATTCGTGGTGGCCCTGGGAAATCCTGCTGAGAGCATCTACCAGGACATTGTCCTTGCCTGGGAGGTGAACTGCCATAAGGGAGGTGTTCAGTGAGTAAGCCAGAGACCACAACTTCATTGTTTCGTGCACAAGGTCAGACCGAGCGCCCTTGCTTGTCGATGTACCACATTGTGATGGTGTTGTCTGTTCTGACCTGAATAATTTTGTTCTGAACAGATTTGGAGAAAGCTTGAAGTGCTAGAAAACTGCTCTGAGTTCCAACAGACTGATGTGAAGCAGAGATTCCTGAGGGGACCACAATCACTGGGTAGTGAGGTCGCCCATGTGAGCTCCCCACCCCAAGAGGGATGCATCTGTAGTAAGGATTAAGGAGTGAGACTGAGGGGCAAAAGGAACCCCCTGTCTCAGATTGCTTTGGTCCTGCCACCACTGCAGTGCCTGGATCAGGGTTTGAGTCACTGGGATCAACTTGGTTAGAGGGTCTTTCCTTTGAGACCAAAATTCTCTCAAATGGAACTGGATGTCCCTCATCTGAAATCTTGCTCCCTGCACTACTGCTGTAGAAGCAGCCATGTGCCCCAGGAGCTGTAGAAAGTGCTTTACTGGTCGAGAGACCTGCAGGGTGAATGAGGAGGCCAGAGAGACCAGGGTCCTTGCTCTGTCCAGAGGAAGGAAGGCTCTGGCCTGCTCTGTGTTCAGTTCCGCGCCTATGAAGGTGAGGAGCTGGACAGGCTCTAGAACTGACTTTGGAAGATTCAGAAGAAACCTAGAGAAGTGAGCAGTTGCTGAGTTATCTGTAGATGAAACTTGACTTGGTCTGGAGACTGGCCTACTATGAGCCAGTCGTCCAGGTAAGGGAAGATGGCAATCTTTTGCCTTCTTAGGTGGGCAACTGCTACTGCCAGGCATTTTGTGAATACCCTTGGAGCAGAGGTGAGGCCAAAGGGCATTGCTCTGAACTGGTAATGGCCTGAGGGCAGCTCGAACCTGAGGTACTTTCGATGGGAGCTTCTGCTGAGAATATGGAAATGGGCATCCTTGAGGTCCAGGGACACTAGCCAGTCCCCTGGCCTTAGAGAGGGTAGAATAATTCCCAGAGTCACCATTTTGAATTTTGGTTTTAAAAGGTGCTTAAGTATCTGAGATCCAGGATGGGCCGCCATTCTCCTGTCTTTTTTGGGGTAAGGAAGTACCTGGAGTTCAAGCCTTTGCACTGGTGTAGGGGTGGAACCCTTTCCACAGCTCTGAGAGCTAGGAGGGAAGAGACCTCTGCCTCTAAGGCAAGAGCCTCTGAAGGATTTGCAGGTAAAAAGGATCTGGCTCTCATCTTCGGAAATTGTTTGAAGCTGAGAACCAGTCCCTGGCTTACTACTTCCAGGACGCATTTGTCTGATGTCAGAGACTTCCAGTCCTGGACAAAGTAAGCCAGCCTGCCCCCTACAGGTAGCTGAGAATCGGCCCTGGCAACCCCATCAGGGTGCCTGCTTGGCAGGGGCTTTGGGCTGAGGGGGTGGAAGCAGGCCTGCTTGTACCCCGTCTGCCTCTCTCCCTCTAAAGAACCCCCTCTGGGCATAGGCAGAAGAGGAGGCCTGGGCTTGATAAAAAGGCCTATGAAAAGGCCTGCCCCTGCCCCTGGGAAGCTGCCTTTGAGGAGTGGCCTGCCATTCTTTGGCTTGTGCACTCCTATAGGTGGTCCTATACTCATCCATTTTCTTCATGTAATTCTCTGTCTGCTCCCCAAACAGAGAATTACCCAGAACAGGAAAATCCATGGCCTTAGTCTGGGTATCCTGTGACAGGCTAGTACATCTGAGCCAAGCCATTCTGCGAAGTGCCACAGATGTAGCCATGACTCTTGATGACACATCATTAGAGTCCACTGCAGCATGGAATTGCACCTTGGATGCCTCAATACCATCAACAGCCACCTGCTTCAGCTCCTTGCAAGCTGGCCAGGGACCTGCTTTGCTAGAGCCATAACAGTATCCCATCTGGATTTCTGGTATCTGGCAACATAAGCCATATAATTTGCCTGTCTGAGTCCCAAGGATGCTGCCATGTATTGTTTCTTTGCCATGGCATCAATCCTGCTGGAGTCCTTATCTGGGGTGTGTGAAGCCAAGGGAATATTAGCCTTGTCACAGGCTGCAGCCTGCACTACCCCAACATGGCTGCATTGTTGAGTGAGGAACTCCATATCAGAGCCTGACAATGTGTACCTCTTGTCCATTCACTTATCCACAGGAGGTATAGTGTGAGGAGCTTTTAAAATTTTAAAGTCTGTTTCCCAAAAGATTTATGCAAGGGAATAGACAGTCTCCTAGACTCTGGGATATCCATCATTTCCACATAGTCAGGCTCCTCTTGATCATCCACAGCTTCCTCCATAGGGAGCTGGAGGGTTTCAGCCACTTTTTTATAAAACATAAAATGAGAAGGGGACTCAGAAAGCCTAGGAGGAGACACTCCTGAAGGTGTGTCTAGGGAGATGTCCGGATCAATGGGCACATCCAGACTTTCAAATCCACATTCACTCTCCTCATACTCCTCTTCCCCCTCCTCCGGTTCATAATACTCCTCTAACTCATACTCTTGAACCGGTGGAACCGGCCGAATCAGGCACTTACCCGATGGTGCCGGTTCGGTCTGAACGGGAAAGCGACTGGACAATTTTATCGCTTTGGCTATCTCTTCAGCGGTTGGAGAGGAAAGTTTTGGCTCCACACCAGCTAATTTTCTAGTCCTTTTTGCTGGACCCGGCTCCTCAGAGTCGGATCTCCTTTGGCCCGAGGAAGTCTCGCCCTGGTCAGAGGGCACTCCCTCCGGTTTGGTTCCGGCTGGCCATCCGGTTCAGCGGACTTTTTGGCCTCCCTTCCCTGAGCCTACCAACTCTCTTTTCCAGGGTAGCTGCAGGAAAACTTTACAAATCTGGCAGTCTGCATTGAGGTGGTCAAACCCCAGACAATAAACACAGGTGGTGTGGGGTCAGCCTTGGCAAAGACTTCCCCACACACACTGCAGTGTTGAAACCCAGTGGGCCGGGTTTTTCTTTTGGGTTTCTCAGACATAGTGCCAGCCTAACCAAACTTGCCCGTTTATGGCAATCTGCCAGGTAAGACCTTCTTATCGGTTCCCAACCGTGTCGCGGGTCGTGGAAAAAAAACGTAATAAAATCCGTTTTTTTTAGAACAGATAAGAACCGGTAACCACACACTAAAAGATAGATTAAGATATTTTAAGCAACTTGATCGGTTCAAACCGAACCGATAAACCGTTTACAAGTTCCACACAGAATAGAAACAAATGTAAAACCTATCTAGTACTCACAATACCACAGACAGAGTCTGAACCGATTGGTTGCAGTTTAAATTTGGTTGAAAACCGAGAAAAATAATACTTTAACCGACAAAATGAACCGAGCAGAAGGAGAAATCTCCGGAGCGACTGTTCAGTGAGACGGAGTAAAGAATTTGACGGTTTGAGTTTGAAGAACAACAGACAGAGTTTCAACTGAGCTCGAGCTCAGCGTTCCATGCCTGGCATGGAAAGTTAACTCTTTCACCTCTGGAGCAGTTCGAAGGTTGGGACTCACTGCATATGTCATAATATAATATAGCAAGACTTCATGTTGTTTGAAACAGGCATTGTCAGCAGCACATCAATTATACTACACAAAGTAAATTCTTGCAAATAATTGTATAATGGTAGGTAGAACATTGCATAAGCCATTGTATGGGAGCAGAATACATGGGGTAATTAAAGTGCAAGAGTTCAACTACAGTATGTGGAAGCTATGGGTACCCCAAGGAAACGGGTAAAACAGCATTCAGTTTCCTAGAGGAGACAATTTAGGGAACATCCATTAGAGTCCGTACTGCAGGGAAAAGTAGGGCACATACTAAGAGGGTGAGGAAAAGCAACAGATGAGTAGCAGTAGGATCAGGAGAGACTAGCGTGTGTGGAGTTGGAGGGGGTGTGGAGCTTCATTCACAAATCAGGACTGTGTAGTACAGTATGGTCTGCATGCCCATTGGCCCATGCAGTGGACCAGTAGGTGTACAGCCCTACTTTACACTGTCAGTCAGCGGGCTTGTGGGCGGCTTGCGGGTGGGAAGCTGCCGCCCACTGCTGACCGGGGAGGAGGTGCAGGGTGGTGGGGTCTAAGTGGGCGGGTGGGGAGGGGGTACCACTGGACCACCAGGGTGTGTGTCAAATGCCTGCGAACGGGCGAAGGAGATCGGTCCACTGGACCACCAGGGATCATTTTAGTACATGCCCATGATCGGGCAGGGGATAGCGGTCCACTGGACCACCAGGGATTAATTAGATTCATGCCCACAATTGGGTGAAGGGGTAGGGTCCACTGGCCCACCAGGGATTATATTACTTCATGCCCGTGATCAGGTGAAGGGGTAGGGTCCACTGGACCACCAGGGTTTACATTAATGCATGCCCATGATCGGGCATTGGGGTGCGGAGCCTGCTGAGGGGCGGCGGTCCCCGATGGCTGCAGCCTGGCAGGGCGTCAGGTGCAAGTCGCCGGGGATTGGCACACCACATGCAAATGGAGCCATAATGACATGCAAATGGCCCCATTTGCACCTTGCATGCATAATGGCCCCATTTGCATGCCCAGCACTGAATATCGCGGTTGATGTGCCTAGCGCAACCGCACTTGCGCTGGCGCATCCTTCTGCTCCCCTTCTGCCACCCACGTGGTGCAGTGCCACGGCGCTGTGCACAGTGTGTGCGCCCTCAGTGCCATATTCAACGGTGCTGAGCCATGGCGCAGCACCGTTGAATATCGCCTGGACTATGCCCTGGCTCAACCCAGTTGCGCTGTGCCCAGGCTTGCGCCCCTGTCTGACGCAGTCTGAATATCTGGCCCCTGGTGTGCTGTGCAAAGTAGGAATTATTTTTTTCTGTGGGGGGCCCCAAGATTTTTTTCCAAATTTGAGGGAGGCTCGAAATCTTTTTCATGGCTTGGGTGAGTCTCACTATCAGAAAGTGTGAGAACTAATGCTATATATAGGATGATCTACAGTATGTACCCCAGGAATGGTTATTTTAAGCTTTCAAATTATGTATTTTATTAAAGTTTATTTTTGTATCATACATACTAATATACTAAAATGCCAGCAGAACAGGCCTAATGGTCTTTCGCGTCTGCTCGTTTGGTCAGCCCTCACCCTGGGAGCTGACCTTTCTGCCCCCCTCGCCTTCTCTGGCTTCTCCCTTCCCAGTTCCGGATATTCTCACTGCATTGGATTTTGCTTCCAGAACCCTTCCCCTGTACCTGTCCCACCCCCACTTGAACCCCTCCACCATCTCTGCCTGCACCAACCCCCTAGGCAGCGCATTCCATGGCTCCACCACCTCTCAGTGAAGTAGCACCTCCTCCTTTCTCCCTTGAATCTTCCCCCCTCCAGCTTCCACCCATACCTCTCAACCTCTTGCCTCTTGAATCAGGGACAAAGCTTAAAAAAATCAGGGACAAAGACCCCAAATCAGGGACACATCTTAAAAACTGGTACTAGTCTCTCAGAAAACTGAGACAATGAAGTGATTTGTCTTAAGATGCATTTTCTGAAGAAGAACAAGCCTGTTACTTTAATGTTTGACATTATTTTGTGCTTTTAATCCCCACTGTTCTGTCACAAAAACTCAAATTTTATGAGGGACAGAGAAAAATGTTGAGGCAAAATCAGGGAAGTCCCTGAAAATCAGGGACAGTTGAGAGGTATGCTTCCCACCATGCCATCTAGTGGCCCCCCCCTCCTTCCTTCAAGCACCCTGACTGCTCCTCCCTATTTACCCCCTTCATGTACCTGAAGACCTCTATCATGTCCCCCCGGTCCCTTCTTTCTTTTAATGTGTACATATTTAGCTCTTCGAGCCTGTTCTCATAGGTCCTGTCCCCCAAGCCCCAAATCATTTTGGTTGCCCTCTTCTGGACCCTCTCCAGGAGTTTAATGTCCCTCTTTAAGTATGGCCTCCAAAACTGCATGCAGTACTCGAGGTGCGGCCTCACCAAGCAGTTATACATAGGGAGTATCACTTCCCTTCTTCCGGAGGTGATCCCCCTAGCGATGCATCCCAGCATCCTGTTGGCCTTGGCTGCTGCCCTCCTACAAGTCTCCGAGTTGTTCATCTTGACATCCACCACCACCCCCAGGTCCCTCTCAGCCATCGAGACTTGTAGCATCCCCAGGGTGTACACTTGGCCCGGGTTTCTGGCCCCCAGGTGCAGTACCTTGCATCTCCCTGCATTGAACCTCAGCTTCCACTTTCTAGACCATCTTTCCAGAGCCTCCAGGTCCCCCTGTAGGGCCACCCTCCCCTCCTCCTCATCCACCACCACCCCCCCAGTTTTGAGTCATCCGCAAAGAGACTCATCTCATTCCTGATACCTGTCCTTATGTCAGAGACATAGGCGTTGAACAGGAGGGGCCCATGGACTGATCCCTGTGGGACCCCACTAATGACCCTCCTTGGGGATGAGACTATCCCACCAACTATGACCCTCTGGGTCCGGTCCTGGAGCCAGTTGCCTATCCATCTGATCATCTGGTTCCCCACCCCCATTTCTCCCAGCTTATCCAACAGGCCCTCGTGAGCAGCAGAGTCAAATGCCTTGCTGAAGTCTAGAAAGAGGACGTCCACTGGTCTACCCAGGTCCAAGGCACTCATCACCCAGTCATAGAACTCCACAAGGTTTGTCTGATACGATTTCCATGGGATGAAGCCATGCTGTCTATCGTCCAGGCACCCTGACTTTTCCAGGTCCCCCCCAGCCTCTCCTTGACAATGCCCTCCATCACCTTGTCCACCACCAATGTCAGGCTAACAGGCCTGTAATTCCCTGCCACCTCCCTTGATCCCCCCTTGCAGATAGGCACTATATGCACCAACTTCCAGTCCTGGGGAACCCACCCTGTCCTCAGAGAGATGATGAAAAGCTCCGCCAGGGGTTTCACCAGGACATCCTCAAGTTCCTTCAGCCTCTGGGATGTAATTTATCCGGCCCTGGTGCTTTCTTCGTCTTAAGGGACCTGAGGGCTTCCCTCATCTCTCTGCTGTGATTTCCACTTCCGCACCTCTTCTCCTGTAGCCTTCCCCCTCCTGCCAGTGATGCCCCCCTCTCCCCAGACCCCTGATCGGTAAGGGCCCCCTCAGTATCACTGTCTCCTCCCATGTATGATGCAGCACCCCATTTTTCTTGGTGAAAACTGAGGTGAAGTACTCATTTAGTACCTCAGCCTGCTCCCCTGGGTCTTGTGCCCATCTCTCCCCCTGTTTTAATCCTGCTAATCTGCCTTCACCCTTTGTTTTTCCCCAATGTATCTAAAGAACTCCTTTTCTCTCTCCTAATTTCCCTGGCCAGGTTCTGCTCCTTCCTTTCCTTCAGCCCTCACCACCCTAGTGGCCCTTCTAGCCATCAGCTCGTTTTTCCCTCGATCCCTTTCACTCCTTGAGCACTTGAATTGCCTATAGGCTGCCTTCTTTCCCCACACCACCTCCTGAACCTCCCTCGTCCACCAGCAGGGTTGTCAGGCCCTACCGCATTTTCATCTTATTCTTGCACAGGTGCTGGTAGCATCCTGCACCCCTCTCCTGATGATTTCCCACCTACTATCAGCGTCCATGTCTGACCCTATCACATCCAAATGCTCCTTAAGGATCCTTCCCATTTCCTTAAAATCCGCCCCCCTGAAGTCAGTTACCTCCGTCTTTGTGCAGCCTTCTACCCCTCCTAGGTCCAGGCAGAACCAGACTGTGGCATGGTCACTCCCCGCCAACAGGTCCCTTACCTCCAGTCCCCCAATCTGGTCACTGTCTGCCAGGACCACATCCAGTACCCGTGCCTCCCTGGTTGGTTTCCCCCACCTACTGAGTTAGGAACGCATCTTGAAAGACATCCAACAACCTCTGTTCCCTGGTCACAGAAGATGTCATAGTCTCCCAGTCTGTTCCTGGCATGTTTAAGTCCCCCAACACCACCACCCTTCCCACATGATCCAAAGTTTTGTTTTTAGGATGAAAGGACATGCTGGGTGGGATATGGGTGGGACTGTATGGATAGTGATGGCTAGCATGGTCCATTTAGAAGAGCTGGGGACCCCCCACACTTGCCAGTAATGGCAGCTATGGATCTGTGGATGGTCATTTCAGAGTCTGGTCTGCAGTGGTGTCCAGGGAAAGAACAGAGTTAGAAACATAGAAACATAGACTTCGACGGCAGATGAGGACCGCGTGGCCCACCTGGTCTGCCCATTTTCCTATCTATAGGATAAGCTGCAGATCCTAGTTAACCAACAGCCTATTTGTTCCTACCCCCACCACAAGAAATGCCTTATGTCTGCCCCATGCATTCTTGAATTCTCCCACAGTTTTAGACCCCACAACCTCCTCAGGAAGGCTGTTCCATGCGTCCACCACCCTCTCTGTGAAAAAATACTTCCTCACAGTGCCCCTGAGCTGCCTCCCCATCTTCAAATTGTGTCCCCTTGTTCTTGCACACCTCTTTTTCTAAAAGATGCTACCCTCTTGGACTTTGTTGATTCCACTGAGGTACTTAAAAGTTTCTATCATGTCCCCCCTCTCCCTCCTTTCCTCAAGGGTATAACTTCTTTAGTCTCTCCTCATATGGCTTCTCTTGCATACCCTGCACCATTTTTGTTGCCCTTCTCTGGACTGCCTCCATCCTGTGTCTGTCCTTGTGGAGATGGGGTCTCCAGAACTGGACGCAGTACTCCAGATGGGGTCTCACCAACTGTCTGTACAGAGGGATAACAACTTCCTGTTTTCTGCTGGTGATGCCTCTCCCTATACATCCCAGTATCCCCCAGCCCTCACTACTGCCTTCTCACATTGCTTGCTAACCTTAAGGTTATCTGATATGAATACCCCCAGGTACCTTTATTTTTGTTGTTGTTACTACCCCCCCATTGTGTAATCTTCCCCTGGGTTTTTGTTTCCCAGGTGCATTATTTTGCACTTTGCACTGAATCCAAGCTGCCGTACTTCTGACCATTCCTCTAACCTTGCCAAGTCCCGTCTCATCCTTTCCACAACCCCTTGTGCATCAACCCTGTTGCAGATCTTTGTATCATCTGCAAAGAGGCATACTTTTCCTTCCAGTCCCTCTGCAATGTCACTTATAAAGACATTAAAAAGAGGGGAGGCACTGGTCTTAATAATATGGGTCAAACATTTAGACAGACACACACTCAGAAAACTGGAAGCTAGTGACTTAACAGCACTCTACCCTTGATCACAACCTGGACACTAGCTGAAAGTCCTAACAGTGGAGTAATAATGACTCAAATTGAGTCTTTTGTGGGATCCACCTCTTGAACTGCCAGATACTTGCAACTCTTAATGAGCTATTAACTACACCAGGCCATCTGGAACACTGAGCGAGATTAGCATGAGGACTAGAGCCTGCTAAAGTAGACTTTTTTAACTTCATTAACAGCCATGAAAACTTGCACTAGTCAAGACGGACAAGTAGAGAGTTGGCTGCATTAGCCCTGGATAATTTGCACTAGTGTTTGGGCTAGTAAAACAATGTTAAGATCGACCCCTGATTTTGAGTGCTCACACTTTTGAGACAGATTTTGTCATCATTCATTGTTTCAGCTACATGTCCAGGTTACAAACAAGTTCTCTTGTCAACATAGCCCTTTGTTTGTGAAAGCAGTCAGCCTGGGAGGTGTAAAGTATGGCCAGTAACACCATTAGCTCTTACTTATTTTTTTTATTTTAGTCTTTTGGTAACTGGGTAAGGTCCACTAGGCACAAGTGCCTGTTTTCAGGGGCGACCTGGGAGCACTGGGCGGTTAAGTGACTTGCTTAGATTCCCACAGTATGCAAGTGGAAGTTGTGAAAATCAAATTCAAGTCTGGTCTGCTGGATGTATCAAGCTTGTTCACACCTCATTCTTCGAACCCAGGAGTTCTCACACTTTGCCTTAGTGAGCCTCCCCAAGCCTTGGAAAAGATCTTGGGCAGGATTCTCAAAGAACAGCAAAATTCCCGCAGCTGCGGAAAAAAGGCTCGCAGCACTGCAGAAACGCAGTTGCGTTATATTCTTAAAGAAAATCACGCAGCTGAGGGAATTCTGCAGAAGGTCCTGCAGCTGCAGAATTCTAGCAGCTGATGGAATTCCGCAAGTGCTGCGAATCCGCAGCTGTGGCTCAGCAGCTGTGGAAATGGCTGAGGAGACACAGCAATAGTACAACAAGTAGCTGAAGCAGCAGACATTAACATTGCTGCCATAGTATGAGGCTGACAGCACCCACAAAGATACCAGCAACCAGCCCCTCAACTGAGACCACTGCAGCCCCACAGGTAAGAGCAAAACCATGGCACCACCGTGGCCGACTGTCACCGCTGGTCATCCCTCCCTGGGGCGTTCCTGTTGCCTACTACAGGGGTAGCACTCACTGCAGGCTGGCCAGGCTCTACTGCCTGTGGGGCTCCGTTATGGGCTGCACTGGGTCTGGTGGTTGTTGTCTGTTGCCATATCATGGCAATGCATGCTTTTGTTGCTGTAACATCAACCACTGCTATACTATGTGGGATGCTATTACCTGTGCCTCACCTCCACCTTAATTGATTCCAATTGTTGGGGCACTACTGCAGTGTGCTGAGGGAAGAGTTACACCTCATCCCACTGTGTGTAACATTTTTTCCTCAGCTGCGGAAAAAAACTGGCTGTGAATAGCCTTTCAGGGGCTGTGCCTTACTTATCTCACACCTTTTTGTCCTGAGGGACTTCTGCATCTGCACTTTTTTCCACAGTCCATAGTGTTTTTTCCCGCAGCTTTTTTGTGAATAGCACTTGGAGCAAACTCCCCTTTTTTTCGTAGCTGAGGAAGTTTTGGGGACTTAGGGAAGGTTTTGCACCTTCTGAAAGCTTTGAGAATCATGCCCCTTGAGCCTCCCCCAACTACAGAAATCATCTGGGCCTCCCCATAGTTAGAACAACTATCATACTTTGCACATTACAGGAAGAATTCAATGAAGTGCTTTTGAGTCCTTGAGTTTATTCTCATTTTATTGAACTTGTTATTTCCTTCCTATAACCCCCGGTCAGCCTACTGGCTCCACACTTCTGACTTGTGGACCCTATTTACCTCTCGTTGTAACACCTTCTTGAGTCAGACTGTTTTCTTTGTCAGTTTTACCCTGCTCTTAAACACCTTCTTGGGGACCATTTTTCTCCCTCCTGGCCTTACATAGAAACATAGAATTTGACGGCAGATAAGGACCGCTTGGCCCACCCAGTCTGCCCATTTCCCTGCCTACTGGATAAGCTGCAGATCCTAGTTAACCAGCAGCCTACTTCTTTCTACCCCCACCCCCTAAAATTGCCTTATGACTGTCCCATGCATGCTTAAATTCCACCACTGTTTTTGACTCCCGACCTCCTCCGGAGGCAGTTCCATGCATCCACAACCCTTTCTGTGAAAAAATACTTCCTTAAATTACCTCTGGACCCCCCTCTATCTTCAAATTGCTCCCCTTGTTCTTGCACCTCTTTTTTGAAGATGCTACCCTCTTGGACTTTGTTGATTCCTTGAGGTGCCAGAAAGTTTCTATCATGTCCCCCTCTCCTCCTTTCCTCGAGCTATACATAATAGCTCCTTAAGTCTCTCTTCTGTGTCTTCTGTGGTGCAGACCCTGCACCATTTTTAGTTCCCTCCTCTGGACAGCTTCCATCCTGTCTATGTCTTTGCAGAAGACTGGGTCTCCAGAACCGCACAGGTACTCCAGATGGGGTCTGACCAGCTGTCTGTACAGAGGATAATAACTTCCTGTTTTCTACTGGTGATGCCTCTCCCTATGCATCCAGTATCCCCCAACCCTCCTTGCTGCCCTCTCACATTTGCCCACCTTTAGGTCATCTGATATGACTGCCCCAGGTCCCTTTCCATTTTGTTGTTAGTATCTCAACCCCATTGTGTACTCTTCCCTGGGTTTTGTTTCCCAGGTGCATTACCTTGCACTTCTTAGCATTGAATCTAAGCTGCCTACATTTGACCATTCCTCTAACCTTGCCAAGTCCCTTTTCATCCTTTTCCACCCCACCTTGTGCATCAACTCTGTTGCAGATCTTTGTGTCATCTGCAAAGAGACATACTTTTCCTTCCAGTCCCTCTGCAATGTTGCTTATAAAGACATTGAAGAGGACCGGTCCTAATACTGAACCCTGCGGTACCCCACTAGTAACCCCCCTTTCTTCAGAGTGGACTCCATTTACTATTACTCTTTGTGTCCTATTCTCCAGCCAATTTTTTACCCAGGCTGTCATCTTGGGACCCACTCCCAGGCTGGCTAACTTGTATATTAATCTTTTGTGTGAGACTGTGTCAAATGCCTTGCTAAAGTCTGGGTAGGCCATATCCACAGCCCCTCCTGATCTACTACTTTGGTCACCCAGTCAAAGAAATCTATCAGATTTGTCTGGCATGACCTTCCAGCTGTGAATCAAGCTGCCTTGGGTCCTGTGCCCCTCTGGCCTCTAGATACTGACAGTTCTTTCCTTCAGAAGTGATTCCATCATTTTCCCTACCACTGAGGTTAAACTAACAGGTCTGTGGTTTCCTGCTTCTGCCTTGCTCCCACTTTTGTGAAGGGAATCACATCTGCCCTCCTCCAGTCCTCGGTACCACCCATCCTCCCATGATTTGTTAAACAGGGTAGTCAGTGGTGTCACTAATTCCACCCCTTAGTTCTTTTAAATTCTGGGATGGTCCCATCAAGACCCATTGCTTTGTCCACCTTCAGTTTTAAGAGTTCTTTCAGAACCCTTTCTTCTGTAAATGGGCTGGTATCAACTTCTGTATCCAGGTGTTTCTACTGTTTGTTTTAGGTACCTCCCTCTTCCTTTGTAAATACAGAGCAAAAATATTTGTTTAGTATCTCTGCCTTTTCACAGTTACCCTCTGCCCCCCATTAAGCCTCACTATCCCTCCCTTGGTCTTCCTCAGCTCCTGGTGTACCTATAAAAGGTTTATCCCCTTCTTAACTGAGTTGGCTATCTTTTCCTCAGTTTGGGCCTTTGCTGTTCTGACTGCCTTCCCAGCTTCTTTTGCTTTAACTGATACAGTTCTCTGTCCTGCTCCTTCTGTGATTCCTTGTACTTCCTGAAAGCTTTCTTTTCTCTTGAACCTTCACTGCCACTTCCTTTGAGAACCATAGTGGTTTCTTACATCGTTTAGTTTTTTGCTTCACACAAAGGCTAGTTACCTCTGTGATGGCAGTTTTATTATTCTCCATTATTCTTCCACCCTCCTTCCTGCCCATTTGCTGTGCATTCCTTAGGCACTCTCAACCATTTTGGCAAAGTCAGCCCTCCTGAAGTCCAGTACTTTGCCTTGTAAGGCTTGGACTCTATTGCTGTGTTTATTGTAAACCATACTGTTCGATGGTCGCTAGTTCCCAGATGACTACCCACTTCTACATCTGTGATCCTCTCTTCATCTCCATTTGAGAGAACCAGGTCTAAGATTGCTCCTCTCGAGTGGGCTCCAATACTAGTTGTCTACAGCATGCCCCCTGTAGGGCATCTAGAATAACCCCACTCTTTGAAGTGGCTGCTGCAACTGCACTCCAGTTAACATCTGGCATATTCAGATTGCCCATCAGCAATATCTCCCCTTTTTCTGCCTTACTAAGTATACTTTCTATCATTTCCTTGTCCATTTCCTCCCCCTGAGAAGGGGGTCTGTATACAACCCCTGTGCGGATTGTGGTGCCATTGCCGGTCTCCAAATTTACCCACAGTGCTTCTTCTCCTCCCTGTTTTCCCTTTTGTTCTGCTGCTTTGATTCCTTCCCTTATGTAAAGAGCTACTCCTCCTCTTCTATTACCCTCTCTGTTCCTCCTGTAGATAGTGTATCCTGGTATGTTTACGTCCCAGTCATGGTTTTGTGTGAACCATGTTTCTGTGACTGCCACGATATCCAGATGTTCCTCCTCCATCAAGGCCACTAATTCAGGAAGCTTGTTACTCAGACTACGGGCATTGGTACTCATTGCTTTCCATTTTTTGATGGCTTTACCTTCAGTTGCAGCATCCCCCACTGACCTTTCTACCTTGGTCTTTTTCTCATTTAGTACCCTGTTTTGTAGGGAGAGGCTGGGATTTTCCTGCTGCTTATCAGTGCCTCCCCCCTTGACTAGTTTAAAAGCTTGCCAATGAAGCATTTAAACCGATTGCTCAAAAGACTTGTTCCCTTCCTGGACAGATGCAGACCATCCTGCCAGTATAGGCTGGTGTCCCTCCAGGTGGAACCCCTGTGTTCCACACCATTTTTTCAACCATTCATTAAACTGCATGGTGCAAAGTACCCTTGCCTCACTCATGCCATTGACAGGCAGCACCTCTGAGAAGGATACAGTGTGTGGTACTTGTCTTAGGCCCCTCCCCAGTTCTACAAAGTCCTTCTGCACTGCTCTAATCTCACGTTGAGCCAAGTCATTTGTCCCTCGGTGGACAATGACGTCCAGCTCAGACTCCCGTGCAGCTGTTCTCGTGATCCTGAGGATGCGCTTCCTGTCCCTCCAAGCCATGGCACAAGGCAGGCACCTTACTTCAGTTTTCCCTGCTCCCCCCAGTTCTATCCCCCTAATAATTGAGTCCCCCACCAGGAGCTGCTTCCTTTCCTTGTGGTGTCCTCTGCCTCCTTCCTGTGGGCCTCCCCTGTGACATGTGTCCTCAGCCTCCTTAATCTCCTCTGTGGGTGCATCCATAGGGGAGCTGTGCTCCCAGAATGGTGTATGGATTGTAGGTGGAACAACTGACTGGGTGTGCCTCTGTTCCACCATCCTCACCCTCCCTGAGCCCACTGTGGTCCAACTGCTGTGCTTTCTTTGCAACCTCTGAGGCAGTGGTGGTGGCTCTGGTGCTCCCTGGATGGGGGAGGTTCCCTTCTTACCATCCAGTCTGGCCTGGGGGAAGGTTCCCTTACTGTTGTCCAGTGTGGCCTGAAGACTGGCACATTCCTCCCTCAGGGCAGAGAGTTGTCTGCAAATAGGGCAGCATCTCAGCCTCCAGAAAGTCTCCTGGAAGACTGCTGCCCCACAGCCATTACATTGCACTACTCCCCACATAATTATGTACTTTTTTTTTGTTTTGTTTTTTTTGTGTGTGTGTGATTGGTTTGTTATATAGCAATATATATATTATACAATGTGTATGCTTATATTTTCAGTGCTGTGTGCTAGAGAGGATATGACATTGATATGCACCTTGCACTCTTGAGGAAATGATGTCAGAACCCCAGGTATAAAGGAACTATTTCCAGGGTTGGGCCTAAACTGTGCCCTCACAAAACAATCAGCTAAGAGCTCTGACCCACCACTGCGATGAGTGCCTTCCTGTCAGCAAGATACCATACACAACAATTTGACAGAGCAAATCCCCTGCTAATCAAACAGAGAAAAATCCAGACATCCAAGTCAGACACAGGTAAACTTCCCCAGCCCCAAAACAGCCTGGTGGTTTGTGCTTCTGAAAGCAGTCAGCCCCAAAATAAGTCAGCTGTGCTTTAAACTCTTCCTGCACTGAAAATCTTAAGAATTGTAACAAGACTGTCTTTTCCTGATTAAGTTCCTTATTTCACCTTTCAGTTAGAAGTAGCCTCCACCTGAAGAATATCTGCTACAAACCAAAGACAATTGCAAGGTTCACCTCCCTCTGTTGTGAGCACAACTTGCTTTCTTGCAAATCCTATGTTCAGTATTGTAGCTCCCAGCAAGAGGTAGCTTGCCTTAAAAAATATTAGCTGTTCCCTTGCTCCTAGCATCTCTCTGTTTAGCCTTTGTATTTGTGCTTTTCTGCAGCCAGTATAATGGGTCAGTTGTTACCTTGTTCCTATTCATTTGCATTATTTTGCATTTTGTTTTGCACAGTTTACAAAAAATGTATTTCCTCCATACAGCTTTCCCCCATGTCATACCAGGAAACAAGTGTTTGGTGGGGGATGTCTTTCCTGGTAACCATTTTGTACATAAGTTCGCATGCCATTATTCGCTTTTGGTTTGCTGCATCCTTTCACACAAAACATCCTAAACTTGGCATTTGATATAGTACATTTTAAGGCTTGCTTGAGCCTCCCCTGGAACAGGTTGGGGCCTGCTCTAACCTCTAGGCTATACTGCCAGCCCAACCCAACCTAATCTTTCCCACTGCAGCAAAGCTGTCCCCGCTTTTGTAACAGTATCAGAGACAGTTGTCTTCCACTTTGATTTGCTGGTAAACATTTTCATCTATAACAAAATGTTGGCATTTTTAAATGTGTTAAATTATTTTTGCTTCTTCAAGAAAAAAGTATGGACCCCAAAGGTGCAGGGGCACAGTTTGCACCTAGCTAAACATCGGCCCTGCTTGGTGGTAGAAGTCCGAATTGTGTCCTGTTTTTTTTTCTTCATGCTTTCCTGTTGTTCAGCCATTTTTCTCTCTATCCTTTCCTAGGTTTCGGCACCAACTTTATGTTCTATTGTTTCTTATGAATAATGGGGTTAAACAACTTCCCTCTTAAACTGAACTTGTTTATTGTCTTACTTTAGCTTTGTTACGCTTACCTAAGGCAATATGTCCCAGCAGGCTGTTTAGCTTTTAAAATGTCCTTTCTCTTTCTCTTGTCGGAAGTTCAGATTCACTCTCTAGCTGTCTCACACTGATCTCCTCTCCACTTCCTTTTCCTCTAAGCTAGCAAGTAAGGCTTGAGAGATGTCCCTTGACTATTAACATCACAAGGTGCGATTCTAGAAGACTTGTGGGAAGTCTACGCCAAATCGCCAATCTCAGTTGCGGAAAGGACCCTGTGCCTGATTTTAGATGGGGCAGGGCCCCCGCGGCCAAGTCCAGCGACTTGAGACATGCGGACAGCTACACCAAACTAAGGGCATAACCAAGGGGCATGTCGCAGGTTGCACCCTCCAGCAGTCCAGCACAGGTGCCCCCCCACACACCTGGAAAGCCCCGTGGTACTGCTCTCTCCCCCAGCCCCTGAATCCCCCTGTCGGCAAATGCCCCACAGGGCTACAATGACCCCCAGCCCCGACCCCCCGACTGCATGTGCCCTGCAGGGCAGCTCTGTCCCCCAGAACCCATTTCCCAACCCCAACCCCCAGGTCCCTGAAGAGCAGCAATCTGTAAAATAATATTATACCATGGACATTAATCAAGAGCCAATCAGAAAGGCAGACTGGCACCTTAGCCCCATTGTAAATCCTATGATAATCACTGGCAAAGGTGCCAGTCTGCCACATCCTGATACCACCCTGAAAAGATATCACGCTGATACCCACACCACCACCGCAACGTCGCCATGTTTCCTCTCACTAAGAAATCGCACTAGGCCTCGTATTCAAAAAGAAAACCATGGCTGTATCATTGACCTAATCGACAAAACCGAACTCTATCAACTTTTCACATTAAACACTACGTAAGAGCTAACTTGAAGCACTCAGTAGTATTTTTAAAATCGTTCACCAGTAAACAGTTCAGCACCGCTGCACCCACCTCGCTTGTTAGTGTTTTCGGCTCCTCTCCGTCCTGTTCTCAATCTTCGCTGCTGCTCCACTCACTCATTCTGGATGCCTGTCACTGGCTGCAGGGTGGGGGTGGAATGGCATGAGTATTACAGTCGGCAATCCAAAGGCACACCTCTGATGCCTGTCAGTCTGAACAGGGTGGGACGTTATGGTTAGAAAGCCTAACGCCCTGGGCGTTTGTTGGTATTTGCACTACAAATTTTCAACATGGCCTTTTTGTGACCCCCACCTCATGAAAGCATTTGGGACATCTTCTCATGAACAGTGGAGCTGTGATGTTGTCAATGTGTCCCGAACTTTGAGTTCCCACAGTGACCGTGCCATTGTGCGACAGATGTACGAAAACACAGATTGGGCAGGATGTGAAGAAAGACGGCTGCACCATTCATTGGGAGGTGTAAAGAGATGGCAATGTTGAAAATCTGTAGTGAAAATATTAAAATGCTCAAAATTCCGGTATACATGGAAACTAGCATAGCGTGTCTTGATAGCGGTCATTGGTGGAATTATTTCTACAAATTTTCAACATAGGCATTTTGGGACCTCTGCTCATGAACACTGACACTATGATTTTCTTAATCTGTCACGAACATTGATTTCCCAGCAACGCGCTGTTCTCGCCAGATGTAAACGCATATTTCGGGCAGGATGTGAAAAATGATAGCTGTACTGTTCATAAGGAGGTCTGAAAAATGGCAATGTTGAAAATCTGGAGTGAACATGGGACGGTAAGGGGTTGTATGCTAGGAATAGGATACATCTTAACCTAGAGGGGAAGGAGATCTTAAAACTGAAACTCACTGAATTCATAAACAAGACGTGGGGTTTAAACTTGTAAAGGGAGGAGGGACTAGTGAATAAATGGAGTCAGGAGAGCAGACCCAGGTCTCGGGTCCAGGGCGGAAAATGAGGACAGGTGACTGGCGTGAACAAAGCAGGGGCTGTGCAGGAAAGGGCAAATAGGGAGTGCGTGGGGCGAGTCAGTTGGGTGGGGTGGGGGGATGGGGTGGAGGAAGGTACTGATCAGCGCCAGGAGCATGGGCAACAAATGCCAGAGCTCCAGGTGATGCTGGTGGAGGGACCAGCGGATGTGGCAGCAATAACGGAAACATGGGCCACTCAGAAAAATGATTGGGACCTCAATTTGGAGAGCTACACAATATTTAGGAGGGACAGAGAAGAGGGTAGAGGAGGGGATGTAGCGCTGATAGTCAAGAATGGCATAATGGTTAGTGGAGTGGAGGAGGCAGATGGGGGAGTGGAAGCAATTTGGGTAGCCCTGCAATTGAGGGGAGACAAAAGACTGAAAGTAGGGGTGGTATACAGACCCCCAGCAATGGATGAGGACCTGGAGGGAAAATTGGTTGAGAATATCAGGGGGCACTGTGACCGTGGAAAGGGTAGGGTGGTGGTCATGGGAAACCTAAATATGCCGGGGGCAGACTGGGACACTATGACATCAGCAGTGGCCAGGGAGCAGAGACTGATGGATGTGTTTCAGGATGCCTTTCTGGTCCATCAGGTGGGGGAGCCTACTGGGGGGGGTACTGGACATTGTCCTGGCAGACAGCGACCAGATAAGGGGTCTGGAGGTGTGTAGCCCACTGGCAGGAGGAGGAGACCATGCCACGGTCTGGTTTCTGCTGTGTCTGGGGGGGGACAACCACTCAAATACAGCAGCAGTGGACTTCAGGGGGCAGACTTTGTGGGCATGGGCAGAATTCTGAGGGGGAGCTTGAACAAGATTAGGCCAGACATGGATGCTGGTAGCTTGTGGGAGACCATTAAAAAAGGGGTACAGGAGGCTACTAGCTCATGTACAAGGGTAAGTTACAAAATCGTAGGGCCAACAAGCCGTGCTGGTGGACCAGGGAGGTGCAAGAGGCAGTGAAGGATAAAAAAAGCTGCCTATGCACATTTTAAGTGCTCCAGGGGGGTCAGGGAGAGAGGTGAGTACGAGTTGACAGCCAGAAGGGTCACAAGAGTGGTAAGAGGAGCCAAGGTGAGGATGGAGCAAAACCTGGCTATGGATATCCAGAGGGGTGGAAAGGGATTTTATAGATACATAGGAGAAAAGAGGAAAGGGAGAGCACAGATCTCCAGGACTAGGACTGGTGAGGGATGGGCTCAGGAGGCAGAGGAGCAGGCAGAGGTACTAAACAAGTACTTTGCCTTGGTATTTATGGGAGGTGACAGGGGATCCATTCAGCCGGAAGGGGTCGGGACAGCTGAGAGGAGAGGACAGTTGGAGAGGAGAGGACCAGAAGAGGCTGGGGCACCAGGTGGGCCAGGCCTAGAAGGGGATGGGTGCTTTGTTGAAGGGGGGGTTAGGGAAGGGGAAACCACAGAGGATAGCGTGAGGGAGGCCATAAGAGTGCTGTAAACTGACAAGGCACCAGAACTTGATGGGATGCATCCGAGAGTCCTGAAGGAACTGGTGGACAAACTAGCAACTCCACTAGTGCACTTTTCAATGCATCGCTGCAGACAGGATGGGTGCCTCAGGATTGGAAGCTGGCTCACATGGTGCCAGTCCACAAAGGGGGGGGTCTAGGGAGGAGATGGGAAATGACAGGCCTGTCAGCCTGACTTCAGTAGTAGGCAAACTAATGGAGGGCTTCATCAAGGAGAAGCTTGGGAGGCAACTGGAAAGGCTGGGGCACATGGATGACAAACAGTATGGTTTTGTCCTGGGGATATCGTGCCAGACCAACCTCATAGATTTTTACGACTGGGTGACGGGGACCCTGGACCAACAAAGACTAGTGGACGTCCTATATCTGGATTTCAGTAAGGCGTTTGACTTGGTACCCCACATCGGATTGTTGACAAAGTTGGGGGGGAAGGGGGTGGGAAGACAGTTGCTTAAATGGGTAGAAAACTGGCTCATGGATAGATCACAGACGGTAATGTTTGATGGGATAGTCTCCTCCCCTAGGAAGGTCTTCAGTGGGGTTCCCCAAGGTTTGGTACTGGGGCCACTCCTGTTCAATGCCTATGTCTCCAATATAGGGAGCGGTGTTAGGAGTAGGATGAGTCTTTTTGCGGATGACTCAAAACTGAGAGCACTGACTGCCACAAGGAAGCAAGAGAGACAGTCCAGAGGGATCTGGATACCCTGGAGGGTTGGTCAAGGAAGTGGGGACTGAGGTTTAATACAGGGAAGTGTAGGGGGCTACATCTGGGGGTCAGAAACCCAGGTCATGTGTACACCCTGGGAGGGGTCTCGCTGCAAGCCACAACGAGTGAAAGGGACCTGGGGGTGGTGGTAGACACCAGGATGAACAACACTGAAAACTGCAGAAGATCTGCATCAAAGGCAAACAGGATTCTGGGCTGCATAGCCTGGGGAATAACGTCCAGGAAGAAGGAGGTGATCCTTCCTCTGTATAATGCCATGGTTGGGTCACATCTTGAGTACTGCGTGCAGTTCTGGAGACCTCACCTTAGGAAGGATATAGCATTGTTGGAGAGGGTCTAGAGGAGGGCAACCAGGATGATCCGGGGCATGAGTGATAAGACCTATGAGGAAAGGCTGGGAGTCCTTGGGCTGTACTCGCTGGAGGAGAGGAGAGACAGGGGTGACATGATTGAGGTATTCAAATATGTGAAAGGGGTTAGCAGGGCAGAGCCAAAAGAAAATGTTCAGAGCTAAGGAAAGGGGGCACAACCGGGGCACGAGTGGAAGTTGAAGGGGAGAACCTACAGGGGAGAACGTAGAAGGCATTACTTCACTGAGAGGGTGGTGGAGTCATGGAATGCATGTCTGGGAATCTAGTTGAACTGAGCACAGTGGAGGGCTTTAAGAGGGGGTGGGACAGATGCATGGGTATACTGAAGCTGAAGTTGACACCCTCGGGGCCCGGGGGGAGGAGGAGCTAACGCCCAATAGGGGCTGGCTAACGAGCAGACACGGAAGACTGTTTGTCCAAGTCTGCTGGCTTTTAGGACGTTAGTATGTAAAGTACTACAAATTTGTGAAGTTGTGAGGGTGCGTGGAAACTGCACAACACACGTTTATAATGCACTTATTTTATGGACGTTTATCACCAAATTTTCAACACAGGCATTTTAAGACCTGTGCTCATGAACAGTCACTGTGATCTTACATATCAACATACATACGAACATATGAATCTGCCAGCACAACACACCAATCGGTCTATCTAAGTCTGCTCGAGTGTGCAGCTAGCACCCTAGATTGCAGCTCCCCCTTAGTTCCTCCCCCGCTTGTCCCAGCCCCTGCCCCTGCCCTTCCTCTTGCTTTATCCCACTCCTCCTTAAAGCTATTGACTGTCCTGCATGTTACCACCCCCTCTGGCAGCGCATTCCAACTAGACACCACCCTCTCAGTGAAGTAGTGCCTCCTCATTTCCTTTTTGAAACGTCCCCCTTCTAACCTTAGTCCATGCTCCCTCATCTCTCTTCCACTCCTCAGTTTAAACACCCCCTCAGTGCTAGGTTTATTTACCCCCCCAGGTATTTAAACGCTTCAGTCATATCCCCACTATGCCTCCTCTCCTCCAGTGTGTACATGAACAGCTCCTTCAGCCTAACTTCATATTCCTTTCCTTCCATCCCCCTTAACATTTTTGTTGCCCTCCTTTGCACCCCCTCCAGTAACTTTATATCTCTCCTCAGGTATGGCCTCCAGTATTGCACACAGTACTCCAGGTGCGGTCTGACCAGTGATCTGTATAGAGATAGGATCACATCCCTGTGTCTGGATGAGAACCCCCTTGCGATGCATCCCAGCATCCAGTTTGCCTTTGCTGCTACGCTTCTGCACTGGACTGAGTTGTTCATGCTCCCAGTTATCAACACCCCTAGGTCCTTCTCCTCCTCCTCCTCCTCTGTGATCCCCAACCTAACCCCTCCCCAACCAGTAGTCCCTCTTCTGGTTCTTAGCCCCAAAGTGCATCCCCTTACACTTTGCGTTGAATCCTAGCTGCCACTCCACCGACCATGTCTCTAGTTTGGTTAGGTCCCCCTGCAGTTTTTCCCATCCATCCTCTTTGTCCACCACCCCCTATTTGGTATAATGTGCGAACAGACTAACCCTGCTTCCCACTCCGTGCGCTATATCTGAGATAAACAGCCCAAATAGCACAGGGCCCAGCACTGACCCCTGCGGCACCCTGCTTGTCACTGCTGTAGGTGCCAAGAGCTCCTCACCACCACCACCACCTGCACCCTCCCCATGGGTGTAGGCAGGCATACTCCAAGCACTCCATGGTTTGCAATTTTATTTAAGGGGGTAGCAAATAGGCTCTGAACTGTTTCCTTTTTCCATGAAAACTAACAAAGAAAATACTGAACCTTCCTGTAATTTCATTCATAGGAGTTGAAACTAGAAGGACAGGTCACAAATACTCTCCTTGCATCCCAAGGACAATACAACTTTACAGGCTCTGGGCTGGTATGTGGGTGTTTTAGGGAACAATGCATAGCATTTGAATTTACCCAAGCATGGCAACAACCATTGTCATGAGATACAAAAGTTGTAATTATTGTGCTAAATGAGGCAACAAACACGGTCCTGGTGTACATTTGTATATTATTGGCTACGGGGGTAGCAGTGAGTCCATGTGGTGTGCAGATCTGAAATCCCTGGCTGCACCCTGACTCTCCCATGTAACCTGTTCCCTATCCATTTAGTCTGCCTTTTTCCACCCCCACTGCCGTCAGCTTCCCGTCTCCCATGAGGCATTGTATCAAAGGCCTTACTGAAGTCCAAGTACAGGACATGTACTGCATGGCCCTGTCCAACTTCCTTGTCACCCAGTCATAATACTCTATTAGGTTGGTTTGACAAGACCTCCTGAGATGAACCCATGTTGCGGCCATCTTGGAGGCCATTACTCTCTAGGAATGCCATCAGCCTCTGCTTCAGTATCGCCTCCATAAGCTTACCCACTATGGACATGAGACTGACCATCCGATAATTTCCTGGCTTCTCCCTAGGCCCATTCTTATGTATGGGCACCACATGGGCCACCCTCCAGTCCTGGGGCACACACCCCGTTTCCAGGGAGGTGTTGAACAGATCTGCCAGTGGCTCAGTCAACAACTCCGCCATCTCCCTTAGCACCCTGGGGTGGATGCCATTGGGACCTGGTGTCTTGTCCACCCTGAGTGCCCTCAGCCCCTCTAGCACCCTACTCCATGTGATCACTTTGTCTGTCACCTCCTCCTTTCCCACCCCTTGCTGGTAGTGGACCATCCTCTCCTTAGTGAAAGCGGAACAGAAGTACTCATTTAGAATTTCGCTTGCTCCTTCCCCTTTTCCACCCAATCCCCTCCCTGTTTTATCCTCACAATATGTTCCTTGCACTTTCTCTTTTCCCTGATGTAACTAAAAAAGTCCTTTTCCTTCACCTTTATGCCCTGTGCTAACCTTAATTCCCTGGAGGTCTTAGATTTTTTCACCTTCCTGGGCACCTCCCTTGACCAACTCCCATTAGCCTCTTTATAGCGTTGATACGCCAGGCATGCCATGGCGTGCTGCAGCAGATCAGTTGGGGTAGCAGGAGCCAGCTGGTCTCTCACTCTCTCTGCATTCCTTTTTTTTTCTGTGGGCTTTCCCGGATGCTCTTTGTCCTTTCTGAGGTTTTAAGGGAGAAGGGGTGGGGTCTCTAAAACTTAAAGAGGACAAGAAGTAAAAAATTATACTTACCCCACGAAAAGTGTCCTGTCATTATTACTTGTATGGTTGGTTTTACTATTAGTCTGACAAGATATGTTGCTTGTTATTTTTATTTTAACATTAATAACATTATTGATTTTGATAATATGGCCATTACTGGAACAGCTTCACAAACCTTTCCGGTATTCACACTGTAGAAGTGAGCGTGCCGGTTTGGTCATGGCGTGACTGAGTTTAGCACTGTCTGCTGTACTCACGCCAAGCACTCAGTATTGTTACAGTGCAGTCAAATGGTTAGGCATTATTACTACCTCTAGTGTGGTAACCCTGTAATGGTTAGGGCACTGTACATCAACGATGCGCAGCAGCTGATGTTTCTGAGCACTACCGCAGTGCCCTGCTCCAGTCAGTGCAATTGTAATGTACCAAAAAAGTGCCGCCACCCCCAACAAGAGATTAACAGCTATTTCTGCTCATTGTAAAATGTTATTTAATTATTTAGTACACCACTCGGACACTACTTCTTCCTAATGAGCTGCCTCAGTCACAGCCTTAGCATGCTGCACCTTTAGTAAGCCAGCCAGTGTCCGTTCTCCAGTGTGGTCGGAATCAAACTAACCTGCATCCCAGTGGCAATCTAATCTAGAGACAGCTGAGTGTTTAGAGGTGATCATTTTGTTTGCAGCTTTTCTGCTCTTCGCAGACCGAAAACCCGTATTCCTCTGCCGTTAGATCTCCTACTGTTTCAGATGTTTTGTTAACTAACCACATGTACGCATGAGTAACTTTTAACAGCGTTTCATTCTGCATTCTGTTTGTGCAGTAACGCAGTTTTGGGTATATTCTTTGATAGTTTCTTGGTCCTTTTAAATACCCAATGCTGACCTAAGGCCTGCTTGTTTAGTGGGCTATTTGTTTTCCCTGTGTGTGCACATGGCCAAGTTTATTTAGAGAGTGAGACCCCCTTTCTCCTTGTGGTTTCTGTGAGAGTTGTGGGTTTTTTAAAAATAGAAAAAAAATCAAACTACTTATGCCAATATTCAGTTTATTGTTGTTGTAACTCCCCGAAGCAAACTAATCTGCTGCAGCCCAGGGTTAAACTCAACTGAGATAGAGAAGAGGCTTGTAATAAATAAATAAACATACCTGAAATTAAACTGGTAAGCTGATGGGCCTCCTGTAACTGACAGCATATGTAGCCTTCAACATGTTGGTGTCAGTGGGTGGCTGGGGGGGCAGGTATGGGAATGGAAACAAGAGATTGTGCAGTTCACGGCATGTCTGTAAATGCTGGAATGCTGTTTTTTTTTTTTTTTACACCCCGTGTTTAGTCACTGACAAGCTAAAGGCTACATATGCTGTCAGTTACAGGAGGTTCATCAGCTGTACTGACATTTCATATTTTACAATCTTCTCCACCATTACATGAAATGGAGTGTTTTCTCTTTCGGGCAATCCATATCCAATGCAGTTCCCAGTTCCTGCCTGTCAGCTCGCCCATTTTAGTTACAGATCTGGTTTTGGTTATTTTTTTTTATTTGTTTATAACAAACCCTCACCTCTAGTTCAGTTGAGATTTGCACGGGCTGCATGCAGGTTAGTTTGCTTGAGCTACAAAGAGATTGGGAAGTAGTTTTTGGTGATAGTAAAGGATTACGCCAGATCGTTAGCTGCGCTGCTTGAGACTGCTCGGTGAAGTGTCTCTTTACAGTTGCGTGAGCTAGTGACAGGCTATACACAACAACAACACAGACTGGCAACCAAGTATTGAAAGCAGGTCAAATTTTTATTGGAAAAAATAGTGCCATGCCTCTATATATATACACACACACACACACACACACACACACACACACACACACACACACACACACACACCACATACTGGCAACCAAATAATAAAACAGGTCAAATACATACAGAATCAGACTACAGTGGAGGCAGAACATTCTTCATTTACAGTGCAAATACAGAATCAAACTATAGAATGCTCCAGACTACAGCGGAGGAACTTTCTCAACATTGTCCTCCACCTCGCACGTTTTGCCTCCTGGTACTGCACAACCTGCTCAAAAATATTATTGAATGCTGATGACACAGTCCTGCCGTAATGCTCGAACCACATAAACGTGGCCAGGTAAGAGGCCACCATTGGCATTTGTGTCCCTTTCATCTTCTTAAATTGCTTTTTTGCCCTAGACCAGTACGCCTCAACCACTTGTGTGTGCGCTCTGGTTCTGGGGTCTACAACATTCTCGGAGTGATTCACAGTTTTGTGTACATAGTTCATATGTGGGATCTCATCGATCCTGTTGTACGCAGCCCACTGCATATCAAATGTCGCTGAATTCAGGAATTGTTCTGTATATCAAACGCAGCTGAAGTCCGGAATTTCTACCTACTGTTATCAATGTTTCATTATTCTGTTGGGGCAGAGTACTCTAGACATCAAACGCAGTTTAAGGCACGCATTTTTCTGCATGTTCAAACTACTGTTATCACGTATTTATTTTTCTAATTCCTAAATATTGGTTACTTCTTTCTACTGTGGGGCGCTCCCCCCACCCCATGTCCTCAGTGGTTACTATGTTACTGTTGCCAAAAGTGTTCCTATGCACAACCATTTTTTAAATAACCACCGAGGACGGGGGCAGAACGCCCCGCATAAGAGAAAGATCAAATATTAGAAATAATTGTTCAGTTCTCATTCTGATGGGAAAAGGCGTTGCAGTGGCGTCACTTAAGGCATAAACAGGTTACCGTAAACCTTTCATGTTTGCTTGCGCAACTGGCCCTAATCCTTTACTATCGCTGCCCCCTTTTAACGAGCCTCAATTTCTTTATCTTGGCTTAGATTGTCACTGAGATACAGGTTAGTTTGATTCCAGAACCACACTGGAGAATGGACACTGGCTGGCTTCGACGAGCTGCGGCATGCCAAGTCTGTGTGTCTTAAGCAGCTCAGTGGAAAGTTGTAGTGATCGAGTGGTGTACTAAATTAAAAAATTATTTACATTCAACAGTAATACCTATAGAGCACTTAAGAAATTGAGTCACATAACTCACACATCATGTTCTTCAGTGTTAAATATATAGAGAATATTGGATGGGCAACCTTGCAGAACCAGTGTGTTCTGCCACAGAGGGGTTTGAATGCCTGTGTCCTTGAGAGCGAAGCTCGAGAGGTCCAAGGAATCAAACCCATGGTGGCAGAACACACTGGTCCTGCATTGGGTTACATATCATGTATTTTGTATAGTGTATGGTGCCCCTTGTATCCTATTTTAGGTTTTCTATCCAAATGTTTTCATTGAAAAATAAACTGCAGTCTTCTGTTTCGTATTTCGGGAGCTATGGCTTGTTCTTGCCAAGTTGTGTGGTTGCTAGGGACTGGGCATCCGTATGTTAGCAATGTACACTCCAATTGGTTGCCGCTGTAGTGTGGGTGGGTTTTCAAATAAAAAAAACTTAGCGGGCAAATGTCTCGCTCAGTGAGCTTATCCACGAACTGGAGGCAGAAACTTCTTTTTTTATGCTGGTTCTCATCATGGAGAATAAACTGCTTCTGAATGGTGAGTGTTTTAAAAAATGCTGTGCACAGCTTCCACCTGTGAAGCAGATTAAACTGCTGTCAATGTGCAGCGTTTTGTTTATGGTGGCTTTCACACAGGGCTTGAACTTTTCACTCTAAATGAATGGAATGCTGTTCTGCACATGTGGTTAGTACAGCATTCCATGTGTAACCCCCCTGCAAATGGGGGTTCCCAAAAGTCTTCCAGGAGCTTGTCTGGGTGGCGTTCGGCAAATGCTATTTAAATGTGGGCACTGTGAGTGCTTTCAGAGCCTCACGTGCGGTCTCTTTAAGAGCTGTCTGCTTGTAGACTTAATTTGTTTGTATGGGGGACCATGTGTTTTAATGCCTGAATCCCACCCAGGCTACTGTCTAATTGCTCCGTTTCTGCCATCGTTAAAAGTGCAGAGGGAGCTCTTTTGAAAGATGTAACTAGTTTGCTAGGAATTGTTTAGAGTAATAATGACAATACAGTTTGTCTAACCTGCTTTCTTTGCAGTCTGGACTGTTTTTGTTTAGCCCTCCATTCTGGTACTGAACTGTTGAATTGGACCAATCAGTGTGAAGGGGGGATTGTTAAAATGGAGTCTGCTGGCAAATCAGAACTTGGACTCTCATTGTGGAGCCAGCCACCTATGTACTGTGTATAGCCTGTGTCTCTGGGAAATGTAGTTTGGACCTTGGCGCATTTTTGCACCAACAGAGGGAGCCCTATTGTGAGTGACAGCCGAACCAGTCAACTGAACTGGGAGGAGCTAAAAGGAAATGCCTGGCACTGTAGCTGACAAGCTCAGATTGGTAGTGACAGTGAAGAGAGAAGGAGCCCTGCTTCTGCTGCGCCGTGTAAGTCACGCAGGAAGCACGCGGGAGGACCTAAAGTCAACCTACAGCTGTTGTGAGTGCCATTTCGGACTGAATCTGAGTTTTGTGAGGAGAAAGAAGAACCAGAAGTGTGGAAACCAGGCTTGCAGTTAGAAAACTGAAGATTTGCTGAAGTGCGATCGGCCTGTCAGGGACTGCTGATGCTATGCGTGCTCCCGGGTAATTTGCAGTGTTTGCAATCGGGATCGAGAAGCAGCTGCCTGGTATAGTAATTTCCTTTACATATAAATGTGTCTAATGCTTGTGGGGGATTGCGATTCCATTTCCCCTTTTTACTGTGAGTGGTGAGCTGAAGCTGGACTCAATTTAATCGGACTGAATCCGCTTGCTATCCAAAGCAGTTGTGCCCTGCCACGAGGGCCTCGACTCCATACCCTGCTCTTCTGGCAATCCAGAGCAACCACTTCCATCAGGTTCTCTGCTTGGGGAATTGCGAGTACAAATTGGGTAGCTCCCTGCACCATTCATTTAATCAAAGTGTGTCAACTGATTTCTTTTGTTTTCTTTCTATGGACTGAGCCATCCGGCTCCAGATTACGAGTGTGTGTTGTGCATATATTTTCTTCCTGTGGGGCCCCATCCATCTGCACCTGGCGGCCAACCCCGGGCAATGGACCTGGCTAGCCCCCCCAACCTGGGTACACAGAGAATGACATTTTGGACCCTATATGTATGCACAGTACTGTGATTTGAATATTGCTAAACCCAATCAACCTGATTGCCCCCTCCCGTGTTACTGTCCCCTAAATAAATCAGATTTGTTGTTATTGAACTATATACTGTCTGTGGTGTCTGTACATATAGGACCAGCATTGCAGTGTGTTTGTGTATCTTGCCTAACCTTGTTTTACGGGGTGTCCTCAGACGTGCTGCAGATTCAGTCTCGAGGGTAAGTGGTATCTATAGTTGTAAAAAGTGTGCATATGTGGGGTATTGGGAAGGTAGCTCCCATGTACTGTGTGGGCCACTAGTGGGAACAAAGGGGGTCACAGTGTCAGGGAAGGCTGTGCAGGCTGGATTTAACCACTACCAATCCTGACCTCTGGATGGAGGCACCCGTCACTGGACCTAGGCCCCTTAACCTGTTACTAGCCATACAGGCAGGGGTAGTAGCCCTTGGGATAGCGCCAACTAGGGGTCACACATTCATTGTTGTACATGTGGCTGAACACATACCTCTCAAGCTTTCGTCACCAAAATGTGTGACAAATGAGCAAAATGTGTGACATATCATCAAACACGGCACTGCAAGCTCAGAACACTATGGCTATCAGTGCACTAGTGTTAACAATGTTTGCTGATAATTGAGTACGATAGATAATTATGAATTTCTGCTTTAAACTCTATGAGAAATGTGGAATATCACTACCTCAATATGGGACAAAGGATTTCTGAGAGTTAAAATGAGTGACATACCTCGTTATGTGTGACAGTTGAGAGGTATGGCTGAACAGCATTTCAGTATGGTGGAATTTCCACTTAGAACAACATTCCACCATACACTATATGTGTAAAGCGGACGGGCATGTTTACTGTACTGAGCCATGTGCCGTTCGAATACAGGAACCAAGTCATCATCAACAGCAAGCTCGAGCAGTAAACAAACTTTGAGGAACGGCTTCACAGTTAGTAGACAGAACATTTATTGTTTATTCATTACAAATCGGGTTTACAACCTTTGAGTCAGAGACTCATTTACAAAGGCACCTTGTCGGGGGGAGACATCAAGACAGCTATTACAGTACAGATTAAAACGGAGGATAACATTACAGGTGCAGTAAAAGGAACATTTAACATAGATACACTTAGGTTACATAATGTAGTAGTTTGCATGTTACTTAGGTTACACAGTGTTACAAAACAGTGAGTTACACTCATGGATATAGTAGGTCCTCAGAGGAGACAGCGAGTTACGTCCCTGTTTGGACCTAGTAGGGAAGGAGTGGGTCTAGGGGAGGGAGAGGCTGTCCAGTGGACATTGTCGAGCCAGGGGCAAGGCGGGCGGGTACCACAGGTTACAACAGGGGTTGATTGTGCTTACAACAGTGGGTCTTAAAGATATGGTTCTGAAAGGCTGTTTTGAAGGAGCCAATTTTTGGCAAGTTGGAGATGCAGCTAGGGAGGGAGTTGAACCAGGTGGGGGCTCTGTAGAGGAAGGATCTCTGGGCAAGAGAGGTCTTGGTTCTGGACACCTTGAAAGTGGCCTTAACAGAGTTACGGGTGATGACGGACAATGATGACTGCTGTAGGGAGGTGGAGACCCCGGGAGAGTCCTAACAGTGATTTCTTAGCGAGAAAGCAAGTCTGGTAGAGCAGTTGCTCCTTAAAGTTGAGCAGATTGGTGGTAGTATAGAAGGCAGGTGTGAATCGCGCTGGGGCACCGGTCAGGAGCCTACAGGCCTTATTGATGGAGAGTTGGATTTTGGAGAGGCAGTGTTGCCAGCTGTGGCATAGATGGCACGCCTAGTCCATGATGGACAAGACGGAGGAGGTGATGGCCAGCCTGAGGGCAACCTGAGGCAGGCAGTCCCTGTGCCGGTATAGCAGGCCAATCCAAGAGTTAATGGTGGCTGACAGGGCATTAATGTGGGTGTGGAAGGAGAGGCAGTATCGAGCGTGATGCCTAGGTACTATGTGGTTGCTTGTTCTAGCGGGTGCAGAGTGCTGTGGATAATCAAGAGGGGTATTTTTAGCTTTATTTTTGTGGTGAGAGAAGAGCATTGATTTGGTTTTCTTTAACTTAATGACCAGTATGCAGTTGCTGAACCACCTTTCGGCTTGGTTGTAAGCTTGCTGGAGGTATAATTGGAGGGAGGTGGTATTGGGATGTGAGGCAATGAGGACTGCATCGTCGGCATAGAGGAGCATTTTACCAGAACATGAGCTGGGGAGGGTGTTGAGGTAGAGACTAAAAAGCATTGGACCCAGGATGGAGCCCTGAGGGACCCCGGAGCAAATGGGAAGAGAGCTGGAGAGGGAGTCGCTGATCTTGACACGCTAGGATCTAGCAGAGAGGTAGCTAGAGAACCCGGAAATGGGACTGCCAGAGAATCCAAGTTGGTGGAGAGTTGAGTAGAAGGGAATGACAGACAGTGTCAAATGCCTTGGAGAGGTCAATGAAGACTGCTCCTGCAAGGTCCCAGAGTGAGAGCAGCATGCAGGTTTGGGAGAATTCCAGGAGAGCCGTGGTTGCACTGTGTCTGGAAACCATGCTGCTCTGGGCTATAATGTTGTGCCAGTTAGGTATTCAGAGAGCTGGATCAACACCACTTTTCAAGGGCTCTAGAGAGTGGGGGAGCAGAGATCAGCCGTAATTGGCTGGAGGTGGACTGGTCCCCACTCTTATGTATGGGTGTGATTTCAGCAGTTTTACAAGCACTTGGGAACTGCCCAGGCATAGAGACCGGTTTAAAAGATCAGTCAGGGGGCTAGGATTTCGTCCATGACCATACGGAGGATCCTGGCATCGAGGGGGTCACTGCTGGGGTGATTGCTGCTTAAGGCTTTTAGCAGGTGTGGCCTGGCTTCTTGGGGGGGAAAGGGTGCGCAGGTAGAATGGTGGGCAATGCAGGACAGGAGGGAGAGAGGTGGGGATTGGGTCAAAGAAGCTGCTGGGGAGGACCGAGCTTAGGTCAGAGAAGGCAGTTATAAGGCAATTGGCTATAAGGAGTGGATCTGTGGTGGGGGTGCCATAGATGGAGAGCTGAGATGGTAGGGTGGGGAGCAGGACTTCCCATTTAGCTCTTTCATATTATCCCAGAAGGTCCAGGCTGAACCCCACATGGAAGAGAGGGTGGTCTGGTAGTGCTCTGCCTTGACCCGCCTAATGGCCCAAGTGCACTTATTGCTTTCAGCGTTGTAGGTCTGTCTATCAGACGTCTTTCCAGATTCTACAGCAATGTGCCAGACATTATCTCTGTTTTGAGTCTCTGGAAGAGGTGGGGTGATCCATGGGGCATTGCATTTTGAGCGGATCCTGGTGGGGGCCAAAAGGTCACAAGCCTTACAGAGGCATTTGTGAAGTGGTCAAGGGCTGAGTCAATGTCGGGGTGCGCTGGATAGGGGACCAGTCTAGCTGGGCTAGGTATTATTTTAATTTTCTGAGGCCACCGGTGCATAAACAGTGGTGTAGAGTGGCCTGGGACACTGGTTTCAGAGTGGAGGATGGCCAGAGGCAGAGGACTGGGGAGTGATTGCTAAGAGAGTCGGGGAGGACAGTGACATCCCGGATTTTGTAGGGACGGTTAGATACAACAACATCTAGGAGAGTGCTGGTGCCAGCAGAGTGGTTGAATCTGGTGGGCTGGGTGACTAACTGGGATATATCCAGGGCAGCAAAGGAGTCCCGTATATGGGAGGCAGTGGAGGCAAGCCACTTAACATTGAGATCACCTAGGATGACTTGCTCCACTTTGAGGGAGAGATGTGAGGTAGTCAATGAGGACTGGACAGCTTGGTTTTGATTCTCGGGGTACGTAGGAGACAGTGAGAAAGAGGTCCTCAAGGGGCCAGGTGTGATTTTAAGGTGAGGGCTTGGGCTCCATAATCAAGTTTAGGAGCTGGGAGTGCCTGACCTATAAGGGAGTCCCGTACAAGTAGTGTGCAACCACCACCAAGTTTGCCTACTCGGTCCTCTCTGTAGATGGTATATCCAGGGAGGGTGATAGCGGAGTCGGGGTGGATGTGGAGAGCCAAGTCTCTACCAGTGCAGTTAGGTCAGGTTGATGTTGAATGACCCAGCACTGGAGGGCAGCAGATTTCTTTAAGAGACTGCAAATGTTTAAGGATGCAAAACAGAGGCCAGTTGCAGTACAGGGTTTAGAAGGGCTGGAAGCTATAGGTCCTGGATTTGGGTGTATATTACCAGATAATACTAATAGCAGTGTAATTATTCTGGTTAGTAGCCGATGGCGATGGAGACCCTTGGGTCGACACCCAGCTGAGGACTTTACAATCATGGTGCATGGGATAGATAAAGGGCGAAGGGTGGGAATGGCAGGGGAGAGCTGGGTCCAGGTCAGGCCTTGGAGGGCAGAGGGAGTGGGGGTGTTGGCAGGGTGGGGGTGTTGGGGGTTCACAGGTGTGTCGAGGGTGGGGGAGGGCCGAGTCACTGTGTAGTAGTCTGGGGATGAGGTGCCTAGTGTGGAAGAAAGGTGCTCCGGTCAGTGTGAGGTCTGTACCAAGAGTGTGAAGGAAAGCGGACTTAGTGATGGAGTGTAGATACCCATAGCAGCTGAGCAGTAAAGGAAGAGTGTCCAGGAATAGTAGAGTAAGGAGATGTTGAGCAGCTTTGCACGGTTGGGGAACCCCTCTAGTGGGCAAAGAGTATAAGCTGCAAATGGGAAAAATCAGCATCTATCAGCAGAAGAGGAGGGACAAAGTCTGATGACTAGTGTAGACTGGCCACACAGTAAGTGAGATGAGATAGGAACTGTATTGTGTTGGATTGGGGAGGTGTGCTTATAACTGGTCCCTCTAGTGCCTAAAAGATATAATCTGCTAATGGAAAAGTCAGCACTTCTGGCAGGGAGGTTCTGAAGCAAGTTTTAATTTTTTTTTTGGGTGAGGGAGGCACTGCAGCAGCCTCAATGGGACACAGAAGTCAAGGGTGCAGCCCACAGACTTACAGCTCTAAGAAAAGGGGCACAGGGCTCAGGGCAGATAGCAAAATCACATTATCTTAACCTCTTTCAAACTTAAACCAACTCTTAAGAAATCTCTACATCAGACTAAACATTACTTAAAGTGAGAAATCAAGAACATGTCAAGCAGAGGGCAGTTCTAGCATTAATTTCTTGGCAGCAGTTCCTAGAAGACTTCTGGATTGCTGCACATAGTGTGAGAAACACTAGCAAATAGGGGCAAGCAAGAGTCCTCCAGGGGTAGATGCCAATTCAGAGTTCCAGCCCATACCTTGCTTGGAGGGTGCGCGTTGGGCGGCTTCTCCTTAGTCTGCTTACCAAACTGCAAAATGCAGTTTGTTTGAGAGGAAACAGCCCTGAAATGGCACAGTAGTATTGAAAGCTAAAAAAATGATACCAAGACGCAACAAATCATATGTTAATAGCTTTACTGAGAATGACAACACACAATAAACCAGATCAGAGCTATAAGCTACTTTCCTGTCCCCTTTAAGCTGCCTGCCTGCCTGTTAGTGACACGGCTGCTTACTATGCCCAATGAGGCCCTGATTGAGAAACATTTAATTTTCATTTTTTTCATTCATTTCTGTTTTTATACCGATTGGTTTGTGGGACAAGCCCATTTTCACAAATGACCAGTTTATACACAAAACATAACACATCAGACTTTACAAACAGTAAACATTCAATAAATATACATTATGTAAAACATGTGCAAATTGAATTCATCAACAAACTGTTCCTAAGAGCTGTCTTAAAATTTGATAACTGCTTTGCACCTGACGGAGTTAATTTCTCTAATTTGCATAATAACCTGTTACTCTGTGCACTTTACCACTGTTGGAACTGGATGTAACTAATTGCCTCACCATTGTGTCACCTTGTTAAATGTTCTTTCCTAGCTGACGTTCTGCTATGTTGTTCCTGTATTATCCTGTACTACTCTGTATTCACCGTGTTGTACTCTCACGGGTCGTTCTTGAAACTAGGCATATTACTTGTCTAGTGTACTTACCCGGTAAACAAAAGCTAAATAAATTATAAGGAAGATTATTATATATCCTAACAGTGGCAGAGTGCAAGCAGTTTTGACCAAAAGATGTAGAGAAGAAAGGCAACATAAAACACCCCTTACTCCATAATCTTGTACAACCAGATTTTGCATTCCTACAAAACAGACTAAGGATACCTTGTGGCATAGTACCTAACTGAACCTTATGCAAAAACATCAGTGATCTAAAATCGAAACGCTCTCTTAAAGACAACCAGCCAAAATATTTATAAAGAGAACAGCGGTGTGTCAACCTTAATTGACCAGTGGCAAAACGTAACAGAATGATAAGTAACTTGAAGTTCAGAAAACATTGTATCTGAAGTGTAAGAATATATAATGGACCCACAATCCATCATGGATAATAATAGACTATGTGTAGTAATGATCTTCTATGAACTGTAAGGTTACATCTAATTCCATACAGAGAGCCCCCGACCTTTTCTGTACCCTATACTATATAAAACAGTGGATGGGCGACCATCCTAACAAGGCTGCGTTTGTTCCCTGGAGGGAACTGATGACATGAACCTCCCGAGGAGAAACGCAGCCTTGTTGTGCCGGAGAATCCAACCTATCTGTCATTCTCTCCAGTGGGGTCCGCCGCCAATAAAGGAGGCGTGGCAGTGGTCAGGGGGTCTTCAATGCCCTGATGTAACCGCAGTGGGGTGGGCTGGAAGCTGGAGACAGAGAAAAAACAAGAGGAGTGGAAAACGCACGAGACGAGTCCGGAGCGAGGATTTCTCCCAATTCCGGCGGGATTGTTTTGCTCCGTGGTCGACCGCCGCCCAGAGTCCGAGCCCTTCGGGGGGAGAGAGCGCGAGCCGTGAGGCGAGGCGTGTCTAGTCGGGACACGAGGACCGAGTCGCCGCTGCCGCGTTCCGCCAGTGGAGCGGGGAGACTAGGAGCCTGTCCCGAGACTGAGCTGCGGGAGGGCCAGCCCCTGAATCTTCCGTGAGGTACGCGCCAGAGACTAGCCGCGGACTTAACGGTGGGCAGGTCACGGGCGGCGGTTTCTCCCGGGTGTGCAGCGACTCCCTGCGGGCAGGCCGGGGAACGGGCTCCCTTTCACACGGCTGTGCTGCGGTGTCGAGGCAGAGGGACATGGCCCCACCTGCAGAGCAGGGAGGAAGGGCTGTCCAAACCCATTTTATAAATGAAAACGTGCTGAAGCATGGCGGGCAAGTGCGCAGCTGCTGTCAAAGAGACTGGCAGAATGCTGAAGAAATTCCTCTCTCTGGCCCCATTCCTCCTTTCCATCAACTCAAAGGTTTTATCCTCAGGACCCACAGTAATCTCTGCCCCCACCCCGCCTCTTCACAATCCTGTTGCAATACCCCTGTGGCCTTCCTGTCAGTTTTACATGCAATGAATGGTTTAACTTGATGCAAGGGTCCTTTTGCATGGGGATTATTTTCCTTGAATGGTAGCAAAGTATTGTGAAACTGCAGAAGCAAGGGGTACAGTCTTCTGTTTTGTGTGGCACAACAGTGCTTGACAGTGAGGACTGTCTCTAAGTGTCTGTTGTGAGCACTTAGTGACTTACTTGTGACTGTGTCTGAGACCTTTGCTGTTAGACCTGGTTGTTGGCAGCATTCACTTTTGAAGAACGCAAAGGTCGGGGATGGGGTGGGGATACAGGCTTACAGAACATTACCTGCCCATTCAAGGCATTTTATCAAAATACCTACCTCTTAATGTCTGGTATGTTTCAATGACCTTCAGCCTCTTTCCTTGCAGATGTTACTGCAGCTCTGGAAAAAATCTGAAGTGAACCATATAAAACAAACTATATGGTTGCTATGTTTCATGTAATGGAAAACACATGATGTGCGGTTCTAAGGGAGTAATGCACTCATGTGGTTGTTGGGCACGAGGTGTAGCTGAGTGCCACAATTTCCGGAGAAAATAATTTTTTTGCATTATGATTGCATACCCTGCAGTGTGTCATCTCGCTTACAAAATGGGGTATTTGATTTAAAAAAAAAAAATTTGGTGAGGTACGCACTTGTCAGAAAACAGTCAGTGTTGCACCATTGAGGTTACAGGATATCTGTGCCCCATACTATAATGTGGTTATCAGTGTTTTTCTCAGTTCTTTAGATCTGCTTTTCAGTTTTTGGCACTTAAAGACTTAAAAAGACTGACACCATGATGGACACAGTGATAACCACATCAAAATACTGTACGTATAAATCCTATTTTGCAATCAAGTAAATGTCGTCAGCAATGAGGCACGACAGGGATGTGTGTTATTGTGCAATACCCTCACTCCCTGAGGAGTGATGTCACACCATAACACACATCGCTGGAATGCCTTATTGCTATTATACACTGGCTTGTTTGTAGCACTAAAATAAAAAAAAAACTCTGGCAGGTGTGTGTGTGTAAAATATAATGCTTTTGTAGTGTCTGGGTTAAATAGCTGCTGCTAAATATCTCCCCAACACACACACACCTCTGGATGCTAGGTTTCTGATTGTGGGTACTGTTTTATTCATACGGCCCCTGCAGAGGACTGAATGAAGGTGTCATTTTTAGTGATTTCATATCACAAATCTGTTTGAAGTAGGAACAGCACGGCGATCACTTTAGGAGCGGGATGCTACTTGAGGTAGTTCAAGTAGTCGTAAATAGCAGGGAAAGAAGGAAATAAAATGTTTTTTTTTTTTTTGTACTGTGCCACTTTTTAATGGATCACAGCTTTGATTTACTTTTCATTTTAGTTAACATGTCTGTAAGCAATGTGGTTGTTTTCTGTGAGGATGGAACCAGGTTGTGTGTGGAGCGGGTCTTCAAACTGCTTGTATTACGGTAGGGGGAGTGGTAATGAGATGCATTTCAAATTACGTCTTTGTTTTAAGAAAATGTTTTTTGTTTTACAGAATTCAGTAGGGGAAGGAGGATTACAAATATTTTCTGTGGATTGGGCTGCTTTCTCCACAAATTGAGCAGTGTCACTGTAGCTTGTGAGCTGCACAGTGGTCTGCATGGTTCAGTGAAACCGCTCGCTTGAGGGCAACAGTGAGGTAAAACCTTTTATAGGTACATCAGGGAGCAAAAGGAAGACCAAGGGAGGGATAGTGAGGCTTAATAAAGGGAGGGAGGGTGGGCAGAGGGAGAATGTGAAAAGGCAGAGATACTAAACAAATATTTTTGCTCGGTATTTACAAAGGAAGAGGGAGGTACATAAAACAAACAGTAGTAACACTCTGGATACAGAAGTTGATACCAGCCCATTTACAGAAGAAAGGGTTCTGAAAGATCTAAAACTGAAGGTGGACAAAGCAATGGGGCCTGATGGGATTCATCCCAGAATTCTAAAAGAACTAAGGGTAGAACTAGTGACACCACTGACTACCCTCTTTAACAAATCATGGGAGGATGGGGTGGTACCCGAGGACTGGAGGAGGGCAGATGTGATTCCCCTTCACAAAAGTGGGAGCAAGGCAGAAGCAGGAAACTATAGACCTGTTAGTTTAACCTCAGTGATAGGGAAAATGATGGAATCACTTCTAAAGGAAAGAATTGTCGCGTATCTAGAGGCCAGAAGGGCTAGGACCCTAGGCAGCATGGATTCACAGCGGGAAGGTCATGCCAGACAGAATCTGATAGATTTCTTTGACTGGGTGACCAAAGTAGTAGATCAGGGAGGGGCTGTGGACATGGCCTACCTAGACTTTAGCAAGGCATTTGACACAGTCCCACACAAAAGATTAATATATAAGTTAGCCAGCCTGGGAGTGGGTCCCAAGATGACAGCCTGGGTAAAGAATTGGCTGGAGAATAGGACACAGAGTAATAGTAAATGGAGTCCCTCAGAAGAAAGGAGGGTTACTAGTGGGGTACACGAGGGTTCAGTATTAGGACAGTCCTCTTCAATGTCTTTATAGCGACATTGCAGAAGGACTGGAAGAAAAAGTATGTCTCTTTGCAGATGACACTAAGATCTGCAACAGAGTTGATGCACAGGGTGGGGTGGAAAGGATGAGAAGGGACATGGCAAGGTTAGAGGAATGGTCAAATGTATGGCAGCTTAGATTCAATGCTAAGAGTGCAGGTAATGCACCTGGGAAACAAAACCCAGGGAAGAGTACACAATGGGGGTGAGATACTAACAACAACAAAAATGGAAAGGACCTGGGGTGGTCATATCAGATGACCTAAAGGTGGGCAAGCAATGTGAGAAGGCAGCAAGGAGGGCTGGGGGATACTGGGATGCATAGGAGAGGCATCACCAGTAGAAAACAGGAAGTTATTATCCCTCTGTACAGACAGCTGGTGAGACCCCATCTGGAGTACTTGTGCAGTTCTGGAGACCCAATCTCTGCAAAGACATAGACAGGATGGAAGCTGTCAGAGGAGGGCAACTAAAATGGTGCAGGGTCTGCACAGGAGGACATATGAAGAGACTTAGGAGCTAATATGTATAGCCTCGAGGAAAGGAGGAGGGGGGACATGATAGAAACTTTCAAGTACCTCAGGGAATCAACAAAGTCCAAGAGGGTAGCATATTTCAAAAAAAGGTATACAAGAACAAGAGGGCACAATTTGAAGATAGAGGCGGCTCAGAGGTAATTTAAGAGTATTTTTCACAGAGAGGGTTGTGGATGCATGGAATGGCCTTCCAGAGGAGGTTGTGGAGTCAAAATCAGTGGTGGAATTCAAGCATGCATGGGATAGTCATAAGGCAATTCTGGGGGTTGGGGGTAGGAAGAAGTAGGCTGCTGGTTAACTAGGATCTGCAGCTTATCCAGTAGGTAGGGAAATGGGCAGACTGGGTGGGCCAAGCGGTCCTTATCTGCCGTCAAATTCTATGTTTCTATGCCAGGATTTCTAAGTGGGTTATGTGGTCACTGGTGTACCTGGACTTAATACAGTGATGTTATTGTGAAATAACATCACTGTTCAAAGCTCCTACTGACCAATCACAGAGCAGGAGATTTTCTTTTGCAATTCTCACCAGCCCTGTTGGTCATTGAATTTATCTCTAATTTATACCTTGCCCCAGCACTGTATCTGGGTGTACCTTCCACGTAAATGTAAAAACTGTAAAAATTGTCTTTTCTCCTGTTTTTGTACCTGAATGTATTCGTCTAAACCAATTACTGTATCAATGTACCTGTTGTACCCTTTTGTACTCTCCCGGGTCGTTCCTGAAAATAGGCATAAAACTTGTCTAGTGTACTTACCCGGTAAACAAAAACTAAATAAATAAATAATTAAGCAGTAAGGCATGGCAGGGTGTGGTATATCATGAGATATTGTCACGCCTTGGGTGGTGGGCACAAGGCCACAGGCAGAGTGCGTCCAACCACCCAAGAAGTGACAATATCCATGATATACCACATCCTGGAGTGACTTATTGCTATTATGAACTGAGTTTCAACTTTTAAAATAAAATAAAAAAAAAAGAAACCGGTTTTAAAACGTTTTTATGAATGAGTTTTGGGTGGTGTAGGATTACATTTTGAAAAAATAGTTCTCAGACAGTAGAGAGCAAGAAGGCGGGTGGCTCCGAACTTTTCTGAAGCCGCGATGATGTAGCCAGATATCATCACGGCTTCAAAGAGCTCTCAGCCAATCAGATTCATCTGTTTACAATCCTCTGTTCATAATAAAGTATAACCTTCACATTTATGATTGCCAGCCTAAGAGCGCAATTAATGAAATACGTTTTATAGGGTTGGCTAAGAGATCTAGTTAACTATAATTGAAAATAAACTTATTTATTTTGCAGAGATCAAGGACCTGCAATGTATGGAACTGCAAATCCAAATGTTGCTGCAAATCCACAGTATGGAGGTACAGTATGTTAAGTGATTTATTCTATGACAACAGCAGGATCAGTTGGTGCCTGTCTGAGTGAGCATGCGTGCATGGTACTGAAGTGCCCCAGTCATCACTGTGACCGTTTTGAAAAAGATATTTGAAGGAAGACCACACAAAAGCCAGTTCTTTCACTAGAAGCTGTACAACACCTGATTAGGGGTTCTGAGCATAATTGAAAGTTAAAAAATATATATATATATATATATATCTCCTATTCTGTGTTTATGTTGTTTTGTACACACGCAGTGTTGTGACCAGTGGTGCCACTGCTTTTCTGATCTGGGCTCTGTGTCACGAATGAAATCAGACGCAGTCTATGACAGCAATTGAAAAGCGTGCCACCAACTTGAAACCGTTTTGCCGCTGCAGTGCAGGGCATGCCTTGCCTGGTGTTGCATTTCAAGAAAGATGGTGGGCGGTAGCTGTTGCTGTCTACCTGTCACAGTCCTCAGGAAGCTGACTTTGGGGCTGCCCAATCGCCCAGCCGACATATGTGCTCCTTTGCTGTTTTGTCTGCTGAGGGGTGCCCAATCCCACTGTCAGCATGTTTAACGCCCCCATCATGTCAGTATTTTCCTGTTTCGCACCAGTTGTGTGCCACATTGGGAGACCACCCCAGTGTGGCTAACTTGACCCCAAACAAATGGGACACACTGGGAGCCCACACCAGTGTGCCCAACAACTGTTAAAAAAGAACTGTCCACAGTGATTTTATTTTATTTTTCAGTAACCAAACAAAACGCCTCGCCACTTCATTGTTGTTCAGTTCAAACTTCAGCCAGTGACCCTGTTCTGTTTCTGTTTTGGTGTGGACTGGATTGGACTCGGTCATCTAGTGTCTGACACTGTGTGAGAACGAAGAGTGGAGAAGGGAGGGGAGAAAGGTGACAAAGCCCTGGTCTGCCTGTTGCACTGTGCCCTGTTAGGACACAATCTACTACATCAGCGTAGATCAAATCAAACAAATGATGTGGAGAATCTGGACAAATAGCTGGCAATATATGGATTTTTGGTTGACTATATTCTTGATACCTTTCTAATTACCCAAACAGCTTAGCTACTGTGTGTGACAATTGTTTTCATTGGAAATTGGAACTGCAGTACCTACTGGACTGGCTCTTTGTGTGTGAGGAAATGCAAGGATATAGTGAAAGACTGCAGAGCAAGAAGTGGGGAAACAGGGATACTGGGCTTATGTCCTGCAGCTGGCTTTAATTATTATTCTATAAATATTAAAAGGCAAAGGCAGGAAAAATAAATACAATAGGAGAAGCCTTTGTGGATTGATACTGAGAGGATGTGGTATTAAACAGAAGGTGACCCGCCCTCTTGTGGCTTGCTTCTGAACAAAAAAGAAACAGCCAAAGTAAGCTGGGAAAAAAAAAAGATTCTAAAAAAAAAAGTGGGGTGTGGTGAGACGCTCTGACATCAAGGTGGGGTGATAAAGCGAAGGGGTGACCTGCCGGCCCGGTTTCTTGTGGCTTGCTTCTGAGTCTGAAAGAAAAACAAACAGGACAGCAGACGGCAACAAACAAGCATTTGTACATGCCGAATATTGGTTGTTTATATGTGCTGTTTAGGTATTTGGAAGTGAAAATACCATGCCTAAGAACTGTCATCCTCCCCCAACAAGACATCCACTGTGTCTTTCTGTTCAGTATTCACAGAAGAGGGGAGGGTAAGGGCCACAGCAGTTGCAAAGGCATGAAGAGGTGGACAATAGTCCATTCCAGGCAGAAGAATCCTGCAGAAGGTGAGTAAATTAACGTGACAAAGCAAGGGACAAGGTGGCATACACCCAAGGATATTAAAAGAACTGTGAAGGGAAATAGCAGTACCTCTGGCAGCCATGTTCAGTGAGTCATTCAACACGGGTGGTACCAGAGAATTGGAGGAGGGCATATGTGGTCCCTCTATAGAAATCCAGCAGTAGGGAGGAGGCGGAGAACTATAGGGTGGTCAGCCTCACTTCAGTAGTGGGAAAGATCATGGAGACATTGGTCAAAGAAAGGACAGTGGGGTATCTAGAAGCCATTGGAGGCCAGGACCGTAGGTAACATGGATTCACAGTGGGGAGGTCATGTCAGACAGATCTGGTTGATATCTTTGACTGGGTGACAAAGGAAGTAAATCGGGGTGGGGCAGTGGACAATGCTTACCTTGATGTAAGCAAAGCCTTTGACACCGTCCCACATAGGAGGCTGATAAACTAGCTGAGTAGGCTGAGCATGGGGGAAAGGGTGGTAAAGTGGGTTAGAAACTGGGTAAGAGAGAAGGCAGAGAATGGTGGGAAATGGGGTGTAGTCTGGGGAGAGGGGGTGACCTGTGGGGTGTCACAGGGATTGGTCATTTGCCAGTCCTGTTCAATGTCTTCATTAGTGACATTGCAGAGGGCTGAAGGAAAAGGTCTGCCTGTTTGCAGATCACACCAAGAAATGTAACAGTGGATACCCCAGAGTGGGTGGAGAAAATGAGGACCTGGGGAGGGTTGAGAAATGGTCTGAGGAATGGCAATTGAAGTTTTAATTCAAACGTTAAAAGTGTACCTGGGACACAGAAACTAGGGGCCTCTGCCTCGAAAGGTGGCCCGGTGATGCGTGTCCCTCTGGGGGTTGGTATGGTTTGTTCCCTTCCCCCCCGAAACCTCCGCCTTGAAGAGGGGAGGTAGGAGTACCTGGACTTTTTCTTGAGGAGATCTCTGCCCTCCTCCTTTTGTTTCAAATAATCCTGCAGCTCCTCTCCAAAAACATGTTTTCCCCGCAGTGGTAAGTTTTGTAGCAGAGTCTTTGACTCATTGTCTGCATCCCACAGTTCCAGCCACAGTGCCCTTCGAGCACGGTTGGTGATGGCGGTAGCCCTGGCATGAAGGCGCAGGGTGTCTACTGCCATGTCGGCAAGGTATTTAGCTGCGTCCAAAGTACATTCCAACAGTTCTGCTTCCCTGGATTTAGGGATGGCTTGCTCCTGAAGCTCCTCGAGCCAGCGGATCTGTGCTCGAGCCATATAGATGGCTGTAGTGGTTGCCTTAGCGGCGGTGCCCTGGATCTCGAAAGCCCTCTTGAGCATATCTTCGACCTTCTTGTCCGTCGGGTCCCTGAGTGCTGTTGTACCGCATGGTAGCACAGTCTTTTTGCTAAGGGCCGCCACCTGGGGGTCAGTGATGGGAGCCTTGCACCAGGCATTTGATTTCTCCCCTTGGACCGGGTACATCCTGTCCAGGTTCTTACGGTTTGACATTCTGCCCGGTTCGGGGATTGCCATTCTTTACTGAAAATATCCTCGATCAGGGGCACACTGGAAGGTCTCTGTGGTTGACTGTCTCGGTTGGATCATGAGGTCAAGCTTTGACTCGGGGCCTGCTTTCCTCGGTGTCGAAGCCTCACAGTGGCCTTGATAATCTTCATGAGCCCTGGGATCGTGTCAAAGGAGCATAACTTCGATGTTGGGGAGGGTGTTGCCTGGAGATCCATGTCCTCCTCGTCTGAGTCCGCCTGTCCTCTTCCCTGTACGTCCTTCTTCCTGTCCTCGTGCACATTGTCGCGTGGGACGTCTGGAGTAGTGTCCTCAGGGGTCGGAAGCTCCTCCGGTTGCCCTCCTGCCCTGTCTGGTTCGGGGCTGGGTGGTTTTGCTCTGTGTTGGGTGAGGGATTCCAGTTTTTCCATGATCTTGAATATAAAGTTCTGCTGGTTCTCCATCATGGCAACCGCAGCCTGCTGGTTTTGGATTAGGAGGGAGCTCGGGTCCATCCACGTGGAGTTGCTGGTCCCCGGGTTGCCGGGGCCCATGGGCGTGTTTGCTCCAGGAGGAATCACAGTCAAAGAGGCAGGCCACACAGAGGGACCCAGAGTCTGGGGCAGAAGGGTGGCGCTGCACGAGGAGCATTTCTTTGCTTTCACCATCTGGGGAAGAGAGAAAGGCATACCTTAGAACGGAACTACACGATGCCCAGGGGCGATTCTCCCCCAGTACCAATGAGGTAGGTTTTCCTAGGATGAGACAGTATGCAGGTTGTGGGGTGTTGTGAGGACCCCACAACGAGGCCGTGAAGGGAAAGAAAAACTGGTGTTCAGTGGTCTGGTGCCATGGCTCGCTATGGGAGGGAGCCGTGGAGACTGGATAGTGGGGAGTCTGGTGATGCGGCTACACGGGTCGCTGTAGGAGGAGGACCGTGGTAGAGGGCAAAGATGGGCCCAGAAAGAGTGGTCTCTGTCGCGGGAGGGTGTTGCGGAGGGTCGCTGTGGGAGGGACCTGCAGGCGGGGAGGAGGAGCCCCAGACATCGCTGATTGCCCAGCCGAATCAACTCCGTTTGTTTTTTTTTTTGTTTTGTGTGTGTTTTTTTTTTTATTTTTTCATTTAAACTGTTGCCTACCCCCCATCCGGGGTGCCCTCCGGCCTCTAGTTCATAGGCTGGGAGATATTGGACCAGGGCCTCCTAATTGCCAAGCCTGACTCTGGCACCAACCACACCAGGCTGTTCTCCCATTCCCTTTCTCCTGGGAATGAGAGGCGATGATCTCGTGATCTCCCCACCCCTGAGGATAGGCTGAGGGGAGACCTTTGCCGTGCTTGCTTGGCTGAACATGAGGAGGCGGCCCAGGGAGAAAAGCACGAGGGCGCGCTTTCCTCCTTCCTACGAGGTCCAGAAGGAGTCCACAACAGGCTGAAGGGAAGAAGTCCCCCTCGGTGAACACTCTTTCTCCCCCACTCCGGCCAGGCTGCGAGGACAGAAGAGGAACGGGCGGCCTCACGAGCGGCCTAGCGGGGAAGGAGATGGAGTCGCAGGAGCAGATCCCCGAGATGCCAGGAGCAGAGCGTCTTGGTGGCAGTAGGCCCAACCAGAGGCCTATCTGAGCATGCGCCTGAAAAGCGAGAAGAGGAGGTGCCCTGCTGGATCCGCAGCTGCCGAGGGGCAGATGCAGCAGCCTGAGCGGGACCACAGCCAGGGAAGTGAGAGGGAGGAGGGAGGAAGGGGGAAGGGAACTTCACCCTCTGAGAGATCAGGCGGTCATCGCGTGGTCAGGACAGGCCGCTGGACAGCCCGCAGAAGGAAAACGGGCCTAGGATGTTCCGGAGTGCTGGAACAACGTGGAACACAAGGCCTCAGGCCAAAGGAGGCTGGGAGGGAGGGGAACACGCAGGGAGTTGGCGGACCGCGCTACGCGGTACTAAGGCGGCCTGCCCAGATCAAAGGGGCGACTAAACTTATGATGCCTTCCAGAGGCATACCAACCCTTCAAAATTTTAAACAGGTAATTGCACAGTAAAAACATTCTGGAATACATTCCAAATACAACCCTAGGGTTGAGCCAAGGGAAGCACCTGAGCTAGCTAACACAGAGGCAGATGGCTAGTTCAGGATATTCCTCCTACAACATTTCTGGGAATGCTAGTCAAATGCAAGTTGTAACTGCATACATTGTGCCTTGAATGGCCTAAAAATTATTTATATCCTTGATTCAAGGTCTTACCTTATAGAGCAGACAGGGATTCCTGGTGTGCTTCTTGCCTGATCAGATGCACGATTTGAAACTGGAGAGCAGGGGTTTCTGGGACCTCGATATGCTAGAAATTTGATCTGGGTCATGTGCATCACTAGCCTATCAGGTGGGCTAAAACCCATGAGGTAATGTCTGGAGTGCCATGGATGCCAACCAATCACAAATCTAAGTAAGCATGCATGGGTTACCAGTTCATGATTATGTAACCCCTCCTACAAATGGGGGTTCCCAAAAAGTCTTCCTCAAGCTTGCCTAAATGCTCACTGCCAGGCTGGTGTCCTGCGTTTTAGCAGTTTAAATATGATTACCAGAGCCTGTATAACCTCTGTGTACTGTCTGTTTAAGAGCTGCCTGGATTGTAGCATAATTAATCTGAGAGGGAGTTCTGTTGAAAGATGTAACTATTTGCTGAAAATCATTTAGGGTGATAATATAGTTTGTCTAACCTGCCTGCTTTGCAGCAAGGACTGTTTTGTTTATCCCCACGAACTTGGCCCAGAACTGCCGAATTGGACCATTCAGTCTGGTGGGACCTAACATAGAGCTGGACTACAAGAGCTAAATCTGTAGCAATTGTAGTTTTGGGCTTTAGCCGCCTTTTTGTAACTGAAGGGGGAGCTCCTGTTGTGATTGACAGACAGATCAGCCAAATGCCACCTAGGCCTGACGGTGCACAAGGCCAAGCATCAGTTGTATTCACTGACAAGGGAATGCGGGGAGACCACAGACATTCTAGGGCACTTGGGGACAAATGACATCAATGGAAATAGTGAAGTAGAAATTCGGGCAAGGTTCCAGGAGTTGGCCAGGGTATGCCTTTCCACAGGATGTAAGATCTCCTTTTCGGAAATCCTGCCAGTGCCAAGGGCTAGTGGGGAAAACTGGGAGATTAGGGAGATAAATCAGTGACTTACGGAGTGGTGTGGGGAATTGGGGTAAGGCTGGTGGGGGACCTGGGAGAGACCTGGGAGGATAAGGGGCTCTATGCCAGGGATAGGCTTCCCCTTAATTTGGAGGGGAAGGAACTCCTTGAGCACAAACTAGCTGGGTTCATCAGCGAAAGGTGGGGTTTAAATTCGTGAAGGGGGAGGGATCAAAAAAGGGGAAGTGCCACCACGTACGATAAATGAGGGACATGGTCTCCACTCCTCTAGGGGGCTAGGGAGATATGGAGATGTCACCAGGTAGGGTACAGGAGCTGAGAAATGGGAGCTCAAGGGGGAGAAAGGAGTGGAGGGAAAAGGGGTATAGAGTGGTCCTGATAAATGCCAGGAGCTTAGGAAATGAAATGCCTGAGCTCTAGGCAGTCTTGTGTGTGTGTTGTTTTTTTTGTTTTTTTTTTTGTTTTTTTTTGTTTGGGGGATAGATGGTAGCAGTCACTGAGACCTGGGCCACTAAGGGCATGAGGGGCCTAAATCTGGAGGGCTACTATGTTCAGAAAAGATAGGGAGGTGGTGTATGCGGTTAGTCAGAAATGGCATGGGTATTGGAGGGTAGAGGAGGCAGAGGGGAACGTGGAGGCTATTTTGGTCACCTTGCTGATGCAGGGGGGTAAGAGAGTAAAGATCTGAGTGGTATACAGACCACCAGCACTGGTGGAGGTACTGGAAGAAAGTTTTGGTGGCAAATCTTGAGGACACTGTAGACTGGGAAAGGGTAGTGGTAATGGGGACCTCAACATGCCAGGAACAGATTGGGGACTATGACATCATCAGTCGCCAGAGAGCAGAGGCTGCTGGATGTCTTCAGGATGCGTTTCTGACACAACAGGTGAGTGAGCCAACTAGGGAGGCCTGGACACTGGATGTGGTCTGGCGGACAGTGATCAGATTAGCAACTTAGAGGTGAGGGACCTGTTGGCTGGGAGTGATCATGCCACAGTCTGGTTCTTCCTGGACCTGGGGGGCGAACACGAACAGTAGTAACCGACTTTAGGGGTGCAGACTTAAGGCAGATGGGAAGGATCCTTAAAGATCATCTGGACAGGATAAGGCTGGATTTGGATGCTGACAGCAGGTGGGGGATAATTGGGAGGGGAATACAGGAGGTTACCAGATCCTGCGCAAGGGAAAGGCGTAAGTTCGGTAAAGCCAGTAAACCCTGCTGGTGGACCTGGGAGGTACAGGAGATGGTGAGGGGAAAAGGAGGCCTATAGGTGCTTCAAGTGCTCAAGGAGCGAAAGAGATCAGGAGGAATATGAGCAGACAGCCAAGAGTCACCAGGGTGATGAGAGCAGCTAAGGCAAAAAAAGGAGCAGTCCTTGGCCAGTGGGATCCGGGGGAGGGAGAAAAGGGGTTCTTTGGATACATAGGGGAAAAAAGGAAAGTAAGGGGGCAGATCAGCAAGATAAGGATGGAGGATGGTTGGGCACAGGAGGTGGGGGAACAGGCAGAAGCCCTAAATGAGTACTTTGCCTCAGTTTTTACCGGGGGGGATGGAGGGGCTAGGTCTTGCAAGGGGAGTGGGTGCAAACTGGAGCAAGGGGTGGGACTGGTAGTGACCAGGGGACCTGATGTGTCTGTGGAAAGGGAGTGGCCACCACAGACAGGTGGGGGCCCAGCACTGCAGGGTGACGAGGGGAGGACATGGAGACTGGAATCCCAGTGAAGCCCTCAGTCCCTTCAGATGCAGAAAGCACTTGGGCCAGATGAGATACATCCCAGGGTGCTGGGGAACTGGCGGATGTCTTGGCAGTCCCTCTGGCGAGCTTTTCAGCATCTGTCTGGCGACTTGGTGGGTGTCCCAAGACTGGAGGGTGGCCCATGTCATGTCTGTCCACAAGGGTTGATCAAGAGAGGCAGGAAATTACAGGCCCGTTGGCCTGACATCTGTTGTCAGCAAGGTGATGGAGGGTATTGTCAAGAAAAGGCTAGTGGGGTTACTGGAGCAAACTGGGTACTTGGACGATAGGCAGCATGGCTTTGTCACGGGAAGATTGTGCCAGACAAATTTTGTTGAGTTCTATGACTGGGCGATGAGGGCCCTGGACCAGGGTAAGCCAGTGGACGTTCTCTATCTGGACTTTTGCAAGGCATTTGATTCGGTACCCCACAGTGGCCTGCTGGCTAAGTTGAAGGAAAAGGGGGTAGGGAGACAGTTAAGATGGATAGGAAATTGGCTCTCTGAGCGTACTCAGAAGGAGGTGGTTGGAGGGTTAGCCTCATCTCCAAGGTGGGTTACTAGTGGGGTTCCCCAGGGGGTCCTTGCTAGGGCCACTCCTGTTCAATGCCTATATCTCAAGACATCAGGAGTGAGATGAGTCTCTTTGCAGATGACTCAAAGCTGGGTGCAATGATGGATGGGAGGGTGGCCTTGCAGGAGGATTTAGAGGCTCTGGAAAGGTGGTCAGAAAAATGGAAACTAAAATTCAATGCGGGGAAGTGCAAAGTTCTGCACCTGGGAGTCAGAAATCCAGGCCAGGGGTATAACATAGTAACATAGACTTTGACGGCAGATAAGGACCACTTGGCCCACCCAGTCTGCCAATTTCCCTACCTACTGGATCAGCTGCAGATTCTAGTTAACCAACAGCCTATTTCCTGCCACTCCCACTACAATTGCCTTATGTCTGTCCCATGCATGTTTGAATTCCCCCACTGTTTTAGACCCAACAACCTCCCCAGGAAGGCGGTTCCATGCATCCACCACTCTCTCCGTGAAAAAAAAAAATTCCTTGCATTACCCCTGAGCCGTTCCCCTCTATCTTTAAATTGTGCCTCCTTGTTCTTACATCTCTTTTTCTGAAAGATGCTACCCTCCTGGACTTTGTTGATTCCCTTGAGGTATTGAACGTTTCTATCATGTCCCCTTTCATCAAGGGCATACATATTAAGCTCTTGTCTCTCTTCATATGGTTTCTGATGCAGACCCTGCACCATTTTAGCTGCCTTCCTCTGGACTGCTTCCATCTTGTCTATGCATAGATGAAGTCTCCAAAACTGCACACAGTACTCCAGATGGGGTCTCGCCAAATGTCTGTACAGAGGGATAACCACTTCCCTTTTTCTACTTGTGATGCCCCTTCCTATGCATCCCAGTACCCTCTGGCTCTCCTTACTGACTTCTCACATTCCTTACCAACCTTTAGATCATCTAATATGACTACCCCCAGGTTCCTTTCCATTTTTGTTGTTAGTACCTCCCCTGCTATTGTGTACTCTTCTCCTGGGTTTTTGTTTCCCAGGTGCATTACTTTGCACTTCTTTGCATTGAATCTGAGTTGCCATATGTCTGACCATTCCTCCAATCTTGCCAAGTCCCTTCTCATCCTTTCTACCCCCTGTATCAGCTCTTACAGATATTTGTGTCATCTGCAAAGAGGCATACCTTTCTCTCCAGACCCTCTGCATTGTCACCTATAAAGATGTTAGAGGACTGGACCCAGTACTGAGCCCTGAGGTACTCCACTAGAGACCCACTTTTCTTCGGAATGTGTTCCATTCACTATTAGCTTCTGTGTCCTGTTGTGCAGCCAGTTTGCTACCCAGGCTACCACCCTGGGACCCACTCCCAGGCTGGCTAACTTAATTATTAATCTTTTGTGTGGGACTGTGTCAAATGCCTTGCTAAAGTCTAGGTAGGCCATGTCCACAGCCCCTCCCTGGTCTATTACTTTGGTCACCCAGTCAAAGAAATCTATTAGACTCATCTGACATGACCTTCCTGCTATATCCATGCTGCTTTGGTCCCTGCGCCCTGGCTCCAGATACTCAACAGTTCTTTCTTTCAGAAGTGATTCCATCATTTTCCCTACCACTGAGGTCAAACTTACACTCTGTAGTTTCTGCTTCTGCCTTGCTCCCACTTTTGTGAAGAGATAGCATCTGCCCTCCTCCAGTTCTCAGGTACCACCCCATCCTCTCATGATTTGTTAAAAGTGTGGTCACTGGTGTCATTAGGTCCTCCCTTAGTTCTTTTAGGATTCTGGGGCGAATCCTGTTATGCTCCATTGCTTTGTCCACCTTGAGTTTTAGGAGTTCTTTTAGGACTCTTCCGTAAATGGACTGGTGTCAACCTTCCTACCAGAGTGCTTCTATTGTCTGGTTTAGGTAACTCCTCCTCTTCTTCTTTTGTGATTACTGAGCAAAGTATTCATTCAATATCTCTGCCTTTTCACTGACTCCTTCTGCTCACCTCCCTCTCCCTTATTAATCTTCACTATTCCTCCTTAACCTTTCTATGCTCCCTAATGTACCTATAAAAGGTTTTATCCTCTTTCTTAACTGAATTGGCTATTTTTACCTCTGTTTGGGCTTTTGCTATTCTGACTGCCTTCACCACTTTTCCTGCCTTAATTGATAGTTCCCAGTCATGCTCCTCCGTTTACCCTGGGAGGAGACATGATTCAAGTCATGGAGGTGAGAGGGACCTGGGGGTAGTGATAGATATACAACTCTGAGACCTGTAGGAGGGCAGTTGCATGGGCAAATAGCATGTTGGGATGCATCACGAGGGGGATTACTTCCAGAAAGGTGGAAGTGATCCTTCCACTGTACAACTACTTGGTTAGGCCACACCTAGAGTACTGCGTACAGTTTTGGGGGCCACATTTAAAGAGGGACATAACACTCCTAGAGATGGTTCAAAGGAGGGCAACCAAAATGATCTGGGGCCTGGGGGAGAGGACCTATGAGGAGAGGCTCAAGGAGCTCGACATGTACACCCTGGAGGAGAGGAGGGACAGGGGAACATGATAGAGGTCTTTAAGTACATGAAAAGGATCAATAAAGTAGGCCCAATCAGGGTGCTCAAAGGATGGAGGTGGGGCAACAAGAGGCCACGGTGTAAGCTGGAAGGGCGGGCTCAGAGGAGAGGAGGAGATATTATTTCACTGAAAGGGTGGTGTAGCCATGGAATGCACTGCCCAGGGAGCTGGTAGAGGTGGAGGCTGGACGGGTTTAAGAGGGGATGGGACACAGGGGGAGGGAAAATCTGACCAGGCCCATTACAGGGGGAACATCTGGGACTGGGGATGGTATAATCCATGGGGAAGGGGAGACACCGAAATCGTCCCTCTTTGTGGGTGCTGAAAATGGAGCAGACTTGAGAGACCATTAGGCCTATTTTGCTGGCATTTTGGTATGTTAGTCAATATAATATATACAAGGTGCTCTACGTGATCAGAGGTTAGAGGAGGAATAAAAGGGGACATGGAGAGGAGGAGGAAGGAGGACAGTCAAGGGGTGGTAAACTGGTCAGACTGCCAGGGATACGAATGTAGCAACTAGTCTGACTATCAACACCTGAATGCAGTACATCAGGGAAAGCGATTACAGGATTCCTTGAAGGAACGAGCAAATAGAGTTTTGAATGCTGGCAATTTTACAGGAAAAGCTAATTTAAGGGTTTTTTGAAGGTTATTCCACAGTATGGGAAATGCATGACTTATAGAAGCTGTTCCAAAACTGGATCTAACTTTATGGATTATGAGAGAGATGAAGGTGTAGGTACCAGAGGTGCATAGAGGGAGACTAAGACTACCTGAAATATACTGGGGAAGCATATTAGTAATTGCTCGATATGTTCAGAGGGTCACTTTTTGTAGTTGTCTAAATTTAAGCAATGTCTAACCTAGAAGCAACTAGAGTGAGCAGTGACGGGTGGGATAAGGCGCACCAGTGACAAATCAAAGTGCTCGTTGGTAGTGTGTGTCAAGTTTGGACAAGGCAGTGCTGGTACCTTGTCCATATCAAAAGTTGGCGTAATGAAAGAGCTGGGCCTCCTGCATAATAAGGTGTTTAATCCAGAAGACAAGACCAAGTCTCTGTTTTAGTTTTTGCTAGTTCCTCAATGTGATCAAGGAAGGATTATTTGTGGTCGATCCAGAGCCTGAGGTATTTGAATTTGACCATGAACTCTAATGATTCACCAAGAAGCATGATAAAATGGGGTACAATATCTGTGGTGCAGGAGTCCAGAGCATCGACTAAGGATGAAAAGACCATGGCCTTAGTTTTTTTTTTTTGTGTTTAGTAGGGTTTCAGGTGCAGGAGGTTTTGCTGAAGATGAGTAAAGTCAATTATAAGTCCTTACCTGGGTTTGAATCCCACAGCCACCTAGGTGCATACTGTGTGATCCTGGGTAAGTCACTTAACTTCCTTGTGCTCCCAGGTCTCATCTGGAAAGTAGCTCGACAGTGTGCTACTCCGGTTAAACAGTGTTCCTTTTCCTTTCAAGCCATTTCTGGGGTAGGCCTATGAATATATGGAGGACAGTATCGTCGGTGAAAAGGTGGATGTTTTGTAAATTGGAACCGTGGTTTGTTAATGCATGTAACCCCCTCACTGGCCTTATCTAGCAGCAGGCACCTCCATAGTCTAAGGGAGAAGAGGGTGGGGGTACAAAGCACCATTTATTAAGGTTAATGTGCAGATGTAGAAGAGATACCTTGAGTACTGCGTGCAGTTTTGGAGGCCACACTTAAAGAGGGACATTGAACTCCTGGAGAGGGTCCAGAGGAGGGTAACCAAATGATTTGGGGCTTGGGGGACAGCACCTATGGGGAGAGGCTCGAAGAGCTAAATATGTACACATTGGAACAGAGAAGGGACCAGGGGGACATGATAGAGGTCTTCAGGTACATGAAGGGGGTAGATGGGGGAGGAGCAGTCGGGGTACTCGAAGGGGGTGCAACTAGAGGGCATGGGTGGAAGCTGGAGGGAGAGATTCAGGGAGAAAGGATGATGTACTAAACTGAGAGGTGGTGGAGCCATGAAACGTGCGCCCATGGGGCTGGTGGAAGCAGAGACAGTGGAGGGTTCGGGGGGACAGGTACAGGGGAAGGGTTCTGGGAGCAAAGTCCAGTGCAGCGAGAATATCCGGGGCTGGGAAGGGAGAAGCCAGAGAGGGCTGGGGGGGGGGCAATGTCAGTTCCCAGGGTGGGGGCTGACCATACAAGCAGACATGAAAGACCGTTGGCCCTATTCTGCTGGCATTTTAGTATGTTGGTATGTTATGGGAGCGGACAGGACATGGTAGCCAAGTTTTAGGAAATATGGATCTATCTGGTCAGCATACGCACTCTTCCTAGTATGTAGTTCCAGTAGTAGATCCTCTGCTTGTTTCACCGAGACGGGGTGGAAGGAGAACTATATCTTGGGCATGTGAATCTGAAGGTAGACAACTTAAGTCCGATGTACGAAGGTTATTGGCAGGAGGGTATCAAATGACAGCCTGACTGTAGCAAAGTGATAGTTGAAGGTCTAGAACCGTCTGCTTAGTGGTTGTGAGGAACAGTCATGAAAGACTTTGGTAGGGAGTGAGTTTGCCGAGCTATGCCTTGATCTCCTTTAAGGTCTTCCAAAACTTTGCAGGACAGTTGATGTGGCATCCAATTCATAGCAAGTAACTGGCTTTTTAAACCCCAGGAAGTCTTATTGTATTCTGACTTCTGCAGTATGATCTCACAATAAGACTGCCCCGGAGCCGAAAATGGTTAATAGAATCTATGGTGTTGTGCTCGAGCTTGGTTTTCAAACCACTGTCCCTGATGAACATTCTGCAGCCGTCGGATTCTTTACTCTACTAGCCTAGTACAGCTGTCTCGGAGAGCCCTCCTTCGTCTTTCTTGAAGATTTTCTTTTCTCAGTTTTTCTGAAGTAAATTTTATTTCTGTTCATTTTTAAAGCACTGTCCCTGAATTTACAGGTAGTTTGGTCTAGATTGTTTAATTCCAGTACGTTTTTTGATTTCTTCTTGGTTCTTTTAACCAGGAGGAAACCGAATGTTCATTTACATTTTTAAAAGTTGAATTTCGAGGCATAAAATAAGCGGGTTCGCACTGCAATTTGCAACCCAAGAATCGGGAAATGCAAGTCAGTTTTCGGTTTGATTAGCAATGGTTGCTAATCCTAGAAGCTAACCATCGATAATGTGTGTGTGTGTGTGTGTGTGTGTGTGTATGTGTATACAATATGTAGATATATGTATGTATATAGATATAGTGTGTGTGTGTGTGTGTGTGTATGTATGTGTATGTATGTGTGTGTGTGTGTGTGTGTGTGTGTGTGTATTTTTTTTATACTTTCCCTGGTGTCTAGTGGTGCCCTCCCCCCATCTTCCAGTTGCCAACCCTTTGCTTCCCCAGGGCCCCCTTCCCAACCGATCACTGTCCCCATTGTCTTTGACGGTCCTTGGTGTGTAGCGGCATCCCCCAGCATCCAATTACTATCCTTTTTTTTTTTTTTTTTTTAACCTGCAAAAAAAAAAAAGGCCATCGCCGATCAATCCCGTACCCCCAACTGACCACCCACGGTGCACCCACCTCCCCACGCCCCCTTTAACACTGCCACAGTCCGATAGTCACCTGAACAGGTCCCAGGTTCGAGATCTACGCTCCCGATCGAAGGCGCTTCTTGTTGCTGGAACCGGCGACTGCAGTATGAGAACTAGGGTAAATGCAGTCCTATATATTTAATGGGTGTTTCACCTTTGGTGCATAACTCAGTCATTTTTGAGATATTGACCCCAGATTTTCCACATAGCCTTTTGGGGATCTCACCTCGTGAACAATGTAACTGTCATTAAGCAACTCCTGCCGAAAGGTGATTTCGCAGTTGCTTGGTGAATTTACCTTTCAGGCAGAATTTGTGTAATGAGTCGTATTGTTCTTGAGGAGGGGTCATAAAGGCTGTGTTAGCGATGAGGTCAAAATATAAAATGTCAGAGTTATGACTATTCGTTACAGTTTGCTGTGCACCCTCGTAACTTTGGAATTTTTAAATATTTTGGCCCAGATTTCAACATAGCCTTCTTATTGCCCCACCTCATGTATGTAGCAGCTTTCATTTTTCAAATCCTGGCCAAAATGTGTTTTTGCACCTGTGGCACGGAATGGTGTTGCAGTTGCGCAGAATTACGATATGGAGGGGATTGGAAAACTTTCTGCACCAGGTACATGAGGTGGGGGTAATAAGGAAGGCTATGCAGAGAATTTGGTCAAAATGGCAAATTCGGTTTCAGAACTATGTATACAATGTTTATCTTATCAATATCTACAAAAAGTAATAATTACAGGGTTTAAAGTAAAAATACCAATTTTATAAAACTGCTAGTGAAAATCAGCTAATTGCTAATCATTTTTGTTTGCTTGCATACATGCGTAAGAAATGTAGTGCCACCATACAAGTTTTCTTGGACGTGCCTCCCACACTTCGAATGCCCTGCTCCCTTTTGCAGGCGCGGCTGCACCGCGCCGATGAATGTACAAGCTGTCTATGACAGCCGTTCAGATGCAGTGGCGTACAGTTCTAAGGCCACACCGCCACAGACAATTTGCGTACTGCAGTTGGCAGTATGCAAATTGCCTACGTCAACTGCATCTGAACTGTCAGACATTTCTCTCTCTCCCCCCCCACAAACACATACGTGCACACTGGGAGTCCAACCCACCGTGCTCAAGTGCTCCCCTGTACATCATATGGCCTGTGCCAAATCCCCCGTCTGCTCCGTAGCGCCCCTCCCCAAAACACACTTCCAGGTGCAACGCTGGGAGGCCCCCCCCTCCCAGCGTGGCAAACATCTGTATGTGCTGGGGCGTGCCCAATCCCCGTCGGCTCCACTGGCACCCCCAAAAACTTCCAAAAGTCCTCGTCTATCTAAACGAAAAACTCCTAAAAACAAATGGTCCTTCGTTGATTGTCTTGCCCCCACCCCACCCCTTGCCTCTGGAGCCCAGTGTGGCGATCTTCAGTGGACCGGGAACACATCTGCACTCTTGAAAGCCGACATCAAACTGAAGAAATGCAGGTAAGCTGTATAATGGCATAAATGGTCCCCACCAACTTTGGTGCATATCTCAGCCATTTTGGGGGATTTTTCTCCAAATTTTCAACATGGGTTTCTTGGGCCACACCTCATGAACTCCATCACTGTCATTTGTTTGGTCCCGAAGGTGATTTCACAGTCACTGTGCAGAACCACCTTCGGGACACATAACAGACGACAGTGCCACAGTTCATGAGTGGGTCCCAAACCTATGTTTAAATTGGTGGCATCCCAAAAATATCTGTTTACAAGCGTGCGTTCGCATTTCCTATCCACTCATAACCCGCACATTTCTAATATTTTCACTCCAGAATTTAAACATTGCCATTTTACCACCTCTCTTATGATCAGCACAGCTGTCATTTTTCCTATCTTGCCTAAAATGTGTTTTCTGTATAGCGCACAATGGCGCAGTCTGTGTGCAAAATCAGTATTCGGGACAGATTAAGAAGATCACTGGGGGCGCTAATGAGCACAACAGCATGAAGGCGTGTTTCTACCTGCAAACCGCCACAAATTGAAGGAATTTAAGTATTATTTCCATTTAACTGCTTGTCTCAAACTTGATAGTAAAGTGTATAATAACAGTATGGACAAATACCTGGCATCTGGTTTGGCGAAGGGCTCACTGTTGGTGGCAAAAACCCAAAGAAAACAGCCTCTGGCATCTCAGGTGGAAAGTGGTGGACCTGTCCCACTCCTCGGCAGCTGAGGTTAGTGCCTAAGACGCGAGATTTACCTCAAGTTTAGTGGCCCTTGAACCCAGATTAACTAGCTTGGCATCTAATTTCAACAAATTGCAAAATGAGTGGACTTACATGCTTCACACTCTGCATGATTCTCAGAAATGGAGCAACGAATTTCCGATGTTGAAGATGCCACTCGTCAGTCCCTGATCAGATAATTGCCTTGCAGAAAGAATTGGAGAGTTTGGGACCAGTTTGATTATCAGGAGAATTACCAGCGTCGTTTGAATCTCAGACTTCGGGGGCTACCGTAGGGACTGGAGGGACCGAATGTAATGGAGTTCTGTGCCAAGACTCTGCCAGAAATTCTAGGCCTCTCCCTTAAAAATGACTGAATTAAGCTCGAAAGGGCACACAGGGCCGTGAAGCAGAGACCTGCGCGGGAACAGCCGCCACGGCAGATAGTGTTGCATTTTCATAATTATCAAGACAGAGAACTGATTTTAAAAGCCTACCGAAACACGCCCTTGTTGCAATATGAAGGCCATAAGCTCTACATCTCCTAAGATTACTCGGCACGGCTGCTAAAGAAACGACGTGCCTTTAATTCAGTGATGGCACAGTTGAGAGAGATCCAGGTCAAATGTTTTATGAGTTACCCAGCAATTCTCAAAATAAAATGTGAGGTGCCACCTATTCATTTGGGAAGTACTTAAAGCGAAGACCTTTGTGACCGACTTGAAAAAGATGAGAGAAAAGATTACAGAGGACAGAATGTGAAATATCATGCTGATCAGGCTGGGCCTATGTGTTACATCAGCATAGCGCTTTGAGACAAGGTGCTGTAATACTTGCTATACGCCTGAGGGAAAACCAACTGAATATAAACTAGCGCATGGTTAAAGTTTGACTTTTGTTTAGTTTTACTTTAGTATGGAATGGTGAGTGAAGAAACTTGCTGGAACAGTGTGGCTAGATGCATGTCAACTTTAACCCGTCTCTGCTACACAAGTCACTGAAGTAGACAGTAAACCTGTCCCTGTTCTGGTTTTATGTTTCTCTCTGTCTCTCTTTTTTAAGTTGCCTTAATACCTACAGGGACCAAATGACTTTCTTTATATTATATGAATATTCTACTGGTTGTTAACATACTAAAATGCCAGCAGAATAGGCCTAGCAGTCTTCGTGTCTGCTTGTTTGGTCAGCCCCACCCTGGGAGCTAACCTTGCTGCCCCTCCTTCTCTGGCTTCTCCCTCCCAGTTCCGGATATTCTCGATGCACTGGATTTTGCTTCCAAGAACCCTTCCCTGTACCTGTCTGTCCCTTCTTGAACCCCTCCACCAGCCCCTGGGCAGTGCATTCCATTGCTCCACCACCCTCTCAGTGAAGTAGTACCTCCTTCTTTCTCCCTGAATCTTCCCCTCCAGTTTCCACCCATGCCCTCTAGTTGCCTCGTCCTCCTTCCTTGAAGCACCCTGACTGCTCCTCCCTTATTTACCCCCTTCATGTACCTGAAGACCTCTATCATGTTCCCCCGGTCCCTTCTATCTTCCAATGTGTACATATTTAGCTCTTAGAGCCTCTCCCCATAGGTACTTTCCCCCAAGCCCCAAATCATTTTGTTTGCCCTCTTCTGGACCCTTTCCAGGAGTTTAATGTCCCTCTAAGTGTGGCCTCCAAAACTGCATGCAGTACTCGAGGTGCGGCCTCACCAAGCAGTTATACAGAAGGAATATCACTTCCCTCCTCCTGGAGGTGATCCCCCTAGCGATGCATCCCAGCATCCTGTTGGGATTGGCTGCTTCCCTCCTACAAGTCTCGGAATTGTTCATCTTGACATCCACAACCACCCCCAGGTCCCCTCTCAGCCATCGAGACTTGTAGCATCCCCAGGCTGTACACTTGGCGGTTTCTGGCCCCAGGTGCAGTACCTTGCATTTCCTGCATTGAACCTCGGCTTCCACTTTCTAGACCATCTTTCCAGAGCCTCCAGGTCCCCTGTAGGCCACCTCCCTCCTCTCCATCCACCACCTTTCCCAGTTTTGAGTCATCCAAAGAGACTCATCTCACTCCTGATACCTGTCCTTATGTCAGAGGCGTAGGTGTTGAACAGGAGGGCCCAGAACTGATCCTGTGGGACCCCACTAATCACCCTCCTTGGGGATGAGATTGTCCGCCAACTACGACCCTCTGGGTCTGGTCCTGGAGCCAATTGCCTATCCATCTGATCATCTGGTTCCCCACCCCCATTTAGCCCAGCTTATCCAACAGGCCCTCATGAGGAACAGAGTCAAATGCCTTGCTGAAGTCTAGAAGAGGATGTCCTCTGGTTTACTCAGGTCAAGGCACTCGTCACCCAGTCATAGAACTCCACAAGGTTTGTCTGACAAGATTTCCCGGGACGAATCCATGATGTCTATTGTCCAGGAAGAAGAACCTATAATACTCAGCAACCCCTGACAAGGAGGATAGTACCAGAATGCTGTATCAGAATAATTTGTAACATCCTGCTGAGAGGATGGCAGTCCAAATTAATTTAATAATTTGTGGTGGGGACGGGGATCATCTTTACTTCAGTAGGGGTGGGATTGTAAAGTGCTTGCTATAACCAATTCTTGTTACACCGGGGAGGGATACTTAATCACAGTATGACTGCGTAAGTGTATGGGGAGGGAGGAAATGTGGGGTATGTATATAGTTCTAGTTTGTTGTTTACTTTTTTTTTTTATATGGTTATTCATCAAATCTGTTCAGTTCTGGAGAATAATGTACATGCATCAGTGGTTAAGCATGGGGAAAAGTGCCTGGCTGTAGAGGGTCCTGGGGTAATGAAAATGGTTAGTTCAGTGGATTTAGTGATAGCTTTATGGAATGTTTGTGGGATATCTACCCTGGTCAGCGAACTATGCTATTAACTGCTCTTAAATGTCAACACGTAAGTGTTGCTGCCTTACAGGAGACTCCTCCTACAGGGAGACTGCACATTAAATTGAAAAAGGATGGGTGGGGAATGTTACACAGCGTCGTACACTTCTCATAATAGGGGTGGCTATACTTGTTCACAAGAAGCTCCTATTTAGGGCCGAAGGTGGTGGCTGACCCTTTTGAGTGGGCGTTATATCTTTGTGATGGGTGACCTTCTGGGGGAGGCGGTAACCTTTGAAGTATATCACTGGCTGTGCATGGCCTGGAGTTTAAAAATCTCTCCTGGCATTTTTGATGAAAGGGCAATTCCCAGGGCTACTGATTGGGGGGGGGGGGGATCTAAATTATTTAATGGACCTCCGCCTTAGATCACTCTGAGAGTAAGGGCACTATTAAAAATGTCATTCGTAGCTGGCAGGCGGGTATGGTTGACCTAGACTTGATAGATAGCTGGAGGACAGCTAACCCCACCTTGCGGGAGTATGCATTTTTCTCTCACCCACATCGGACCTGGTCCAGATTGGATTACGTGCATCTCCCCTGTTTTTGGTACCCACGAGTGACGCAGACTAAGCATGGTTTAATTCAGGTGTCAGACCGTGCAGTGGTTCTTGTAGCCTTGTCCTTGGGCAAGGCTAGAACAGCACCCAGTCATGGAGATTCCTTAATTACTTGCTGGGCAATAAGGAATTTTAGAGAATATTTACAAGCCTAATGGAAACAATATGTGCAGTCCAATCAAGAATCGGGCCCCTTCGAAAGCTGCTTTTTGGGGTGCTGTAAAAGCAGTCATGAGAGGTGCAACTATTAGTTGTGTAGCATATTAAAAAAAGTGGGTTCAAGAAAGGAGAATCAATTTGGAAACCCGTCTTAAGGTGTTGGAATGAAGTGTGGCTCATGGGGAAGGAGGGGAGGCTGTCCACCGGCTGCCACAGATGACTAGGGAGGCACTAAACGGCTTGTTACTGGGGGAGGCCAGAAAAACATGTTTATTTATCAGGAAGCACTTTTACGAGTGGGGGAACAAACCAAGTACTATGCTGGCGCAGCTGATCCGAGGGAGAAAGAGAACGCACTTTATTTCTGTGGCCAAGGATTTAGATGGTACACTGCAAAAAAGTAAGAGTCACATCAGAGATAGATTTAGGGGATTCTGCCAGGATTTGTATAAATCCCAAGGTGGGAATGTAAGCTGACATGGTGGACTTTTTGCCTGGGCTGGATCTCCCTAAACTGATTGAGAAGTGGAGGAATGGTTGGGCTCTAAGCTAACAAAGGAAGAAATAGCTAAGGTTATTATGGGTTTAAAAAGGGGGAAAACCAGCGGCCCTAACTGGTTCTCTGCAGAATATTATAAGACTGTGAAATCTTACCTAGTCGAACATTTAGAGGCTGTGTCCAGTGCTGCAAGGGAGGAGGGGGCGGACTTTGCCCCAGACGTGGAGAGAAGCATTGATTTGCTTGATTCCTAAGGAGAGTAAAGATACGCTTGAATGTGCCTCCTTCAGAACTATCTCTCTTATTAATTGCGATGCCAAAATGCTGGCCAAAGTTTTGGCTGGTCGCCTGGATGGGTTGCTACCAGAATTGATTTGCCCAGACCAAACTGGGTTCATCCGGAATAGATATTCTTACCATAACATGCAAACCCTTCTTAATGTGGTGTGGGGGGCATGAAATGTATACGAGCTCATGCACATATTGTCAGTGGATGCAGAAAAAGCATTTGATCGAGTCGCATGGCAGTACTTGATCGAAGTGTTGACCCGGTTTGGTCTGGGTGATTTTATAAATATGGTGAGGTTAATGTATACTGCCCTACAGCTCGTGTACTGATTAATGGTACGGCCACAGATAGTTTTGTTTTAGAAAGATGGGCTGAGCAGGGTGCCCATTGTTGCCCCTCCTGTTTGCTCTGGTGCTGGAACCTTTGCAATAGCAATTAGATTGCACCTGGAGATACTAGGTGTTGTGGGCCAGCGAGGTAAAACTCATAAGCTATCCCTTTATGCAGATGACATGATACTTTATGTGACTAAACCAACCCAGTCTATGCCCCCACTCCTGTGTTTGATTGACCGCTTCTCCAAATTTTCGGGCTATAGGTTAAATCTGAGTAAATCGGAGGAAATGTGTGTGGGGAGACCTACAGATGTAGGGGGCGACCTGAATCTGACCTGGGGTCTGTGCACAGTGCAGCACTCCTTCGTATATTTAGGAATGCGAATAGGAATAAGTATTAAGACGTTGTATGACTTAAATTATACGTCTTTATTACTGACGATTATGGCTGACTTGGATAGATGGGGAAAGTTACCATTAACCTGGCTAGGTTGGATAAACCTGCTCAAAATGAATCTTACCCAGAATATTAATGATGCATATAGGGTTGACAAGGGCAGATAATAAACATCTAGAAAAGTCCTTTTTCAGACTTTTTATGGCAAGGAAAATGACCTAGGGTGGGCCTAGCCTGTTTAAAGTCTGTGATTCAGAAAGGGGCTACAACTTCCTGATCCAGAGACCTATCATACAGCAATACAGTGCGGTACATTACAGGACTGGGTGGGTAGACCCTGGGAAGTGGGGTGCCTGGACCTTGAGGAAAGAGGTTGTCCTGGTTGGGTCTCTGCATACGTCTCGGTACAGGGATGGAGGCGTAACGGTCTACCCAGACTGAGCCTGCTGGTTAGATCCGTGCTAGACTGTTGGGGAAGAATGATATGGAAAAGGGACAAATAAAGGAAGAAACTCTGCTCCAACCAGTGGCCGGAACCCTTTTTTATTCCTGGCCTGGTGGACCCAGGTTTCCAATAGTAGGAGAATAAGGGAATAAACTGTATGAGGGATCTGTATATTAGGGAAGGTTTGATCACCTTCGAAAGTCTTCAGAGCAAAACAGCACTGGGGCACCACAACTTTTATCACTACTTGCAGGTCAGGACATACTGTAAGGCACTAGGGCGGCAAACACCTGAAATAGAAAATATGATGGGGCAGGTGGAACAAATGATACAGGTAGGATGGAAAAATCCCAAAAGAACTATATGACGGGCGGCTAAAATGGGTAGACAATTGCTTCCTGATATGACGCAGCAAACTAGACAACTCTGGTCAAGAGATATGGGGATCTCTATTACAGAGGACTTATGGAGGGCTATGTCTCAATTACACCAGGGTATCTTGGTATGTAATAAATTTTAGGAGTCCTTTTACAAATTCTGTCAGACTATATTACCCTCTACTTGCAGTTAGCAAATTCAATCCAGAGGTCTCTCTGATATGTCCCAGATATACGGGAGGTACTGCTACATATTATCGTTAGTTTTGGACCTGTCCTGTACTGCAAGAGTTTTGGAGGAGGTGAATCAACAAGTGCAGGCACTCGCTGATAGACCAATTACACAGTCACCAATGGTGATGCTATTTGGGATAGCGAATGGGGGAAGATGAATGGGTCCCCTTCCATGGTGGCTCAGAGTCCTGTTGATTATGGCAAGACACTGTATATTAAATACATGGGTCTCTGCAATAAGACCCACTATACAGCAGTGGAAGACATTAACCTTACAGACTCTTGCTTTGAAAAGGCTAACATATGTAATGCAGGAGAGAGGGGGACAATTTTACAACGCCTGGCAACCACATCTAGTGGCTTTGTTGCCAATGGAAAACCTGATACTGGGGGAAGGCTGGGTGGATTAGAGCGGGGGGGAAAAAGGGACGTATAGCATGAACATGGATCAAATTATGGTTTATGAATGATACACAATTGGTTGTATGAATAATATACCACTTGTCTTTGTTTTAATTAGTTATCATATGATGTATATGAATACAAAACTCTTCCTTATTAGTTGGGCTGAGATGCTAAGGGACTGGGATCTGATTGTGCTGATTAACTGTTTTATTGTTGTATGTCATTGTCTTAGATTCATAGATTTCATAGAAGTGTGACGGCGGAAAAGGACCGAAACAAGGCCCACCCGGTCTGCCCATTTGTCTAGCTATCTGCTTGGACCTGCCCCCCCACACTCCTCTGTGGTTGTCCCATGCCCTTTGAATCCTTCCACTGTTTCCTCTCTGACTGCCTCTGGGAGTCTGGTCCATTTCCACCACTTTCTCTGTGAAATAGTATTTCCTAAGGTTACCCCTGAACTGCAGGGCATGCCCCTCGTCCTCTGATTTCCCTTCATCTTGAAGATGCTCCCCGGCACCCTGTTTATACCCTTAAGATACTTGAAGGTCTCGATCATGTCCCCGTTCCAGGGAGTACATGTTCAGATCTCCCAACCTTTCTTCATAGGATAGGTGGCTTAACCCTTTTACTATTTTTTTTGTCGCTCTCCTCTGAACCCGCCCTAGCCTCTCCACATCCTTCCTGAGGTGTAGCCTCCAGAACTGGACTCCGTACTCCAAGTGCGGTCTAACTAGATGTGTGTACAAGGGTACTATGACCTCCCTATTCCTACTGGTGATCCCCCTTTCGATGCATCCCAGCATTCCACCCCGCCTGGCCACTGCCCTCCCGCACTGCCTTTCCACCTTCAGGTCCCTGGATATAATGATGCCTAGGTCCCGTTCCTGTTCTGTCTCTTCCAGATCTCTGCCTCCCCACACTGAGTACCCTGCCTTCTGATTTCTGTAGCCAAGATGCATGATTTTACATTTTTCTGTATTGAATGCAAGCTGCCACCTTTTTGACCATGCTTCAAGCCTCTTCAAATCCCTCTGCATCTGTTCCACCCCTTCCTGCGTGTCCACATTGTTGTAAATTTTGATATCGTCCGCAAACATACTAACACCTCCCTCAAGGCCCTCCCCAATGTCCTCTACAAATATATTGAATAGTAGTGGCCCCAGCAGTGATCCCTGAGGTACCCCGCTTGTGATTTTGCCCTCTCCGGATGCCACCCCATTTATTATGACTCTCTGCTTCCTGTCCCCCAGCCAGTTTCCCACCCATTTAACTATCCTCTGCCCCGTCCCAGTCCTGCCATTTTACACAGCATCCTTCCGGGGGACATGGAGTCAGACGCCTTCCTGAAATCCAAATAAGCCACATCTACTGCTCTCCCCAGTCCAGTTCCTTGGTGACCTCGTCATAAAACCCTGTCAAATTTGTTTGACAGGATCTGCCCCTGGTAAAACCATGTTGCCTTGGATTTATCTGGCCACTGTCCTCCAGGTAGCTGGTGATCCTGCCTTTTATTTGTTTCTCCATTAAGTTTCCTACCACTGATGTCAAGCTCACCGGCCTGTAGTTTCCCTTCCTCCTCCCCCCTCCATGCAGCGGGACCACATTCACCAGTCTCCAGTCTTCCGGCACTACCCCAGTCTCTAGGGACTGATTTGAAGAGTGCAGTCAATGGTACTGCCAGTATCTCCTTTAGTTTCCTTAACACCCTTGGGTGCACCCCATCCGGCCCCATTACTTTGTCCACCTTCATGCATCCTAGCTCCCCCAAACTTTCCTCCATGAGAAACGGCCTCATCTCCACTTCCTCCTTCCCTGCCCTGCTGCCCTCATCATCTTCCTTCCTATTGAACACTGAGCAGAAAAAGTTGTTTAGCAAGTCTTTCTCTCTGTCCCCTTGTAGCATCTCCCCTTCGTTTGTTTTTAGCGGGAGTATTCCCTTCCCAGTTTTCCTCTCTTCAGCTACATACCAAAGGAAAGTCTTATCATGGAAACATAGAATTTGACAGCAAATAAGGACCACTTGGCCGCCCTAGTCTGCCCATTTCCCTACCTAATGGATAAGTTGCAGATCCTAGTTAACCAGCAGCCTACTTTTTCCTGCCCCACCCCTAGAATTGCCTTATGAGTGTCCCATGCATCTGAATTCCACCACTGTTTTTGAGTCCACAGCCTTCTCGGAAGCTGTTCCATCCATCCACAACCCTCTCTGTGGGAAAAAATACTTCCTTACATTACCTCTGAGCCGCCCCAATCTTCAGATTTTTCCCCTTGTTCTTGCACACCTCTTTTTCTGAAAGACGCTATGCTCTTGGACTTTGTTGATTCCCTTGAGGTACTTGAAAGTTTCTATCATGTCCCGCCTCTCCCTCCTTTCCTCGAGGCTATACATATTAAGCTCCTTAAGTCTCTCTTCATATGTCTTCCAGTGCAGACCCTGCACCATTTTAGTTTCCCTCCTCTGCACAGCTTCCATCCTGTCTATGTCTTTGCGGAGACTGGGTCTCCAGAACTGCACACAGTACTCCAGATGGGGTCTCCCCAACTGTCTGTACAGAGGATAACAACTTCCTGTTTTCTACTGATGCATCTCCCTGTGCATCCCAGTATCCCCAACCCTCCTTACTGCCCTCTCACATTGCTTGCCTACCTTTAGGTCGTCTGATATGACTACCCCAGGTCCCTTTTCGTTTTGTTGTTAGTATCTCACCCCATTGTGTACTCTTCCCTGGGTTTTGTTTCCCAGGTGCATTACCTTGCACTTCTTAGCATTGAATCTAAGCTGCCATACATTTGACCATTCCTCTAACCTTGACAAGTCCTTTTCATCCTTTCCACCCCACCTTGTGCATCAACTCTGTTGCAGATCTTTCTGTCATCTGCAAAGAGACATACTTCTTCCAGTCCCTCTGCAATGTCGCCTATAAAGACATTGAAGAGGACCGGTCCTAATACTGAACCCTGTGGTACCCCACTAGTAACCCCCCATTCTTCAGAGTGGACTCGGCTTACTATTACCCTCTGTGTCCTATTCTCCAGCCAATTCTTTACCTAGGCTATCATATTGGGACCCACTCCCAGGCTGGCTAACTTTCATATTAATCTTTTGTGTGGGACTGTGTCAAATGCCTTGCTAAAGTCTAGGTAGGCCATGTCCACAGCCCCTCCCTGATCTACTACTTTGGTCACCCAGTCAAAGAAATCTATTAGATTCGTCTGGCATGACCTTCCTGCTGTGAATCCATGCTGCCTTGTGTCCTGTGCCCCTCTGGTCTCTAGGTACTCGACAATTATTTCCTTCAGAAGTGATTCCATCATTTTCCCTATCACTGAGGTTAAACTAACAGGTCTGTGGTTTCCCACTTCTGCCCTGCTCCCACTTTTGTGAAGTGGAATCACATCTGCCCTCCTCCAGTCCTCAGGTACCACCCCATCCTCCCATGATTTGTTAGAGAGCAGTCAGTGGTGTCACTAGTTCTACCCTTAGTTCTTTTAGACTTCTGGGATTAATCCCATCAGGACCCATTGCTTTGTCCACCTTCAGTTTTAAGAGTTCTCTCAGAACCCTTTCTTCTGTAAATGGGCTGGTATCAACTTCTGTATCCAGAGTGTTTCTGTTGTTTGGTTTAGGTACCTCCCCCTCTTCATTTGTAAATATTGAGCAAAAATATTTGTTTAGTATCTCTGCCTTTTCACCGTCGCCCTCTGCCCACCCCCTCCCTTTATTAAGCCTCACTATCCCTCCTTGGTCTTCCTCGCTCCCTGATGTACCTATAAAAGGTTTTATACCCCTTCTTAACTGAGTTGGCTGTCTTTTCCTCGGTTTGAGCCTTTGCTGTTCTGACTGCCTTCCCAGCTTCCTTTTGCTTTAACTGATACAGTTCTCTGTCCTGCTCCTTCTGTGATTCCTTGTACTTCCTGAATGCTTTCTTTTTCTCTTGAACCTTCACTGCCACCTCCTTTGAGAACCATAGTGGTTTCTTACATCGTTTTGTTTTGTTTATTTGCTTCACACAAAGGCTTGTTACTTCTGATGGCAGTTTTTATTATTCCCCATTGTTCGTCCACCCCTCCTTCCTGCCCATTTGCTAGTGCATTCCTTAGGCACTCACCCATTTTTGGCAAAGTCAGCCCTCCTAAAGTCCAGTACTTTTGCCTTTGTATGGCTTGACTCTACAGCTGTGTTTATTTTGAACCATACTGTTCGATGGTCACTAGTTCCCAGATGGCTACCCACTTCTACATCTGTGATCCTCTCTCTATCTCCATTTGAGAGAACCAGGTCTAAGATTGCTCCCTCTTGAGTGGGCTCCAATACTAGTTGTCTAAGGCATGCCCACTGTAGGGCATCTAGAATAACCCACTCTTAGTAATGGCTGCTGCAACTGCACTCCAGTTAACATCTGGCATATTCAGATCACCCATCGGCAATATCTCCCCTTTTCTGCCATTCCCCATTTTAACTCCTCTAGCTATTCGCTCCTCCGTCTGTGCCTTTGCCCTCCTTGCCTCTACCCGGCTTCTCTCCAGCTCTCCTGGATTTACCAGTCCTCTTCCACCTGTTTTCTTGAATTTCCTGAAAGCTTTCCTTTTTGTCCTTACTTTTTTTTTGCTACTTCCCTAGTATACCACAGCGGTTTCCTCCTCCTCCTTATTTTCACTTGCTGTTTTGGCACAGATGTCAGTGGCCCCTACAATAGCTTATTTTATCCTCCCCCATATTGCCTCCACTTCTGTCACATCCTCCAGCCCTTGCGAAGCCCCCTGTACTATTTCCCCCATTTTTCTGAAGTTTGCCCCCTTAAAATCCAGCACCTTAACCTAGACCGGTGGACCTCTTGTCATTAGTTCTTGAGTGTGTTGTCTGTTTTTGAAAATCCGAATAAACATATGGTGCAAAAAAAAAATCACAGTGACACTGTTCATGAGCGGAGGTTTTAAAATGGCTATGTTGAAAATTTGGTGGCACAAAAGCACGCATTGCGCAGTTTCCATGCACCCTCGTAAGTTCATGAATTTGTAATATTTTCAGTCCAGATTTTCAACGCTGGCATTTTTCCACACCTCCTTATGAACAGTACAGCTGTCATTTTCCACATGCTGGCTGAAATGTGTTTTCATACTTCTGCACAGAAATGCGTGGTCCCTGTGGGAAATCTGTGTTCAGGACAGATTAAGAAAATCACAGTGACACTGTTAATGAATGGAGGTCCCAAACTGCCTGTGTTGACAGTCTGTGTGTGTGTGTGTGTGTGTGTGTGTGTGTGTGTGTAAGGAAAAAAAAACACATTACGGGTGTGCATTGTGCAGTTTCTATGCACTCTCATGATGTCACCAATTTTTTTTATATATTTTTACTCTAGATTTTCAATATTGCCATTTTTTTTTTTACACCTCCCCATGAACAGTACAGCTGTCATTTTTCACATCCTATTTGAAATGTGTTTTCGCACCAGTGGTGCCAAATGGCGTAGTCGCTGTGCAAAATCACCTTTCCGCTAACAAACTGATATTGCTACTGTTCGTGAGGTGGGGGTCACAAAAAGCCATGTTTAAAATTTGGAGTGAAAATTCCAACAAACGCCTGGGACGATGGATTTTACGACCATAATGCCCCACCCTGTAGAGACTGACAGGCATCAGGGGTGTGACTTGGGATTGTTGCCTGTAATACTCCTGCCAGTCCACTCCTACCTACACCCTGCAGCCAGTGACGGGCATCGAGGTGTGCCTTGGACTCATTGGCCCCAAAGTTCACCCCATTCTCCTATGCCCCACCATTCTCACCGTATTTCTTATTGACTGGGGTGAGCATAAGGCCCAAAGACTCCAAGGCACACTGACACTTGGTGGTGTCTGCAGGTAGGGTGTGGTGAAATGGCATGGCCATTATGCCTGATGACCCAAAGGCACACCCCAATGCTTGTCTGTCTCTGCAGGGTGGTGGTGGGGTTGGCTTCGGTTCAATACTTCACTGCCATTCCTATTATGCATCTCTCTAACTCTTACACTACCAATGCCAGCCAGCCAGCAAGCAAGCAAACATTCGGCATTGACAAATGCGTGTTAATTTTGATTAGCAAAGGCTGCTAATCAGCTCTCCGACACTAATTTATGCCTTTTACACACACACACACACACACACACACACACACACACACGGGTCAGGCATAAAACAAGCATACTGTTAGTAGTTGTACAGGGCACAGGCTCAGCAGTGATTTATTGACTCTAGTCTGTGATTCTGAAAGTGTCACCATTCATCATTCTCACACACACAGATAAGGCTGGGGTCAGACTCTGGACAGGCGAGCATACTAGCAGTAGTAGGAGTAGCAGAGGCCCAGCAGAGATTTACTCTAGTCTGATTCTGGAAGCTCACCCACCCACTGTCTGTCTCTCTCTGCGCACACACACACACACACACACCTGGCCAGGGTCAGGCAAGAAACAAGCGCCTGTTGTAGTCATCGTAGTCGTTCAGGGCACAGGCTCAGCAGTGATTTTAACTCTAGTCTGATATGATTCTGAAAGAGTTCACCGCTGTCACACACACAGATGACTTCAGGAGGGAGGAGGAGAGTAGTAATGCAGTCAAGTACAGCAGTGATTTATTCTGATATGTTCACCCTCTGTCTTGCATACAGATTGGGGTCGGGCAAGCATATAGTAGAAGCACAGGTTAACAGCGATTTACTCTGATGTCAAGCGTGCGCAGGCACACACTCTGCAGCAAGCCTCACACTGCCGTGCCTTAATCCTTAACATAGTTTTACTTATTTTCAATTCATTTAAGGCTAAGGGTGTTTGCTCATTTATCACCCCAAGTATTCTTCTATATTCTTAACTCTGCAGTAGTAGAACTGCCCGGAGAGAGTGTTATGCAAATGATAGACTCTATCAATGGCTGGTGCTGCTTATTCGAACTGCTGCCCTTACCAGCTGCAACTTATCATTAACGTATCAGATTTCTCTGTCCGCCTGACAAGTCAAGATGTTTGGAGAATTTCCCTCTGGGTCGTTCCTGAAGAGTGAGTGTGTGTATGTGTTTTTTTCTTTTCTTCACTGCATACAAGTATTGTTCTTGTTGCTGCCTTTATCTCTGTTCTTTTTATTTAAAGGGCAGCACAGTAAAGGAAGCACCAGGAACTAGGTTACAGTGCTAAAATGATCACTACAGCAAAACTGAAAAGGAGTAAGCACCCCTAACTGTAGCATACACTGGAGGATACACAGTTTGTTCAAGTTCTCATTTAATGATGGTAGTGCAATATACACACACATGCAAGCAGCATGCGATATTGCAGAAAGAACTGCAAAAATGAGCTGCCACCATTTCATTCTGCTGCCGAACATCAGGGCAATCTAGTTACATTTCTCAGTACCTGGCATAAATAGTGCAACCACAAATTGCATGATCTCAATACAGCTAATGAAATACTTTAATTAGCACCAAATGTTGGTCTGACCAAGTTAATGTGTGTTTTAACAAGCATTTGTCAATGCGAATATTTGCTTGCTGGCATTGCACCGGTAGTGTAGGAGTTGGAAGCTGCATAATAGGAATGGCAGTGAAGTAACTGAAGCCAACCCCACCCCCACCCTGCAGAGACTGACCGGCATTGGGGTGTGAATTTGGGTCATCTGGCATAACTGCCATGCCATTTCACCACACCCTACCCTGCAGACACCGACAAGTGTCACGGTGTGCCTTGGAGTCTTTGGGCCTTATGCTCACCCCATTCCATAAGGAAATACGGTGAGATGGGTGTAGTATAGGAGAATGGGGTGACAATATCAGTTTGTTAGCTGGAAGCTGATTTTGCACAGCGACTACGCCATTTGGCACCACAGGTGCAGCGCATTTCTAACAGGATGTGAAAATGACAGCTGTACTGTTCATGGGGAGGTGTAAAAAATGGTAATGTTGAAAATCTGGGTGAAAATATAAAACTGAAGTCACGAGCGTGCGTAGAAACTGCACAGTGCACGCTCCTAACAGTTATTTTATGGACTTTCGTCATCACATTTTCAACATAGCCAGTTTAAACCTCTGCTCATGAACAGTGTCACTGATTTTCTTAATCTGTCCTGAACATTTATCTCGGACACTGACCATACCACTGTGCGCTACATGCACAAAAATACATTTTGGGTGAGATGTGAAAAATGACAGCTGTACTGCTCTTAAGGAGGTGTGGTAAAAGGGCAGTGCTGAAAATCAGGAGTGAAAATATTAAAAATTTGCAAAGTTGCAAGCATGTGTATGAACTGCGCAATGCACGCTCGTAAAATGGTCATTTTGGAGAATTTTTCACCAAATTTTCAACGGTGGTTTTTGGGGGCTACCTCACGAACAGTGACACTGTCTTACATTACTCGGTCCTGAAGGTGGTTCCACACAGTGACAGCGAAATCACCTTCGGGACCGAATAATAAATGACAGTGACTGAGTTCATGGGTGGGGTCCCAAGATCCCATGTTGAAAATTTGGTGAAAAATTCCCAAAATGGCAGAGATGCACCAAAGTGGGAAAAAACATTTGTCATTATACAGCTTACCAGCATTTTTCAGTTTGCGGTCAGCTTTTGAGGAGTTCAAATTGTTCCGGTCCACGAAGATCATCGCGCTGGGCTCCGGGGTAAGTATGGAATGCGGTGGGGTGTGGTGAGGTGAGTACGCAGAGGGTGGGCGCAGGTTGGGGAGGGGCAAGAGAATTATTTAAAGGCGTCGGGGAACTTTTGCCGTGCTGGGTTGGGCTCCCAGGGTGGCACCAAGCAGTTTGGGGGGCAGTGGAGCTAATGAGGGGATTGGGCACCTGTAGGCCATGGAGACTTGCTACGCTGGGGTGGGGTCCCAGTATGGCAGATGGAAGCTTTGTTTGAGGGGCAGTGGAGCCGACAGAGTTGGGCACCCTCGTCTGCCATAGTGTGCTGGGAGGGAATGCACGTGCCATGGGGGTGCATTATGCTGACAGAGATTGGGCTACCCGTCAGCAAATGAACTTGGGAGAGGTGTCATGCTGACAGGGGATTGGGCACCCGTTGGCTTTTCTTTTTTTTTCCAAGTGTTTCACCAGGAAGGCACACTGAACAGCGGGCAGCGGCTGTCCGTTGGCTTCCTGGGGACTGTGAGGTTGACAGAGAAGCCATCGCTATAGGGACACCACACAGTCTGCTGTTTTAGTAGCTTGTAATGCACCAAAACAGCTGATTGCATGGTGATGTGGCCAAATTTCTTGATGCATTGTGGCATGCTCTTTAAGGGTCCTAATCAACAGCATGCTACTCGGCGGAGGCAGAGACCATCCCCATGATGGGCTGCTGCCATATGGCTCAACACTGCCGCGCCTCCACAACCCACTCGTGAAAGAAGCCTGATGCAATAAGATATGATAGAAGGCTTTCTTAGAATGGCAGATCCAGAAGCAAATGATTTGATACCTTTTAATGGACCAACATAGATGTAACAACAAGAACAAAGTGCTCTAGCTTTCGGACCAACCAGTCCTTCTTCAGAAGCTCATGGCAGTTGTTTAGAAAATACAATACTTATAACAGCTAGATAATGCAGAGAAAAACAGAAAAAATCCCCTTTGGTTTAAAATAGTCATTATAAAAAAAACAAAAAAAACACAGAAGATGATGTCAGAGTAGTTTAACAGTACAATACTGCCTTCAGTCGAAGAACCTTGGGTACAGATGTGCTTGGTGGAACATACATACAAAGAATCCTACTGCATATAAATTTAATTGACATAAGATAACACTGCTAAACAGATAACTCCTAAATCAAGCTATGAGTGTCACAGTTAGTATAAGGATGTGATTACTGAAAGGCAACCCCACCCAGCTTAAAGACAAACTCAGATAGTTATAGTGCTCAGTGAAATTACAATGTTAGCATTAAAGACAAGAATTACCAGTAAAGTTATCTTAAAAACATCAGTGCACACTGTGTGTTAAAACCTAGCTGGACCTGTCACCCAGCTATATTCTCAAGCTAAATAAAAGGCCCAAGAAATTTCAAAAACCTCAGGACTATATAAATAATTTAAATATAAATTGATAATATTGGTGTCAAACAAAAACTGTAGTCGAGGAACCTCAAGGAATTAAGACCATGTAGCCTGATATGTACTGATGTCAATATATACTGAGAATGTAGCAACTTGATGTACCACAAGTGTCTAAGGAATCTGAAAAGAGATAAAAATGTAATTTCCTCTCCTCTTCATACAAACAATACATCATAACCCACCCCACATCACAATAATGTGGGTGGGAGACTCTTTATAACTTAAAGAGATGTTGTCTCTCTCTCCCCCTCCTTCCCCCCTCTCTCTCTCTCTCTCCCACAGACACACACACACACACACACACACACACACACACACACACACACACACTCTCTCTCCTAGTGAACCTGTATTAACTTCAGTCACTGCAGTAGTTCCCCAAAGGAATACAACTTGTCATGAAATCCTGAGTAAAAGGGCTTATGTCTCATAATATCTACAGAGTAAAACAGCAACACTATTTAACCGTACTATTATCTGCAAAGTAACATTTCCAAGGATACTAGATAGAACTACCATGAAATAAATCTGTCACCCTCCCCAGGATAAGATAACTGGAAGAAAATATAAACTATATGTGTAAGACCAGAGGTCTAACATACCTACACATCCACAAATTACTACAATATTAGCCTAATGTAAAAAGATCTGTGCAGGACCCCCAAGCAAATGAGATCACACACCCCAATATGTACATTTTTAGAATGGCAGAGAAAGGGGATATGCTGTTGATGGGAGATCTGAATATGCCAGATGTTAACTGGAGCACCTTTGCTGCAGCCACATCCAAGAGCAAGGCCATTCTCTATGCCCTACAAACCTTACATTTTATAACATAAAGGCTCTAGGTCTCCTTTCGGGTTGCTGAGAGGGGGATGTGCGTCATTTGTGCAAAGGAGGCATTCAGTCTTCTGTAATCCTTTGAGAACCTGCCCAGGCCCACCTTGTAAATTAATCTTCTCAGGGGTGTTTACCTAGTTAAATAAAGGTTGATTGCTTGCTTGATTGACTGACTGATTCAGTTTACTCCTCTCCACAACGTGTTAAAACTGTCTCGCAGTGAGGAATGAGCAGTACAAAGAAAACAGATTGTTTCCTGTGAATGAAATAATGTTATGTAACCCCCTTACAAATGAAACTCCCCTCACATGTAAGCAAGGCCAGATTGCATTTCTTGGAAGTTGAGATACCTTAGTCATGAGTCATGCAAGTTGAGTATGATAATGCCTTCCAGACAACAGGAGGGAGCCAGGAATCCATTTTGAAGTCCTTTGTTGTAACTGCCATCTTCCAGAAGGGAGATAAATATGAAAATATTGCTAACCTTCTGAAGTAGTTTGCTAGACAGATTATATTTTATATAGAAATGTTATGCAGAGACTTTGTAATGTTCGTGTGCAGCTGCATAATACAAGAAAGTTTATCAGCTATTTTGTGCCTTTTTCTTTTTTTTTTTTACCAGGAGAGAGACAGTAAGCTGCAAGCTTGCTTACAGGTGTGACCTGGGAGCACAAGGAAGTTAAGTGACTTGCTCAGGGTTACATAGTATGCAGGTGGGGGCTGTGGGATACAAACCCAGGTCTCCAGCTTTGCAGCTCAGAGCCTTAAACCACTGCTCTATACTGCCTCTTATGTAAATTGGTACCTTCACAAATGCCCCAAAATGGTTCTTTACAATGCTAAAACCACTGTTGCCGACAAAGATTTCTTGACTGTCTTTAATAGTTGAGAAAAGCCTTAGTCTATACCAAAAAACAGACATCACCTTGCTACTCAGCAACTTCAGATTTTAAGCAGTTGCCCCTTGCTTTTATCTCTCTGAGGCAATAAAAAAAAATATCTGCCTGTCTCAGAATCCCCTTTGGAGGAGGGGTGAAAGCAAACCCCAACTAAGTTTGCTTGCTTCAGCCAATAATTGGCGATTACGCTAATAAAATCCATTTTTTTTTTAGGCAACAAAGTAGAACAAGTCATTTCACACCCTGCCTGCTTATACAGCTACAGTGAGTACAAACTGTATAAAATTCAGCTGAGTGAGCTGACAGAACACATTCACACATGGAGCTTCCTGCCAAGTGACTGTTCTCCATGTTCAGCTACTCTTTCCACAGATGCGTGGCTCAGACGATTCTTGGCATTCCTGTCTGAACATTACTGTACCACATGGGTGGCAGAAAGCACACATGGTACAGTAACATTAAAATGGCATGATGGGGGGCGCTACTGAGCTCCAACATCATGGCAGCTTTTTAACAATGCTTGCTGAGGTCGCTCCCAGATTAAAGTGATATGCATGCTGTTTGAACTGAAGAGGCATAAATCTCGCAGAACTTACGACCAGAATGACCTGGCAGAAGAATGAGCCGGAAAAAAGCATTTGGCCCAGAGCCTATTCTTCAATCTTCGGCAGAGCTCTACCTCCAGCTTGGGCCTACTGCATCTACTCTGGCGACCCTGGAGCTGCCTAACGCAGATATTAACTATCCTAACACAAATCCAGGCTCCAGGGAGGACACGAATAGGCGCATGGCTGCTGTCGAAGCAAGAAGTCAGGAAAACAACCGCTGCATACAAGGCAATGTGCAGGCCACTAAAGAAATTATAGAAGGCTCAGAGAGACAGCTGGAATCTAATGCCACGTTTGTGAGAGACTTACATTTCATGAAAGCAAAAGTAGAAACACTGGAAAACCTGCAGAGACGAGCAAATATTAGAATTGTTGGCTTTCCTGCTAAGTTTGCTGGTCTCTATAGATCTTGGACAACTCTTCTACAAATTGATCGTTTAGGATCTCCAGCATCTACCCTCAGAAGCTGGAATTAAAATCACGAAGGTGTTCACAATTCCTCAGAGGCCCAACCCACAAGGGGATCCCCAGCAACTGTTCACTGTTATAGTCACATTTTCTGCTCCAGAAGCTAGGATCTCTCTCCTACAGGCAGCACGTTCCCAAGGGGAGATCATCTGGGAAGGACATCACCCATCTTTTTTTTCCAGATCTAGCAGCGCAGACACAACAAAAGAAAAGAACTGCAGGTGGTCAAAAAAACATTGCTACGGGCTAGGGCTTCAAGAGAAGGGTGGGACAGACACAGCAAGCGGATGTGTCAGATGATGGCCTGGCCCAGGGGTGGGGGAGGATGATGGGGTTTCTGGATCACAAGGCGGGGAGAGAGGCCTTTGTACCCAACTAGGGATCTGAGGTTTGACCAGACTCTATGGACCGTAAGGCCTAATCTGCTGGCAATTGGTATGTATAATTAGTATGTAAAATGGATTTCAAGCTCTGCTAAATTTTCCTGCTGGTCTTCTAATAAAGCATGGGTCCAAATTGCATGTGTTCACTGACTTGGAGGCTGCTACAGCATTTGCAGACAAACTGATTTGTACCCTGCAACACACAATAATTCTTCTGAAGAAGGTAACTTTCCATCTCTAATTGTTTGCAGGACTGCGTTACAATGGGAAGGTGACTCTTCCAGCCTTTAAATAAGTTTCTTCAGTACATGTAATCCTTTGCTAAAAGGAACTATTGTTTTAGTGCTGTAACCATGTTGGCAAAGCTATTTTTACTTACTTAATAGTTATAGGTATATGCTGTGAAATAATTTAAAGGTGCATAATGCACCTCCAGTTTATGAACTGTAAATGGATCATATTGTCTCCTGCCACTCACAGAGCAAGTTGACTTGCGTTGCATGAATCTGCGGAATTTAAATCCATTTGCGACGGACTATCTGTATGTTTTAAAAGTGCACAGCTATATATCTTTCAAACAACATGAAGTCTTGCTATATTCTGACATATGCAGTGAGTCCCAACCTTGAACTGCCCGAGATGGTTAACTTTCCATGCCAGGCATGGGCAGCGAAACTCTAGCTCGGTTGAGACTCTGCCTGTTGTTGTTCAAACTCAAACCGTCAGATTCTTTACTCCGCCTCACTGAACAGTCGCTGCGGAGATTTCTCCTTCTGCTCAGTTCATTTTGTCGGTTAAAGTGCCGGTTTCTCGGTTTTCGACCGAAATTGAACCGTATCCTGTCGGTTCAGTCTCTGTGGTATTGTGAGTACTAAGATAGGTTATTTTATCTTCTGTGTGGAACTTGTAAATGGTTCATCGGTTCGGTTTGAACTGTTCAAGTGTTTTAAAAAAATCCTAAATTGTACTTTTAGAGTGTGGTACACCGGTTCTTATCGGTTCTAAAAAAAACAAACAAAAAAAACGGATTTTATACGTTTTTTCCCGCGACACGGTTGGGAACCGATAAGAGGGTCTTACTTGGCGGATTGCCATAAACTGGTAAGTTTGGATAGGACTGACACTATGTCTGAGAAACCCAAAAAAAACCAGGCCCACTGGGTTTCAACACTGCAGTGTGTGTGGGGAAGTCTTTGCCAAGGCTGATCCCCACACCACCTGTGTTTACTGTCTGGGGTTTGACCACCTCAATGCAGACTGCCAGATTTGTAAAAATTTTCCTGCAGCTACCCTGGAGAAGAGAAGTTGGTAGGCTCAGGGAAAGGGAGGCCAAAAAGTCCGCTGAACCAGATGGCCAGCACGGTTTGGTTCAAACCGAACCAGAAGGAGTGCCCTCTGACCAGGGCGAGACTTCTTTGGGCAAAAGAAGATCCGACTCTGAGGAATCGGTTCCAGCAAAAAGGACTAGAAAATCAGCTGGTGTGGAGCCAAAACTTGCCTCTCCAACAGCTGAAGAAATAGCCAAAGCGATCAAAATTGTCCAGTTTCTTTCCCCGGTTCCGACTGAACCGGCACAGTCAGGTAGGCGCTCGGTTCGGCCGGTTCCACCGGTTCAAGAGTATGATTTAGAGGAATATTATGAACGGAGGAAGGGAAGAGGAGTATGAGGAGAGTGAATGTGGTTTGAAAGTCTGGATGTGCCCATTGACCGGACATCTCCCAGACAGACCTTCAGGAGTGTCTCCTCCTAGGCTTTCTGAGTCCCCTTCTCATTTTATGTTTTATAAACAAGTGGCTGAAACCCTCCAGCTCCCTATGGAGGAAGCTGTGGATGATCGAGGAGCCTGACTATGTGGAAATGATGGATATCCCAGAGTCTAGGAGGCTGTCTATTCCCTTGCATAAATCTTTTGGGAAACAGACTTTTAAAATTTTAAAAGTTCCTCACATTATACCTCCTGTGGATAAGAGAATGGACAAGGGGTACACATTGTCAGGCTCTGATATGGAGTTCATCACAAAACAATGCAGCCATGTTGAGGTAGTGCAGGGTGCAGCCTGTGACAAGGCTAATATTTTTTTATTTAGTTGTTTAACCAGGTATAGCACACTAAGCGTACCCCCGGATAAGGACCCCAGGAGGATTGATGTGATGGCAAAGAAACAGTACATGGCAGCATCCTTGGGACTCAGACGAAGCGAATTATAAAGCATGTTGCTAGATATCAGAAATCCAGATGGGACACTGTCATGGCTCTAGCAAAACAGGTCCCTGGCCAGCTTGCCAAGGAGCTGGAGCAGGTGGCTGCTGATGGCATTGAAACATCCAGGTGCAATTCCATGCTGCAGTGGACTCAAATGATGTGTCATCAAGAGTCATGGCTACATCTGTGGCACTTGAAGAATGGCTTGGCTCAGATGTACTAGCCTGTCTGGGATACCCAGACTAAGGCCATGGATTTTCCTGTTGTGGGTAATTCTCTGTGGAGCAGACAGAGAATTACATGAAGAAAATGGATGAGTATAGGACCACCTATAGGAGTGCACAGGCCAAGGAAAGGCAGACCACTCCTCAAAGGCAGCTTCCCAGGGGCAGGGGCAGGCTTTTTCATAGGCCTTTTTACAAAGCCCAGGCCTCCTCTTCTGCTTATGCCCAGAGCGGGTTCTTTAGAGGGAGAGGCAGACAGGGTACAAGTAGGCCTGCTTCCACCCCTCAGCCTAAAGCCCCTGCCAAGCAGGCACCCTGATGGGGTTGCCAGGGCCGATTCTCAGCTACCTGTAGGGGGCAGGCTGGCTTACTTTGTCCAGGACTGGGAGTCTCTGACATCAGACAAATGGGTCCTGGAAGTAGTAAGCCTGGGACTGGTTCTCGGCTTCAAAAGTTTCCAAGATGAGAACCAGATCCTTTCCACCTGCAAATTCATTAGAGGCTCTCGCTTTGGAACAGAAGTCTCAACCCTCCTGGCTCTCAGAGCTGTAGAAAGGGTTCCTCCTACACCAGGGCAAGGACTGTACTCCAGGTACTTCCTTACCCCAAAAAGACAGGAGAATGGCGGCCCATCCTGGATCTCGGATACCTAAACAGGCACCTTTTAAAACCAAAATTCAAAATGGTGACTCTGGGAATTATTTTACCCTCTCTAAGGCCAGGGGACTGGCTAGTGTCCCTGGAACTTAAGGATGCCTACTTCCATATTCTCATCAGAAGCTCCCATCGAAAGTACCTCAGGTTCGAGCTGCCCTCAGGCCATTACCAGTTCAGAGCAATGCCCTTTGGCTTCACCTCTGCTCCAAGGGTATTCACAAAATGCCTGGCAGTAGTAGTTGCTTCTCTAAGAAGGCAGAAAATTGCCATTTTCCCTTATCTGGATGACTGGCTCATAGTAGACCAGTCCCCAGATCAAGTCAAGTTACACTTACAGATAACTTGGCAACTGCTCACTTCTTTGGCTTTCCTCCTAAATCTTTCAAAGTCGGTTCTAGAGCCTGTCTAGCTCTTAGCCTTCCTAGGCGCAGAGCTAGACACAGAAAACCACAGCCTTCCTTCCCTGGACAGGGCAAGGACCCTGGTCTCTCTGGTCTCCTCAGTCACCCTGCAGGTGTCTCGACCAGCAAGGCATTTTCTACAGTTCCTGGGGCACATGGCTGCTTCTACAGCAGTAGTGCAAGGAGCAAGATTTCAGATGAGGGACATTCAGTTCATTTGAGAGCCTTTTGGTCTCAAAGGAAGGACCCTCTGACCACACTGATCCCAGTAACTCAGACCTGATCCAGGCCCTACAGTGGTGGCAGGATCAGAACAATTTGAGACAAGGGGTTCCTTTGTGCGCCCATTCTCACTCTTTAATCCTTACCACAGATGCCTCCCTCTTGGTGTGGGGCTCACATGACCCCTCTCCATCCAGGGTTGTGGTCCCCTCAGGAATCTCTGCTGCATTTCAATCTATTGGAACTCAGAGCAGTATTTCTAGCACTTAAAGCTTTTTCCAAATCTGTTCAGAACAAAGTTGTACAGGTCAGAACAGACAACGCCACCACAATGTGGTACATCAACAAGCAAGGAGGCACTCTGTCTGTGGCCTAGTGCACGAAGCAATGAAGTTGTGGTTTCTGGCTTACTCCGACACCTCCCCTCACGGCAGTTCACCTGCCAGGAAAGGACAATGTCCTGGCAGATTCTGTCAGCAGGATTTCCCAGGGCCATCACGAATGGTCACTGGATCCCTGGTCTTGGAAGACTTTTCCAGATGAGGCACCCCAGATAGATCTTTTGCAGCCCCAGACAATCACCAGCTTCCCTTTTGCTGCAGACCCCAATGTTGGGCTCGGTCCCCTGGATGCCTTAGTTCTCAATTGGGAAGGGAAGATCTTACTTTGAGAGGGTTCTTGCAGTAGGTAATTACATATAGGACTGGCGGCCCGGCTGAGGACTGAAAAATTTCAGCTAGCGGTCCCTGGCGGGCCGCTTACGATCAGGTGACCCGATGTCCCATGACGTCGGTATAAAGGCGGTCCCAGATGCCCGCCTTCCAGCTCTTTCCGCCGTTGGCTCGTGTGGCACCGCCCGGTTAAGTTCTTTCGCTCAGTCCTGTTACTTCGTTGTTTTTCGAAAAGTTTTCAGTATTTTATTCTTCCATCGTCGGGTGAATATCGCTTTTTGTCGTCCCGTTCAAAGAATAAAGCGCGACTCGTCGTGCGTAACTGCCTCACAAAGGCGGCAGTCCTCTGTCTCTTCTGCCTAGGCCCGACCACGCGGTCGACAAGTGTCCGCACTGCTTCCGGTTCAGCGCACCACCCAAGCAGCGCCAGCAGTCCCTCGAAGCCCATCTCCTCAAGAAAAGGTTGTCTGTGATGGAGAAAGAGCTGAGAAAATTAAAGCAGGCGTCTACTTCCCTGAAGGGCATAGAGCGGGATAAGGATAGACACGGAGAAGGCCTCCTCTTCCGTGACTCGGCGGGGTTGCAGGTGAAACTTCCCTCCGGGGACCGTCCGGCAGCAGCCTCAAAGGCTTTGGAGGAGGCGTCGGCCCGCCCGTCGGGCTCGAGTTCGGGCCTGCTGGGCGTCTCTGGGCCAAAGGAGACTCCTGCCCCCAGTACGGTCACAACCCCACGGCCTACTGGTGCGGGCGTCTCCCGTAAGCCGGACGTTGGCTCCTCCAACATGCGCCGGGAGAAGGCCCCTATGTCGCCCGACTGTTCGGGGCAGCGCCGGGCTGTGTCTCCCTCCGACCGGGCCTCCTCTCTTCCCCGGCCCGTCTCAGACGTGAGACTTCCAAAGCCGGACGCCGGGTCCTCTGGCGTCCGCCCGGGTTCCGGCCCATAAGCCACGTCAGTTCCTCCGGCGTGCGCAGACCTCGAGCCTCGTCTGACCTCTCACTTCCGTCGTGCCAGGCTCTCCGCGAGTCTTCGCTGCCTTCAGGGCCCAGTCCCCTGCCTGACTCCGGGATTTTCCCCTCCTTCCCAGACGAGACTCGGGACCCTGGGCTTCCATCAGATCTCTCCTCCCCGGGATTCAGATCTGGCGCGGTCCCCGTGCGGCTCGCTGCACCGGCCACTGTCGCCGGCCCCTCCGACGCCAGCAGGGGACTTTCTCGCTCCTTTGGGCCCTCCGCCCCAGGGGCCTATCCCGGTTGATCCGCCCCTGGGGTACCCGGCTGGGCCGTCTGCTCCGGCAGCTCCTCCAGTGCCTGGGTACCGCCGTCATACCCAACGCCGGTCTTCCCAGGCCCGCAGTATCCTGCGCTGCTGTACCCGGTGCCGAACCCTTCGGCACTGCAGTACCAAGCGCCTCACTACCCGTCTCCAGGATTTCCACAGCGGGGTTTTGGATACTCACCCTACGGATATCCTCCATTTAACTATCCCCCTCCTCCTTCTCCACTGCCCCCGAGGCTGCCGGTGGATCTCCAGGAGACTCTTGCCTCCTGGTGGGCTGAGGCCAAGGCTCAGCTCGCCGGAGAAGTCGAGAGCCGTCTTACGATGATGGTGCCTCTTCTGGCCCCCGTACGCCCTAGACGGCGCTCTCCCTCCCCTCCCCTCCTCCGGTTCCCCAAGGTTTACCCTCGGGTCCCAGAGAGGGGCAGGACACGCGTTCTGGGACTCTTCCCACTGAACCCGTTCCTCCCCTAGATGGGTGAGGAGTCTTTCTCTGCTTCAGATTCTTCCTCTGTGGTCCTCTTGGACTCCTTGGAGGCCTCCGATGGAGTTTCCGAGAAAGACGAGCTGTGTTCTCCGTCCAAACCCCGGCTGAGGACTCCTCCGAAGTCTCCTCCGGAGGATCCTTCGTTCACAGAGTTGCTTAAGAAGATCCTGGAAGTCCATCAGTGGCTGTCCTTAGATCCAGATCCTCATCGGGTGAAACTTGCCGAACATCTGGACTTGCCCCTTACGGCTCCTACCTTAGTGCCACCCTGGATCGAGCCTCATGCCCACCTTGTTTCCACTATTTGGAAACAACCGTCGACTCTAGCCCACTTCCTGGAAGTCGAACAGGCTATATCAGGCTCCGGAGGGTGTAGATTTTTTACTCTCACCTCCGTGCAGACTCAGTCGTGATCAGCGTCGCTTACAGCCAGTCGGCGCATCCAAAACACCTGAGCTCGTCTCCCCCGGATAAGGAATCTCGCCTTCTGGATCAGTATGGAAAGAAGATCTACGCTTTTTCCACACTGGGTATTAGGGCCCTGAACTATGTAGCACACATGGGGGATTACCAGAAGGCCGTCCTTACCCAGGCGGAATCCAAGATCGACTCCTTGCCTGACTCTCAACTCAAGCAGGAGTTGGCCGACCTAGTCCGTTCTGCTCGTTCGGCCAGTCGTCACATGCTAAGGACGACCTACGATGCAGTGGACACCGCAGGACGGAGCTCTGCTTTGCTGTAAGCCTTCGGCGGCACGCATGGCTTTGTGTGTCAGGTTTGGTCCCGGAGGTGCAATCTGCCATCCAAGAAGCACCTTTCAGGGGTTCTGTGCTTTTCAGCGGTGATGTCAAGGACATCATCACTGACTTGCAGGAGAAGGGGACGGCCCTTAAATCTGTTGATTCATTGTACCGTCCCCATCCCCCGCAGCGCCGTCCCTTTCGCAGATGCAGCCGGCCTCAAGCAAAACCCCAGGGAAGGCGGACCACTAGACGCCGGGCCCCCACAGCTGCCAGGCCTCCGCCGCTCAAAAAAGCGATGGGCACTCCAGCTGCGGCGCTGCCTCATACCACCTGACTCCTTCCCTCTCCCACCGCCTCTGGACACCCCGGAGGAACCGGTAGAAAGGAGGTTCTCCCTCCACCTTCCGGATTGGGAGAGGATAACTTCGGATTCATGGGTGCTTCAGATCATCGCAGAGGGACACTCCATAGAGTTTCTACAGAAACCTCCACGTCACCCCGCTCTGAACTTTGCTTACTCAGGGGACCATCTTCCTTTGGTGAGGGAAGAAATCTCAGCACTTCCTGCGAAACAGGCGATAGAACCCGTCCCTCCTCACCTCTACGGAACGGGGTACTATTCCCACTTCTTCCTTGTACCAAAGAAGACGGGAGATCTCAGACCGATTCTCAATCTCAGCTCCCTGAACCTGTTTGTGGAGTACTAGAGGTTCAGGATGCTCTCCCTTCAATCCCTTTTGCCCCTGCTTCGGCCGGGCCAATGGCTTTGTGCACTGGATATGCAGGAGTGCGTGCCTGCACATCCCCATTAAGCCTTTGCACAGTACCTCAGGTTTGCGTTCCAGGGGTCCACTACACCAATTCGAGGCGCTCCCATTTGGTCTTTCCTCGGCTCCTCAGGTCTTTACCAAATGCCTGGTGGTGGTAGCACCCTCGTTCTTTGGGAGCTCAGGTTTTCCCCTACCTGGACGACTGGCTCCTGGCGGCCCCATCAAGGGAGGAACTCCTGCATTTCCTCTCCCTCACCCGGCAGCTTTTCACTGGCCTGGGTATTACCATCAACCATTCCAAGTCTCACCTGGAGCCTTCACAGAGGCTCCAGTTCATCGGGGCAATTCTCGACACAACTTTGTGCAAAGCCTTTCTGCCTCCGGACAGGGGGGCCTCCCTCCAGTCACAAATTTCCCTCCTATTAGAACACAGGAGGATCCCGGCGAGGTCAGTGCTCCGTCTACTGGGGCTTATGGCGGCGGCCATCCCAACGATTCCGCAAGCACGCCTCCACATGAGAATCTCTCAGTGGACTTTTCGATCTCAGTGGGATCAACGAGTAGACGACCTAGATCTTCTGGTTCTGATCTCCTCGCCGATGGTAAGAGACTTGCAGTGGTGGATGGTTCAAGAGAAGCCTCTTCCGGGGTCCCTTTTTCATCCTCCCCGGATCAGACCCTAACCATGGGCCTTCAGGCAAGGTTGGGAGCCCATCTGGGTCCTCACGAACCCAAGGCCTTTGGTCAAACTTGGAGATAGTTCCCCACATCAGCGTTCTCGAGCTCGAGCAGTGCTATGCGCTCCAGGCCTTCACCAATACATCCTTCCGGTCACCTAGCCGTCCAAGCGGACAACATGTGCGTGGTGTGGTACATCAACAAGCAGGGAGGATTGATCCTACCCGCTGTGCGGGAAGCCATGAGGGTCTGGGATTGGGCCACTGTCCACAACCTTCACCTTACGGTGATCCATGTTCCGGGAGTAGACAATGTCCTAGCAGACAGACTGTCACTTGTCGGCTCTTCCACACGAGTGGGAATTGGATGAAAAAGTCCTAAAAAAACATCTTCCAGGTTTGGTAGACTCCTCGGATAGACCTGTTCGCCTCCTCCCAAAACGCAAAGCTTCCAATCTTTTGCTCGCTCACTCCAGAGCGAGGCACTTTCTGGAGGGACGCTCTGTCTCTAAGTTGGAAGGACAGATTCGTCTATGCTTTTCCCCCAACTCCGCTGGTCCCTCGTGTGTTACAGAAACTGGCTCTAGAAGGAGCGAGAATGATTCTGAACGCTCCTTTCTGGCCCAGGCAAATCTGGTTCTCTCTTCTACAACAATACTCAGAGGTTCCTCCTCTTCCTCTTCCTTTATCTCCAGGATTGCTGACCCAGGATCAGGGGACCCTGGTCCATCTGGGACTCAAGTCCCTTCAACTCCATGCATGGCTCCTGCAGACCTAGCTCAATCTCGTTTTTGGGTTTCTCCCAAGGTAGCGAGATTTTGGTGGAGCCGGAAACCCTCCACTAGGTCACTTCAGCCATGAAATGGAAGAGATTTTTATCTGGGCTGCGTCCAGGAATGTGGAACCCTTTTCCTGCCCAGTGACCATTCTGCTGGAGTACATCGTCATCTTTTCGACCTGGGTCTCAGTCACTCCTCTTTGAAGGTCCATATGGCAGCTATCTCAGCCTACCATGTCCCCTTAAGCTAAGGCGCTTGCCCAGCTGGAGGTCTCCAAAACCTTCCTTAGAGGGGTCCTTCATCTCAGGCCCCTGGTCCGGACCCCAGCTCCGCCTTGGGACTTAAGCTTTGTCCTCGAGAAACTTACCCTTCCTCCCTTTGAGCCTGCGGCTTCCGCAGACTTGAAGTTTTTATCATGGAAGACGCTCTTCTTGGTGGCCATTACTTCAGCTAGTAGGATTTCCGAGCTACAGGCCCTACATAGAAACATAGAATTTGACGGCAGATAAGGACCGCTTGGCCCACCCAGTCTGCCCATTTCCCTACCTGATGGATAAGTTGCAGATCCTAATTAACCAGCAGCCTACTTCTTCCTACCACCCCTAGAATTGCCTTATGACTATCCCATGCATGCTTGAATTCCACCACTGTTTGTGACTCCACAACCTCCTCATGAAGGCCGTCCCATACATCCACCACCCTCTCTGTGAAAAAATACTTCCTTAAATTACCTCTGAGCCACCCCCTTCTATCTTCAAATTGTGCCCCTTGTTCTTGCACCTCTCTTTTTGAAGATGCTTCCCTCTTGGACTTTGTTGATTCCCTTGGGTACTTGAAAGTTTCTATCATCCCCCCTCTCCCTCCTTTCCTCGAGGCTATACATATTAAGCTCCTTAAGTCTCTCTTCATATGTCTTCGGTGCAGACCCTGCACCATTTTGAGTCGCCCTCCTCTGGACAGCTTCCATCCTGTCTATGTCTTTGCGGAGATTGGGTCTCCAGAACTGCCGTAGTACTCAGATGGGGTCTCACTAGCTGTCTGTACAGAGGATAATAACTTCCTGTTTCTACTGGTGATGCCTCTCCTGTGCATCCCAGTATCCCCCAACCCTCCTTGCTGCCTCACATTGCCTGCCCACCTTTAGGTCATCTGATATGACTACCCCAGGTACCTTTCCATTTTGTTGTTGTTATCTCACCCCCCACTGTGTACTCTTCCCTGGGTTTTGTTTCCCAGGTGCATTATCTTGCACTTCTTAGCATTGAATCTAAGCTGCCATACATTTGACCATTCCTCTAACCTTGCCAAGTCCCTTCTCATCCTATCCACAGCACCTTGTGCATCAACTCTGTTGCAGATCTTTGTGTCATCTGCAAAGAGACATACTTTTCCTTCCAGTCCCTCTGCAATGTCACTTATAAAGACATTGAAGAGGACTGGTCCTAATACTGAACCCTGCGGTACCCCACTACTAACCCCTCTTTTATTCAGAGTGGACTCCATTTACTATTACTCTCTGTGTCCTAGGCCCTGATTTGCAAAATCCCTTTTTTGATTTTCCACAAAGAATGAGTAGCTCTTCGCACGAATCCTAAGTTTCTTCCGAAGGTAGTAGCGGAATCTACCTTGAATCAGTCTATCGAATTACCTGCTTTCTTCACGTAGTACTCCAATCAAGGAGAATACCTGCTTTATACCATGGATGTTCACAGGATTCTGAGATACTACACCGATAGGACGAAGGATCTCAGAAAGACTGATCACTTGTTTGTCTCTTTCGCTCACAAAAGAGAAGGCAATGCTGTTTCCAAGCAATGCCTATCGAAATGGTTGGCTCATTGTATCACTTTCTGTTATGACAAGTACAACAAGACCCTCCTGGGTCAAGTCAGAGGCCACTCCACACGTGGAGTGGCTGCCTCTGCGGCTTGTTTCAAGAATGTGTCGGTGGCAGACATCTGTGCTGCTGCCACTTGAACTTCCATCCATACCTTTACTAAACATTACAGTTTGGACATTGCCTCTCGCCGTAGAGCAGGCTTCGGGTTAGCGGTCTTGCAAGGCCTCCTTTCTTGAGGCTCGCAAACTTTCTACTACTTATTGGAGTAGTTCCTCCTCGGTGCCTTTCTTACTTGCTCCAGACTGCTTGGGATTCTGTCCTATATGAATTCGTACTGCAAGAGCCCTCTCGAGTAAGATAGTACAGTTCGTAAGAACTTACCGTAACAGTAGATCTTCTAGAGAGCTCTTACCTTCCGCCCTCCATCCCCTAGGCTTTTTCAGCTCCTTTTCCATTGAGGAAAATATATGCTTCTCTCTCGTCCGGGCTTTCTGGGCCTGTGGCAGGAAAGAACTGGAAGGTGGGTGTCTGGGACCGCCCCTTTATACCGACGTCGTGTTTTTCCGTGGGGTCCTGCTGCCGGCTGGCGTCAGTCCTATATTACCTACTGCAAGAGCCTCTCTCGAAGATCTACTGTTACGGTAAGTTCTTACGTAACTGTACTTTTCTCTATGCTTTCCCCCTTCCCTCTCCTGTTCAAAGTGCTAGTCAAAATCAGATCTCAACCCTGCAAGATGATCCTGATTGCTCCAGACTGGGCCAGACAGCCCTGGTATCCACTCCTACTGTCCTTAGCAGTCCATCTTCCCCTGTGTCTTCCCAGGAATTACAACCTGTTATCCTGTGCTCAGGGGAGGGTTTGGTACCCGAACCTCAAATCTCTCAATCTCAAGGCCTGGTTCTTGAAGAGTTAGTTTGCTGACGTACACCTCTCCCAGGGTGTAATGGATACCCTGAAGGCTTCTAGAAAACCTTCCACCAGGGCTACTTATAATTCTAAATGGAAAAGATTTTCCATATGGTGCTCTGGGAAGCATGTTTCCCCAGAATCTGCTGATCTACCCACAGTCCTTGATTATATGGTTCACTTAAATAGTTTGGGGCTGAGACCAGCTACACTGAAAGTGCATCTGGCAGCTGTGTCTGCTTTTATTTCAGCAGGTAAGCCCTGATCTTCCTGGACTTAAGTCTCCACCACTCATTCCACTATTGGGATCTGCGCGGAGCACTAGGACCCATCGGGGGCAAACTTTTTGCTGGAGGGTCAGCGCCAGAGATGGAGCGAGGGAGCAGCGCGAGCCTCCATCTGTGCAGTAATGACTATCTTGGCGTTGACCCTCCAACCACCTCAGTTCCTTTTTCCGCTGTTGAGTGCGCTTCAGTGACGACGTTGTTTCGCCTCGTTGGAGTCAAACTTCAAACTAGCAGCATAGTTTTCAGTTTTGTTATTTTGTAGTATTATCTCGATAAAGTATAGCTTAAGTTTATTCTTATTTTTAAAATAAAAGTCTCAGCCTACTTGTGGTCGACCATGAGCAGGTCAGGTATTAGGGAGACTTTGTATGAAAGCTGTTCAGTCAGTCGGGCTGGGTTCAGTCCTCTGCCTTCTCGAGGAGGGTCTGACAGCGGTCAGTCCAATGCCGGGGATGGGCGATCTCGCGAGCATAAAAATAAGCAGTCGCATTCTTGGCACCGATGGGCCTCGGGGCTTGCCCGGCCCACAGGTCTAAAGAGAAGGCATCACTCGAGCTCGCCCTCTGATATGTCTGCGCATAGATGTTCAGTTATCGGGGCTAGTTGCCGGTCTCCTCCTTCGGAGTCACCAACTTCTGCTTCTGGTAGCCAACGGCTTCGACATCGGAGCCCTACCCCGCCCTCAGGTAGGTCTTGAGATGAGCAGTTTAGTCAGTGGGCCGCTCTTATGGAGCAGTGGGCTCGGAGGTTGGTTCGGGTACCTGGCTCGGTCGCTCATGGGCCCTCGGGCTCATTGGGCGACCGGATAAGGCGGTTGGACTTTCCTGGTCGCACGGCACCTTCTTCGGTGCCATTGACTCCGCGCTTAGGTGTTCCCCCCCCCTCACATGGCTACGGCGCAGGGGCCACACCGATGCCCTTATCTCCTGCTCTTCTTCCTTCAAATACTGTTTTTGGAGTCTGGGGTGTTTCGGTGCCCTCGGCGCTGTCTAGCTCGGCGCGGTCTTCTGAGTGGTGGTGCGCTCGGCGCCGTCTTGACGCGTGCGGCTTCAGTGCCGTCTTCAGCACCGGTGGTCGCTCGGTGCCATCTTGACACCGTCCTCGGCGCTTATCTGGCTTCTTGGTGCCATTTTCGATTCCCTCATGGTCCCCTCGGTGTTGGTTTTGGTGCGCGTAGTCCTCGGCGTCGTTCTGTGTTGTCGCCTCCTTTGCGCGGGGCTCTTGGGACTCCTCTGCTTTTCAGGACTCCTCTTTTCTCTCGTTTCCTTCTTCCCTCTCTTCTGATTTTCATTCCTTTCCTGTCCATACAGTCCCTCCTGGACTGTCAGGAGATGACATTGAGCCTGACCCAGACCTTCGGTTGGGTGATGAAGTGGACGAAGCAGGATCTATTACTGCTACAGAGCCTGTGGTCGAGGACCTGTCCTGTAAGTCTCTGTTGAAAAATCTGAGTGCCACACCTTCTCTCCAGACTACAGACATCGATCCTGGGAAATTAAGACTCCAATACCTTCATGCCCCAGAGATCCCTACGGATTTGACTCCTTCGGTTCAGCCTTCCTTCGAGATGCTGCCTCATATGGTATGGAATAATCCTGCTCTCACCCCTTCAGTGGCTAAATCCATTGATAGGAAATATTCAGCCCCCAAGGATCGTCCCATTTTAGCATCTCAAGCCTTTGTGGATCCTATTGTAGTCCTGGCAGAGAATGATAAGGTTGTTCTTCCTCAAACTACTACAGCTCGACCTATTAACAAAGAATCTCGTAAGATAGACACCTTAGGTAAGAGAGTCTTTGCTGCTTCTACCCTAAGTATGTGTATTGCCAGTTACCAGGGCTATTTTTCCCAGTATGAGTATATCCTGTGGTATTCCATCAAGCAAATGGTTGAAGCTCTACCGGAGTCGGATTCAAAGCCAGAGCTTCTTCAGACCATTACCAGAGGTATTGAATCTAACAACCAGCAGGTTAAAGCAGTCATGGATGCTTTCGACACTGCTTCCCGTTCAGCGGCTGCTGGTATTTGCACACGCCGTCATTCCTGGCTGCGCACTTCGGGCTTCATGAACGACGCGCAGCAGCAGGTGATGGCGTTGCCCTTTGATGGTGCATATCTTTTTGGTCCTCGGGTAGAACAAGCTCTAGATGCTACACACAAGACTAGGTCAGCCATTAAGTTGGCTCGACTCCTCCTGCCCCCTCTCGAGGGCATGTCAATAAACGTCAGTTTCATAATCGTCAGTCCTTTCGAGGCAGAGGAGGTTTCCATAAGAACCAATCTGCCCAACCTCAAAAGAAGGCTCAACAGAAAGCGCAAGGCCCCAAAGCGCCCAGCGCTACCTTATGAATTGCTGGCCCAAGTCCCATCTCAGCTGCCCGAGGTGGACTTTTCCTCTCCGGTGGGAAGTCATCTGATGTACTTCTACAGCCAGTGGAAGTCCATAACCTCAGACAAATGGGTCCTTCGGATAATTCGTGAGGGGTATTCATTCAGTCTTGTGGTGACCCCTCTGGATCGTCCTCCCAAACGGCAGCCCAGGCTGTCAACTCTTCAGTCAAACCTTCTCGCCGCCAAAGTTCAGGGCCTTCTGAACAACAGGGCAGTAGAACTGGTGCTGCTGCATCAACGGAACACGGGGTTCTACTCCCACTACTTTCTGGTTCCAAAGAAGTCCAGGGGAATGCGCCCCATTCTAGATCTCAGAAAGTTAAACAAATTTCTCCCCAAGGAGAAATTCTAAATGATTTCTCTGGGAACCCTGTTAACTTTACTTCATCAACATGACTGGCTAGCCTCCCTGGATATGCAGGATGCTTACCAGCACATTCTTATTCACCCAAGGCATCACAAATTCCTGAGGTTCATGGCTCTGGGACAACATTATCAGTTCAGAGTCCTGCCCTTTGGGCTATCCTTGGCGCCTCAAGTTTTTACAAAGTGTTGTGCAGTTCTCGCAGTGCACCTCAGAAAGGTCGGAATACAGGTATTCCCTTATCTGGACGATTGACTTCTAGCAAGCCTATCCAGGCAAGGGACTGTGGACGCCATAGAGATGGCCTCTCACCTCCTTATGTCCATGGGAGTTCTGCTAAACCTCAAGAAATCGAGACTGCAGCCCTCCCAGAGGCTCCTTTTTTTATAGGGACTCTTCTGGACACCTCCTGTGCGAAGGCTTTTCTTCCAGAACACAGAAGGAACAATATCCTTCAAATGGCCTGTTGCATCGGGGAGAACAGCTCAGTTACAGCTCTCTCAATGCAACGGGTGCTAGGCCTCATGGCATCCTCAGTGTTCACTGTACCCCTAGCACGTCTGCACATGAGAATCACGCGGTGGATGCTCAGTACTCGGTGGTCCCCTACCACTCACCCGCAGTCCTATCTCACCAAGGTGACAGAACCTTTAAAGAGGTCACTCACCTGGTGGTCTCAAGAGAGCAACCTCCTGGAAGGATATCCCTTTGCTCCTCTGGACCATCAAATCTCCATTACCACAGACGCATCCCTAATGGGGTGGGGAGCTCACTGTCAGGCTCTCCACACTCAAGGTGTGTGGACTCAACTCGAGTCCCAGCTTCACATAAACGTCCTAGAAATGAGAGCCGTCCTTTATGCGGTCCGAGCGTTGAAGGACATTCTTTCTCACAAGAACATTCTCCTTCAATCGGACAACAAAGCAGTGATGTATTACATCAACAAGCAGGGCGGTGCTCATTCTTACCCCTTATGCAGGGAAGCAATGAGGGTATGGGATTGGTGCTTGGAGCACAAGGCTCTAATTCAAGCGATCTACCTGCCAGGTGTACAGAACGAATTGGCAGACCGTCTCAGCAGAACAGAGACAGATCCTCACTAGTGGTCTCTCGACTCAACTATAGTTCAGTCACTATTCGAAGAGTGGGGAACTCCAGACCTGGACCTTTTTGCATCCCCACTCAATGCAAAACTGCCTCTTTTTGTTCCAGAAATCCAGGGCCTGGCATTTTCTGTCAGGATGCGTTCAGGCTGCGGTGGACAAAACGCTTACTTTACGCCTTTCCACCTCTTCCTCTAAGTCAGAGGGTACTCCTCAAGTTCAAATCTCAGGGGGACAAGATGATCCTCATTGCCCCCTTTTGGCCTCGGCAGCTGTGGTTTCCACTACTCAACAATATGTTGTCAGTTCCTCCGAGACCACTTCCCTTGCAGATGAACCTTTTGACTCGGGCACCGGTGGTCCATCCCAACCTGAGATCACTTCACCTTGACGCTTGGCTCCTGAAGAGGTGGAAGTAAACCGGTTCAATGTCTCTCGCAGAGTTTCAGATATTCTTCTGGCTGCACGGAAGCCAGTCATTCAGAAAACTTACACGGCCAAGTGGAAGAGTTTTTTGCTCTGGTTTGCAAAGTGCTCTTCGAATCCCTTTTCCTGCCCACCAGATAAGGTTTTGGAGTACCTTTTGGACCTCTCAAATTCAGGTCTGCAGTACTCAACAGTAAAGGTTCACCTTAGTGCCATTTCAGCGTATCATGAGCTGGTTTTTTCCTTAACACTGGCTCAGTTACCTGTGGTTAAGAGATTTCTTAAGGGAATTCTGCATACCAGATCTCCTACAAGACGTCCAACTGCAGCCTGGGATATTAATCTTGTGCTAGACATGCTCACTCGGAAACCTTTCCAACCTCTGGCTACCTGTGAGCTAAAATTTCTCACCTGGAAGACTGCCTTCCTAGTGGCCATTACCTCAGCCCGCAGGGTCTCTGAGATACATGCCTTGGTCACAGACCCTCCGTGTACTGTGTTCCATAAGGACAAAGTAGTTCTTCAGACTCACCCTAAATTTCTTCCTAAAGTTGTGTCAGAATTTCATCTAAACCAACCTTTGGTCCTTCCCTCTTACTTTATGGACTTCCAAAATGAAGGGAACATTCTCTTCATTCTTTGATGTTAAGAGGGCCTTAATGCTTCTATCTAGATAGAACCAGGATTTTGCAAAGCCCAGCAACTGTTCGTTCCTTCAGCGACCGGCTGGGTCAACCTGTCGCTATCCGATGTATCAGCATGGCTAGTGGCATGCCTTCGCCACTGCTATTCCATGGCGCAGGTTAAATTGAGAGTAAAGTTTACGCTCACTCTACTAGAGCGGTCCCGGCATCCCTAGCGGAAATTCGCAACGTGCCCATCGCAGATATTTGCAACGCGGCCACTTGGAGCTCAGTGCATACTTTTGTTAAACATTATGCATTAGATGTTCATGCCAGACGACATTCTTCCTTTGGCAGAGCCATCCTTAATGGACTTCTGTCCTAGAAACGTGAGCTCTTGGTCTCTCCTGCCGCCCTCTCGGGGGATTATTAGCTCGGTACTCTCCCAATAGTGTGAATGAGTGGTGGAGACTTATGTCCAGGAAGATATGAAAATTACGTACCTACCGTAATTCTTGATCTTCTTGGACGAGTCTCCACCACTCATTCACACTCCCACCCTCCGTCCCCCCGAGCTCACCTCTGTTGTTGGTCTTCACTCCCTCAAATCTTTAGGCTGTGAAGAGTTGTTTGTTGACCCTTCTTATACGGGTCACCCGGACTATCTTATGTCCGGTTTTTAGGTTAGGCTACCCTTCCAGGTTAGTTACGCTGCACGTCCTTGGTAAAAAAGGTACTGAGGTGGTTGGAGGGTCGATGCCGAGATAGTCATTACCATGCGAGCTGAGGCTCGCGGTGTCGTTCCTCGTGGCTCCATCTCTGGCGCCGACCCTCCAGCAAAACGTTTGCTCCTGATGGGTCCTAGTGCCTCCGGCGCAGATCCCAATAGTGTGAATGAGTGGTGGAGACTCGTCCAAGAAGATCAAGAATTACGGTAGGTGCGTAATTTTCATTTCTCTCTCAGCTCAAACTGTTTTCTCCAAGTTTTTCAAGGGATTGCTTCACACCAACCCTCCATTCAGGGACCCTGCCCCTGCCTGGGACCTCAGAGTAGCTCTTTACATAAGGGAAGGAATCAAAGCAGCAGAACAAAAGGGAAAACAGGGAGGAGAAGCAGCACTGTGGGTAAATTTGGAGACCAGCAATGGCACCTCAATCCGCACAGGGGTTGTATACAGACCCCCTTCTCAGGGGGAGGAAATGGACAAGGAAATGATAGAAAGTATACTTAGTAAGGCAGAAAAAGGGGAGATATTGCTGATGGGTGATCTGAATATGCCAGATGTTAACTGGAGTGCAGTTGCAGCAGCCACTTCGAAGAGTGGGGTTATTCTAGATGCCCTACAGGGGTCATGCCTTAGACAACTAGTATTGGAGCCCACTCGAGAGGGGGCAGTCTTAGACCTGGTTCTCTCAAATGTAGATGAAGAGAGGATCACAGATGTAAAAGTGGGTAGCCATCTGGGAACTAGCGACCATCGAACAGTATGGTTCACAATAAACACAGCAATCGAGTCAAGCCATACAAAGGCAAAGGTACTGGACTTTAGGACGGCTGACTTTGCCAAAATGGGTGAGTGCCTAAGGAATGCACTAGCAAATGGGCAGGAAGGAGGGGTGGAAGAACAATGGAGAATAATAAAAACTGCCATCACAGAGGTAACAAGCCTTTGTGTGAAGCAAATAAACAAAACGAAACGATGTAAGAAACCACTATGGTTCTCAAAGGAAGTGGCAGTGAAGGTTCAGGAGAAAAAGAAAGCTTTCAGGAAGTACAAGGAATCACAGAAGGAGCAGGACAGAGAACTGTATCAGTTAAAGCAAAAGGAAGCTGGGAAGGCAGTCAGAACAGCAAAGGCCCAAACTGAGGAAAAGATAGCCAACTCAGTTAAGAAGGGGGATAAAACCTTTATAGGTACATCAGGGAGCGAAGGAAGACCAAGGGAGGGATAGTGAGGCTTAATGGGGGGGGGAGGGGGGCAGAGGGTGACTGTGAAAAGGCAGAGATACTAAACAAATATTTTTGCTCAGTATTTACAAAGGAAGAGGGGAGGTACCTAAAACAAACAGTAGAAACACTCTGGATACAGAAGTGGATACCAGCCCATTTACAGAAGAAAGGGTTCTGAAAGAACTCTTAAAACTGAAGGTGGACAAAGCAGTGGGGCCTGATGGGATTCATCCCAGAATCTAAAAAGAACTAAGGGTGGAATTAGTGACACCACTGACTACCCTGTTTAACAAATCATGGGAGGATGGGGTGGTACCCGAGGACTGGAGTAGGGCAGATGTGATTCCCCTTCACAAAAGTGGGAGCAAGGCAGAAGCAGGAAACTACAGACCTGTTAGTTTAACCACAGTGGTAGGGAAAATGATGGAATCACTTCTGAAGGAAAGAATTGTCGAATATCTAGAGGCCAGAGGGGAACAGGACCCAAGGCAGCATGGATTCACAGCGGGAAGGTCAGGCCAGACAAATCTGATAGATTTCTTTGACTAGGTGACCAAAGTAGTAGATCAGGGAGGGGCTGTGGACATGGCCTACCTAGACTTTAGCAAGGCATTTGACACAGTCCCACACAAAAGATTAATATACAAGTTAGCTAGCCTGGGAGTGGGTCCCAAGATGACAGCCTGGGTAAAAAATTGGCTGGAGAATAGGATACAGAGTGTAATAGTAAATGGAGTCCACTCTGAAGAAAGGGGGGTTACTAGTGGGGTACCGCAGGGTTCAGTATTAGGACCGGTCCTCTTCAGTGTCTTTATGCTTACATTGCAGAGGGACTGGAAGGAAAAGTATGTCTCTTTGCAGATGACACAAAGATCTGCAACAGAGTTGATGCACAAGGTGGGGTGGAAAGGATGAAAAGGGACTTGGCAAGGTTAGAGGAATGGTCAAATGTATGGCAGCTTAGATTCAATGCTAAGAAGTGCAAGGTAATGCACCTGGGAAACAAAAACCCAGGGGAAGAGTACACAATGGGGGGTGAGATACTAACAACAACAAAAATGGAAAGGGACCTGGGGGTAGTCATATCAGATGACCTAAAGGTGGGCAAGCAATGTGAGAGGGTAGCAAGGAGGGCTGGGGGGATACTGGGATGCATAGGGAGAGGCATCACCAGTAGAAAACGAGGAAGTTATTATCCCTCTGTACAGACAGCTGGTCAGACCCCATCTGGAGTACTGTGTGCAGTTCGGAGACCCAGTCTTCGCAAAGACATAGACAGGGTGGAAGCTGTCCAGAGGAGGGCAACTAAAATGGTGGGTCTGCACCGGAAGACATATGAAGAGAGACTTAAGGAGCTTAATATGTATAGCCTCGAGGAAAGGAGGGAGAGTGGGGACATGATAGAAACTTTCAAGTACCTCAAGGGAATCAACAAAGTCCAAGAGGGTAGCATCTTTCAAAAAAGAGGTGTGCAAGAACAAGGGGCACAATTTGAAGATAGAGGGGGCGGCTCAGAGGTAATTTAAGGAAGTATTTTTTCACAGAGAGGGTTGTGGATGCATGGAACGGCCTTCTGGAGGAGGTCGTGGAGTCAAAAACAGTGGTGGAATTCAAGCATGCATGGGACAGTCATAAGGCAATTCTAGGGGGTGGGGACAGAAAGAAGTAGGCTGCTGGTTAACTAGGATCTGCAGCTTATCCAGTAGGCAGGGAAATGGGCAGACTGGGTGGGCCAAGCGGTCCTTATCTGCCGTCAGATTCTATGTTTCTATGTTTCAATGTTTGCATTGCTCAGCTTATGCAACCCCCTTTTGAGCTTTTGTCTTCAGCAGAGCTTAAGTACTTGACTTGGAAAACTGTGTTTCTGGTAGCCATCACTTCTGCCAGACACATAAGTGAATTACAAGCTTTGCCAGTGGAGCCTGATTTTATCTCCTTTCATAGAGATAAGGTGGTCCTCAGGACCAACAGGAAGTTCTTGCCTAAGGTGGTTTTAGATTTCCACCTTAATCAATCTGTCTCTTCCTGTGTACTTCACTGACCATTCCTCCTCTGGCGAGAGGAGACTGCACAGTTTAGATGTCAAAAGAGCCCTCAGTTACTACATAGAGCGTACCAAGGGTCACAGGTTTGACTCCCTCCAACTATTCCTCACTTATGGCGAGGTTGGTAAAGGGAAACCTGCCACTAAAAGATCCATTGCCAGGTGGATTGTCTCCTGTATCCAATTTTGCTATGAAAAACTGGGTAAGGTTCCTCCCTCAGGCCTGATGGCTCACTCTACCAGAGGTACAGCTGCTTCCTTGGCTGCTGCCAGGGACATCCCTTTCTAGAGATATGTCAAGCAGCTACCTGGAAAACAGTTCACACTTTTACCAAGCATTACGCCCTGGACATCCAGGCTAGGAGTGATTCTCGGTTTGGCACAGCTGTGCTTCAGAGCCTATTTCCTAAGTAGGTTCTGTCCCTCCTCCATGGAGGTACTGCTTTGTAGTCTGCATATGTCATAATATAGCAAGACTTCATGTTTGAAGAAAAAATTACTCACCTTAGTAATGTTGTTTCTTCTAATGGAGTCCTGCTATATTCTGACCTCCCCCCTGCCTGCCCTTCTCAGAACCTCTGTTTTTGGGATGTGGGTGGGCAGTGCAGTGTTTGCACTTAGTAGGTGCCCACCCTTTTTGTTTCACCCTCTCTTTGGGGTGAGTGGGTGTGTGTTTTCATTTTGGGTCTCTGACTTGAGTCTTTGTGTTGGGACCAAAATGTGTTTTATGTTTAGTAGCCAGTTGGCTAGTATAGGTTTACAGCTTCCACACAGGACCTCAGTGAGTTTAGCTTGTAAAGATCTGACGGTTTGAGTTTGAAGAACAGCAGACAGAGTTTCAACCGAGCTCGAGCTCAAAGTTCCTTGCCTGGCATGGAAAGTTAACTCTTTCACCTCCGGTGCAGTTTGAAGGTTGGGACTCACTGCATATGTTATAATATAGCAAGACTCCATTAGAAGAAACAACATTACTGAGGTGAGTAATTTTTTCTTCTCTTCCCCACCCCCCCCAAAAAAAATAGTCCTTCAAGGGAACTGCCCTACTAGTTTATTAGATCTATGTTATCCACAGTTCAGAGTGAGTATAATATAACCCTACAGGATGCACAGTTCAGACTATATCTCTGAATGATAGTGGGTAAACCCTCACTACTTGGACTTCATTTGGTAAATATCTACCTTTTACCACTGTTGTACAAGTGATGTAGAGGTTTGCATACCTCAGGTTTTGTTTATGTAATAACAGTTTACGCTGTATTATCATAAATGCACATAAATAAAAAGTAAAAAAAAGTGCATGATACCATACATGCCACAGTGAATCAACCCTTAAACTCCACCACGAACAGTGAGTAAGGCCCCCCCGTCCCACAACACCCATCGTTGATTGTCAGTAAGCACTTACAGTGGCAATTAAAAACAAAAACAAAAAAACAATTTATTGAAGAAATCTGAATTACGACCCTTTAAGTCTTGGACTAATTTCTAAAGGCTCCACGTCATAAGACTGAATACATTTAGGTACAGTTGCGTAAGACCAGGGTTTACACACCCAGCGATGTTAGTTACAATTAGTCAAATTTCCTTTTTTCCCCAGTTGCAGTTACAGGTTTCCAGAGTGTGGTAAGAATACAGCGTGGTTACATACGGTGACATCACAAGACATTATATTCGGTGGCGGCACATGTAATTATAACGTGTCGGAGGTACACAGACAGGTAGTATTCAGAAGTTCTATGGCCTGTATGACGGCAAAGCTTTATGCAGCTGCAGTGGAGACTAAGGAGGATGTTGGGAACCTCCACAAAGGAGACCCACAGGAGGGTGACAGGGGATCCTGCAGGGGAAGGAAACAACTCCTGGTGGGGGACTCCATTGTTCAGAAGTTAGAACTGGGGGAGGAAGGGGAGAGGGAGGTAAGGTGCCTGCCTGGTGCCATGGCTTGGAGGGACAGGAAGCGAATCCTCAGGATTGCCGGAGCAGCTGCACAGGGCAGGAAGCTGGATGTCATTGTCCACCTAGGGACAAATGATCTGGCTAAGAAAGGGATTAGAGAAGTGCAGGAAGAGTTTGTGAAATTGGGAAGGGGCCTTAGTCAAGTAGCACGCACAGTAACCTTCTCGGAGGTGCTGCCCATCTATGGCATAGGAGAGGCTAGGGTGTTCCGCACCATGGGATTCAATTAGTGGTTAAAAAACTGCTGTGGAGCTCAGGGATTTGGCTTCATTGGGGACTGGGGGTCGACCTGGAGTGATGCAAGCCTATACCGGCGTGATGAGCTGCATCTATCCGGGAGGGAAACCAGGATCCTAGGTGATAGGTTTAAATGCTTCATTGGCAAGCTTTTAAACTAGCCAAAGGGGGAGGCACTGGAAAGGAGCAGGGAAATCCTAGCACCCCTCCTCCCCCAAATAATCACGGTAGTAAGTGTGGCAAACACCAACATAGAGGTGTCGATAGGGAGAAGGGCAGGGGTAAATGGAGAAAGTGACAAAGGCAAGAAGGACAGGGATGGGGCAAAGGAGTAAGGCCATCAGGAAATGGAGGGTAATGAGTACCAATGCCCGTAGTCTGGGCAACAAGCTCTGAGCTGGTGGCCTTGGTGGAAGAGGGATGCCTGGATACCATAGCAGTCACAGAAACATGGTGCAGAGAGAACCATAACTGGGATGTTAACATACCAGGGTACATAACCTACAGGAGAGACAGGCAGGGGAGAAGAGGGGGAGGAGTAACTCTCTATGTAAAGGAAGGGATAAAAGCAACTGAACAAAAGAGTAAACAGGGAGGAGAGGAGGCACTGTGGGTCACTTTGGAGACTGGAAAGGACACCACAATCCGCACAGGGGTTGTGTACAGACCCCCATGTCAGGGGGAGGGAATGGACAAGGATATGATAGAAGGCATTCTTAGAATGGCAGAGAAATGGGAGATACTGTTGATGGGAGACCTGAACATGCCAGATGTTAACTGGAGCACATTTGCTGCAGCCACATCCAAGAGCAGGGCCATTCTTGATGCCCTACAGGTGGCAGGCCTTAGACAGCTAGTTTCGGAACCCGCTCATGAAGGAGCAATCTTAGACCTTGTACTCTCAAACAGGGGCAGTGAGAGGATCTCAAATTGAGAAGTGGGTTGCCATCTGTGGACAAGTGACCATCAGTGTGGTTCACGTTAAACTCGGCTACAGAGTCAAGCCATACAAAAGTGAGGGTACTGGACTTTAGGAGGGCTGACTTTGGCAAGATGGGAGAGTACCTCAGAAAAGCACTAGCAAACAGGCTAGAAGGTGGTGTGGAGCAACAATGGGGAATCATCAAAACTGCCATCACAGAGGCAACAAGCCTTTGTGTGAAGCAAATACACAAATCAAAATGAAAGAAAAAGCCACTATGATTCTCAAAAGAGGTGTCTGTGAAAGTCAGGAAGAAAAAGATAGCATTCCGGAAGGAGAAGGAAACTCAGAAGGACCTGGACAGAGAGCTGTACCAGTTAAGCAAGAAAGAAGCAGGGAGGGAAGTCAGAATAGCAAAGGCCAAAGGAAAAGATAGCCAACTCAGTTAAGAAGGGGGATAAAACCTTTTATAGGTACATCAGCGAGCGTAGAAAGACAATGGGAGGGATAGTGAGGCTGAATAGAATGAATGGTGGGTGGGCAGAGGGGGACAGTGAAAAAGCAGGGATACTGAATGAATATTTCTTCTCAGTATTCACAAAAGAGGAGGGGGAAGTGCCTAATCCAGTTAACAGAAGCACTCTTGATAGGGGGGTCGATTTGAGTCCTTTCACAGAAGAAAGGGTTCTGCAAGAACTCCTAAAACTGAAGGTGGACAAAGCAATGGGTCCTGATGGAAGTCACCCCAGAATTCTAAAAGAATTAAGGGAGGAACTAGTGAAACCACTGGCTACTCTTTTTAATAAATCATGGGAGGATGGCATGGTACCCGAGGACTGGAGAAAGGCGGATGTGATTCCCCTTCACAAAAGTGGGACCAAGACAGAGGCAGGAAACTACAGACCTGTCAGTCTGACTTCTGTAGTAGGGAAAGTGATGGAGTCACTTCTGAAGGAAAGAATAGTTGAGTACCTAGAGGTCAGTGGAGCACAGGACCCAAGGCAGCATGGGTTCACAGCGGGAAGGTCATGTCAGACAAATCTAATAGATTTCTTTGACTGGGTGACCAAAGTAGTAGACCAGGGAGGTTGTTGTGGACATGGCCTACCTAGACTTTAGCAAGGCATTTGACACAGTCCCACACAAAAGATTGATAGTAAAATTAACCAGCCTGGGAGTGGGTCCCAGGGTGGTAGCCTGGGTAAAACACTGGCTGCACAACAGGACAAAGAAGGTAATTGTAAATGGAGTCCACTCTGAAGAAAGAGGGGTTACTAGTGGGGTACTGCAGGGTTCAGTATTGGGTCCAGTCCTTTTTAGTGTCTTCATCAGTGACATTGCAAAGGGACTGGAAGGAAAAGTATACCGTTTTGTAGATGACACAAAGAACTGCGACAGGGTTGATACACAAGTAGGCGTGGAAAGGATGAAAAGGGACTTGGCAAGGTTAGAGGAATGGTCAGAAGTATGGCAGCTAGGACTCAGTGCAAAGAAGTACAAAATAATGCACCTGGGAAACAAGAACCCAGGGGAAGAATATACAATGGGTGGGGAGGTAATAACAACAGAAAAGGAAAGGGACCTGAGGGTAATCATATCAGATGACCTTAAAGTTGGAGGCAATGTGAGAAGGCAGTAGGGAGGGCGAGTATACTGGCTTGTATAGGGAGAGGCATCAGCAGCAGAAAACAGCAAGTTGTTATCCCTCTGTACAGACAGTTGGTGAGACCCCATCTGGAGTACTGTGTCCAGTTCTGGAGACCCCATCTCCGCAAGGACATAGACAGGATAGAGGTAGTCCAGAGGAGGGCAACTAAAATGGTGCAGGGTCTGCAAGAGAAACCGTATGAGGAGAGACTAAAGGAGCTTAATATGTATACCCTTGAGGAAAGAAGGGAGAGGGGGACATGATAGAAACTTTTAAGTACCTCAGTGGAATCAACAAAGTCCAAGAGGGTAGCATCTTTCAGAAAAAGAGACGCAAGAACAAGGGGACACAATTTAAAGATAGAAGGAGGCAGTTCAGGGGCAATGTGAGGAAGTATCATTTCACAGAGAGGGTTAGTGGATGCATGGAACAGCCTTCTTGAGGAGGTTGTGGTCTAAAACTGTGGAGGATTCAAGAATGCATGGGACAGACATAAGGCAATTCTTGTGGGGGTAGGAAGAAATAGGCTGTTGGTTAATTAGGATCTGTGGCCTATCCTGTAGGTAGGGAATGGGCAGACTAGATGGGCCAAGCGGTCCTTATCTGCCGTCTAAGTCTATGTTTCAAGCTTGGGGGAGGAATTCGACATTGTTGGAACTGTACAGTCAGTGGGTTTAATGAGGAAGGTGAGATTATTCAGTGCAGTCTTGGAGCAATACTTTGTCTGGGTTGAAATTCTGACAGGAAAGAATGAGATCTGGTTGGTGGCAGAGCAACGGTTAGTATCTCGCCACTGCGGGCATTGGCAGGTGCGGCTTTCAAGTAGGACTGACAGTCTCCAAGTTAATCCACCCCAACCCCTTCATTCATTTTTAATAGTAACTACCACAGCCCAGGACCTGAAGAGGATGAGCTGAACCAGCCCCTCCCTTCCTGGCCCAGAATAGCTCCTCCCAGAGTTCTGTGTCCTGCTTTTTTGTGTCATGACTTGACATTGCGATATCTCTAGATTTGCCTCTTCAGCTTCATTTGGCAGTTTTTGGTGGTAGTGCTGATATCCCGAGTCCTCCCGGCCCGTGCAACAAAACTGCAGGAGAGAGAAAAAAACGCTCACTCCCGAATGCTCACAGAGGTGCTCATCCCCCCCAAAAAAACAGCCTAGTGCAATGGTGCGCCCCTTGTGGCAGCTTCTATTATTGCAGCCAAAAAGAGGTACATGCACTTAAGTGCAGGCATAGGAAGAAACTACATGCACCAGCCTGTTCCTGCTTGCACAGGGAACAGTCTGCGTATGTTAATTTCGACCACCTGCTACCCATGTATTATTCTGTTTCCTGTGGCACTGCAACTACACTTGAGTAGTCAAAAGATGTGTTGGAAAACAGTGTATGGGGAAATAGTACTTTCAAATTTATTTATTTCAATACTAGGATACACTTTTATGAACATCCTTTTTTTTCAAAGGTTCCGCGTCAGACAACTTAAACAAAACACATATTACAAGAGATACTAAGACAGTGAATCGAATTTTACAATGAGACAACTTTACAAGTATTTACAGCTCTCAAATAGCATATTCTATTTTCCAGTAGTGTATATAGCCAAGGGCCATAAGAAATTAAGATGGAGGAGGAGCGTCATACCCACAAATTGATGTGGAAAGAGAAATGAGGCCCACATTGATGGAGGCAAATACTTTAAAGGGACACTATCTGTTTCGCATCATATTATTAGTGCTTATCTTCTCTAAAATTCATTGAAGTTGCTGGTTATGTCTGCCTCCTTGCTTAGTAGAACTGAAATGTATGATAATGTATATTTATAAACAACCTTGATTTGTTTCAAATCCTGAATCTGTTCTTACTGAGTACTTCCTGAACACCAGAAACCCCCCAGACAGTACAGCCAGTCACGATACAATAGCCTCCTGAACTTCCTCTGCATTATGAGTGATACGACTGTGTTGGAGGCATTTCCAAGTCCAGGAAAGATGCAGTAGAGGTTGATCAAGGAATGTAAACATGTTTTTGTGTGATACACCAATATGGTGGGCACTCTATTGTTCACTTTTTAAAAGGAAAAAAGAATTCAGAATCAAAATCGTCTACATTAGCAGTCTCGACAGAATATGAACAATCATATTGTGTTTTTTAAACTAGAGACACTTTGAGGCCCAAAGGGGTTGGCAGTGTCCCTTCAAGCTAGCAGGAAAAAATAAAAGATCCAGGTGAAGTAGGGAGGAGAGGAAGGGAAGTGGGGTGGGGGCAGGGAGAGAAAGAAGGATGGGGGAGGAGAGGGAGTGAGAGCAAAGAGGGGATAGAACAAGAGAGAGGGGGAGAGGTTCCCTCATCCACCTCCTCCATCCACCCTAACAAGTATGCAGTCACCATAGGAGGGGTGGAAGAAAATGAGAGGGGACAGTGGACAGAGGGAAGGGAGGGGAAAATATATAATGAAAGCAGATGTCGAGGGTAGGGAGCCGGGGGAAGAGGGTGAGATTACAAGAGACAGAGGGAGGGAATTAGAACAGAGAAGGGGGAATCACAAGTTGAAGCTCTTTCAGTGGTGGACCTCAGTTTTGTATCAAGATGCAACACTGTAGAGTGTTACGGAGTGAGTTAAAGCAGCAGTGCAACGAAAAATGTCTTTTCCAAAATGCTTCAGTTCCTGTTAAACACACTTTTCTAGGTATTTCTATGCTGCACATCATACGTTTAAATTGTAACCCTTACCAGGTCTGCAGTGCTATTTCAGGCCATGTGTGCATCATACTTCTGGTTTAAATCCACATTTTTGACTACCTTTTCTAAAATTCATTGCTGTCGCTAGTTTTGTTTGCTTTCTTTATTAGTAGAACTGAAATGCATGCTAATGGTGTAATTATACTCCACCTTTTTGTTTCAAATCCTTGCTCGCCCTACTGCATACTTTCTGAACATAAAGAACATCCCCAAACAGGGCAATCACTAATGATGTAGTTGTCTACTCTCCACCTACTGCACCTTTAAGTGACTACACTGTGTTTGGATATTTCAGAGTCTAGGAAAGATGCAATGGAGTTGATCAAGAGCTGTAAAACACATTTTCCCGTGGTAACACCAGTACAGTGGACAACCAATTTTTTTCATTTAAAAAGAAAAAAGGAAACAATCAAACTACCAGCTACAGCAGAAATCTCTGCAGAATGTAAAGAATAACATGTTTTTTTTTTTTTTTTTTTTAACGAGACATTGTGTGGGCTAAGGGGTTTGACTGTGTCACTTTAAAATATACAGTATTGTCGAGCTATGAGGGAAAAAACACTGATCTTTTCTATATTAAATGTTGGATACCTAAAGCATTTAAAAAAAAAAAAAAGACATCATCATAAAATTAATTTTATGCAAATAGGTGCTGCTCCACCTTTTCCTGGTGGTGTTCCTCAGCACTTCCTGCTGGCATGATGGACAACGTGGCTGGATATGAAGGGACTGTGATAGGAGGTAAGTACATGTTAAGCCTGGTCATTGTGTTTTCTTTGAGCCTGTATGTGTAACTGACTTAGGAAAATAAGCTTCCAGGGACATGGATGTGTTGCTCAATCCGCACTTTGTGGCAGGTTCCTTGCCACTTTAAATTTTGCTGGAATGTCTTCAAGCTGGCTCCTCCCACCCACCTGTGTGGTAAATCCCTCAGCTCCACCCCATGACGCCAGATCTTCCTTACCGCTTGGAAGCTCAGGTTCCCTCTTTAACAGTTTGCATTTTAGGCCTGGATCCAAACACTTAGGGTTTTCCAAAAAATAATTTAAAGGTTTTCTAGACTACAGTCTTCATCTTCCCTTGTGGCTGCGATGGACAAATCCACTCCCAGCTTCCTTCGGTGCCCCTGCGGGCATAAGATGTCCTGGACTGATCCGCACTACATATGCGTTTACTGGCTGGTCTTGACCACGATCCATGAGCCTGCAAACTGTGCAAGTCCTTCACGGCTCTGGTTTTAGAGACCGTGCTACCTGACTACACTTGGGCACCCTGAGAAATGGTACCCGCCGGTTAAGTCTAAGGAGGCCCATTGAGTGGTGTCTGCAGCTGCAGGCTCTGCGGAGCAGCTGGAGTAGTTGTTCGCCCTCGAGGAGAAGGCAGCCCAGGCAGCTTCATCTTCCTCCTCGGCCGCAGCTTTTTTCCTGCCCTCCTAGGGCTCCTCATATACTGCTTCTTTTAAGGAGCTTTGCCAGTCCCTCTCCACCAAGGGAGAAGGGCCATCGGGACATACCAGTAGGTCAAAGAAAAAAGAACCGAAAGGCAAGTCCTACCATAGACGTTAGTCGGAGTGGGAGAGAGCCCCTTTACTGGACCATCGGCTCTGCACTTCCGTCGAGGTTGCAGCTAAGGCCACTGGCTTCACGGTGTCCCCATCAGGTCAGCTGGCCGAGACACCCATCGACGCAGTCGAGATTTTTCTTGACCTGTTGAACGGGTTGTCGACTGGAGAAGCTGACAACCATTCTTCACTGGTTCACTGGTGGTAACCGAAGACTTGCCCGTGCCTTCTGTGTCGAAGTCCCCGGTCAAGGACCCTGAACCGAGGCGTGAGCGGATTTCCCCTGCCCCCTCTCTGACCCACCCTCTGTGACCCCGATGGTCTCGGTCCTCTTTTATGTCTGGTAGATCCCCTTGACATCGGCTGTCTCTGCACCATGGGAAGCAGTGTCACTGCTCATCCTCTTTGGAGGATAGACTCCGATGTAAGTTACGCTGGTGCTATGAGGACATGATGTGGCAGCAACTTTTGTTGGCCGGTAACAAGCCGACTCTGTCGCCTTCTCCGACTATTAAGTGACTGTCATTGGAGCGACCAAAGCAACCCTTGTAGTTTGTCGAGGCCGACCCTGGCACGGTTGTTGGCGAAACTGGTTGCTTTTGCCCATTGTGGTGGAACCACCGGCTCCACAACCGAAGACTGGAGCCCCGACCAAGGATTCTCAGTTGGGTCAGGGCTTGCAGCACATGTTGTCTGTCACCCTCACTCCCGATCGGCCTCGGCAGGTGCAGGGTGGCTCAGGCTCTCTGCACCTGTTCGCAGACTCCGGAGTCTGATGACTCCTTCCTGTACTCCAGGCCCATTGACTTGGAGTCTGTAGGGGGTCAGTCGGTGGACAAGAGCCCATCCTCGTTCTTGGGAATACTTCGATTCATCTGAGTCCACTGGGATGCAGCTCGAACCCGTTCAGAAACGGGCCAGGTATCCCCTCACGGAGATACTGGACCAAGGAGATTCACCTACGGAGGCCTTCGTGGTGGCCAAGCCATTGTTGGCCCAGGCCCTGGAGATCTTACTTCGAGATAGAGCTCTTGCAGCAGGCTGTCACAAATTAGGACTATGCCGTAGGCACTAGGACCACAAGGACAAACCTTCTGCCAGCAATACCAGCTGGGGACCGACGTCAGCCCCACCCCGACGTCGGTCAGGGTACAAGAGGGGGCGGACCCAGCTCCACCTCAGTTCTTTCCCGCCACATACCACGGACGTGAATAGTTGCTGCCTGCGATTCACCAGCGAGAACAGATCTACAATCGAGCCATCTTTAAAATCGACGGTTATTCCGTTTTTCTTGTTGCCGCGACCGACGCTTTGCACTGTTTCCGCTAGTGGCTCATTTTTTTTTTTTTTTTTTTTTTGGCATTTCGTTTGTCCTTCCCTCTGCGTTTACTGCTGCCTCGTCAGTACTGCGGTTGGTCCACTCAGGTTAGATGTCTTCCCGGGCGTCCCTTTCCCCAGAACACTTAAACAAGTGCGAGTGCGGCCGGCAAATTCCCGCCAAGGACTGTCACCGGTGGTGTGTTTTCTGCTTGGGCCCGGACCACAACACCGCTAACTGCGCCGACTGCCAAGCGTTCATGAGCCGGACTCTTATCCGATGCCTGAAGGCCTATCTACTTGAGAAGAAAATGGACCTGCACTCGTCCAAGGGGAAGAAGGAGAAAAAGCACCATAGTAAGGAGCGCAGTCGGTCCCGGCACCGGTCCCTCTCGCGGTCGCGACCTTCCCCGAAGAAGGCCTGTCCTTTGGGCTCGGGTGAGTTGCTGCACTTGTCCCAGGCGAAGGCCGGCCCGTTGGGGGAGCAGCCGGCCAAGCCTAAGGTGACTCCGCTTAAAATCATCACAAAGTCCGTGGCAGTTCCTGCTTCGGCTCTACCATCCATGCCACCGGCGCCACCTGCTAAAGGTGCGCCTCCGGAGCATAAGGACTCTCCGGCGCCCCCTGTTGTCACCCCGTCGTCTGCCATAGCACCGACGCCGGTCGAAGAGGCCAAGGACCTGGGGTCGGTCATTGTCCCGCCGACGTCCCTGTTGCCCAAGTCTTCCTCCCCCCTGGGCCATCAGGAGAGCTCCGCGTCGTGACCCGCCGCACCTGAAGCTTCTTTCCTGTAGCGGGCGGCAGAAATTGAGCTCGTCCGGGGAGAAAGACAACTTTTTTCATTTTGGTGGGGGCAGGTTCATAAGCGTACCATCCCGTCGCCGGCCCAGACATCGGTACCAGATCCTGTGGGTGAACCACAGCCAGAGGGCGAGGCCTCTCCGTTGAGGTCCCCCGGAGCGCCGTTTATCACCCCCTTCTAGGGCTTGTTCCCGCTCCCGATCTGAGGACCGCCAACGTCGCTCCCTGAGTTCAACTGACTGACGTCGGACACGGTCTCGTTCTCGGAGCCCTTCCCGTGCTCAGTGGGACGGTTCCCGACGTCGATGCCCTGACCGTTTGTCGGTCTTTGGACCGTCATCGGTCCTCTGCATACCGACGTCAGCGAAGGCATGGACATGAGGCAGAACCAGACTACTCCAAGTCGGATAGTCGGTCCTCCTCTTCCTCTTCCCTCAGCCTCAAGTGCTCCCCTGAGGAGAAGGACATGCCTCACTCGCCTCTGGACGATTCCACATTCATGGACGTCATGAGGCATATCCAGGCTTCTAATGAGTGGGACACAGAAGACCTGGACCCGGAACGCTGGAGATTGGCCAAGTACCTGAGGCAGAAGGAGCCAAAGTCGTTGGTCATTCCTCTTCTGGTGGATACCTTTCAGAACCTGACTAGATCCACCTGGCTGCACCCAGCCTCCATCCCGGCGGTTCCCAAGAAGTCGGACAGGCTTTACAAGGCTCCGAGGGCTGAACCTTTTTTGGCTGAACACCCTCATGCAGACTCCACTGTGATCACGGCTGCTCATGACAAGTCTCAACAGCCATGGCACCTCAGCTCACAGCCTCCCGACCTGAAGTCCCGTTACTTGGATCAGGTGGGCAAGAAAGTTTCGCTGCCTCCACCTGCTCCATTAGATCCCTCAACTTCCTCACGCATATGGTGCAGTTCCAGAATGCATTGTGGGAATGGGGTCTTGAGCTGGCACAGGCCATTCCAGACTCTGATAAAAAGACGGAGCTCCTGACCCTCTTATAGTCGGGCTCTGACATAGGCACTCATGTTCTGAGGGTCTCGTACGATACTGCAGATACAGCTGCCAGAGCAGCTGCCTCTGGGGTTTGTCTTTGGCGCCATGCCTGGTTGAGGCTTTCGGGCTTCCACCAGGATCTGCAGTCCGTATCCGGACCTGCCATTTCAGGGCACCGCTTTATTTGGGCAGGAGATGGAGAATCTGATCTCATGTCTCCAGGAATCGGGCAAGTTTATCTGGTCGGTCCACCAGCTGTACCGTGGCAACCAGTGATGCCCCCATCGCCGTCTGCTTTTTCGAAAGTCCTCAGGCAACCAAACTTCAGCCCGTGGTTCCCAGCAGGGGCAGAGAGGTGGCTTTCGCCAGCGATCCGGAAACCAGCAGCTTGGTGGACCGTCTGGCCGTGGGCCCAAGTCCTCCCAGGCCTCTCTCCCTACCCCCGGTTCCGCCCAATGACTCCCTTCCGCGCCCCCCCCCCGTTGTCAGATGTCCAGGGGGAACCGGTCGGGTGCCGCTTCTCCCTTCATCTCGAAGGGTGGAGCTCTATTACCACAGATCAATGGGTCTTGGACGTCATTTGGAGAGGACACGCTTGAGTTCAGAGTTCCCTCCACGGACTCCACCAAAGCTCTCCCGTTATCCTCCTTCTCACATTCCACTCTTGGAAGGAGAAATTCAGGTCCTCCTGCAGAAGAAAGCAATAGAGAGAGTTCCCATGGAGCAGTGGGGTCAGGGATTCTACTCCCACTTTTTTTCTGATCAAAAAAAGACGGGGGATCTTCGCCCCATTCAGGATCTCCATCCTTTAAATCTCCTTTATAGAGTACAAAAAGTTCAGGATGGTGACTCTTCAGGGTCTACTCCCTCTACTGCACCAAGGGGATTGGCTCTGTTCTCTTGACATGCAGGATGCGTACATACATATCTGGGTCTTTTCTCCCCACAGGAAGTTTCTGAGGTTCCACTTCCTAGGAGAGCATTATCAATTCCAGGTGCTCCCGTTCGGCCTCTCTTTTGCTCCGCGAGTCATTACCAAATGCCTTGCAGTGGTGGCTGCGGCTCTGAGGCGATCAGGCCATTATGTTTTCCCTTACCTCGATGACTGGCTTCTCACAGCCCTGTCAAGGGACGGACTCCTACGCTCTCTAGGAGATGCCTATACTCTGTTCCAAGAGCTGGGGATCACCTTGAACTTAAAGAAGTCGTCCCTGGAGCCCAGCTAAAACCTTGCCTTCATTGGAGCGACTCTGGACTCCGTCCAGGGCAGGGCTTTTCTCCCTCAGGACAGGGGAACTCGTCTGCGAAGTTTGGCAGAACGGATTTCCATAGCACCTCGAGTTCTGGCTCGGAACTTCCTCAGTCTACTGGAGCACATGGCGGCGGCTATCCCTGTAATACCCTTGGCCCGCCTCCACATGAGAATCCCACAATGGATGCTCAGGGTGCAGTGGGATCAATACTCCGACGACCTGGACGCTTTAGTCAGGATCTCTGAGCCAGTCAGGAGAACGTTGCTTTGGTGGATGGACCCCAGCAATCAGGAAAAGGGGGTCAGCTTTCGCCCGGAGCCTCCAGGTCAGACTCTGATGGATGCCTCAGATCTGGGTTGGGGGGCTCATCTCGGTGGTCACTGCATGCAAGGGGTTTGGTCCACGGAAGAACAGTCCCTCCATATCAATGTCCTGGAAATGCGAGCGGTCCTCTACGCTCTTCAGGCATTTCAGGAGGACCTGATTCCCGGCTCTCTTCTCATTCAGACGGACAACATGGTGGTCGTCTTTTATATCAACAAGCGAGGAGGCACTCATTCCTATTCTCTTTACTGGGAGGCGATGAGAGTCTGGTATTGGGTGCTGGAACGGGGCATTCGTCTGTCGGCGATGCACGTTCCAGGAGTCCTAAACAGTCTGGCCGACGATCTCAACAGGTCATGGGCCAGTGCGCACGAGTGGGAATTGCTTCAGTCGGTGGCGGATCAGCTCTTCGAGGTGGGGCCTTCCAGAGCTAGACTCTCTTCATGTCAGCAGCATTGCATCAGCTGCCTGCGCTTTTGCTTGCGGGCAGCGCCTGGCGTTTTTGGCCAGGCATTATCCCTTTGTTGGGCCGGGAGGTTTCTTTATGCCTTTCCGCCCTTCCCTCTCATCCAGAGGGTTCTGCTCAAGTTACAGGCAGAGGGAGCACGCATGATCCTTGTGGCCCCCAACTGGCCCCGACAGATTTGGTTCCCACTCCTGCAGCGGTTGTCCCAGGAACCTCCAATCCCGCTGCCCCCATGCTCGCAACTGCTGTCCCAGGACTAGGGATCTCTGGTCCACCCGGTTCTCCGGTCCCTGCACCTTCATGCTTGGCTCCTCCAGACATAGCTCAAACCAGATATGGGGTTTCCCCTGAAGTGGCTGAGGTCTTAGCAACCGCACGTAAGCCCTCTACTTAAGCCATGAAGTGGAAGCGGTTCTGTCTTTGGGCCTTGACTCAGCATTTGGACCCAGTCACATGCTCTGTGAACTCCGCTCTGCAGTATCTCCTCTCCTTCTACGAGAAAGGCCTGAGCTATTCCTCTATCAAGGCGCATCTGTGGGCGATCTCGGCCTACCACACTTTTGTGGGTGACAGAGCATTGGCCCAGCTTGAAGTGGCCCGCACCTTCCTTAGGGGGGTTCTTCACATGAGACCTCCCGTCAGGGACCCTGTCCCACCCTGAGACCTCCTTTTTGTGTTGGAGAAACTTACCCTTCCCCCCTTTGAACCCGCAGCGACTTGCGAGCTGCGATTTTTATCTTGGAAAGTTTATTTTTTGGTTGCTGTTACTTCCGCTTGAAGAGTTTCCGAGCTGCTGGCTCTGATTTGGTTTTCCATAGGGAAAAGGTTTCCATCCGAACTAATCCTAAGTTTCTTCCGAAAGTGGTCTCGGAGTTGACCCTCAACCAGTCGGTCGATCTTCCTGTTTATTTTCCTTCTCCCTCCAATAGAGGGGAGGTTCTCCTCCACACATTGGATGTCCACAGGTCCCTGAGGTATTACCTCAGTGGAACGGTTCAACACTGTAAATCGGAGCAGCTCTTTGTGGTTTTGTTGCCACACCGCTTGGGTCAACTGGTGTCCAAGCAGACTATCTCCAAGTGGATAGTCCATTGCGTTTTGTTCTGTTACGAGCATCACAACAAACTCCTACCGGGTCCGGTTAGGGGTCACTCCACCAGGGGTGTCTCAGCTTCTTTTGCTGCAAAGCGGAATGTCTCCATTCAAGACATCTGTGCGGCTGCGACCTGGAACTCGGTGCATACCTTTGTCAAGCATTACAGCTTGGATATTGTCTCCAGACGCCGTGCTGGCTTCGGCCTGGCTGTTTACAAGGACTCTTGTCCTGACGGTCTCTGGAGTCAGCATATTCCTCCTCCCGGGGTGACTGTCTCTTCGCTAGGGAACTGCTTGGGACTTGGTCCTAATTTGTGATAGCCTGCTGCAGGAGCTCTATCTCGAGAAGATAGTACAGTTAAGTAAGAACTTACCGTAACAGTAGATCTTGAGAGGAGCTCTTGCAGCAGGTGTTATTCCTCCCACCTTCCCCTCAGAGTGTGCAGGTTTCTTCTCTTCTTCTCTCTAGGATAGGCTTAGTCTCCTTCTCTTGTCAGGCCATCTGCTGGGTACTGGCGGGAGAACTGAGGTGGAGCTGGATCCGCCCCCTCTTGTACCTTGACCGACGTCGGGGGCGGCCCCCAGCTGGTATTGCTGGCAGAGGTTTTTCCATGTGGTCCTAGTGCCTGCGGCATAGTCCTAATTTGTGGCTGCTGCAAGAGCTCCTCTCGAAGATCTACTGTTACGGTAAGTTCTTAAGTAACTGTACTTTATGGCAGCGGCCAGCATTTTGTCCTGCGTCTTAGGATAGGATGGCTCACAAGTATGGGGTCCCCACCGGTTCACTCTCTCCGGTTTCTTGGAGCACCCCTCTGCAGAGTGGCTAGTGACAGTGTTTTCCAGCGTTCTGGGAATGCTAGGGACATGGACAAACCGCCAGATAAAGAATCCAAAAAGCTGGATTATTTGGGACGGAAGGTTTACGCTGCTTCCTCCCTAGGCCTTTGACAGGCTAGCTTGGCTGTACTGATGGCACATTTTTCACATGCCCTTATGGGTTCCTTGGATGAGGTGATTCCCATCTCCCGGCTGACCTTCAGATGACGGTCAAGCAGGTGCGGGATCAGGAAAGGGCGGTGGCTAAACATCAGCTCCAAACTTCTTTGGACATCAGTGACTCTGTTGCCCGGTCAGTAGCGGCTGCAGTAGCCATGCGCCACAGAGCTTGGCTGCGGATCTCCACCTTCATAGAACCATAGAATTTGACGGCAGATAAGGACCGCTTGGCCCACCTAGTCTGCCCATTTTTTCTACCTAACAGATAAGCTGCAGATCCTAGTTAACCAACAGCTGTCTTCCTCCTACCCCCCCACTAGGACTGCCTTATGTCTGTCCCATGCATTCTTGAATTCCCCCGCTGTACTTAACTCCACAACCTCCTCGGGGAGGCTGTTCCATGCATCCACAACCCTCTCTGTGAAAAAATACTTCCTCACATTACCTCTGAGCCATCCCCCCTCTCTTCAGATTGTGCCCCCTTATTCTTGCACATCTTTTTCTGAAAGATGCTACCCCCTTGGACTTTGTTGATTCTCTTGAGGTACTTGAAAGTTTCTGTTATGTCCCCTGTCTCCCTCCTTTCCTCAAGGGTATACATATTAAGCTCCTTTGGTCTTTCTTCATATGTCTTCTGGTACAGACCCTGCACCATTTTGATTGCACTCCTATGGATAGCCTCCACTCTGTCTTTGTGGAGATGGGGTCTCCAGAACTGCACACAGTACTCCAAATGGGGTCTCAACAACTGTTTGTACAGAGGGATAACAACTTCCTGTTTTCTACTATTGATGCCTCTCCCTATGCATTCCAGTATCCCCCCCCCCCAGCCTTTCTTACTGCCTTCTCACATTGCTTGCCCACCTTTAGGTCATCTGATATAATTTATTTCCCGGTCCCTTTCCAGTTTTACTGTTGTCAGTATCTTACCCCCCATTGTGTACTCTTCCCCCTGGGTTTCTGTTTCCCAGGTGCATTACCTTGCACTTCTTTGCATTGAATCCGAGCTGCCATACATTTGACCATTCCTCCAACCTTGCGAAGTCCCTTCTCATCCTTTCCATTCCATCTTGTGCATCAACCCTGTTGCAGATCTTTGTGTCGTCTGCAGAAAGACATACTTTTCCTTCCAGTTCATCTGCAATGTCACTTATAAAGACATAAAAATGGACTGGTCCCAGTACTGAACCCTGGGGTACCCCGCTAGTAACCCTTCTTTCTTCACTGTGGACTCCATTTACTACTACCCTTTGCGTCCTGTTATCTAACCAGTTTTTATCCAGGCTACCAACTTGGGACCCTCTCCAAGGCTGACTAATTTGTGTATTAATCTTTTGTTTGGCACTGTATCAAATGCCTTGCTAAAATCTAGGTAGGCCATGTTCACAGCCCCTCCCTGGTCTTCTACTTTGGTCACCCAGTCAAAGAAATCTATTAGATCTGTCTGACATGACCTTCCCATTGTGAATCCATGCTGCCTTGGGTCCTATGCCCCACTGGCCTCTAGGTACTCAATTCTTTCCTTCACAAGTGATTTCATCATTTTCCCTACCACTGAGGTCAAACTAACTGGTATGTAGTTTCCTGCCTCTGTCCTGCTCCCTATTTTGTGAAGAGAAATCACATCCGCCCTCCTGCAGTCCTCAGGTACACCCCATCCTCCCATGATTTGTTAAAGAGAGTAGTCAGCGGTGTCACTAGTTCTACCCTTAGTTCTTTAGAATTCTTGGGTGGATCCCATCAGGCCCCATTGCTATGTCCACCTTCAATTTTATTATTTTTTTCAGAACCCTTTCTTCTGTAAATGGACTGGTATCGACCCCCGTCTTCAGAGTGTTTTCTCATTTTTGGTTTTGGTACCCCTTTCCTTTGTGAATACTGAGCAGAAATATTCAGTATCCCTGCTTTTTCACTGTCACCCTCTGCCCACATTCCCTCCCCATTATTAAGCCTCAGTATCCCTCCTTTGGTCTTTCTTCACTCCCTAATGTACCTATAAAAGGTCTTAACCCACTTCTTAACAGATTTGGCTATCCTTTCCTCGGTTTGGGCCTTTGCTATTCTGACTGCCTTGCTGCCACGTTCTGCTTTAACTGATAAAGTTCTCTGTCCTGCTCCTTCTGTGTTTCCCTATATTTCCTGAATGCTGTCCTTTTCTCCTGAACCTTCCCTGCCGCATCTTTTGAGAACCATAGTGTTTTTTTTTCCTTTGTTGTGTTTTGTTGATTTGCTTTACACAAAGGCTTGTTGCCTCTGTGATGGCTGTTTTGATTACTCTCCATTGTTCCTCTACCCCACCTCATACCTCAAGCTGGCAGACGTTCCCTTCCTGGGCACCAACTTGTTCGGGCTGGGGTGGAAGGCCATCTCCAGAGGATCGAGAAGTCCAGTGCCACCTTGGAGTCGGTCACATCTGCCCAGAAGGACAAAGGCCGCCAGCAGCAGCGTAAGCCCTTTTGCCCTTCTGCCCCTGCAGCACGTCCGGCCCAGCAGCACCAGCAACAGGGCCAGCAGACTCACACTTGGCGCTCCAAGGCCAAGTCTGACACTTCCTCCAGTAGGATGCCTGGAGGGAAGGGTCCAGGAGGCCCCTTGGCCGGCCCTTCCTCCAAGCCTACCCAATGACTGGTTGAGGGGTGTCGCCCAGCCCCGCTCACACTCCTCCCGGGTTCCCCATGGGGAATGGCTCCGCCACTCTTTTCCGCCTGGTCTGCTATCACCACGGCCCGCTTTGTGCTAGAAGTGGTCGGCAGGGGTCTACCTCTGGAGTTCGAGCAGTCACCTCCCTATCGAGCCGGACACAGGCCCCGCAGCCTCTTTTGGCTCGTCGAGCCGACATTGCCCTGCTCCTCCAGAAAGAGGTGATAAGCAAGGTGGCAGATCCTCCTCCAGACTCTTGAGTTTGTGTCCAGGTACTTCCTGGTCCCAAAGCTGATGGGTGGGCTGGCGCCCCATTCTCGACCTACACGGCCTGAACAAGTTCCTAAGGCCGCGTACCTTCAGGGTGGTCACTCTGGCTCAGATCATTCCATCCTTGGAACTAGGCATGTGGTTTTGTTCTCTAGACCTCCAGGACGCGTTCTTTCACGTCCCAGTCCATCCGTCTCATCAGAGATTCCTCCATTTCAGAGCAGAGGGATCTCTTTACGAGTTCCGTGCCATGCCCTTCGGCCTTTCTCCAGCTCCCAGGGTCTTCACCAAATGCATGGCAGTGGTGACAGCATTCTTATGCACTGAGGGTCAGAGGTACCTTACCTGGATACTGGCTGATTGCAGCCCCTCCAGGTTGGAGGGAACGGTCCAGGGATCTGGCCCCTCCAGGTATGCTTTCAGATTGGTCTCTCATCAACGAGGCCGAATGAACTTGTGCCATCGCAGGTGATTTAGTTCATTGGGGCAGAGCCGACTCTCTCGAGCCGGAGCCCAGCTCCTGTCAGACAGGGCCGAGGTCCTCCCTTGCCCAATCATTTCTGGTTGGGCAGCGCCTGCCTGGACTTCCTGCACCTTCTAGGCCCCATGGTGGCCTGCACTCAGTGTGGTCCGCTGGTCCTGGCTGGCATATGCCCCTGCAATGGGGCTGGCCAGTCAGTGATCACAGCTTCTGTCTCTGACCAGCTGGTGACAGTGACCCAGGAGATGTGGGAAGGCCTGCAGGTGGTTCATCCCAGCTCATCTGCAGGAAGGTATCCTGTTTGTCCACCCCAGACGACGGTCACTCTAACGACTAACTCCTATCTGATGGATTGGGGGTGCCCATCTGGGGTAATCTCCACTCCCCCAGCCTTTGGTCCCCTCGGGAGTCTCGATGCCACACAACCTGCTGGAGCTTCGAGTGGTTCAACTTAGCTCTCACCGCTTCCTCGCTTGTACAGAGTCAGGTGGTTCAGGTCCAGACAGACAACACCACAGCCATGTACTACCTCAACTGTTAGGGCAGGACTCACTCTTTGCCTCTGTGCAAGGAGGCTCTATGCATTTGGTCTCATGATCAGCCTGGAGGTGGATCTCCTAGCCATCCATGTGGTAGGAGCCTCCAACAGTCTGGCCGATGCCCTCAGCAGGATAGGCTGCATCTCATGAGTGGTCTCTTCTGCTGAGGTAGGTGCAAGACCTGTTCTCCCATTGGGGCACCCTCAGGTGGACCTGTTCGCTTCAGGGAGAATGTGAAGCTGAAGCTGTTTTCACGCCACCCTCTCAGCAGGGCTCATTGCAGGGGTGCCTTCTCGCAGCTGTGGACCCTGGGCCTCTTTCGCCTTCCCTCCGTGTCCCATGTTTCACAAGGTGCTTCTCAAGGTGAGGAGGGACACAGGCGGTTATTCTGGTAGCCCCAGACTGGCCTCGCCAGTTCTGGTACCCAGATTGCCTCAGCTCTAGGCTCCCGAGGTGGCTTCCAGCCCTCCTGGAACTGATCAGTCGACAAGGGGAAGGTTCTCCATCCGGACCTGCAGTCCCTGCACCTGACTACCTGGTTCCTGAATGGCTAGATTTCCAGGCCTTGGGTCTTTCCGACAAGGTCCTCAACGTTGTTGAGGTGTCCCATAAGGAGTCGACCAGAAAATGAATGCTACGCTTTCAAATGGAAGAGATTCTACATTTGGTGTCAGAGCAAGGGGTTGGACCCCATTTCTGTCCTTTGGCTAGTATTGTGCACTACCTGTGGTCCCTTTCTCAGCTAGGGCTTCGGTCGACGACCCTTAAGGTGCATCTGGCAGCCATTTCTGCTTACCGGGTGCGGGCCGGCAGCAGTGGGCGCAGGAGAAGGTGGTTGGGCACTTTATTCAAAGGCCTAGATCACATATTCCCTCTGGTGCGAGAACCTCCACCTCCGTGGGATCTACTGCTGGTATTTGCTAAACTCATGGGCAAGCCATTCGAAGCTATGCAGAGGTGTGACATCTCACCTGTCATGGAAGACCACCTTCTTGGTGGCTATTATGTCAGCCAGAAGGATGGGAGAGATTCAGGCGCTTTCCATCGAGCCTCCCTACCTGGTCTTCCACTGGGACATGGTTGTCCTTCACCCCAACCCGAAGTTCCTTCCGAAGGTGATGTCGGAGTTTCATCTTAACCAGGTGTTGACTCTGCCGGTGTTCTACCCCAATCACACCTCTGAGGCCGAATATAGGCTCCATTCTTTGGACCCTAGAAGGGTGGTTGCTTATTATAAGGAGCGGACAGCTGAAGTTCAGGGAAAGGTTCACCAGCTGTTTGTCACCTGCGCTGAAGCCACACCTAGCAGACCTGCAGCCAAGCGGACGATAAGCAGATGGGTCACCTCCTGCATAGATCTCTGCTATAGGTTGGCAGGCATGGGGCCTCCCAAAGGGATAAGAGCTTATTCTGCGTGCCATACCGCTGCTTCGGTGGCTGCTTCTAGGGACATCCCTATCCAGGAAATCTGCAGGGCTGCTACCTGGAAGTCTGCATATGCCTTTATTTCCCATTACCACATTGAGCTAGAGTCATGCTGGGATGCTGGTTTTGGGACCTCTGTTCTCCAGTTCTTATTTCCTAAGTAGGGGCTGTGCGCCTTGCCTCCTTCCTCCTGGAGAACTGCTAGGAGTCTGCCAGACTGTGTGGATTGAACAACATATCCACGTCCCTAGAAATACAGGTTACTTACCTGTAACAGGAGTTCTAGGAGTGGTATATGTTCATCCACATGACCAACCCGACCTCCCCGGCTTCGCGCAACCTGGCTTCCAGCATGCTAGATCTGGCGTCATGGGGCGAGCCGAGGATTTTACCACCCAGGTGGGTATGAAGAGCCAGCTTGAAGACCTTCCGGCAAGATTTAAAGTGGCAAGGAACCTGCCACAAAGTGTGGATGAACAACATATACCACTCCTAGAACTCCTGTTACAGGTGAGTAACCTGTATTTTCTTCAGTCACCACTAAAAATTCAGTTTGCATTCATTGGCAGAGCGCAAATTACCCAACATTCCAAAATAAGATACCTTGAAGCTGTAATTTGACTGTATTATGGGTATGTGCTGGAATGCGTAACCCTTATCCTTTACAGTTCAGTTGTCCAGGCACTATTCAGGAAAGAAGGCCATCAAAAGTGGTGCCAGGCAAAATTTTTACAACACTTGCAAAATTGCATGAACTTGCCAGTTATACATTGCACCAAATCTGGTGTAATTTTGCCAGTCCTTTTTTATTAAAATAGTAGCATTTTACTCCAAATTGGGCATTTCTAACAATGTGCATTCTTAAAAACAATTTGCAAATTCAACAAATACCATAATGCATTTCTCAACTGCGGATTTTTTAAAAATGTGATAGAAAAGGTGCTGTTGCGGGCAAAATTATCTATTTTTGACAGACTCTTCTAGATCATTAAATAGCGTTAGGCGATGTGAAATTGGTGCAGTTTCACCAAAAGTTCATTAAACAGGTTTTACGAGTTTTGCCCAGCATCAGTCATAACCCTCAGTTTTTGACATCACAGTTTGTTACAGTGGAACTGATTTGATGTTATAACTAGGAGATTACGAGCTCTGCACCTGATTAGCTTCAGGGTAAAATGAACTTTAAAGAGCAATGATCCTATTTTGATGTGCAGATTCTTATTTTTACTTCATGTTTACTGAAAGTTTTCTTATAAAATACAAATGTATCAACGGACAATAACACATCAACATTGTCTGCTGTCATGGATGTGCATTAAAAGTTCATGTAGTAAGGTGATCTTTCTCTATTAAAACCTATGCTGAGGGGTGTGCCCCAGGGCTCTATCCTTAGTCCCCTTCTTGCATGCGGCAATTCCTCCTTGCAGTCTACATTATCATCAATGACCCCATCAAAAAAGCCAACATCCACTTATTCGCGGACGACACTGTACTGTACTTGAGTCGTCCTATGCTGGAAGCAGCTTGTGAAGACCTCTAAGCTGAGTTTAACCTTCTACAATACCAGCTCATAAACAGAAAGCTTTTGCTGAAAGTGAAAGACAGAAGCCATGCTCTTCTCCCCTTCTTGCATGGCAATTCCTGCTTGGAGGCTATCCCACAATTACCACTGTTCTTGGAGAAACACTAGAGTATGTATGCTCAGAGTCCTGAAGGGAACCAAGAATTAAGATAGCTTGTAATTGTAGAGATAATAAATACTCCGCACAGCAGAAAGGTTGCAGTCCTGAGCTCTGTGATCTCTGTAATAGACTATGGTCTCATCATTTATGGCTCGGCCACTACCACAACCCTTAGATGCCTCTCAGCTGCCTTAAATAAAGCATGTCAGCTCATCACTGGTGCTCACCGTCTCACCCACACATGTGACCTGTATACTCAGACCGGCTGGCTCCAACTATCAAACCGCATAAAGTTTCTTACCTGCTGCATGGTGAAAAAAATCTACCTTGGCCTTGCACCTTCTGGGGTCTCAACTCAGTTACAATACCGAATTAACAAATGGTACCTTAGGTGATCCACGCTACAGCTACTGAAAGTCCCCCACTGTCGCACTTCACAGGGAAAACTCTCTTTTGCTTATCGAGCACCACTCTGGTTCAGTGGCCTCAGCCCAACCATCTCCTCTGCCTCAACTATTGGTATGTTTAAAACTAGGCTCCAGGACTATCTCACTACCAACAGCTCCTGTGACTGCCCAACTTAACCTTGTTTCTCCACATCCCTTTCTGCTCTAGTTGTCCCCCCCACTGGATTCTACTCTCACATCTTGGTATACCCAATGCTGCACTTTTCACCCTCTTGCCACCCTTCCTACATTCCTTCCCCCCCATGACTCTGGCACTTCTTATCTGTTGTCTATTTTCTCTGACAAATGCCGCTGGCTGCCTTGTTACAATGCTACCCTTGAACTGTATTAATCTGTACTCTGTTTGCAATGTCCAGATTGTTGTAATGTCTGCCTTGATGTTCCCCATAATTTGTATTTCTGTGACGTGGAACCTTTGTAAAAGAGCCACGGCTAAAGGTATTTGTAATCCTAGACTTGATAAATAAAATAAAATAGAATTAAAAAATTCAAATATCTAGGAGTTTGGTTCGATCATAAACTTTCCTTCATCGACCATCTCAAGAACTACAGAAGAAACTAGGGCAAAGATTAGGACTGTTCTAAGAATTAACCACCTGCTCACAAAGGAGGCCAAGATTCAACTGGTCAAGCTACCTCCTATCTTTAATAGATTACGTGGACCTGCTATACAGCCACTGCACTGACTAAGTTGGACACCCTCTACCACAGAGCTATCCGATTCATTACTGGCCTTCCACTTTCCATACACCACTGCTCCCTGTACTAATCGTTAGGCTGGACTTCCCCTTCACTATAGAAGGAATAGAAATGCCGCCCTAGGGGCCTTCAGAGCAGTGACTAACAAGCTCCCCTCTTATGTCTCAGATTATATTCCCTGGAGTGTGTTAGGAACATATGCTCTAAGGAGCCATTCCCTAATTGCCCTCCAAGTTCCAAGGGTCAAAGTTTGTTTTGGCAAAGCTGCTCTAAGCTTCTCTTTACCCACATTGTGGAATGGTTTACAAAGGAACTTGAAGCTGAGCTGCCCTGTTAGCCTGAATATCTTTAAGGCGCTCTACGATTGCTACATGAAAGCACCTTGCAAATGTTTTCCTCACCGCTAGCCCACTAATTCTGCAACTCCCCCTTTCCATCCTGACGCTCGCCATGTTTCTACCCCTGGCTTTCTTTCCCTATTAACTCTTCCTGCTGCACCCACCCTTCCCTGTCCACTCCAGCCTGGCTAAAGTCCCACCCCATCCATAGTAGTGTCCCAATTATCTACCCCTTCTTCTCTGTCATTATCATAATAAACAAGTACACAACAGCCATTGTCACTTTCTGTGGTTTTAGCTCAATTTGTTCCCCAGTCGCGGTAATATATCCTCCTCTCTTTACCTCTCAAACCTGCCACCCCATACATGGCCTCTTTTCCCTATATGTGTAGTTGCCGGCCGCCTCACTCAAAATATCTCTGCTTACAACCCATGTATGCCTGTGGTTGATTGTACATCTGCTGACTTCTTCAGTTGTAAAATAATGCTGTTTTTTTTTTTATTTCAACCTTGTACTGTATACACTGTATATACTTTTTCCTTGTATATTATTGCTTTTTGTATACCTGCTTCTGTACTGTACTTTGATGTATTCATGACCAGGTCCGCCTTGCAGATGAGCCTTGCTTAATGGTGCCCGCCTGGATAAATAAAGATTTTGATTGATTGATTGAATCTCACAATTAGGATATTAGTATTAGATGGTGTATACATTGCAGTGTGACTTTGAGATGCTCAGAGTCCCGAAGGGAACCAAGAATTAAGATAGCTTGTAATTGTAGAGTTCATAAATACTCTGCACAGCAGAAAGAACCTGGCACTAAGGAGACCCTTCTAGGTTAGTTACGCTGCACCTCCTTGGTAAAAGGGGTACTGAGGCGCTTGGAGGGTTGACGCCGAGATAGTCATTGCCATGCGAGCTGAAGCTTGCGGTGCCGTTCCTCGCGGCTCCATCTCTGGTGCCGACCCTCCAGCAGGACGTTTGCTCCTGATGGGTCCTGGTGCCTCCGGCGCAGATCCCGGTGGTGTGAATGAGTGGTGGAGACTCGTCCAAGAAGATCAAGAATTACGGTAGGTACATAATTTTCATTTCTCTCTCAGCTCACCCTGTTTTCTCCAAGTTTTTCAAGGGATTGGTTCACACCAGCCCTCCATTCAGGGACCCTGCCCCTGCCTGGGACCTCAGAGTAGCTCTTTACATAAGGGAAGGAATCAAAGCAGCAGAACAAAAGGGAAAACGGAGGAGAAGAAGCACTGTGGGTAAATTTGGAGACCAGCAATGGCACCAAAATCCGCACAGGGGTTGTATACAGACCCCCTTCTCAGGGGGAGGAAATGGACAAGGAAATGATAGAAAGTATACTTAATAAGGCAGAAAAAGGGGAGACATTGCTGATGGGCATCTGAATATGCCAGATGTTAACTGGAGTGCAGTTGCAGCAGCCACTCGAGAGTGGGTTATTCTAGATGCCCTACAGGGGCATGCCTTAGACAACTAGTATTGGAGCCCACTGAGAGGGGCAGTCTTAGACCTGGTTCTCTCAAATGTAGATGAAGAGAGGATCACAGATGTAGAAGTGGGTAGCCATCTGGGAACTAGCGACCATCGAACAGTATGGTTCATAAACACAGCAATAGAGTCAAGCCATACAAAGGCAAAGGTACTGGACTTTAGGATGGCTGACTTTGCCAAATGGGTGAGTGCCTAGGGAATGCACTAGCAAATGGGCAGGAAGGAGGGTGGAAGAACAATGGGGAATAATAAAAACTGCCATCTCAGAGGTAACAAGCCTTTGTGTGAAGCAAATAAACAAAACTAAACAATGTAAGAAACCACTATGGTTCTCAAAGGAAGTGGCAGTGAAGGTTCAAGAGAAAAAGAAAGCTTTCAGGAAGTACAAGGAATCACAGAAGGAGCAGGACAGAGAACTGTGTCAGTTAAGCAAAAGTTAAGCTGGGAAGGCAGTCAGAACAGCAAAGGCCCAACTGAGGAAAAGATAGCCAACTCAGTTAAGAAGGGGATAAAACCTTTATAGGTACATCAGGGAGCCGAGGAAGACCAAGGGAGGGATAGTGAGGCTTAATGGGGAGGCAGAGGGTGACTGTGAAAAGGCAGAGATACTAAACAAATATTTTGCTCAGTATTTACAAAGGAAGAGGGGAAGTACCTAAAACAAACAGTAGAAACACTCTGGATACAGAAGTTGATACCAGCCCATTTACAGAAGAAAGGGTTCTGAAAGAACTCTTAAAACTGAAGGTGGACAAAACAATGGGGCCTGATGGGATTCATCTCAGAATTCTAAAAGAACTAAGGGTGGAATTAGTGACACCACTGACTACCCTGTTTAACAAATCATGGGAGGATGGTGTGGTACCCGAGGACTGGAGGAGGGCAGATGTGATTCCCTTCACAAAAGTGGGAGCAAGGCAGAAGCAGGAAACTACAGACCTGTTATTAACCTCAGTGGTAGGGAAATGATGGAATCACTTGAAGGAAAGAATTGTCGAATATCTAGAGGCCAGAGGGGCACAGGACCCAAGGCAGCATGGATTCACAGCGGAAGGTCATGTCAGACAAATCTGATAGATTTCTTTGACTAGGTGACCAAAGTAGTAGATCAGGGAGGGGCTGTGGACATGGCCTGCCTAGACTTTAGCAAGGCATTTGACACAGTCCCACACAAAAATTAATATACAAGTTAGCTAGCCTGGGAGTGGGTCCCAAGATGACAGCCTGGGTAAAAAATTGGCTGGAGAATAGGACACAGAATGTAATAGTAAATGGAGTCCACTTGAAGAAAGGGGGTTACTTAGTGGGCACCGCGAGGGTTCAAGATAGGACCAGTCCCTCTTCAGTGTCTTTATAAGCCATATTGCAGAGGGACTGAAGGAAAAGTATGTCTCTTTGCAGATGACACAAAGATCTGCAACAGAGTTGATGCACAAGGTGGGGTGGAAAGGATGAAAAGGGACTTGGCAAGGTTAGAGGAATGGTCAAATGTATGGCAGTTTAGATTCAATGCTAAGAAGTGCAAGGTAATGCACCTGGGAAACAAAAACCCAGGGGAAGAGTACACAATGGGGGGAGAGATACTAACAACAACAAAAATGGAAAGGGACCTGGGGGTAGTCATATCAGATGACCTAAAGGTGGGCAAGCAATGTGAGAGGGCAGCAAGGAGGGCTGGGGGATACTGGGATGCATAGGAGAGGCATCACCAGTAGAAAACAGGAAGTTATTATCCCTCTGTACAGACAGCTGGTCAGACCCCATCTGGAGTACTGTGTGCAGTTCTGGAGACCCAGTCTTTGCAAAGACATAGACAGGATGGAAGATGTCCAGAGGAGGGCACCTAAAATGGTGCAGGGTCTGCACCAGAAGACATATGAAGAGAGACTTAAGGAGCTTAATATGTATAGCCTCGAGGAAAGGAGGGAGAGGGGGGACATGATAGAAACTTTCAAGTACCTCAAGGGAATCAACAAAGTCCAAGAGGGTAGCATCTTTCAAAAAAAGAGGTGTGCAAGAACAAGGGGGCACAATTTGAAGATGAGGGGGAGGCGGCTCAGAGGTAATTTAAGGAAGTATTTTTTCACAGAGAGGGTTGTGGATGCATGTAACGGCCTTCCGGAGGAGGTCGTGGAGTCAAAAACAGTGGTGGAATTCAAGCATGCATGGGACAGTCATAAGGCAATTCTAGGGGTTGGGGGTAGAAAGAAGTAGGCTGCTGGTTAACTAGGATCTGCAGCTTATCCAGTAGGCAGGGAAATGGGCAGACTGGGTGGGCCAAGCGGTCCTTATCTGCCGTCAAATTCTATGTTTCTATAAGGGGAGGCACCCCCTAAAGACCCAGAAATTGGTCTCTGTATGGCAGTTACACTGGAACAGATTGCCTTAGTTGTATGTGATATAAGTTCCAGCTGTCAGATTTTTATTTTAAGAGGGCAGAATAGCGTACAGTTCAGTTGTGTATTGGAATGTTGGGAATGTAAAAGAAGCTATGCAGAATCCCACTGGTAGAATTTGTGCAGAATGGTTATTCTGCTTCAGAAATCCTTCTCAGAATTGTTTTTTGAATTCTGCGAAATTCCATAAAACAATTCTATGTAAGCCATGGAATACTTTACTTTCTTTCACACAGTGTCACTTCACTACACTGTAGTCTGTAGTTGATGTGTAACCCCCCCTATAAATGGGGGGGTCCTGAAAATGTCTTCCTCAAGCTTGCCTAAATGCTCACTGCCAGGCTGGTGTCATGCGTTAAAGCCGTTTAAATGTTGCCAGTGAGCGCCTTTAAAGCCTCCACATACTGTTTCTTTAGGTGCTGCCTGCTTGCAGTCATAATTATTCTTGGAGGGGGGGACTGTGTGTTTCTGTGCCCGAGTCCCGCCCGGACCGCTGAGTAATCGCTTTGTTTCTGCACTCGCTAATTGTGCAAAGGGAGCCCTGCTGAAAGATGTAACTAATTGCTGGTAATCATTTAGAGTAATGAGGATAATGTAGTTTGTTCTACCTTGCCTTATTTGCAGCAAGGACTGTTCTGTTTAGGCTTCACCGCTTTGGTCCTGAACTGCCTAACTGGACCAATCCATACTCTGGGACTCTAAAATGGAGCCTGCATCTGAAGGGAATATGTGGAGCAAGACTCTGGGAATTGTAGTTTTGGACTGTTGGCACCTTTTGCACCAAAAGGGGAAGCTCTTACTGGACAGTTAAACCGACCAACCGAACCTTTTGGTTTGAAGGAATGCCCTGAACGGGTCTGCTGACAAGCCAGATCGATGTTGGAAGGTGAAGAGGAAAGACCATTCGTGATAGTCGAGCAAGTGTGTTGTAGTTCGCCTGGGAGAAGCATGGAAGGCCTGTCGTCCTGGCCTGTTTTGTCTGTTCCCTGCCTGAGAGGAAAAGAGGATTTACTACTCAGACTAAATTCGATTTGAGTGAGACTAAAAGTCACCGAAGCGTGACCTGGCTAAACCCGTGGAAGACCAAAGATTTTGCTAAATGCGATCGGGCTGTCAGGAACTCCAGCTACGCCTGAGCTCCCGGCTATAGCGTGACTTCGATATTGGATCAAGGAGCAGACTGCCTGGTACAGTAATCCTTCACATATAAATGTGCTGTGAACTGGAGGGAGCCGTGATCTGGTTTTCTGAGCTGAGTTGTGTGCTGAGGGCTGGGAGTTGTACCCAGCTCCATCGGACTGAATCTGCTGCTATCTAATGCAGTTAGACCTGCCACAAGGGCCTTGTCTCCCTGCCCTGCTGCACAGAGAAGATCCATCTATGAGGAACCTGCCAGGAGATCAGCCCCCTGCTCCATGCCTGAACAGGAACGACGCAGAAGTGACTCGTGTGGGCCCTACTTCTTCTGGCAATCCAGAGAATCTGTCCATCATCTTGACTACTGTCTATCCTGTGTTCAGTCTTGGGTACCGTGAGTAAGTATCATGGTAGCTCTCTGCAACCATCTTTTAAATCAAAAGTGTGTCATCTGATTATTCTGTTGTGGTTGTTTCCATGAACTGAGCCCTCTGGCTCCGGATTACAGTTAAGGTGTGTACATGTTTGTTTTTCTCACAGGGCCCTGACCAGCTGCATCGCCGGCCTAGCCTGGGCAACAGTCCTGGTTAGCCCTTTTCCCCCATTCTGGGTACCCAGAGAGTGTGCCTGATAGGGACTCTGATTGCATGCACAGCTGTGTGATTCATAATGTGATTAAGTAAATTAACCTGATTATCCCCTATCCTTGTTATAGCCCCCTGAATAAACCAGGTCTACTTTTTTTCTGCAGTTTACCTTGACTGTGGTGTCAGTTTATGTTTAAGGGATTGTTGTTGTTGCCTTTTGCCTTGCATCACCTTGTTTTATGGGGGTCCCAGAGATAAACGGTAGAAAGCAGTCCTGGGGTAAGTGCCAAATATATGTGTGTGTGTGTGTGTGTGTGTGTGTGTGTGTGTGTGTGTGTGTGCAATGCATGTCTGGGGTATTGGGAAGGTGACCATTGTGTATTGAGAGGGTCGCTAGTGGAGTTGAGGGGGTCACAGTGTCAAGAGAGGGCTGTGACCTGGTTAGATTGACCAGTCCCAACCCTGACCTTTGGGTGGAGGCACCAGTCACTGAACCTAGGCTCTTAACCTGCTACTAACCAAGCAGGCAGGGTTAGTAGCTCTTGGGATAGCGCCACCTAGGGGTTGCATCTTTGAGGCACTGCTGGGATGAGTGTCCCCAGTGACTAGGAATTAAGAATTACTGGCAAACAAAAATGGCTACCCCAACAGAAGTGGCGGTACATCAGTTGGTGGGTTGGTGTACTGGGCAGGAGATTGACCCTCACAATGCCCTGCTGACATTAGATATTCCCCTGAACATTGGTAAAGATGCTGTAGAAGGGGTACTCTCCAAAGTTGAATGTTTAACAGATGCTGTGGTGGTGGGGCGACAGGCTGATTTGACTGCCCAAACTTTCATGGTCCTAGTAGAGTTTAGTGATCCAGTGAACAGTACCAAAGTGCCACAGACTGAGTAATAACTAGAGATAGTAAAGACCACAGGGAGGAATCACCCCCACCCCCCACTATTTGAGACTTTTGAGGAGAAATTGGCTAAGTTGTTGCTGGAGGAAGGAAAACCATAGAGGACTTTAAGAAACTATTCCTGCCACCTAGGGTGTTCCTTCCCAACATCCCTCCCTCCAGCACCTGTTACTGTCCTGCCTTTGTGCCAATGCTGACTCTTTTATCTGTACCTCCCATTAGTCATGACTCACCAAGGTTGAGAATCTCTCTGGCACCCTCAGCACTTCCAGGGGAGGATGACTGGGAAACCTGGATAGGCTGTGTTGCCCTCTAGTAATTGAATGGCAATGCCTGAAGCGGAGAAGTGAAAGTGGTAGAGTGAGAGCCTCTGAGGTCCTGCCCTGGCTACTGTCTGTGCTAAGCGGGCCTCAGAACCCAGAAGCAACTGCACAGGACTACCTTGGTGCACTGGAGAGTGTGTATGGGAGCCCGATTCAGATGAGGACCTGTGGTGGAGAGTAAAATGCACAGCAATACTTAGGGGAGCCATTGTCTATGTACCCCGGCTTAAAAGCTGCTACAAGAGTTCATCAGAAAGGGTTGCTTGCCGTCAAATGAACTGGATCGAACTGGGCTGGATCCTTAAGTCTGCTCAGTTTTCAGAATTTACTGCTCCAGTTGCGCCTGCCAACTGATTGGACTCTTTCCCCATTGATGAGCCAGTGAAAGAAATTTTGGGGTTGAGCAAGGCAACCCCATGGGGAAATTGCACCAATATCTGCTGCTACTGCACGAAAGTGACCGCGAGTGATCGGCTAAGTGAGGTTCAGGGCCCTGTCGGCACCTAGTGAGCACTCTGAGAAGGTAAAGGACTTCCTGCCCTGGGCCCATTTTTGAAAGATGAATTGCTAAATGAAGTCAGAGAGTTGACGGCGGGCACCTCTGCAAGGGTTTCCGTGGAACAAGACTCTGGTTCCCTCAGGCCATGACAGCCAGGGGCATGTGGGTGGGGTACACCTTCAGGCATCCTATAAGGATAGCCCCAGATTGAGATCAAAGAATTGACTGCCACCCTGAAGGAATTATTGAGACACGTTGCACCCCCTGTCATTGTTGCAAGCAAATAATGGACCCCAATCCCTTACCACTACTTCAGTTTTTCATGCAATGTTTTCCCCAAGGTTGCCCCGGGAGTCTATCATTTGTCACAACTGTGGAAAAAATGGCCATATGAGGAGGGAATGCCGGTCTCAGAAGGTGTTGGAGGAAGTGGTGAGCTGACTTTGAGAGCTTCAGAAAACGAATCGGGGTGGGGGTGCATGAATTGACCGCAGTGAATGCTTCGGTCCTCCTAATTCAAACCCCTTTGTTGCTAAATTGTCCATCCAGGCCCCTACCTGTCCCTCCAGACTGGTCCAAAATAGTGGGTCCTTCAATGGAGACTACTGTGACCGTGAACGGTATTCCTACTCTGGCTGTTCTTGACAGTGGATTGCAAGTAACCGTTGTATTTCAGGACTGGTATGACCAGCGCTTATCTGCTGTGCCATTACAATCCCTGGAAGGCCTGCATGTGTGGGGGCTGAGTGACAAGTCTTACCCCTACCAAAGATATGTCTGCCTCTAGTTGTCACTTCCTGCAGCTGTAACTAGTAGAGGAGCAAGTCGAGACCCTGACTCTAGTGTGTCCCCTACTGGACTGTATGATGGGGTTCCCCTGCATTGGGACCAACGCTTGTATGTTTGGGAGACTGGCGCCACTCTGTTATGAGAAACGGGCACCGGCTGGTAGAGCTCTGAGAATTCCTGCTGATCAAGAGGGCCTGTGAGTTGCAGCAGAACCTCGAGGAGGTGGACCAGGATGAACCGGTCGGATCGTATGGAAGAAGGATCCCGAGTCAATGGTGTTAGCCCCAATCTCCAGTGTACTCTACAAGGGAAGGTCTGCTTATGGAAGGATGTCAAGAATAGAATATTAATGCTGGATGTGCCAGGCTATGGAAAATTGCCAGAAGGATTGTTGGTCAAGCCCAGCATCTTGCCCGCTTGTGCTCATGCCTGTGCATGACTGGTGATAGTACAGATTCACAATGTGTCAGATTGAAAGATTCGGGTGAACAGAGGCTGCACCCTAGCTACAGTACACTGCGCGGACACTGCAGTGCTACCTAGTAACAAGCACCCTGGAGCAACCGGCAGAGTGACTCCTGACTTATTTGACTTTGGTGACTCCCCATTGCCAGCCGACTGGCTAGACTACAATCGGTAAGAAACTTGCCCAGAGAGACCAAGTGTTTTTCCTTGAAGGAGTGGAATGTGGGATGTGTCCAGGTAGTGGAGCATCACATACATCTGCATGATGAGTGGCCATTTTGTGAGGGGTCTCGACACCTAGCGCCCGCAGCTATAGATGATGTGAGAAGGCACCTGCAGAAGATGCTTGCGGCTGGTGTGATACAAAAATCCAGAAGCCCTTATGCTTCACCTGTTGTGGTTGTGCGAAAAAAGAATGGGTCAGTCAGAATGTGCATGGACTATCGGACCCTTAACCGGCAGACCATCCCCGATCAATACACCATGCTCCGTATTCAAGATGCTTTGGACTGTCTAAATGGAAGCAAGTGGCTCTCTGTGTTGGATCTTCGTAGTGGGTACTACCAGGTCCCCATGGCCCCAGAAGACTGGAAAAAACAGCCTTCATCTGCCCACTCGGGTTCTATAAGTTTATGAGGATGCCCCAGGGGATATCTGGTGCCCAGGCCACTTTTCAGCGATTGACGGAATGTGCAGTAGGGGACATGAATTTGTTGGAGTGCCTGGTATATTTTATACTGTTACTGTGTTTTGGAAGTTCATTGGAGGAACATGAGAGCCGACTCTTTAAAGTGTTGGACCAACTGGAAGATTTCGGCCTTAAGCTGTCAGTTGACAAATGCCAGTTCTTTAGATGTCAAGTGAAACTATGTGGGGCACATAGTATCCACTGAGGGATAGAGACTGGTCCTAATAAACTTGAGGCTTTGACCACCTTGCCCCAGCCCCACAATCTGAAAGGATTGCAATGCTTCCTAGGATTCTGTGGCTACAACTGGCAGTTCATAAAGGACTACTCAAGGGTGATTTGCCCACTTATGAATCTTACCCAGGGTTACCCTTCCACGAACAAAAAACACAAGACTGGCCTCCACTGAAACAGAAAGGGTATGCTTCCACCCAGGTGAACTTTTTGGGTCCCGCCGGACACCCGATTGCGAAGCTGCATTCCATGAAATAATCACCCAAGCTCCTGTCCTTGCCTATGCTGACCCTACTAAACCCTATGTGTTGCACACCAATGTTAGCCTGCAAGGTTTGGAGCTGCGTTGTATCAGAAACACGAGAATGGTTTGAGACCGTGGCCTTTGCTAGTAGAAGTCTGACCCAATCAGAAAAAAACTATCTTGTGCATAAGTTGGAGTTCTTGGCATTGAAGTGGGCCATTGTTGACCAGTTCCATGAATACGTGTGTGGGGCCAAGATACTGGTAAGGACTGATAATAATCCGTTTACCTATGTGCAAACGTCAGTTAAGTTAGACGCCACCGGGCATTGGTGGCTTTCTGCGTTGTCTACCTATGATTATGCTGTTAAATACAGACCAGGCCTGAATCACATAGATGCTGATGCCCTATCTCAGAGGCCCACTTCCAAAAGTAATTGGGTCAGGTTGTCTGAACCTAACATTTGAGCCTTGTGCCAAAAGTTTGACAAAGATGAACGGATATCCCCAGACACACTGGACTGTGTAGTAGATTGTTTGGGCCCCTCTGATACTTGTATACCAGCTGCTGCGCATCGTCACTTCTCCATTCTAGATATTAGTGCACTGCCTCAACTTAATAACGACAGTATTCAGTGGGCTGAATCCCAAGATCCTATGATCCGTCAGCACTTGAAGCCCTCTACGTAGGGAAAGACGTGCAAGATGCTCCCTCTGATTTGGCGAACTGCATTATTGTACAAAGAAGGCCCTAAATTGAAGCTGATTAATCAGTTACTATACAGAAAGACAGTGGATAGAGGGTCAAGTGAACAGACAGCAATTGGTCCTGCCCACGGCTTTCAGAGACTTGGTGCTGACGTGCCTGCACTCACATGGGCCACCTTGGTATCAATCGAACCCTTGACCTAGTGCAGTCTCAGTTCTACTGGCCTAAGACGGGTCCGATGTTGAGCATCATATAAGGACTTGTAGTCGCTGCCTGCAGAGGAAGGCCCCGCCCCATAGGGCTGCCCCCCTTGTCAACATAACCACCAGCACACCAGTGGAGTTAGTTTGCATAGACTTTTTGAGTTTGGAGCCTGACCAACAGAATGTCAGTAATCTGTTGGTGGTCGCTGATTATTTTACAAGATATGCTCAAGCTTTCCCAACCAGAGATCAAAAGGCATCCACCATGGCCAAGGTGCTAATAGAGAATTACTTTGTCCACTATGGGGCCCCCCAGAGAATTCATTCTGATCAAGGTAGAGACTTTCAGAGTCGCTTAATCAAAGAAATACTCTCTCTGTGGGGGGTGCGGAAGTCGAGAACCACCCCTTATCACCCGCAGGGGGACCCACAGCCAGAATGCTTTAATTGCATCCTGCTTGACATGCTAGGCACACTCCACCCGAAAGACGAGCCAAATGGAGCCAGCAGATTAGCACCTTGGTACACTCCTATAACTGCACAAGAAATGATGCAACTGGGTTCTCCCCTTACTGCCTTATGTTTGGGAGAGAGGCTTGGCTGCCAGTGGATGTGTGTTTTGGGGTCTCTCCTGATGGGGTTCGAGCTGAAAATCATCTTCAGTATGTACAAAAATTGAAAGCCCAATTGAACCATGCATACCAACTAGCCCAGACAATGGCCGCAAAAGAAACCTAGCTAATAAAGAAAGATATAATAAAAAGGTAGAGGCACAAGAGCTTTGAGCTGGAGACCGTGTGTTGCGAAATCTGGGATTGCATGGTAAACATAAAATTGCTGACCGATGGCACCATCTCCCACACACAGTAGTAGGAAAGTTGGATTATCTGCCTGTGTACAAAGTGCGGCCTTAAAACTCAAAAACTGTCAAAACCAAGCACCGTAACCATTTGTTGCCTATCGGTCAAATTATGATTGATTGCTGTGCTCCCGGAGATTGTTCCTCCTGGACCAGTGACGTGCTGCAGCGAAACAGTCTGCCTACCTCAGTGGTCACTGACTTAAGTTTTCTCCACAGCAAACCCAAAACGACAATGACTCAGTCCACTTCTGATGAGAGTGAGTGCAACTATGCTTATTACCCATCTTATGAACCGAGTGTGCTGTTTCGAGGTAATCCCATGGTCAATTGTGGGGATGAAGCTGGGCCTTCTTGACTGCCTAAGCCCCCAGCTTTGTCCTTGGAGCCAATGCTCCCTGAGAGTGACGTGCAAAATGTCAAGTCTAAAGAGATTGAGTCACTTTGTGTGGTGGAACTGTGCGAATTACATGAGGAAGAGGCAGATGATCTGCGTTAAACTGGTGACAGGCCAGAACCTGAAGAATACTTTTGAGTGTGATGATAATCCTCTTCCAGTGCCAGTTCCTTCCCAGTGAGCCAAGCATTGCAGACCCTGAATTCACAGAGCCAGGGGCTGAACATGTCCCGAGTTCGAACTTTTCCACCCAGGCAGAGGTCCCCCTTGCAAGTAATGAAAGCACAGAGACTGTGGCTGTCTCCCCCCATCCCCGGCCCCGGAAGACTGGCCGAACTGTCAAACCAATAGTAAGCCTCAGCTATGATTCCCCTGGGAGGCCAGTAGATTTGCCTCTCGATGTGGTCCACAAGGGAGTTAGGCTCAGTTTGGGCAGTGAGCTGTGAGACAAAGTGCCAATTCCAGGTTGACATACGGTCTCTAAGTGTTGCCTGCTTGAAGTCGTAATTATTCTTGGAGGGGGGACTGTGTGTTTCTATCGGAGTGCCGTCCGGCCGCTGAGTGTAATGAGGATAATGTAGTTTGTTCTATCCTGCCTTATTTGCAGCAAGGACTGTTCTGTTTAGCGTCATCATTTTGGTCCTGAACTGCGAATTGGACCAATCAGTACTCTGGAACTCTAAAATGGAGCTTGCATCTGAAGGGAAATGTGGAGCAAGACTCTGGGAATTGTAGTTTTGGACTGTTGGCACCTTTTGCACCAAAAGGGGAGCTTGTAATGTGACTGACAGCTGAACTGAACCTTTTGGTTTGAAGGAAATCCCTGAACTGTCTGCTGGCAAGGTGTTGGAAGGTGAAGAGGAAAGATAGCTCGATAGTCAAGCAAGCATGTTGTAGTTGCCGGGAGAAGCATGGAAGGCCTGTCGTCTGGCCTGTTTGTCTGTTCCCTGCTTGAGAGGAAAAAGAGGATTTACTACTCAGACTAAATCCGATGGAGGGACTGAAGAAGCCATCGAAACGTGACCAGGCTAAACCTGTAGAAGACCAAGATTTTGCTAAATGCGATCAGCCTGTCGGGAACTCCAGCTACCTCTGAGCTCCCGGTTGTAGCAGTGATTTACGATTGGGATCAAGGAGCATGACTGCTTGGTACAGTAATTCTTTTGTTACATATAAACGTGTTGTGAACTGAGGGAGTCGTGATCTGGTTTCCCCGAGCTGAGTTGTGTGCTGAGGCTAGGAGTTGTACCCAGCCCATTTGGACTGAATCTGCTGCTATCTAATGCAATTAGACCCTGCCATGAGGGCCTTGTCTCCCTGCCCTGCTGCACAGAGAAGATCCATCAATGAGGAACCTGCCAGGAGATCAGTCCCCTGCTCCATGCCTGAACAGGAATGACGCAGAAGTGACTCGTGTGGGCCCTGCTCCTTCTGGCAATTCAGAGAATCTCTCTATCATCTCGACTACCGTCAATCCTGTGTTCAGTCTTGGGTACCATGAGTAGCTATCAGGGTAGCTCCCTGCAACCATCTGTAAAGTCAAGTGTGTCATCTGATTATTCTGTTGTGGTGTTTCCCCGAACTGCACCTCTGGCTCGGATTACAGTTAAGGAGTGTGCATGTTGTTTCTTTTCTCACAGGGCCGTGACCAGCTGTAATGCCAGCCTACCCCGGGCAACGGTTCTGGCTGGCCCTTTTCCCCCATCCATCGTACCCAGAGAGTGTGCCTGATAGGGACTCTGATTGCATGCACAGCTGTATGATTCATTGTGTGATTAAGTAAATTAACCTGATTATCCCCCATCCTTGTTATAGCCCCCTGAATAAATCGGATCTACTTTTTTTTGCAATTTACCTTGACTGTGGTGTCAGTTTATGTTTAAGGGATTGTTATTGTTGCTTTTGCCTTGCATCACCTCGTTTTACATGGGGTTCCCATAGCAAGCCGGAAGAAAGCAGTCCTGGGGGTAAGTGCCAAATATATGTGAAAATACAAAATCACACATGCCCCCACAATACAAAGCATCATGGGCTGCATATGCAAATCACCACAGAATGTTATGCTGGTCCAACTTTAAACAGAATTGCATGGTGCCAAAAGGCCTCTCACACAGTTTGCAAAGGATGCTAATAGAAGACATAGACATATGTTTCGTCCTACCAGGACTCATCAGTATGCCTCGTCTGTTTGACACCCCAGTGGAATGGACCAGCTACCCCTAAGGCAGTGTGCCTGGGATATATTGTGGTGAACCCATTAAAATAAAAAACTATTTAAAAGACAAAGAACCTCTGCTTAAAGTTGGACCAGCATAACATTCTGTGGTGATTTGCATATGCAGCCCATGATGCTTTGTATTGTGGGGGCATGTGTGATTTTGTATTTTCTTGAAACTTGGCTTCCCAGCCAAATGCCCTTTGGGGTAACCCTTACCTCAGTGTTTACGCACAGAAATATATGTGTGTGTGCAGTGCATGTCTGGGGTATTGGGAAGGTGGCCATTGTGTATTGAGAGTGTCACTAGTGGGAGTCGGGGTCACAGTGTCCAGAGGGCTGTGACCTGGTTAGATTGACCAATACCAACCCCGACCTTTGGGTGGAGGCACCAGTCACTGAACCTAGGCCACTTAACCTGCTACTAACCAAGCAGGCAGGGGTAGTAGCCCTTGGAATAGCGCCACCTAGGGGTTACAAGTCTAACTACTCTAACTGCATGTTTGTTGCAATGTAGCCGCATGCAGCAGACGTGTAGCTGCAGTGCAGTTACCCTGTTGCATGCAGTTAATGATTGGTTAGTTTATGTGACCCACGGGTAACTAATTCTCAGAAACCATTCCACTTTTGAAGTGTCGAAAGTCTGCTACTGGCAGAATCCCACAGAACAAGGCTTCATTTCCAGTGCTGCAGAATTCCGTTCCATTGGAATCTGGGAACTCCGGACAGTACTAGTAGTTCAGGTCTGCCAATGTTGGCTGGGATTTGGTAACCAGAACACCTCTTTAATCATGTAGCTTAGCTGTTGACTGAGCGGGAAACTTAAGAGACTGCAGCTGTTCACTGGAAGAGCAAAATTTGAGCAGGCCTCTGGAAAGGAAAACCTAAAAAGTTCTGTAGTCGTAAATGATTTCTAGTGCAGTTGTTGTAATTACCTTGAGAAAAAGGCATTGCAGTACACCAAAAGTCATTAAGCATATTCTCTACTGTGGCAGATCTGAAATGTCATTTGGTAGATTTATCTTTCCGCATATTCATTACAGAGTGAAGGGACAGATTGTGATCTTTGTGTTAGCTAGCCATTAGCAGTGATACTATCATTTGGTATTTGTGCCCTCTCTTACTTTCACAGGAAGTGGTACTGCAGTGCTCTGGTAGCACCAAATGCCTTTTTTTTTAATTTTTTGTAAGTGTGTTTGAGTTCAGTGACATAGGGTTTCCTAGAATCATTCCCTGTTGCAACAGATGGGATGGCGCTAGGTGTGAAGCAGGTCCTCTTATTTGGTGCTTAAAGCAGCAGTATTAGTATTTTTTTTGTCTGGCAAAAATATTAAGATACCCATTTCTGTTTTCATTTTCTTTGAATCAGGAACCAAGATACAAGGTGTTAATGTTTTTAAAAGTTCTTACTCACGTACCATGTCTGCCATGATAAAAGTAAGTATCTTGCTACAGTGCCATGCCAGTTAACATCGGAAACATGTGGTAACACCAACCTAATGCATCCACATTATGAATCTATCATGTACAGTCGTGGCCAAAAATATTGGTGCCCTTGCAGTTTTTTCTAATATTGCACCATTCCTTCCAGAAAATTGTTGAAATTAAAAAATATTTTGGGATCCACATATGTTTTTTTTTGGTTTACAGTGGAATAAAACACCAAAAGCAGAAGCAATTACTAAGTCTTAGCTTATCCCACACAGAAATCCTTAAATGGCCTGGACAAAATTATTGGCACCTTATAGAAGTAGTTGGAAATAATTAGATTTCAAGCAGGTGATTCTCTTTCACTTTGGAATTGAACTCACATGTGGTGAGTTGCAGATGCCTGCAATATAAAAATCACTCATTCAACCAGTTTGAATAGAGAAAAGGACTCATTCTCCTGTTTTGTATCAGTGTGTACCGCAGTGAACATGGCGAAAAGAGACAGCCACAGAATTGTCTGAGGAGGTCAGACAGAAAATTGTAGCCAAGCATGGACAATCTCAAGGCTACAAATCAATCTCCAGAGACCTTGATGTTCCTGTTTCCACCGTACATAATGTTATCAGGATGTTTAAGGCCCATGGCACTGTAGCCAACCTCCCTGGATGTGGCCGCAAGAGAGAACTTGATCGAAGATTGCATCGCAGGATTGTTTGAATGGTGGAGAATCAACTCGATCAACTGCCAAACAGATTCAAGCTGACCTTGAGACACACGGTATGACTGTTTCAACTCGCACCATCCGTCGCCAACTCAATGAAAGGGGGTTATATGGTAGGAGGCCCAGGAGGACCCCACTGCTGAGAGAGAGACACGTAAGAAAGCCCGACTGGGGTTTGCCAAAACACACCTGAACGAGCCCAAATCCTTCTGGGAGAATGTCCTGTGAACAGATGAGACCAAATTAGAGCTTTTTGGTAAAGCACATTGTCTCCGTTTACAGAAAACAAAATGAAGCCTTCAAAGAAAAGAACACCTTCCCTACAGTCAAACATGGAGGAGGTTCAGTGATGTTTTGGGGTTGCTGTGCTGCTCACTGGGTGCCTTGTACGTGTGCATGGCATTATGAAATCTGGAGATTACCAGGCCATTTTGGAGCCCAGTGTTGAACCCAGTGTCAGAAAGCTGGGTCTCCGTCGAAGGTCGTGGTTCTTCCAGCAGGACAATGACCCCAAACACACTTCAAAAAGCACCCAGGAATGGTTCAAGACAAGACGCTGGACTGTTTTGAAGTGGCCAGCAATGAGTCCAGATCTAAATCCCATTGAAAACCTGTGGAGAGATCTGAAAACAGCAGTTGGGAGAAGACATTCAAATCTGGGAGAACTGGAGCAGTTTGCACAAGAAGAATGGACCAAACTGCCAGTAGAGGGGTGCAGGAAGCTCATCCATGGCTATAGGAAGCAGTTGATTGCAGTTATTTTGACCAAAGGCTGTGCTACCAAATATTAAGTCTAGGGTGTCAATAATTGTATTGCCATTTCTTTTCATTTTCTGATTTAAAAGAATATATTAAATTCTGAATCAAAAACAAAGGTTCTGTTATATTAACAGAGAAATAAAGAATTGTGGAGACCAAATACTGTACTGTTGTTAATTTCAACTTATGTTTAGAGGAAATTGTGAATTATTTGAAAAAGTGTAAGGGCGCCAATATTTTTTGCCATGACTGCATATTAAAACTGTGAGTGGCAGCCACCTTGAATGACATGAGTCATTGATTTCGAAATGTAGCTACAAAAATGTTTCTGTGAGGAAAAAAAAGGTGCTCACGGACAAGGGGGCATGATGAGAAGCTGTAGGGGGACAGATTCAGGAGAGATGTGAGGGCGTACTTCTTCAGATTAAGGGTGGTGGATATCTGGAATAGTCTTTCAGCGGAGGTGGTGAGGCCAAAAATGGTGGTGGCGTTCCAGAATGCATGGAATAGGCATAGGGGAATCTTGGAGAAAGGGAAGGTTGGTGGTGAAAACGTTGGAGATCAAGTAGGATCTGCCTGATACTATAAGCAGACTACGTGAGCCACTTTGCCCTTACCTGCTGGCAAATTCTGTTTTATGTAATAGTATCTGAGAAAACTAAAATACACTGAGTATTTATTTATTTATTTAGCTTTTGTTAACCAGGTAGGTACACTAGACAAGACAATTGCCTATTTTCAGAGTACGACCGGAGAGTATGGAATAATAGATTTAGGTATATCTGACGACATTGTACAAATTAGACATGTTACATTTCATGTGAGGATACAGATTCAACACAGACATAAGAAACATAAGGCATAGATTATACAGTATTAACATAACAACATAAACACCTTATGGAAGCCAAGAGCAGTTCCAGGAGCACAGTATTGAAATCCTTCAGATGTGACACTATATACAGCTTAGCAACCTCTTGGAGTCTGTCTCAGTTGTCCAGGAGTAGCTCCAGAGCAGAGGAGTGCTGTGATGGATCAATTCACGGAGGTTTGGGGCAGTCACAGGCCAAGGCAAGTTTGAGATGGTTCCCTAGGAGGAACGGAGACACATCTGTGAGTGTGCGACATGGACCTGGGCAGGGAAGGAGTTCCACAGTCTGGGGCGATGCAGCAAAGTCCCGCCCACCCATTTGAGTCTGTGTAGCCAGTGTCTTTAGGGGAGCCTGTCCTTGGGACCTGAGGGAGTAGGAGGAGGAGATGGACGGGACAAGAAATTTCGCAAGCCCTGGAGGGGTGCCAGTGCCAAGGACCTTTCCAGTGAAGCACCCTAAGATGAAGTCTGTGTGGTTAGTGGGTGAGAGCCAATTTGACCTGCTATAGAGGTCACAGTGGTGAGTGAGATGGGGGGCAGCCAGTGCAAAGCGGCAGACATTATTGTAGGCTGTGGACCACCTAGTGAGTTGGACTTTGGATGAGTGGGCAAACGAGGAGCCCATAGCAGAACGAGGGTAGGAGCACCTCTCTGGCAAGTGCAGTCAGAGCTGCCGGAGTAAGAGTACTTTTTGCTCTGTATACCAGACCCAGTTTGCAGTTTACAGTCTTGCAAGTATTCTGAATGTGGCGGCCAAGGTCAAGCTATTTAAAGTTGTCAGTAACTGGGATCTTGACCCCGTCAACACCAAAACCACACAGTGGAGCAGGGGTGGCCTTAATCTTGGCCTGAGACCCAAAGAGCATAGCCTGGGTTTTTCTGAGATTTAGAACCAACTTATGTGACAATATCCAGGATTGGATGTTTCTCAAGTCCTCTCTCAGGTGGTGATTTATGACCCCTATCTCAGGGAGTGAGTCAGGATGACCAGGTCATCTGCATAAAGGATAGGCTTGCAGGGATGGCAGCAGCCGGGGTTTGTTCCGATATGGAGAAAAGCAGGGGGCCCTAAGGCGGAGCTTTGTGGGACACCTGTGGTAACAAAGATAGTGTCCGAGAACTTCTTCCCATACTTAACAAGTTGCTGTCTGCCACTTAGTTGGAAAATCAGTTGAGCACCTCAGGTGATAGACCATAGGAGCTGAGCTGGGTGGAGAGCATGGTGTGATCAACAAGATCAAAGGCCTTAGCGAGATCTATAAAGATGGCTCCAGAGAATTTGCTTGGTCCATAGCCACTCTGATCCAAGATGAGACCGTGACAAGGGCAGAAGTTGTGCTGTGCCTTTCCAAAGCCATGCTGCTCAGGGGACAACAGGTCATGAGACTGCAGTATTCCAAGAGTTGCCCTGCCACGACCTTCTTGAGAAGTTTGCTGACCACTGACAGTATGGATATTGGACAGTAGTTTTCTGTGAGTTTGGGGTTTTCTTGTTTAAGTATTGGGACCACCTGGCAACTTTCCATACTTCCGGAATGATACCTGATGACAGGGACAGATCAAGATGTGGGTTACCATGGGGGCAGTCTCACTGGCACCAAGACTCTGAAGTTTCGGCTTCAATCCATCATGTCCAGCAGTCGAAGTGGGAGAGACCCGAGAGCAGTCTCTGCACCTCTTGCACCGCCACCACCTTGAAAAGAAGGGGCGGGTAAGATGAGGATGGTGCGGCCCATTTTTCACCCTTCTCCCCTCCAACATGGGGGAGTGATGAGGTAAAGGTAGATAGGTCCAAGAAGGATTGGTTGAATGCATTTGCGATGGTCAGGGAGTTATTGCAACTGGTACCATCAATTATCATATCCGAGGTCTCACCACTCGGGGTCCCACTGACTATATTCTTAATGTTTCTCCAGAACCTCCTTGGGTCCTAGCTGTGCACAGCAGCAGATTTGCAAATTCTCCTTTGGCTGCCCTGCTAGCCTTCTTACACTGATTTCTGAGTATCCTCTACTGCAGAAATATGGCCTGTTCCACTGCGGGCCTTGAATTTTGCCCAGCACTTCATCTCTGTACTTCATAAGGGTTAGCAGACTGCCCTGTAGCCACTTTGTCGCCGAGCCCCTGACCCTCTGTTTGATGAGGGGGGCATGTTTATCGTGCAGCACCCTGAACGCAATGAGGAAGTGACTGGCTGCTGATGAGGAGTCCTGTGCGTTCCATACTGCTGACCAGTCAGCGTGCTGGAGATCAGCATGTAGGAGCCAAGATCAAACCTTGAGTAGTCTCGGACCTGGATAATTTTATGTGGGATTTTCAGAGAAGGAATCTTCCACACCCTGTACATGGGGGAGTGGTCTGAGATGGAGTTAGAGAGGATGCCTGATGAGCTGATCCTCTCTGGTCGATTTGTCATGACCCAGTCCAGGAGAGGGCTCCCTCCACCATTGGGTGGGCATCTAGTAGACTCCTTAATAAGTTGCAACAGGGAGAGACCAGCAAGGAGTGGTTCATATGCTTTGGAGTTGCAACCAAGCCAGTTTAGGTTGAGATTACCTAGAATAATTATTTCATTATGTCAGGTCACAGCACCTACAGTATCCAGGAGGATGGACAGCCCCTCGGGGGGATTGTAGGTGAATACAACATGTATCTTTTTGGTCTTCCCGAGCAACAGCACTGTATGCAGGAACTCGCAAGGGGACTGCACAGGTTGAGGACAGGGTAGCACCAACAAGTTAAGATGGCTTTTATAATAGACCAAGATGCTACCCATCTTCTTTTTTTCCTGGGCGATCAAGCCTGAGGAGGTCATAGACCAGGAGGGCACATGCAGAGTTTGGTGTGGTGGATTTAAGCCAGGTTTCTGTCACTCCCAGAATGTCAGGGGTGTGGTGGGTGACCCAAGCCAGTAGTTCTGCCAGGTTGGGCAGGATGCTACCAATACAGAGATGGGCTATTTTAGCCTTTGACCTCATCCTGCCCAGAGCAGCAGGGGCCGTTTGGCAGGAGGCCAGGGTTTAGCTCGATGTCACCTGATGGTGCTTTTGGGGAGGCAGTATGGTGCAGTGGTTTAAGGCTTTGAGCTGCAAATCTGGTGACATTCACCAGACCTGGTGTTGAATCCCACAGCTTCCACTTATGTACTGTGTAACCCTGAGCAAGTCACTTAACTTCCCCGTGCTCCCAGGTCACTCCTGTAAAAAAGCTTTCAGCTTAGTGTGCTACTCCTGGTTAAACAACTAAAATAAATAAATAAATAAAGGTCACCAGGAGTACCCATAGGAGATGTTTTAGGAAGGGAGCCATCCCTGGTGTGTACCCTGCAGCCATATCTCCTAACCAGAAGTGCATGGCACCGAAAGCACCTCGGGTCAAGACTGCAGAGAACCCAGGAAGGGGGTCTGCCTTCTGCTAATAGGTTGGAGAACGTGAAATCGGTTTCCGTCAGCGGGGAGCAAGTGCCCCATGGTTCACCCGCTCTAGGGACATCTGCATGAATATACCAGTGGATGCCAAGGACAGTGAGCATACCACAGGCTAGTGTGCACCCGAGTGGATGCAGCGGTATTCGCTTACATAGGTAGTGAGGGTTCCCCATGTTCATGCCAGTGATAGACTGACCAAGGGGAATGGTCCAGAAATCGGTGCTGGTCACTGGCCCCAACTCTGTGGCCAGTGGTGATTCCCACACCACTACCAGACACCTGATACCACCCTGTTTTTCAGCAGTGCCTACCTATTATTACCACCTGTCTATTCTCATCACAACAGTTCAGAGCTCATACCTCCAAGGGTACCAAACTAAGCCACTAAGTTGGTGAGCACCCGTGCTGTGTTGGTAGGCAGGTCACCTGTAACAGATTGGGGATTATAAAACAGTACAGTTCACAGGGATACTAATGCTGTTAGAGTAGTTAGAAATATAAGCCAGTGGACCCTCAACGCCCCACTAGATATAGCTGAACGTATGCCAGCCCCTCTGCAAACTGTACAGCCCTCTTAAAACAAAGATATATCTTACACCAAAGAAACTGCTTTAAATATTGTGTATTCTCTGCTACTAGTTAATGATTGTAACACAGGGTACTGTAGGAATTGATGGAACAAATTATGCTGATATTGTTTGTCCAATCAGATTACTTAGTGTTTGCTGTAATTGCAGCGCTAGATAGTATATCAATTTTTAGGTTAAGTTAGAGTTAGAGACTTTATGGTGCCCAAGATCCTGCCTATGGCCAGCGCCGATTGGTGCTGGTCTATTCAGGGGCGTGGCTATCGGCCATTTAATGGGAGAAGGGAACGGGGTGGGTGGGTTGAAAACCCCACGCTGCAGCAGCTCCTTCTGATGCTGCTCTCTCCAGCCCCAAACAATCCTCCCCCCCCCAAAGGCACTAGCGAAGTCCCGAACAATGTTCATAGATACATAGTGTCGGCAGATAAGGGCCTATGGCCCACCCAGTCTGCCTCATTTAGGTTTGTAAGTTCAGTTTATGTTTTCCAGGAAGTCTGCCTCTTACCCTGACCTCCAGAATTCCTTTATGTCTATCCCATGCATTCTAAATCCTGTGATTGTTTCAGCCCCACCACTTCCTCTGGCAGGGTGTTCCACTTGTCCACCACCCGTTCTGTGAAGAAATTCTTCCTCACGTTTCCTCTGAATCGTCCTCCCTCCAACTTCATCCCATGCCCTCTAGTCCTGGAACATCTTTTCACTTAAAAATAGTGCATTCCTGCACCCTGTTCCTCCCGTAAGATACTATGTCTCTATCATATCCCTCTCTCCCTCCTCTCCTCCAGGGAGTACATGTTCAGTGCCTTCAACCTGTCCTCATAGGACTTGTGATGCAATCCATGCACCATCTTTGTTGCCCTCCTCTGAACCTTCTCTACCCTGTCTATGTCCTTACGTAGGTAAGGTCTCCAGAACTGCACAGTGTACTCCAGGTGCGGCCTCACTAGTGTCTTGTATAGTGAATTATGACTCCCTTTTCCTGCTGGTGATGCCCCTGCCTATGCATCCCAGCATCCTATTTGCTTTACCTGCTGCCTTGTCACACTGTTTTCCTGCCTTGAGGTCATCAGAGATGATAACCCCAAGATCCCTTTCCTGCTTGGTGCATGCTATATCCTCACCCCCAACTGATGTATTGTGCTAGGTTTTGTGCCCATATGCATTATCTTGCACTTCCTTGCATTGAATTTCAACTGCCAAACCCCTGACCATTCTTCAAGTTTCTGCAGGTCCTTCTCATTCTGTATACACCCTCTGGTGTGTCTACTCTGTTACAGAGCTTTGTGTCATCAGCGAACAGTGAAATTCTGCCTCTAGGTCCTGCGTAATGTCACTGATGAAGATATTGAATAGTACCGGTCCCAGCACTGATCCCTGTGGTACCCCACTGGTCACTCTTCCCTCTGTGGAGTGACAGCCATTTACCACCACCCTTTGTGTCCTGCTGCCCAGCCAGTTACCTACCCACCGCACTACTGTCCTGCCCACACCCATATTCCCCAGTTTGTGCAATAGTCTTCTATGTGGCACAGTGTCAAAGGCCTTGCTGAAGTCCAGATAGACCATGTCCACTGCCCTCCCCTGATCCACCTCCCTAGTCACCCAGTCAAAAAATTCAATGAGGTTGGTCTGACATGACCTTCCCCTGGTGAAACCATGCTGCCTTGGGTCCTGTAGTCCATTGACAACCAGATGTTCCACCAATCTCTCCTTCAGTAGTGCTTCCATGATCTTCCCCACTACCGAGGTGAGGCTGACTAGTCTGTAGTTCCCCGCTTCCTCTTTGTTCCCACTTTTGTATAAGGGGACTACATCTGCTATCCTCCAGTCTTTGGGTACCTCCCCTGTTTCTAGTGATCGGCTAAACAGGATAGCAAGAGGTTCAGCCAACTCCTCTCTTAGTTCTTTAAGGACCCTGGGGTGCACCCCATCTGGCCCCATTGCTTTATCAACTCTTATTACTTCCAGTTCCTTCAGGACCCTTTCTCGTGTAAAGGGACTTGTGTCCATTTCTGCACCATTCTCACCCCTTGTACTCCATTCAGACCCATTACCCTCCTCTTCCTCAGTAAAGACTGAGCAGAAATACCTGTTCAATATGTCCGCTTTACTGTTGTCATCCTCCACACAGCCCCTATCCTCCCCCTTCAGTCTCACTATCCCTCCCTTTGCCTTTCTTTTTTCACTTATGTACCTGTAAAAGGTTTTGTCCCCTCTACCCACTGATTTTGCAATGTGTTCTTCTGTCTGAGCTTTGGCTTCCCTTACTGACCTTACAGGCCAAATGTTCGGGGAGGACCGCCCGGTTTACCAGTGCCTCAACCCCGAGGTGCTCGTTCCTTGTCCTGAAATGCAGGGGGAGCCTCTCACAAGAGCACCCGCTCCCTCCTGTGCGAAACAGTTCAGAATACTGTGTTGCAAAGATCTGGCTAGCCTTTTTGCTAGCCTTGCCCCAGGCGTCACCTTGTGCAGGAGCCTGTTGGTGCAGCTGCCTTTTCAAATGGCAGTTTGGCGCTGAAATTCCCCTGGGGCTGTATGTGGAAACAAAGGTGATGGCGTTTAGTGGACGGTCCCAAAAACCTGACCACGTTGGAGCAGCTCCTTCTGATGGTGCTCTCTCCAGCCCCAAATAATCCTTTCCCCCATAATAGCAAGGAACTGTAAGGCACAGTTGCAGTAGTTTTGAGAACAGGCCAAAAGTTTCATTTGTTCTTCAAAATGGTTGCTGGATAGATATCCCTTAGAGACAAGTACAGGATGACTCTAAAGGATATCAGAAATAAATTTTTGCTATAAAAAAAAAAAAAAAAAAAATTATATAATGAGAGATTTTGCTGACTAACACATCCTGCTGTTTTAAACTACTAACAGCGTGCTGCCAGGGTTGTTGCCATATCCTGGCCCAGCTGATGGTGCTCAGCGTCACAAACAGGATGTCTGTGCAGTGGGCAGAAAGAAGCACATGGATCATGTCACCATCAGAACTGAAGTACAGCATAATGTGCAGGGATTCTGGGCTTTTTTTGTTTTCTTTTTTCACTGATTTCTGTGTTTTTATTCATTCGTTGATTTATTGTGGTTACAGGAGGAGGATTTGTGCCACCTCCGCCATCTCTGGTGTCTGACTCTGAAACAAATCCAACTCCCCATCCGACGCAATGGAAGTAAGGTTTGCTTCTTTTTTTGGTGGTTCATTGAATGTTGCTACTAATTTCTTCCACTCTTAACATTTATGATTGGTGCAGATATTATTCTTAAGTCTTATAACTCATATTTTTCTGCTCTACCCAGCTGTCCTGAAACTTTTATGACATGTTTCATACTCGTCTCTACAAAGACTAGAGTGCTTTCTCAAGGGGGCCGGGCAGTTGAAAGTCCATTCTTTCAGCTGTGTTTTTTTTTTTTTAAACTTCATACTATATAAAAAAAAAAAAAAAAAAACTTTCTTGCAGTCTTTTAACAAGTGCAAAATCCATATTTATAAACCCAGATGGGGAATTGGGTAGAAAACCAGCAATCAAGGTAACTATTTCCTGCTGGATAGTCTCTTGCATTAGATTTTGGTATGAGAAAGCTGGTCATCAACCTCCTGAAGGGCTCGGGGCCCACTCTTGTAGGGGTACTGCAGTCTCTGTGGAAGCTGCAAGAGACATACCCCTCATGGATGTTTGCAAGGCAGCTACTTGGAAAACTGTACACACATTCATGAAGTACTACTGTCTTTATGTACAGTCCAGATCTGATGCCAAATTTGGCAGGGTGGTACCGCAGAGCCTCTTTCCTAAGTAGGTTCTCTGCCCACCTCTCAGTTTTGAACTGCTTTGGAATCTGCATATGTTACTGATGTTAAAGGACTACTGGGGTGAGAGAAAAAAACAAATTGCTCACCATAGTAATCTTCTTTCTTCCAAGGGTCCTTTAGCATCAGAAGCTCCAGTCCTTCCTCCCGTTCACCTTTTAGGGAAAGGACTCTGTTTTCAGTTTATTAATAAAATATGTCTATCTTAAGATAATAGGCTTTGAGTTGTTGAAATTGTGTTTTTAAATTTTTGACATTTGCAGGTTTCTTTTTTGAATCATGTTGGTTCATTATCTGGGCATGTGTCCATCCATCTCTGAAAAAATTCTGAGGTACTTCAGTCTGTTTCCTCTGAGCACATTCTCCTCCTACATTCTGATTGGCTAATTCCCTAAGCTCATTATCAAAGGCCACACCTCTGGGGCAGCTGCACCCAGCCAGCTAGATGCATATGTTACTGATGCTAAAGGACCTGTTGGAAGAAAGAAGATTACTACAGTGAGTAATTTTTCCTTCTCACTGGGAGGGGACCCAGAGGAAAGGTGGACAGACCAGTGCTTGGAGTAACAGACATTACTGCAAGCCCTCCCATAGTGGAAAGAGGGAGACAACCTAAGGGAAAGGTTCCTTTCCAGTAAGCATCTCCATCAGTGATACAACAGATGCATCACTACTGGGGTGGGGTGCTCCCAGGATCACACCACTCACAGTACCTGGTCAAGTGCAGAGTCGCTTCAGCGCAAAAACCTTCTGCAACAAAGAGCAGTGTTCCGGGCCCTGCAGGCTTTAGCCCCATTTACTTATTTAACTTTACTTAACCAGGTAAGTACACTAGACAAAACTTTGCCTATTTTCAGGTACGACCCGGGAAAGTACAGGAAAATTTACACACAAAACACATTTTGGACAACATGGTACATAATAGTGGGAGGATTACAAGTCATAGGACAACGTGGTACAAGTTAGGAAATACACAAATGTCACACGCAGAACATCTTAATTTAGAAAACACAAATGCAGGTCATAAGGCAACTTATTAATTAGAGTAAGTACAACAGAGTGAAATGGCGTGTGCCAGATTGGTGCAGTACAAGGCAAGGATTAGTGGCAGCAACATAAGGGCCAACACTTGTATGTGAGAGCTGAGTCCAGACAATTTATCACGGGGGTTTTTTGCACCCACAGGCCGATGCGAGTTTGAGATGGTTCCATAGGGAGGAACGTAAGCAGCCCTGGGAAGGGGCAGTACGGGTCTGGTCGGGGAAGGTTTTCCATAACTTGGGGGCACACACTGCAAATCCCTTTCACCCATTTGAGTCCTGGTCACAGGTACCTTGAGTGTAGCAGACCCCTAAGACCTAAGGTGGTAAGAAAGAGGAACAGTTTGGACAAGCAGGTTTGCCACCCCTGAAGTGCCAGTGTCTAAGGACCTTCCTGTGAAGCAACCAAGGACAAAGTCAATATGCTTGTGGGAGAGAACCAGTTTAATTTGTTGTAGAGATCACAGTGGTGAAGTGAGCGAGGGCATGGGCGGCGACAGACATTATTGTAGGCAGTCGACCACCTAGAGAGATCGACCTTAGGTGGTGCTGGCAAACAGGAGCCCATAGCACAGCAGGGGAGAAGCATACCTGGCAAGTGCACACGTAGCCGGAGTGAGGTTATTTTGCTCTATAGGCCATACCCAGTTTACAGTTGACAGTTTTGCATGTGTTCTGGATATGGCGGCCAAGGTCTAGCTCGGCAGATGCGTTACCCCAAGATATTTGAAATTTTCTGTGATTGGGATCAGACACCCTCTTTCCGGAAACACCGAAAGGCACAGGGAGGCCTTAATCTTAAGCTGGGACCCAAAGAGCATGGCCTGTTTTTTAGATTAAGGACTAGCTTATGGTTCCGGATCCATATCTGGATATTACTTAGGTCAGCACTCAGGTGGCAGGTGCAGGGCAGGGTGTCACAGGTCAGAACAGACAATATCACAACCATGTGTTACATAAACAAACTGGGAGGACAAGGTCCAACACCCTGTGCACAGGGGCAATGGAGATTTTGAGCCTAGCTTACTTACAGAAAGCTTCACTGCAAGCTATTCATCTCTCGGGCAATGACAACACCCTAGCAGATGCAATCAGATCAACCAATCCCATCATGAGAGGACCCTGACAAGCAGATGTTGGAGGTAGTGATCAGAAGGTGGGGCACCCCAGAGAATAGATTTTTGTGTCCTGAAAACCACCACCTGTCAGCAGTATTATTGAGCCACCAGCCACGGGTACAGTACTGGATGCTCTGCCTCTAGACTAGTCAGGAGGCTGCTATAGACCTTCCTTCTTTTCTCTGATCTTCAGGGTTCTGATCAAACTCTGATCCCAGCCAGCATCAATGATCTTGATAGCACCAGATTGGGCAAGGCAGCCATGGTACTCTCTGCTGCTCTCCATGTCTGTGGAAAAGCCAATACGCATTAGAGGCAAAACCTATTAACCTCCAGCCAAGAGGGGATCCTGTACCTGAACCTCAAATTCCTCAGGCTCAAGGCATGGCTCTTAGGAACATGCAAGGTTGCATCTCTGAGATTTCTGAATGTTTTTACGAGGTTACAGGAAGTCCTATACCAAGAAAATCTATGCTTCAAAATGGAAAGGGTTTTCTATTTGGTGCTCCACCAGTGATGTGGCATGAGAACAAGCAGGGATTCCAGCACTGCCTGACTATCTTACCCATCTGCATTCTCTGGGCTTGCAGACCACCACTTTAAAAGTCCACCTGGCTTCAGTGTTTGCTTACAGCTGGAAAGGGTGTCTGTGGTATCCAATCCTATTTTCAAAAGGTTCTTCAAAGTTGTTTGTGCTTCCTTTTTCCATTTATGGCTAATCCAGATTGACTCTACAGTGAGGCGAGTGGCAGTATTAAACTGGTGCTAGCAGTCTAATGTTCTATATATTACTTGTTTTACGCCGAGCACAGCTCCCAGGTGCAGGTCTGAGTAATTTTACTTGGTTTTATTTTTGTTGTTGTTGCATAGATGCAGATCTTCGAGAGGGCTCTTGCAGTAGGTAATTACTTTGAGGTATGTGCCCCCTGGTGTCAGGAACACATGGAAACTTTAGCCAGCAGTGTCTGATGCGGGGCCGCCCACCAGATGTCATGTGGCTGACGTTGGCGTGACCTTATATAGTGGCAGTCCCCACACCTGCCTTCCATTTCTTTCCTGTCATTGACCGGATCAGTCAGACTTTGCAGAGATCGTATGCTGCAGTTCGACGCTATCTCGGATGGTATCCACAGGGCCCCATGTTTACTCTTGACCAAAGTAGACCTACATTCTGCGGCAGGACCTCATACTTTCTGCAGCAGAACAACTTGATTCTGTGGCAGATAAATTGTGGCTAAACAGCATACCTTCTAAGGGATTAAGTCTTAGTTAACCCTTTGACTGCCTTCATGCAACCGGCTACGGTACACAAAGTGGAACAGCAGGCCAGTTAACAATTTGTAGTCTTATCACAAATGTTAAGCGGCAGTAACCCAAACCTGGCACAGCCATGGGCATCAGTGTTCTCTTTTAATGAATATTCCCTCCCATCCCGAATTTCAAGGCTCATCTGCTCTTTTTCTGGAAATTGGTGGCCTTTGCTGTTCTCTTAGGTTATAATCGGAGAACATGCACACTTGGCTAAAACTACACAGAAGGCAAAACCTGCTTGGATTTCTTCTGGTTTATATTTAGAGTTGTAACCCCTAGGTGGTGCTATCCCAAGGGCTACTACCCCTGCCTGCTTGACTAGTTGCAAGTTAAGGGGCCTAGGTTCTGATACGGGTGCCGCCACCCGGAGGTCAGGGTTGGTAGTGGTCAAGCTGACCTGGGCACAGCCCTCCGGGACACTGTAACCCCCCTTTTCACCTTCTAGTGGCCTGAGCAGTACACAATAATTACATTCACAATGACCCCTATTCATTAGGCAATTACCCATACTGTTTGTGCTTACCACCAGGGCTGGTTCCTCTAGCTTGACCCTGGGGACCCCTGCAAAACAAGGTTAAGCACAGCAAATAACAGTACAATACTCTTGGTACAAACTGAAACTACAGTTGGGTTAAATACAAAGTTAAATCTCATTTATTCAGAGGACTTGAACAAGGAAGGGGCGTAATCAGGTTGATTTGCTTAAAAGCTATATTAATCAGACAGTTATGCATGCAGTTCAAGTCCTACACAGTTCACACTCTGGGTACCCAGGTAAGGAAAATGGTGACTAGCCAGGAAGTTGCAGCTGGTTGGGGGCCTATGATGGAAGAAGGCAACATGCACAACACACACTATTTGTAATCCGAGCCAGAGGGCTCAGTTTGTGAGAAAGAAAAGGCAACAAGCCAATCTGATGACAACACTTTTAGATTTGGCTGTTGTTGCAGGAGCTACCCTGATGTTTACTCACGATACCCAATACTGGACGCAGGCAGGGCCGAAATCAAGACTGCAGGCTGTTGAGCTGGAATGCCCAGAGAAGCGCCCACGAAAACAGGTGTCATTCCTGTTCAAGGCGTTGAGCAGGGGACTGATCCCCAGGTCGGTCTCGTCGATGACTTTCTTTGGCTGGGCCAGTGTAGTCTGGCCCAGGCAAACGGAAATGGATACGGACTCAATCCTGTGGAGCTGGATACAGCCTCCAGCAAGCAAAACACAGTTCAGACATACACTGAGGCACCAAATCACGACCCACTATAAGCACACAGCACCTTCACATGTAAGGAACTTCCACTGTACCAGACAAATGGCTCTCCGGTCACAATTAAAGAGTCTCTGCACAATCCGAGTTCAGAGGCAACTGGAAGTCCTACAGGCCGATTATGCTTCAGCAAATCTTCAGTGGTCTACAGGTTAAAGCCTGGTCACATTTCAGTGGCTTAATTCGCTTCCAAATTCGGATCCAGTCCAGGAATAAAAGCACAAGTTCCCTGTCAGGAACAGCAGGCAGGCATGCAGGCCAAATTTAGGGTTTTTCCACAGTTCTCCGCATGAATCCACTATGGATTGCTGCTCTAACTATCTCGAATGGTTACCTCTTCACTTCCCAACTCAGATCTAACTAAAACTGTAAGCAGTGTGAGACTTTCCTCAAGATCCAAAAGGTTTGGTTGGCTGATCTGTGTGTCAGTCACAATATGGGCTCCCCTCAAAGTTATTTTAGGCACCAAAAGCCCAAAACTACAATTCCTACAAGTTTTTGCCCCACCAAGCCCCTGTAGGCAGGCTCCATTTTAGAGTCCCAAATGTACTGATTGGCCCATTCTGCAGTCCAGGACCAAGACGATGGAAACAAACAGAACTGTCCATGCTGCAAAGAAGGCAGGTTAGAACAAACTGCAATATTATTACTACTCTAACAAATGATCAGCAAACAAGTACATCTTCTAACAGAGCTCCCTCTCAGATTAATTATGACTGCAATCCAGGCAGTTCTTAAAGAGACAGTACACAGAGGCTATATAGGCACTCGCTGGCAATACATTTAAACTGCTAAAACACAGGACACCAGCCTGACAGTGAGCATTTAGGCGAGCTCAAAGACTTTTCAGCAACCCCCATTTGTAGAGGGGTTACACAGTTAGCAGATACAAAGAGACTCAAACTTGAAAGCCATTTTTATTCTGATTCTGATCAATGTTCTTTTAGATTTTTTTAAACTAGGAATACCCTAACTGCCTTCCAACAAACATGCTGAGTGTAGTGTGCAAATCTGTGTGTTGGGGGTGGGAGTGGGGATTGTCTTCCTTTAACAGTGAAGGAGGGTGTAACTTACAGTGTCTGTAGGATTTGACTCCTGATTTTTCTTTTGGGAGATGCACTGAAAAATGCAAGCAAGTCATTCTTGTTGAGCTGAAATAACCTTGGTTAGCATGTCCTCTTTTCATAATTCATGGGGTTGTGGTGTTCTTCAGGCAGTGACCCTCATTTTGCTTGTGGATACAGTAGCAGCAATCATGCTCTCCATGGAAATTTTTTCCTTACCTGCTTGCTCCAGTTCTAGTATACCATGGTCTTCAATTCTGCTGCAGCTGGGCAACTTTACCCTCCTTAAGAATTGAGCTTGATGCGACCACTTAGGTTGCAGGTTCAGAGCTGCCAAGAAATTACTCTCACATCTGCAGGCACAGAACTGCGACCCACAAATCAAAACTGTGATGCCAGCCCTAGGTTTCTGCAGTCGGCTTCTCCTCCAATACCTGTCACCACACTGAGATTGATTCCACCTCCATGTGCACCAGTGAATCTTCCCACTTCTGACTACAGCTCACCTTCCAGTTCTTCCTTCCAAATTCATCTTCCAAGGATTCAGCATGCACTGTGAACAGCCTCACAATGAAAAATGAACATGGCTGAGCTAGCCACACCTACACAGCAGCAAATCATGACTGCTGTGGACCTAATCAAGCTCTGCTACTCTTGTGTCAGTCCCCCCACCCTCCCACACACACACACAATACTGGTTGGAAGGAGTTATGTAACAAGAGCCAGCACGAGTCAGGATACCATGCGGCCTCTAGTTTTTCGGCTTTGTAGTGGGCGTTATCAGTTTGCTGCCCCTTCTAATGAGCATGTATGCTATGGCATACTTAACATATCAATGGCTGTGCCCTTACTTTGTGTGATCACATAGCATAGCTAGCATTTCTGTGGCTGTGTGGCTGGTCTTCCAGATTTCTGTGGCAAGCACTGATTTCTGTGGTCAGCCCTGATTTCTGTGGCCATTGCTGCAACCACAATATTGCAGAAAATATGAGGCCCCGAGTATCCATTTCTTTTCTTTCAGTTTTCAGTATTTTATTTTGTGCATATCCTCTAACATAGAGTACAAGGACAAGTGTGCTTTGTCCGGTGCATAACTACTGCGCAAGTATTCACACCCGCTCTGCTTCTTCTGCCTAGGCCTGGAGCACAAGGTCGAGGACTGTGAGGCCTGCTCTAGTATCAACCTGGCCACACAGAAGCACCGCTAGCAGGCCCTCAGGGCTCACCTTTTTGAAGCAACGAATGGCCATCGTGGAGAAAGAGCTCCAAAGGTTGCATAGCACTTCTACCTCACCCACTGACTCTAGGCATGAAAAGGTGAAACATCGGGACCAGAACCAGTCCCATTCTTGCCCGAGGCCACCTGTGGCCCCTTGGATGAGTGGCGGTCTACTTCGTTGGCTGCTGCGGCCCATCCTGCCCCACCTAAGGAGCAGTCCTCTGGCCCCCCCTGCCACCACAGTTCTGGTGGCTACAGGAACCTTGACCTTGGTTGAGGTCTCGGCCGTGCCTAGGTCCATCTCTACCGGAGGGTCTTCCCCGTCGAGTGGAGCCATTAAGTTGCTTGTCTAACCCCCTGATGAGCGCCCAGCTCAGGCTGTTGTGTTGGGCTCTAGGCACTCTAGAGCCTGCCCGACATAGACCAATAAGTCAAGCGTCGACCATTGAGACGTTCGCTTGGTCGTCTCGGCTAATAAGTCACCCTACCGATCTGACATCGGGCTCTGGTGATGGACCTGACGATTCCCAGCTGCTGGATCTTCCTCAGCCTTCTTCGGAGGGTTCTCTCACCAGAGGATGTGGTTCGCTCTCTCCCTCTCCTATTGACAGAGGGATGGGAGAAGAGGGACTTCCGCAGGTGGCTTCTTTCTGAGTTCACCTCAGGATCCAGGGTCGGGAGGGTGGTAACCCAGATGGTTTAACATAGAAACGTAGACTTTGACAGCAAATAAGAACAGCTTGGCCCACCTAGTCTGCCCATTTACCTACCTACAGGCTAAGCTGCAGATCCTATTTCTTCCTACCCCGACAAGAATTGCCTTATGTCTGTCCCATGCATTCTTGAATTCTCCCACAGTTTTAGACCCCACAACCTCGTAAAGAAGGCTGTTCCATGCATCCACCACCCTCTCTGTGAAAAAATATTTTCTCACATTGCCCCAGAGCCGTCCCCCTCCCCCCATTTTCAAATTGTGTCCCCTTGTTCTGGCACATCTTTTTCTGAAAGATGCTACCCTCTTGGACTTTGTTGATTCCACTGAGGTACTTAAAAGTTTCTATCGTGCCCCCTCCCTTTCCTCAATGGTATACAGTACATATTAAGCTCCATTAGTCTCTCCTCGTATGGCTTCTCTTGCAGACCCTGCACCATTTTAGTTGCCCTCCTCTGGACTGTCTCCATCCTGTCTATGTCCTTGTGGAGATGGGGTCGACAGAACTGGACGCAGTACTCCAGATGGGGTCTCACCAACTGCCTGTACAGAGGTATAACAACTTCCTGTTTTCTGCTGGTGATGCCTCTCCCTATACATCCCAGTATTCCCCCAGCCCTCCCTACTGCCCTCTCGCATTGCTTGCCAACCTTAAGGTCATCTGATATGATTACCCCAGGTCCCTTTCCATTTTTGTTATTTACTACCCCCACTGTGTAATCTTCCCTGGATTTATTTCCCAGGTGCATTATTTTGCACTTCTTTACACTGAATCCAAGCGGCCATACTTCTGACCATTCCTCCAACATTGTCAAGTCCCATCTCATCCTTTCGATGCCTCCTTGTGTATCAATCCTGTTTCAGATCTTTGTGTCATCTGCAAAGAGGTTTCCAGCCTTCTACACTACCATCAGGGGCTTTCTTTGCTACCGGCAACCCCCTGCCGGATCGGACCCTTCGAGGGCCCTCTGATTTTAGTGTTCCACAGGGTCTGCTGTCTGGGCCTCTGGCACCGTTGTCACAGCCCTCTGCTTGACTCCATCGGGTCCTCCGTCATCCCCTTTGTTGGGTATCCCTGTCTGGCCTTCTGTCTGGTTACCTTCCATCGGGTTACCCTCTGTTGTGGTTCTTGCGCCTGGTTACCAGACACCTCAAGCTTCAGCGTATAACCCACCAGGATTCCTCTCATCAAGGTTTCGTACACCAGGGTATGCTCCTGCCTACCCCCCCCCTCACTGGGATACCCATCGACGCACTATCATGCGTTGGGTTTCCAGATGCAGGGCTTCGCCAGAGGCTGTTCCTGGCTTATCAGCCGCCTCTGCCTCCGCAGCCTGCACCCCAGCCTCAAGTGGATATCAGGTCTATCCTGCAGTCTCAGTGGTCAGAGACCAAGGCACAGCTCGTGTCAGAGCTGGGCAGTTGCCAGGCTCCCTAGGAATCTCTTAGGAGCCCCGATGTGCAGCTGGTGAAACACTTTCCCAGCCCTTTGCCTCAGAGCCAACACTGGTCCCTTCAAAGGAGCCAACATCTGCCCGCCTCTCAATAAGCCGACGCCAGACCCTGGGATCCCGCTCACCCTGACTCTCAGTCTTTGGATTCAGACCAAGATTCTGACTCGGATTCTTCCCCATCGGCAAGCTAGTTCTTTGAAACCCCATCTATAGGGGAGCCACAGCCTAAGGAATTCCCCAGGTCTGCCCTGGAGGACCTGTCATTCACAGACCTACTCCGCAAAATTACAGAAGTCTGAGTGGAAGTTTGATTACTAGGATCCGAAATGGCAGTGCCTAGTGGAGCACCTGGATATGCAGGAGGCAGCCCTGGTCTTTACCCCACCTTGGCTAGAGTCACATAAGGATCTCACATCGACCATTTGGGTGATGCCCTTCTATTCTGGCAGTAGCTAAGAAAATGGAATGCACCCATCATATACCAGAGAGGAAAATCCTCTCAGCAGGCACCCCAAGGCCAATTGTCATCACTGCGGCAGGTCTTTCATGACCATTCCTCTGCCGGGCATATGAGCACCTCCACTCTGATAAAGTCTTGGTAGCTAGATCAGTTTGGAAGGAAGTTTTACTCTTCCTCCACACTGGCCATGAGGGCTGTTTATTACATAGGCCACATGCTGGTCTGCCTAAAGTCCTTGTTTGTTCAGTTGGAGCAGACCAATGAAGCCCTTCCAGACTCTGAAACAGAATCCATCTTAGCAGATTCGATCCGCTCCGCCAATGTGGCCTGCAGACATTCCCTCAGGGCAACCTCCGATGCTGTCAACTCATTAGCAAGGCTGGCCACCATGGCAGTCAGCCTCCAATACTTTTCGTGGCTGAGCATGTCAAGTTTGGCTCAGGATGTGCAAACTGCCATCCAGGATACCCCTTTCTGGGGATCCGTCCTGTTCAGGGGTGATGCCCAAGATATTATTACCACCCTACAAGACAAATGTAAGGCACTTAGGTCAGTGCAAACCATGTACCAACCTAAATTTCAGGCAAAGAAGCCTTTCAAACAAGATGAAGTCTTGCTGTATTCTGACAAATTGCAGTGATGTCCAACCTTTGAACTGCCCCGGAGATGAAAGAGTTAACTTTCCATGCCAGGAATGGAATGCTGAGCTCGAGCTCGGTTGAGACTCTGTCTGTTGCTGTTTGAACTCAAACCGTCAGATTCTTTACTCCGCCTCACTGAACAGTCGCTCCGGACATTTCCTTTGCTTGGTTCAATTTGTCTGTTAAAGTACCGCTTTTTCTGATTTTCGACCTAATTTAAACCGTAACCTACCAGTTCAGTCTCTGTCTGTGGTTTTGTGAGTACTAGATAGGCTTATTTTTGTTCTTCTGTGTGGAACTTGTAAATGTGGGATCGGTTCGGTTTGAACTGATCAGGTTGTTCAAAAAAAGTTTATTCTGCTTTTAGATTGTGGTAACCAGTCCTTATCGGTTCTAAAAAAAAACAGAAAAAAAAAAAAAAAAAAAAACTAGATTTTATTCGATTTTCCACAACCGTCTTTATGGTCAGGAACCGATAAGGGTGTCTTACTCATGGATTGCCGTAAAAGGGTACATTTTTGTTAGGACTGGCCATGTCTGAGAAACCCAAAAGAAAAACCGGGCCCACTGGATTTCAACACTGTAGTGTGTGTGTGTGTGTGTGTGTGTGTGTGTGTGTGTGTGTGTGTGTGTGTGTCTGTGTGTGTAAGTCTTTGCTAAAGCTGATCCCCACACCACCTGTGTTTATTATCTGGGGTTTGACCACCTCGATTCAGACTGCCAGATTTGTAAATATTTTCGTGCAGCTACCCTAGAAAAAAGAGTTGGTAGGCTCAGGGAAAGGGAGGCCAAGAAGTCCACTGACCCGGATGGCCAGCCTGGTTCGGTTTCAACCGAACCAGAAGGAGTGCCCTCTGACCAGGGTAAAACTTCTTCAGGCAAAAGGAGAACTGACTCAGAGGAGCTGGTACTGGTTAAAAGAACAAGAAGGAATAAATCAGCTGGTGCGGATCCACAAGTTCTTTCTCCGACCGCTGATAAATAGCCAAAGCGATAAGGATTGGTCAGTCGCTATCTTTGTTCCGACTGAACCGGCACCATTAGGAAGGTGTTGGTTCAGTCGGTTCCCTCAGTTTTGGATTATAATTTAGAGGATTTTTATGAACCGGAGGAGGAGGAAGGAGAGTATGAGGATAGTGAGGGTGATTATGAAAGTCTGGATGTGCCCATTGACCCGGACATCTTCCCAGACAGACCTTCAGGGCGCCTCCTCTTAGGCTTTCAGAGTCCCCCTCCCATTTTCTGTTCTACAAAAAAGTGGCTGAAACTCTTCGGCTTCCTATGGAAGAAGCTGTGGACAACCAGGAGGAACCTGACTATGGTGAAATGATGGATATCCCAGAGTCTAGGAGGCTGTCTATTCCCCTTCATAAGCCCTTTGGGAAACAGACAATAAAAAATTTAAAGACTCCTAATTCTATACCTCCTGAGGACAAGAGGTATACTCTCTCAGGCTCAGATACGGAGTTCCTTACCCAGCAATGCAGCCATGTTGGGGTAGTGCAGGCTGCAGCCTGTGATAAGGCAAATATACCCTTGGCTTCACACCCCCCAGATAAGGACTCCAGGAGGATTGATGCCATGGCAAAGAAACAGTACATGGCAGCATCCTTGGGACTCAGGCAGGCTAATTATATGGCCTATACAGCTAGATATCAGAAGTCTAGATGGGACACTGTAATGGCTTTAGCTAAACAGGTCCCTGGACAGCTTGCCAGGAGCTGGAGCAGGTGGCTGCGGATGGTATTGAGGCATCCAAGGTGCAATTCCATGCTGCAGTGGACTCCAGTGATTCATCTAGAGTCATGGCTACATCTGTGGCCCTTCTGAGGATGTCTTGGCTCAGATGTACTAGCCTGTCTCAGACTAAGGCCATGGATTTTTGTGTTAGGGTAATTCTCTGTTTGGGAAGCAAACAGAGAACTATATGAAGAAAATGGATGAATACAGGACCACCTACAGCAGTGCTCAGGCCAAGGAAAGGCAAGCCACTCCTCAGAGGCAGCATTCCAGGGGCAGGGAAGGCCTTTTCATAGGCCTTTCTACCAAGCCCAGGCCTCCTCTTCTGCTTACGCTCATAGGGGGTTCTTTAGAGGGAGAAGCAGACGGGGTACAAGCAGACCTGCTTCCACCCCTCAGCCTAAAGACCCTGCCAAACAGGCACCCTGATGGGTTTGCCCGGGCTGATTCTCCACCACCTGTAGGGGGCAGGCTGGCTTACTTTGTCCAGGACTGGATGTCTTTAACATCAGTCAAATGGGTCCTGGAAGTAGTGAGCCAGGGACTGGTTCTCAGCTTCAAAAAATGTCCAAAGATGAGAACCAGATCCTTTCCACCTGCAAATCCTTCAGAGGCACTTGCCCTAGAGGCAGAGGTCTCTTCCCTCTTGGCTTTCAGAGCCATAGAGAGGTCCCACCCCACACAAAGGGAAAGGATTGTACTCAGGTATTTCTTAACCCCCAAAAAGACAGGAGAATGGCAGCCCATCCTGGATCTTAGATATTTAAGTAAGCACCTTTTAAGCCAAAGTTCAAAATGGTGACTCTGGGGAATAATTCTACCCTCTCTAAGGCCAGGGACTCACTAGTCTCCCTGGAGCTCAAGGATGCCTATTTCCATATTTTCATCAGAAGCTCCCACCGAAAGTGCCTCAGGTTCGAGCTGCCCTCAGGCCACTACCAATTCAAAGCAATGCCCTGCAGCCTAACTTCTGCTCAAAGGGTGTTTACAAAATGCCTGGAAGTAGAAGTTGCTTCCTATGGAGAAAAGGATCTCCATCTTTCCACACCTGGACGATTGGTTATAGTAGGCCAGTCTTCAGACTTAGTCAAGTCGCACTCTACCGATAACTCCAGCAACTGCTCACTTTCTAGGTTTCCTTCTGAATCTTTCAGAATCAGTTGTAGAGCCTGTGCAGCTCCTCACCTTCATAGGGGCAGAACTGGATGCAGTAAAGCAAGAGCCTTCCTTCCCTGGACAGGGCAAGGACCCTTATCTCACTGACCTCTTCATTCACCCCCAGGTGTCTCTCGACCAGCAAGGCATTTTCTGCAGCTCCTGGGACACCTGGCTGCCTCTACAGCAGTGGTGCAGGGAACAAGATTTCAAATGAGGGATATTCAATTCCACTTGAAAGTCTTTTGGTCTCAGAAAAGGACCCTCTGACCAAACTAATTCCAGTGACTCAACCCTGATCCAGGCTACAGTGGTGGCTGGATCAGGACAGTTTAAGACAGGGAGTTCCTTTTGTTACTCAGTCTCATTCTCTAATCCTTACTACAGATGCCTCCCTCTTGGGGTGGGGAGCACGCTTGGGAGACCTGACCACCCGAGGGTTGTGGTCTCTTCAGGAATCTCTGCTTCACCTCAGTTTATTAGAACTCAGAGCAGTGTTTCTAGCACTTCAAGCTTTTTCCAAGTCTGTTCAGAACAAAGTAGTTCAGATCAGGACAGACGATACCACCACAATGTGGTATATCAACAAGCAAGGGGGCACTCTGTCTACGGCCTTGTGCACAGAGGCAATGAAGTTATGGTCTCTGGCCTATTCCCTGAACACCTCTCTTACAGCAGTTCACCTCCCAGGCAAGGACAATGCCCTGGCAGATGCTCTCAGCAGGATATCTCGGGGCCATCACGAATGGTCCCTGGATCCCCTGGTTTTGAAGGTGATCTTCTCCAGATGGGGCACCCCACAGGTAGATCTTTTTGCAGCCTCAGACAATCACCAACTTCCTCTCTTTTGCTGCAGGCCCCCAGTGTTGGGCTCAGTCCCCCTGGATGCCCTAGTTCTCAATTGGGAAGGGAAGTTCCTGTATGCTTTCCTCCCCTTCCCTCTCCTGTTCAAGGTGTTAGTCAAAGTCAGGTCTCAACCCTGCAAGGTGATTCTGATTGCTTCAGACTGGGCCAGGCAGCCCTGGTACCCTCTCTTGTTGTCCTTAGCAGTCCACCTTCCCCTGTCTCTTCTCAGGCATTACAACCTATTAACATGTGCTCAGGGGAGGGTTTGGTATCCGAATCTCAAATCTCTCAATCTCAAGGCCTGGCTCTTGAAGAGTTGGAGTTTGCTGATTTGCACCTCTCTCAAGGTGTTATGGATATCCTAAAGGCTTCTCGGAAGCCTTCCACCAGAAATACTTAAAACTCCAAGTGGAAGAGATTTTCTATATGGTACTATGGGAAGCATATTTCCCAGAGTCTACTGGCCTGCTCACAGTCCTGGACTATATGGTTCATCTTAATAGCTTGGGACTCAGACCAGCTACACTAAGAGTGCATCTGGCAGCTGTCTCTGCCTTCCTTTCAGCAGGCAAGCTCTCTTCCCTTTCAGCCCATCCTGTATTTTCTAAGTTTTTCAAGGGATTGCTTCATACCAATCCTCCATTCAGGGACCCTGCCCCTGCTTGGGACCTTAATGTTTGCATTGCTCAGCTTATGCAACCCCCTTTTGAGCCTTTGTCTTCAGCAGAGCTTAAGTACTTGACTTGGAAAACTGTTTTCTTGATGGCCATCACTTCTGCCAGATGCATAAGTGAGTTACAAGCCCTGTCAGTGGAGCCTGATTTTATCTCTTTCCATAGAGATAAGGTGGTCCTCAGGACTAATAGGACGTTTTTGCCTAAGGTGGTTTCAGACTTCCACCTTAACCAGTCTGTCTCTTCCTGTTTTCTTCACTGACCATTCCTCCTCTGGGGAGAGGAGGCTGCACAGTTTGGATGTGAAAAGGCCCTTAGCTACTACATAGAGCGTACTAAGGGTCACAGGTTTGACTCCTCCAACTGTTCCTCACTTATGGTGAGATTGTAAGGGAAAACCTGCCAATAAGAGATCTATCGCCAGGTGGATTGTCTCTGCATTCAATTTGCTATGAAAACCAGGTAGGACTGCACCCTCAGGCCTGAGGGATCACTCTATCAGAGGTACAGCTGCTTCCTGGCTGCTGCCAGGGATACTCCTCTTAGAGATTTGTCAAGCAGCCACCTGGAAAGCGGTATACATTTTTACAAGCATTAGGACCAGTCCTCTTCAATGTCTTTATAAGTACATTGCAGAAGGACTGAAGGAAAAGTATGTCTCTTTGCAGATGACACTAAGATCTGCAACAGAGTTGATGCACAGGGTGGGGTGGAAAGGATGAGAAGGGACTTGGCAAGGTTAGAGGAATGGTCAAATGTAAGGCAGCTTAGATTCAATGCTAAGAAGTGCAAGGTAATGCACCTGGGAAACAAAAACCCAGGGGAAGAGTACACAATAGGGGGTGAGATACTAACAACAAAAATGGAAAGGGACCTGGGGTAGTCATATCAGATGACCTAAAGGTGGGCAAGCAATGTGAGAAGGCAGCAAGGAGGGCTGGGGGATACTGGGATGCATAGGGAGAGGCATCACCAGTAGAAAACAGGAAGTTATTATCCCTCTGTACAGACAGCTGGTGAGACCCCATCTGAGTACTGTGTGCAGTTCTGGAGACCCAATCTCCGCAAAGACATAGACAGGATGGAAGCTGTCCAGAGGAGGGCACTAAAATGGTGCAGGGTCTGCACCGAGGACATATGAAGAGAGACTTAAGGAGCTTAATATGTATAGCCTCGAGGAAAGGAGGGAGAGGGGGACATGATAGAAACTTTCAAGTACCTCAAGGGAATCAACAAAGTCCAAGAGGGTAGCATCTTCAAAAAGAGGTGTGCAAGAACAAGAGGGCACAATTTGAAGATAGAGGGGGCGGCTCAGAGGTAATTTAAGGAAGTATTTTTCACAGAGAGGGTTGTGGATGCATGAAATGGCCTCCGAGGAGGTTGTGGAGTCAAAATCAGTGGTGGAATTCAAGCATGCATGGGATAGTCATAAGGCAATTCTTGGGGTGGGGTAGGAAGAAGTAGGCTGCTGGTTAACTAGGATCTGCAGCTTATCCAGTAGGTAGGAAATGGGCAGACTGGGTGGGCCAAGCGGTCCTTATCGCCGCCAAATTCTATGTTTCTATGTTTCTATGGATATCCAGGCTAGGAGTGTTGCTCGGTTTGGCACAGCAGTGCTTCAGAGCCCATTTCCTAGGTAGGTTCTGTCCCTCCTCCTTGGAGGTACTGCTTTGGTAGCCTGCAGTTTGTCAGAATACAGCAAGACTTCATGTTTGAAGAAAAAATTACTCTCCTTAGTAATGTTGTTTCTTCTAATGGAGTCTTGCTAATTCTGACCTCCCCCCTGCCTCCCCTCTCAGAATCTTTGTTTTGGGATGTGGGTGGGCAGTAGCAGTGTTGGCACGAGACAGGTGCCCCACCCCTTATTTTCTCACCCCTTTAGTTTGGGTGGGTGGGTGGTGTTTGTTATTTTTTGGGTTTCCTGACTTGTCTTTGTTTTGGGACCAAAAAATCTGTTATATTTAGTAGCCAGTTAGCTAGTGTAGGTTTACAGCATCCACACAGGACACCCAGTGAGTATAGCTCTAGAAGATCTGACGGTTTGAGTTCCAACAGCAACAGACAGCCTCAACTGAGCTCGAGCTCAGCTGCCCATGCCTGGCATGGAAAGTTAACTCTTTCATCTCCGGGCAGTTCAAAGGTTGGACATCACTGCAATTTGTCAGAATACAGCAAGACTCCATTAGAAGAAACAACATTACTAAGGTGAGTAATTTTTTCTTTTGCCACCAAGGAAAAAGGCAGCCAAAACAGCAGCACCATTCAAACCTATGGCAACTGCAGACCTGAAGTATGTCACCTGGAAAACTGGTGGCTGTCACCTCTGCCAGGAGGATCAGTGAGGACTACATTTTTCATTTTGAAGGGATAAGATGGTCCTCTGGACCAATAGGAAATTTCTCCACAAAGTGGTATCTGATTTTCCTCCTGAATCAATCTGACTCTTCCTATTTTCTTAAAGAGAACTCCAGTTCTCCAGAAAATAAACTTCACTGCCTCAGTGCCAAGAGGGCACTGAGCCATTACACTGACAGAACCAAGGCATACAGACCAGGACAGACACAGCAGAGTGCCTACAACCTCGTAACCAGGCATTAATTCCCCAGTAGAAGCTTCCTTTGGGTGGCATAATGCACTTGTAACATGGCAACTGCTTTAAAGAGTGATTATTATTATTTTAATAAAATATAGAAATAAAATGTATGCGGTTTCAATATTTTAGTCTTCAGAAAGACAATATGTCACCAACACGGGCAATATTTATTATTATGCTTATGCTGCTAAACATACATAGGCATAAACAACATATGAAGTGTAGTATTACACATTTCACGTTTTTTCTCATTTCTAAATAGTTATTATTACGCTATATCCCATGACATTTACCAAGAAGACAGTTTTCCGTGGTGCCCAGTGCTGCCGCGCTGTATGCTGTGATGTATGCGGTTACATTTTTGCATAGGTTACATCGGAAAACATGCTACTGGTCTACAACTACGGCACTGTACTTTCTTTACAGTGCACCAAAACGGAGGCTTTTCTTTATCTTCATTTTAAACAGCCCACTCTGAATTGGTGCTTCTACAGCACTACTTACTGTAACATACGAATATACCAAGAAGCCAGCAGGAGAAGGCCATTTGGTCTATCATGACTGCTCATTGCAGTGTCCACAGCTTGAGCTAATGTCCCTGCCCTCCCTCCCCACTCCTCCCTTCCTCCCCTACCCATGATTCTTACCTTTCCTCCATGCCTATCCCAGCCTCTTAAAGCTGCCCACTGTCTTAAACGAGATGACCTCTTCCGCAGTGCATGCCAAGTGCCCACCACCGCCTCTGTGAAGAAGTGCTTCCTGACCTCCTCCTAAACCTCCCATCCTCCAGCTTAAGACTGTGCCTCATGTTATGGTTGCCACTCATTTTAAAGAAACTCTCCTTATCAACCTTATTATCCCTTTCAAGTACTTGAAGGTCCCAATCATGTCCCTCTCTCTCTCTCCTGTCTTCCAGGGAGTACATGTTCTGTGCTCTCAATCTTTCCTCGATGCCATGCTCTGCTTGACTGGCTGTCATGTTTGTAGCCCTTCTCTGGACCTTCTCTAGCAGTTTAATGTCCTTTTTGAGGTGTGGGCACCAGTACTAAACTCTGTACTCTAGATGTGGCCTTACCAGTGATCTGTACAATGGCAGTATAACCTCCTCTCTACTACTCTTCATCCCCCTGGCTAGTTGTGTCGGTCTCCTCCCTTGTTTCCTACAGTGGCGCCATATGTATCTCCAGATTCACACAGTTAGCCACGGACAGCTGAGAGCAAGAGGGCCACTTTCTTACGCCACGTAGAGCTCCAACATTTTATTTACTTCGGGGCTTTTACGCCCAAAGGGACAGCTGTCGGCAAAAGGGGCATTTTATTACCAGCACCAATATGGAGCGCATGCCTGTGAAATTGTACTGGCTTTTTTTTTTTTTTTTAGCACGCTCCACTTTTTAGAACATATTTGATTTAATACAGCTGAAAGCCTCTCTCACCCAGTGTAGCCCACGTTCAGCTATTTCATGCACTGCCGTTGCTGTAGTGTGTGGGTGATTGGTTCAAACAAGCACATGTTACAACTCGGACACGGCATTAATAATTTGGAGCGGGCATTATTTGGGAATTAATGCCGTGTCCAACTTGTGTCATGTACTCAGTTTGAACCAATCAGTTTACTCGTCAGACTCCTTAACTTTACCATGTTACACATTCATTGACGTTGCTGTTTTTGTCTGTCTCCTTGTTTAGTAGAACTGAAATTCATGTGAATGTATATTTATAAACAGTCTTGTTTTGTTTACAGTCCTGAATCTGTTCTTACTGCATACTTCCTGAGCATTACAAACACACCCAAACAGTGCAGTCACTCATGAGACAGTAGCTTCCTGAACTCCCACTGCATCATGACAGGCTAGACTGTGTTGTGGGTGTCCCCAAATCCAGCAAAGATGCAGTTGGAGCTGATCAAAGAATGTAAACAAACATGTGTTTGTGTGGTAACACCAGTATGTTGGGCAGTCTGTTTTTCACATTTTTAAAGAAAACAAGTCATGAATCAAACTACCAGCTACATCAGCAATCTTTACAGAATGCTAGCAATCATAAAATGTGTATTTTAAACTAGGGACACTGAGACCCAAGAGGGTTGACAGTGTCCCGTTAAGGTCATCAGAAAGGATAACTCCTAGGTCCCTTTCCTCTTTGGTGTCAGCCAGCCCCCCCCCCCAGCCTGTAGCTCTCCCCAGGGTTCTCTCTGCCCAGATTCATTATTTTGCACTTCTTTGCATTGAACCTCAGTTGCCACATCTCTGGCCATCTTTCAAGCTTCTCCAGGTCCCTCTTCATTTTCTGCATCCCTTCTGGAGTATCTACCATGTTGCAGATCTTGGTGTCATTTGCAAACAGGCAATTTTTCCTTCCAGCCCCTCTGCAATGTCACTAATGAAGACATTGAACGGGACTGGTCTTAGTACTGATTCCTGTGGTACCCCACTGGTCACCCTCCCCCCAGATTGTACCACATTTACCACCACCCTCTGTCTCCAGTCTGTTAACCAGTTCATAACCCAGTTCACCACCTTGTTTCCATGCTCAGACTACCCATCTTGTTAATCAGCCTTCTGTGTGGGGCGGTGTTGAAGGCTGCTGAAATCTAGATAGGTGAAGTCTACAGGCCCTCCCTGATTTTCCTAGTCACCCAATAAAAAAAATCTTTTAGATTCGTTTGACATGACCTTCGTGCTGTGAATTCGTGTTGCCTCAGATCCTGAGCAGTGCTGGATTCCATGTGTGCCACTATCCTTTCTTTCAGCAGTGTCTCCATAATCTTTCCCACCACTGAGGTGAGGCTGACTGGTCTGCATTTTCCCGCCTCCCTACTGCCGCTTTTGTGCAGTGGGACTACATGTGCCCTCCTCCAGTCCTCTGGAACAACACCCATGTTGAGTACTCTGTGAACAGAGCCACCACAGGTACTGCTAGTTCCTTAGCAGCCTCTAATATTCTTGGGTGGATGCTGTCTGGCCCGTGGCCTTATCCACCTTCAGCTTTGTGATTTCTTCCAGAACTCTCCACTGTGAATGGACTGGTGTTCACTTCTCCCCAACCCCTTTGCCTCTGCAACCCAGCTGTGGTCCTTGACCCTCCCTCCTTAGTGAATACTGAGCAGAAGTATTTGTTCAGTATTTGTGCCTTATCCAGATCCCCTCCTTACACTCTCCCTTCTCCTCTTTGAGCTGCACAACCTTCCGAGTTTTTCTTCTTTCACTGATGTACCTATAAAATGCCTTATCCTCTTTGTTTACAGACTGTGCTAAACCTCTTCTGTCTGCACCTTCACCTCCCAACAGCCTTCCCTGCTTCCCTTAGACATTCAAGGTACACCTCCTGTCATCCTCCCTTGGCTATCATTACATTTCCTAAACGCTGCCTTTTAGCCCTGACTTTGTCCCCGACCTTTTGGAGAACCATAGTGGTTTTCTTTTCCATTTGACAGCTATCCTGATGCATTGGTTTATCATCTCCATTATGGAGTTTTTTCAGTTTCTCCCGTTGTTCTTCTATTCCCTCTATAACCCTGCCTTCCCCAGGACTGATTGTATACTTATACCCTTTTCAGTGAAATCCGCCCTCCTGAAATCTAATACTCTTGGTCCTTGTGTGGTTTATGCGAGTCCATGTCTCCATGCTGAACCATACCATGTGGTGGTCTCTGGATCCCAGCTGCCCTTCTACCTGTATTTCTTCAATTCTGGTATCATTGTTCCATACCAGGTCCAGAATTGACTTGTCCCTGGCTGGCTTATTTACCAGCTGCCTGAGTCCCTGCAGGGGTTGTAGGATGTCTGTGCTTAGAAACATAGCAACATAGAATTTGACGGCAGATAAGGACCGCTTGGCCCACTTAGTCTGCCCATTTTCCTACCTAACAGATAAGCTGCAGATCCTAGTTAACCAACAGCTTACTTCCTCCTACCCCCACTAGGACTGCCTTATGCCTGTCCCATGCATTCTTGAAGTCCCCCACTGTTGTTGACTCAACGACCTCCTCAGGGAGGCTGTTCCATGCATCCACAAACCTCTCAGTGAAAAAATACTTCCTCACATTACCTCTGAGCGGTCCCCCCTCTTTCTTAAAATTGTACCCCCTTGTTCTTGCACATCTCTCTTTCTGGAAGATGCTATCCTCTTGGACTTTAATTCCCTTGAGGTACTTGAAAGTTTCTATCATGTCCCCTCTCTCCCTTCTTTCCTCAAGGGTATACATATTAAGCTCCTTTAGTCTTTCTTCATATGTCTTCTGGTGCAGACCCTGCACCATTTTGGTTGCCCTCCTCTGGACAGCCTCCACTCTGTCTATGTCTTTTGGAGATGGGGTCTCCAGAACTGCACACAGTACTCCAGATGGGGTCTCACCAACTGTCTGTACAGAGGGATAACAACTTCCTGTTTTCCTATGCATCCCAGTATCCCCCCCAGCCTTCCTTACTGCCTTCTCACATTGCTTGCCCACCTTTAGGTCATCTGATATAATTACCCCCGGGTCCCTTTCTGTTTTTACTGTTGTCAGTATCTCACCCCCCATTGTGTACTCTTCCCCTGGGTTTTTGTTTCCCATGTGCATTACCTTACACTTATTTGCATTGAATCTGAGCTGCCATACATTTGACCATTCCTCCAACCTTGCCAAGTTCCTTCTCATCCTTTCCACTCCATCTTATGTATCAACCCTGTTGCAGATCTTTGTGTCATCTGCAAAGAGACATACTTTTCCTTCCAGTTCCTCTGCAATATCACTTATAAAGACATTAAAAAGGACCGGTCCCAGTACTGAACCCTGCGGTACCCTGCTAGTAACCCTCCTTTCTTCACTGTGTACTCCATTTACTACTACCCTTTGCGTCCTGTTATCTAGCCAATTTTTTATCCAGGCTACCACCTTGGAACCCACTCCAAGCCTGGCTATCTTGTGAATTAATCTTTTGTGTGGGACTGTATCAAATGCCTTGCTAAAATCTAGGTAGGCCATGTCCACAGCCCCTTCCTGGTCTACTACTTTGGTCACCCAGTCAAAGAAATCTATTAGATTCATCTGACACAACCTTCCCATTGTGAATCCATGCTGCCTTGGGTCCTAGCCTCCACTGGCCTCTAGGTACTCAACAATTCTTTCCTTCAGAAGTGATTCCATCATTTTCCCTACCACTGAGGTCAAACTAACTGGTCTATAGTTTCCTGCCTCTGTCCTGCTCCCACTTTTGTGAAGAGGAATCGCATCTGCCCTCCTCCAGTCCTTGGGTACCACTCCATCCTCCCATGATTTGTTAAAGAGAGTAGTCAGCGGTGTCACTAGTTCTACCCTTAGTTCTTTTAGAATTCTTGGGTGAATCCCATCAGCCCCCATTGCTTTGTCCACCTTCAATTTTATTAGTTCTTTCAGAACCCTTTCTTCTGTAAATGGACTGGTATCGACCCCAGTCTTCAGAGTGTTTCTCTTGTTTGGTTTAGGTAACTCCCCCTCCTCTTCCTTTGTGAATACTGAGCAGAAATATTCATTCAGTATCCCTGCTTTTTCACTGTCACCCTCTACCCATATTCCTTCCCCTTTATTAAGCTTCAGTATCCCTCCTTTGGTCTTTCTTCGCTCCCTAATGTACCTATAAAAGGTCTTATCCCCCTCCTTAACAGAATTGGCTATCCTTTCCTCGGTTTGGGCCTTTGCTATTCTGACTGCCTTCCCAGCCTCTTTCTGCTTTAACTGATAAAGTTCTCTGTCCTGCTCCTTCTGTGTTTCCTTATTTCCTGAATGCTGTCATTTTCTCCTTAACCTTCCCTGCCACCTCTTTTGAGAACCATAGCGTTTTTTTTCCCTTCGTTGTGTTTTATTGATTTGCTTTACATAAAGGCTTGTTTCCTCTGTGGTGGCTGTTTTGATCACTCCCTATTGTTCCTCCACCCCTCCTTCTTGCCCGTTTGCTAGTGCTTTTCTGAGGTGCACTCTCATTTTCCCAAAGTCAGCCCTCCTAAAGTCCAGTACTCTTGCCTTTGTATGGCTTGATTGTATGGCTGTGTTTATCGTGAACCACACTGTTTGGTGGTCACTTGTTCTCAGATGGCTACCCACTTCTAAATCTGTGATTCTTTCTCCATCCCCATTTGAGAGTACCAGGTCTAAGATTGTTCCCTCCCGAGTGGGTTCCAATACTAGCTGTCTGAGGCATGCCCCCTGTAGGGCATCAAGAATGACTCTGCTCTTGGATGTGGCTGCAGCAAAGGTGCTCCAATTAACATCTGGCATATTCAGGTCCCCCATCAATAATATCTCCCCTTTTTCTGCCAGTATAAGAAATCCTTCTATCATTTCCTTGTCCATTCCCTCCCGCTGAGATGGGTTATATACAACCCCCATGCGGATTGTGGTGCCATTTCCTGTCTCCAAGGTGACCCAAAGTGCCTCATCTGCTCCCTGTTTACTCTTTAGTTCTGCTGCTTTGATCCCTTCCTTACATAGAGAGCTACTCCTCCTCCTCTTTTACCCTCCTTGTTCCTCCTGTAGATTGTGTATCCTGGTATGTTGACATCCCAGTCATGGTTCTCTGTGTACCATGTTTCTGTGACTGCCACAATATCCAGGCAACCCTCTTCCATCAAGGCCACTAGTTCAGGGAGCTTGTTACACAGACTATGGGCATTGGTACTGATCACCCTCCACTTTTTGATAGCCTTACCCCTTTTAGCCCATTTCTGTTCTTACTGCCTTTGCCTTTTTTTACATTTAAATCTGTTCTGCTCCCTAATAGCTTCTGTACCTTGGTGTTTACCTCACTAATCACCATGTTTTGTGGGGAGGCTCGATTTCCTGCTCCTTTCAGTGCCTCCCCTTGGCTAGTGTAAATGCTGCCAGTGAAGCATTTAAACCTCTCACCTAGGATCCTGGTTCCTCCTAGACAGATGCAGACCATCGCACCAGTATAGGTCTGCATCCTCCAGGTGGTTCCCCAGTCCCCAATGAAGCCAAAACCCTGAGCTCCACACCAGTTTTTAACCACTCATTGAATTCCTGGTGAGAAGTGCCCTAGCATCTCCCTTGCCATAGACAGGCAGCACCTCCAGAAGGTTACCAGATGCGCACTTGTCTAAGGCCCCTTCCCAACTCTACAGACTCCTCTTGCACTGCTCTGATCCCATTCCTAGCCAGGTCATTTGTCCCTAGGTGGACAGTGACATCCAGCTCCCTCCCTCGTGCAGCTTCTCCCACGATTCTGAGGATTCGCTTCCTGTCCCTCCAAGCTGTGGCACCAGGAAGGCACCTTACCTCCCTCTCTCCTTCCTCCCCCATTTCTACCCCCCTAATGATTGAGTCCCCCACCAGGAGTTGTTTCCTTCCCCTGTGGGGTCCCATGCCACCCTTCTGTGGGTCTCCTTTGTGAAGGTTCCCAGCATCCTCCTTGGTCTCCACTGCAGGTGCCTCCATAGAGGAACCACTATCCACCAGAAGAGCGAATGAATTGTGGAGAGGTACAGCTGGAGGGATGCAGCTCTGTTCCACCACCCTATCCCTCCTTGAGCCCACCCTGGTCCAGCCTCTCCTCTTTCTCGGCAACCTCTGAGGTAGTGGCATTGGCCCTGGTGGTCCCTGGGTGGGGGAGGAGGTTTCACGAATTCTAGCCAGGCCAGCCTGGAGACGGGCAACCTCCTGTCTCAGACCAGAGAGGTGCCTGCAAATAGGGCAGCATCGCAGCTCCAGAATGTCTCCTGAAAACTGTCGCCCACAGCCATTGCACTGCACCACTCCTATCATGTCTTATTTTGTGTCCTCTCTACTGTTTCTCTGGATGCTTATTCTCCCTCTCCTACAACTCTCACCCTTCCTGTTCTGGGACAGCAACTTCCTATCTTCTTCAGTAGCCTCCTTCTTCCTTGCTCAATATCAGACCACCAGCAGCTTGGGGAGGAGCTACTTTTTCCATTAGGGTTAACAAAACCAATGTTTTCTATGATACTTTACTTCCTACTGCCAAACAGGAAGTTCCTGTTGACCGTCAAATCCAGTGGCTATAAAAGTAGAACTGGCTTTGGGTGGGTGGGATGGAGGGCAATTAGTAAGAAAAAAGGCTAGCAACAGGAAGTTGTAATTTGACTCGCCTGCTTTTATAGTGTCTAAACCACACTCCCAGGTAAGCTCTCTTTCCTCCTACTGGTTTAGCAAAGTCAGCTGATACAGTACCCTTCCCTGCACAGAACACGCATTGATTATCTTTCTTTTCTTTTCTTTTTTGTAACCCTAAATAAGACCCCTTCTACTTCTAATAAAGTTATCTGTCTACTTAACCTTAGCAGACACTGACTTCTGCTGAGATATAAGTTTTAAATTAATAAGAAAATGTAGCTTCTTTTAGTTAGCTGCTTTCTGCTCTACAAGCAAGGCTAGCAACCTAGCTTCTGGCTGAAGCAGCCACCTGGGTGGCCCAGTCCACATCCGGCATATTGAAATCCCCCAATAGCAGGATTTTGCCTTTAGCTGCCATGTTGTGTATGTTCTCCACTAGTTCCCTGTCTGTTTCCTCCCTCTGTGCTGGATATCTGTAGATCACCCCAGTGCTATTGCTGTTCCATTCCCTGGCTTCAGGATGACCCACATTGCCTCTGCCTTCCCCTGTCTTCCCTGAACGTCTGTAGCCTTTATACCATCTCTGATGTACTAGGCCACTCCCCCACCCTTTTTACCCTCCCTGTCCCTCCTGAACAGTATATAGTCTGGTACACTGACTTCTCAGCCACGATTAGCAGAGTACTGTATCTCTGTTACTGCTGCTATGTCAAGGTCTGGATCTGCCAACTAGACATTTAGAGTACCGGTCCCAGTACTGAACCCTGTGATGCCCCTTTCTCCAGAGTGTGCTCTGTTTATTATTACCCTCTGTGTCCTGTTGTCCATCCAGTTTGTTACCCAGGCTACCACCCTGGGATCCACTCCCAAGCTGGCTAACTTGTTTATTAATCTTTTGTGTGGTACTGTCAAATGCCTTGCTTAAGTCTAAGTAGGCCATATCTACAGCCCCTCCCTGGTATACTACTTTGGTCACCCAGTCAAAGAAATCTATTAGATCAGTCTGTCATGACCTTCCTGCTGTGAATCCATGCTGCCTTGAGTCCTCTGCCCGCTGTGGCCTCTAGGTACTCTACAATTCTTTCTTTCAGAAGTGATTCCATCATTTTTCCTACCACTGAGGTCAAACAGGACTAGTTTCCTGCCTCTGCCTTGCTCCCACTCTTGTGAAGGGAGATCACATCTGCCTTCCTCCAGTCCTGTGGTACCACACCATCCTCCCATGATTTGTTAAAAAGGGTAGTCAGTGGTGTCACTAGGTCTCCCCTTAGTTCTTTTAGAATTCTGTGGTGAATACCATCAGGTCCCATCGCTTTGTCCACTCTGAAATTTTTTTTTTTTTTTGCTTTCTATTTTTGCCTCCTCCCCTGCACCGGAACCCCACTCTGGGAGATGCTCAAGTGCCACCCTGCTTCTCTTCCTTACCTGGTTCTGTGACGGACACCCATGGAGCTGTGGCTGTGCCCCCTAGGTGGGTATGAGGTGGGACCAGAACACCCTGATGCTTCTTGTTTCATCTGGTCCCCATCAGCCCATGCAGGAGGGAGCCATTAGGGTCTGCAGTGGCACTCCTTCCCCTCGGCATTCCGGTGCTGTTTTTCTGGTGCTCATTGAGCGTCACGTGAGCCCCTGACATCAAGGCACATAGTGCCGACATCTGCCCCTTTCTTGTCTCTGCACATGCTGTGCTCCAGACCTCCGCCTGAGGCCAGTCCTGTGCTGGGACCTTATCTCCCCTTGGAGAAGTGAGCTGTCTGAGGGCGCCAAGCCCCCGCTGGCCTCCAGCTCCTGGCTGCGTTCTAACCCGGGTTGCTGGCGCACAAGTGGAATCCAATCAGCTGCGCTGGGCGGGCTGGCTTCGTCCACTCTGAGTTTTAAGAGTTCTTTTAGGACCCTTTCTACTGTGAATGGACTGGTATTGACTCCCCCTGCCCAGAATGCTTCTACTGTTTGGTTTAGGTACCTCCCCCTCTTTTTCTTTTGTGAATACTTTTAGTGAATTTGTTATTGTTATTTGTTTAATGTTTAATGTTTATTTATAATGTATGTGATGATTTGTATTTTAATTATTTATCACAAGAGTAACTGGTATTGCACCTATGGACTCCACTGTAAATGAGCTTTGGCTCAGTGATGTTATCCATATTCATTTTAATATGAATAAAAATTTTACTTACCTACCTACCTACCAAGTATTCGCTCAGTATCTCTGCCTTTTCACTGTCGCTTCTGTCCACCTTCCCTATATTAAGCCCTCACTATCCCACTGTTGGTTTTTCTTTGCGCTAATGTATCTGTAAAGGTTTTATCCCCTTCTTAACTGAACTGGCTATCTTTTCCTCGATTTGGGTCTTTGCCATCCTGACTCCCTTCCCCGCTTCCCTGTGCTTTAACTGATACAGTTCTCTGTCCTGCTCCTTCTGTGATTCCTTATACTTCCTAAATGCTATCTTTGTTTCCCTAACCTTCCTTGCCACCTCTTTTGAGAAAGTGTGTTTTTACTTTGTTTTGTTTGTTCACTTCACACAAAGGTTTGTTGCCTCTGATGGAAGTTTTGATTTTCCCCATTGTTCTTCCACCCTGCCTTCCTGCCCATTTGCTAGTGCATCCATTAGGCACTCCCCCATTTTGCCAAATTCTGCCATTCTAAAGTCCAGTACCCTTGCCTTTGTATGGCTTGACTCCATGGTTGTGTTTATCATGAACCACACTGTGTGATGGTCACTTGTTCCCAGATGGCTACCCACTTCTAAATCTGTGATGATCCTCTCCATCCCATTTTGAGAGTACCAGGTCCAAGATTGCTCCTCCCATGTGGGTTCCAGCACTAGTTGTCTGAGGCATGCACCCTGTAGGCATCGAGAATAGAAAATTCTCACCTGGTTTCTTCTAAAGGATCCACTAATATTATTACTCTTGCAGTGCTCCCTTAAGCCGGCACTGTCCAGAGAGAATAGAATGCTATGCTAATCATGGAATGTTGACC